>JAECXW010000422.1:0-1200000 GCA_018153365.1 Drosophila fuyamai | reverse complement strand
GATATAAGCATGTCCGTCTGTCCGTCTGTCTGTCCGTCTGTCTGTTTCTACGCGAACTAGTCTCTCAGTTTTAAAGATATCGAATTGAAACTTTGCACACACCCTTCTTTCCTTTGCACGCAGTATATAAGTCGGAACGGCCGGGATCGGTCAACTATATCCTATAGCTGCCATATAACTGAACGATAGGAAATGCCATAACTCTGGTGTTTGTAAAGTTAGGAAGTTGGGATTTTCTATGTCTTTTTTATTTGGCCAATCAATTCGACCTACCAAATTTCATAAGGATCGGCCGACTATATCCTATAGCTCCCATATAACGATAGGAAATACCATAACTTTGGTGTTTTTAAAGTTAGGAATTTGGTATTTTCTATGAATTTTTCATTTGGCCAATCAATCCAACCTACCAAATTTTATAGGGATCGGCCGACTATATCCTATAGCTGCCATATAACTGAACGATTGAAAATGCCATAACTTTGGTGTTTATACCCGTTACTCGTAGAGTAAAAGGGTATATTGTATTCGTGCAAAAGTATGTAACAGGTAGAAGGAAGCGTTTCCGACCCTATAAAGTATATATATTCTTGATCAGGGTCACTAGCCGAGTCGATATAGCCATGTCCGTCTGTCCGTCTGTCCGTCTGTCCGTCTGTCTGTCCGTATGAACGCTGAGATCTCGGAAACTATAAAAGCTAGAAGATTGGCATTTTGCATGCAGATTCTAGGAGTTCCTACGCAGCGCAAGTTTGTTTCAAAAGGGTGCCACGCCCCCTTTAACGCCCACAATCGCTTATATACGATTTTAAAAATTTAAATATTTCGGAAAAGTAAAAATGCAGTTTTATTGTGTTTATCAATACCTATCGAAATGTAGAAGAAATTTTTCAAATCGGACCATTCGTTAAAAAGTTATGCGTGATCAAAGTTTCTATCTCCATCTCCCTCGCACTCCCTTTACCTGAGTAACGGGTATCTGATAGTCGGGGCACCCGACTATAGCGTTCTCTCTTGTTTTAAGTTAGGAAGTTGGGATTTTTATGAGTATTTAGAATGCATTATATGAACAAGAAAGGAAAGCTAACTTCGGGCGGAGCCGAAGTTGATATACCCTTGCAGAATATTCTGTAAATAATATTCTTCAAAATTATTCATATGATGCATTCTTAATCCCAACTTCCTAACTTTAAAAACACCAAAGTTATGGCAATTTCAATCGTTCAGTTATATGGCAGCTATAGGATATAGTCGGCCGATCCCTATAAAATTTGGTTTGATTGGATTGATTGGCCAAATACAAAACCCATAGAAAATCCCAACTTCCTAACTCTAAAAACACCAAAGTTATGCTATTTCCTATCGTTATATGGGAGCTATAGGATATAGTCGGCCGATCCTTATGAAATTTGGTAGGTCGAATTGATTGGCCAAATAAAGAAGCCATAGAAAATCCCAACTTCCTAACTTTACAAACAGCAGAGCTATGGCATTTCCTATCGTTCAGTTATATGGCAGCTATAGGATATAGTCGGCCGATCCCGGCCGTTCCGACTTATATACTGCGTGCAAAGGAAAGAAGGGTGTGTGCAAAGTTTCAATTCGATATCTTTAAAACTGAGAGACTAGTTCGCGTAGAAACAGACAGACGGACAGACAGACGGACAGACGGACAGACGGACATGGCTATATCAACTCAGGAGGTGATCCTGATCAAGAATATATATACTTTATAGGGTCGGAGATGTCTCCTTCACTGCGTTGCACACTTTTGACCAAAATTATAATACCCTCTGCAAGGGTATAATAATTTTGGAGAATATTATTTACAGAATATTCTGCAAGGGTATATCAACTTCGGCTCCGCCCGAAGTTAGCTTTCCTTTCTTGTTTTTTGATCCTTCTGACAATTACTATTACTTTTGCGCAATAATTTATATTATCGACATAAACAATTGATTTTTTTTAAAAGGAAAACATAAATAAATTTGTTTGTCACCTGTGCTAAAAAAAAAGTTGTCGTCTTACATCGCCATCAAGAGATGGCACTGCGATATAGTCATGCATCCTAAAGTCGCAGGATTCGTTTACAGAGTTAGTAATCAACTTAGCGGAAAAAGTGCTAATTGAGTCACGTAAGTGTAACAAAACTGTGTCCATGGGTGCCCCAGTTCCTTTCGATTCTGTATCAGGGAAGGATTTTACCCCAAAAGCTTATTTGCATTAGAGACAATTATTTGTTTCTCGATTTACTCCCGAAATCAAATATGGATTTTATACTAACTATACCTATCTCAGGTCAAATTAGTTAAACAATTTAAATGTATATACCCCCGTAAGTTTAACGTTTATCATATTTAATTTATTAAGACTTTTTGTCGGATACTTAGATAAAAATAAAAGAATTTGCTCTTAACAGACAAAGATACAAACTTTGGCGTTTGACTTTAGTATCTGTTCCAAAAACTGAAGGGTTCATACGGAACTTTAAAACTTAAAATCCTTAAAACAAACACTTACAAAAAGAGCAAGAGAACGGGAAAGATATCTGGTTTACCGAAATACATGGTGGCACAATGGAATTTTAATGTTCTTACCGTAACTTCTATTCTATGTACTTTAACCGGAATAAACCGATTTTTTTAATGATCTAAATCAGTTTGATAATTTGGTGAATGTAAAGCCTAAATCCCTTTATCAGTACGACTAAACTTAATTAAGCCATCTACTTGTTCTGAAATTGATAATTTATTTGATTTTTTTCTTACAAAGTTTTTATAGTATGGACTATTGTTTACATTTAAATTACCCTTACCATTTAAATAGGTCAAATATGGTCGAAAACGTTTTACACATTATTCAACGAATACAATATAAAAACAATTTTTGTTTTAATAACAAATTGGAGCCAATATTAATCCAGCTGAATGCAAAGTTCAGTCGACAAAAAATATAAAATGTTGTTAAAACGGGAGTAGTGTAAGAACGTTCGGTTTTTCAACCATTAGTTTTTCCGTCACTTTTGCTCACACAAGTAGGCAGTGCTGGCCGTAAATTCCAAGTTTCTGTTCGTTCATCTGGAATTCTGATTCATTTCCTACACGCAAATCCAAATGCACCGTGACGATCCGAAATGACTGCCTTGAAGTTCATGAGGTGCTCCGCCCGCACCTGCCCCACAATCCGCGCCACCATCGGAGTCGGGTGGAGCCGCCATGCGGCCTCCCAGCCGCGCTACGACTACGACCTGGTGGTGCTCGGCGGCGGCTCGGCGGGACTGGCCTGCGCCAAGGAGGCGGCTGACTGCGGCGCCCGCGTGCTGTGCCTCGACTACGTGAAGCCCACGCCGGTGGGCACCAAGTGGGGCATCGGCGGCACCTGCGTGAACGTGGGCTGCATCCCCAAGAAGCTGATGCACCAGGCCTCGCTGCTGGGCGAGGCGGTGCACGAGGCGGTGGCCTACGGCTGGAACGTGGACGACCAGAACCTCCGGCCCGACTGGCGCAAGCTGGTGCGCTCCGTGCAGAACCACATCAAGTCCGTCAACTGGGTGACCCGCGTGGACCTGCGCGACAAGAAGGTGGAGTACGTCAACTCGCTGGGCGCCTTCCTCGACAGTCACACCATCGAGTTCCTGACGAAGCCGGGCTCCGAACGCCGGCAGGTGACCTCCGAGAACGTGGTGGTGGCCGTGGGCGGACGACCGCGCTACCCGGACATCCCCGGCGCCGTGGAGCTGGGCATCACCAGTGACGACATATTCAGCTACGAGCGGGAGCCGGGTCGCACCCTGGTCGTTGGCGCCGGGTACGTAGGTCTCGAGTGCGCCTGCTTCCTGAAGGGCCTCGGCTACGAGCCCACGGTAATGGTGCGCTCCATTGTGCTGCGCGGCTTTGATCGCCAGATGTCCGAGCTGCTGGCCGCCATGATGACCGAGCGGGGCGTCCCCTTCCTGGCCACCACCATCCCCCTGTCGGTGGAGCGGCAGGCGGACGGACGGCTGCTGGTCCGGTACCGAAACACCACCACTGGGACGGACGGCAGCGACGTGTTCGACACCGTTCTGTGGGCCATCGGGCGCAAGGGCCTCATCGAGGACCTCAACCTGCCCGCCGCCGGTGTGGAGATCCGCAACGACAAGATCGTGGTGGACGCCACGGAGGCCACCAACGTTCCCCACATCTTTGCCGTGGGCGACATCATTTACGGCCGGCCAGAGCTCACGCCGGTAGCCATCTTGTCAGGCCGTTTGCTCGCCAGGCGGCTTTTTGCCGGAGCAACGCAGCTGATGGACTACGCCGACGTGGCCACCACGGTCTTCACTCCGCTGGAGTACAGCTGCGTGGGCATGTCCGAGGAGACGGCCATCGAGCTGCGCGGGGCTGACAACATCGAGGTCTTCCACGGCTACTACAAGCCCACGGAGTTCTTCATCCCCCAGAAGAGCGTGCGCCACTGCTACCTCAAGGCGGTGGCCGAGATATCTGGCGACCAGAAGATCCTGGGCCTGCACTACATCGGCCCGGTGGCCGGCGAAGTCATCCAGGGCTTTGCCGCGGCCCTCAAGTCGGGTCTAACTGTGAAGACCCTGCTCAATACCGTGGGCATCCACCCCACCACCGCCGAGGAGTTTACGCGGCTCTCGATTACCAAGCGATCAGGTCGCGACCCCACTCCAGCCTCCTGTTGCAGTTGAAGTGTGGTTTCTATTGGGTCTTGTGGTAGAAAGACATCGTTTTCAATTCAAGTTCTTCGTCTGCCTCATTTTTAAAACCTAATGGTCCAAAAATATGTTAAATTATTAACCTGTTCATGTCGCAGCTGCCAATTCGTCCGTTTTCAGGGCAGATCGGAGGGAATAAATGACAAATCTGTCCTTATTTATAAACGGATTTTTTTAGAAATGTAGGTCGACCACTAACACACATGCATTATAATCGGCAAGCTCACTCGCTTTTACTATTCGCTTTGGTGCATTTGTGACATTGTAGTGTGCATACATACAGAGTACACACTGTACCATCGGCAACAATGTTAGCCAAGTCTGCAGGATCAGCACTCTTCAAGTGCAAACGTAATTTGACCACACACGCCATCAGCGAGTGATAAGTCGCGCCAGTTTATTCCCACAGCTTGGCGACTGCAACAAATATATCCATGTATGCACATAACATTCCATTCTCTCTCTCTCTGGGCACCGTTCTCAGAGATAAACATAAGCTAATATATAAGGCGGTTGCGTCGCTGCCGGCTTGACCGACAGCGCCGACCGCGCAACATAGAGCTAAGCCCAAATAGAATATAGGCCAGTCAGTCTAGAAGCGACGGCAAGACAACGAAGTATCAATAAAAATAAATTATAAATTAAAATAAAACCAGTGCGTTTATATTTCTAACTAAAGTGCTGTGAACCATAAATTATATCTTAACATGGCGACCGTGACAGGACTTTATGTCAAGCAATTAAAAACACTGTTAAAAAGTGATAACAAATAAACAACAAAAAAAAAAATTTTATTACAAATAAAAAACACTATTGTTAAAAAAAAAAGAGAAGAAAGAAAAAAAATCATCAACAAAAATTGAAGAAAATGGTTATGTATGTGTTACTACAAAGATTATGAAATGGTACACAAAAAGCTATGAAAACTGAGTTGAAACGATTATGATAAAATATATCGAAAAACTTTAACGTTGAGAAAAGAAAACACCCTGATTAAAGGAAAACGGCCTGGAACCCTTCTTTTATCCTGCGACACATCAAATAAAATAGCTTGTGCGATGACCAGCACCGGCACCGCCCGAGTCAAAAAGGCCCAGGACCTTGAAGACGAGAAGATACTAAGGACAAGGATGCAGAAGAACAATTTTTTTTTGTATATATAAATATATTATAAAATTGTAAGTTTGAGCTGTACAAGAAGACGGCCCGAATTAGAACATTTTTTTGAAAGGCAGGAAAAATAATTTGTAAAAAGAATGGAAAATAATATAATAACGTACAACCAATTTTATTTTTAAAATATTTGTGTTATTTTGAGCTTTAAAAAGAAGATGGCCCAAAAAGATTATAAATAGGCAGGGAATTTTGAAAAAAAAAGTAGTAAATATATTAAATATTAAATGCGAATATATGTTTGAAAATTAATTTTTTTTTTCAAAAAAAAAAAAAAAAAAAAATTTTTTATAAAAAAAAAAAATAAAAATGTAAAATAAGTAAACAGAATATAAGAATTAAAAAAAAAAAACTTTAAGCTTTAACAACATTTTTTTAAATTACAATATTAGCATTGTCTTCTATTATTCTTTTAACTCCCCATGCAAAATTAAAAAATTACAATGGGTTGGTTCGGCTCAGACGACACCCAGTCTACGGGAAATAAAGCTAATGTTGTTAATAATGTTCAAATAGTTGATCATACGGATGCTATTAAGTCAATGTGGATACTACTTTTGATCCTGACAATTAGTAGCGTTGCTCAATTCGTGCTCGCATTATACGTTAAACATAATAAAATAATTAAAAGACGTTATATAAGCAGAGCTAACGACTTGGACAAGGTTTAAATTCATTTATCTTTTTTTTTTACCCTATTGGAGAAACACTCATTTTTTTTTGCATCTTTCTATAAAAGACATACATTTAAATATATTGTCCACCTAACAAGGATGGACCGTAAAACGAAAAATAATAAAAGGAAAGGAGGATTAAGAAAAAAGGCATTTAAAAGAATAGCCGCCATTCGAAATGAATTAGCAGCCAGTGATAATACATCATGGGAACAAGCATGTGAACTTCACGCAGAGCTAGACTCCCTAAAAAAATTTGTAAGCTCTAAAATAAAGAAAAATCAAGAACCCGAAAAATGTTACAAAAATATTGAAATCATCGGGGAAACTGTTGACAATAAATCTCCTCCAAAAGATAAATTTTTGCCAGCTCTTAAAAAGGAATGCCCGGCAGACTGCCCAGGCCCTTTATTGTCACCATACTGTGAATACACATGCAAACACACAAAGCCCCAAACATACTGGTCTGTAAAATAATAAAATAATAATAAAAATAAAATAAAAACAAAAAAAAAAATTTTTTTATTTACAAATCTGTTTTTTTTATTATGGATACAAACAGATGTATAGAAAAAACACGGGAAAGGGAAACCATGTTCGATTATAGAGTAAGATCTATCCTCGAAACACTTTGGAACCCCATCTCAGTGTATGAACTAGAAATTGAATATATGGAAAAATTCAACCTAAGTAGTTCCCCATTAATACATTGTAATAATACGCAAAAAGCTATAGTATTATCAACAATACAAAACTGTAAGGTTTTTTCCGTCATTGACAAAAATGCATTGCTTGGCAATATAATAATCTTTAAAATTATTATGAAATAAAGCCTAATGGATTGGAAAACTATTTCTGATAAATTAAAAGAAATAAGAACAAATTTCGACAAGTCATACAAATGTCTTTCGCAAAACCGAAATGTTCAGGGAACAACCATACAAAAACACGCTAAAGTTCTAGTAGACAGCTTTAATGAAGCACGCCTTATAATTTACGAACACAGAGATAAATTATCCAGTAAACACTGGACAGATATCTCAAAATTATTATCTAAATTTAAAAACAATCTTAAAAATATAAAAGAAAAATATAAGTTAGACATTTTAATTCCATCTATCCTTAATACACCATTAACATTTGAGGAGGAATTGAAATTAGAAGAAATAGAAGATAAAGATTCCGATACGGAAAATTTAGTCGAAACAAACAAAGAAACAGAATTCCCAAAAACCGAGGACATACACAACCTGACTATTCCAGCGGTATTAACGCTGACCGAACTGTCGGATTCCGAAGAAAATATATCATACGAAAATTTGGAAAATAATATAATCAATATGACGGACGACTCGATTGCCAATAGAGCTTACATGAAGGAAATCAGCTCGGCAATTCCAGAGTTCGATGGAAAAAAAATCCACCTGCAAAGATTCTTAACAGCATTGAAATTGGTCAACCTTACCAAGGGACCATACGAAAACATAGCTGTTGAGGTAATCAAATCCAAAATAGTTGGAACAACATTGTACAAAGTACAAAACGAAACAACTATTAATAACATAATCAGTAAACTCCAGGTCACTATAGTGGGCGATTCTTCTGACGTTGTAAAAGCGAAATTATTAAACATATACCAAAAGGGAAAAACGGCTACGCAATTTACAACTGAAGTAGACAATCTACGGAAACTATTAGAAGCTTCTTACATTGACGAAGGATTAAGTGCCGAACATGCAGATACGTTCAGCACAAAAGAAGCCATTTCTACAATGATAAAAAATTGTGAAAATGTCAAATTAAAAACCATTCTGGAAGCAGGCACATTCAAAACAATGAATGAAGCTGTTACAAAATATATTCATTGCAGCACGGAAATGACAGGAAATGCAAACAACATATTTTATACAAATAAAAATAATTACTTCCGTGGTAATAACTATAGAGGAAACTATAGAGGAAACTATAGAGGAAGAGGCTATGGCCGAGGATATCACCAAAATAATTATAATAACTATAATCATTATGATAATAATTACAATAACCGAGGCCGAGGAAACTATCGGGGTCAAAACCGCGGTAATGGAGGCAACAACACAAACTACACCAATCAAAATGGCAGAAATAACACTGTGAGAATGGCTCAAACTAACTCGGAAAACGAGGAAGCTCCCTTAAGAAGTCAACAATAAAAAACAACACAGTTCACTCTATTACTCTTAATTTAAATATATTTGTAAAAGTAAAACATGAACTTACACAAAAATCACTCACCTTTTTGATAGACACCGGAGCGGATATTTCTCTCATTAAAGAAAATTCCGACAACTTCATTGATACGGACTTCAATAACACTATACAAATATCGGGAATAGGCAAAGGCTCAATAACTACAATAGGACTATCATTTATTGAATTAAGAACAAGCAATTATATAATACCACATAACTTTCATATAGTTCCCCATAACTTTTCAATACCGGTAGACGGAATAATTGGAATAGACTTCATAAAGAAATTTAATTGTATATTGGACTTCAATCAAGATAATGACCTTTTCATTTTAAGACCTGATAATTTAAAATTTCCAATAAAAATTCCAATTCTTCATAACATAGAAACTAACGAAATAATTATACCAGCCCGCTCCGAAGTAATTAGAAAAATAAATTTAACCGAAAGTAATAAAACCCTCCTAATACCAAATCAAGAAATTGAAGATGGTATATTCATAGGAAATACAATTTCCGATCCCCAAACCACATTCGTCCGAATTTTAAACACTACAAATGAGAACAAAATAGTTAACCTTAAGAACATTAAACACGAATCTATCGACAACTATAATATTGTCCATTTAAATGGCACAAATAGAAACGAAAAAGTCATCAATAAACTAAAACAAAATTTTCCGACTCAATTTAAAAATGTCTTAACAAATCTTTGTTCAAAATATAGTGACATATTCGGTCTTGAAACCGAACCGATATCTACTAACAATTTCTACAAGCAAAAATTAAGAGTAAAAGATGATGAACCCGTGTATATAAAAAACTATAGAAGTCCACAATGTCATAAAGAGGAAATAACTAAGGAAGTGGACAAACTTATAAAAAATAAAATAGTAGAGCCCTCAGTATCAGAATATAATAGCCCTCTTTTACTTGTTCCAAAAAAACCATTACCTGACTCAAAAGAGAAAAAATGGCGTTTAGTAATTGATTATCGCCAAATTAATAAAAAACTTTTAGCAGACAAATTTCCACTACCTAGAATCGATGATATACTTGATCAATTGGGCCGAGCAAAGTATTTCTCTTGTTTAGATCTTATGTCCGGATTCCACCAAATTGAATTGGAGGAATCGTCCAGAAATATAACTTCATTTTCAACGAGCTATGGCTCTTATCGTTTTACACGATTACCTTATGGCTTAAAAAATAGCCCCAAATTCTTTCCAGCGTATGATGACAATTGCATTTTCCGGCTTGGAGCCATCCCAGGCATTCCTCTACATGGACGACCTAATAGTTGTAGGATGTTCCGAAAATCATATGTTGAAAAACTTAACAAACGTCTTTGAACTTTGCAGAAAAAACAATCTTAAACTACATCCAGAGAAATGCTCATTTTTCATGCATGAAGTGACCTTTCTTGGTCACAAATGTACAGATCAAGGTATAATGCCAGATGACAAAAAATATGAGGTCATTGAAAAATACCCAGTCCCCACGGACGCTGATAGCGCCCGCAGATTTGTTGCATTTTGCAATTATTATCGTCGATTCATTAAAAACTTTGCAGATTATTCCCGTCACATAACTAAATTATGCAAAAAGGTGTTAAATTCAAAGTGCTTTTGATTACTTAAAGAAAAAATTAATGAGTCCAACACTACTTCAATACCCCGATTTTTCTAAAGAATTTTGCATAATCACGGACGCAAGTAAGCAAGCTTGCGGAGCAGTCCTTACACAAGAACATAATGGCATACAGCTTCCTGTATCTTATGCATCGAGATCATTTACTAAAGGAGAATCCAATAAAAGCACAACGGAACAAGAACTACTAGCAATACATTGGGCAATTAACCATTTTAGACCTTACGTTTATGGGCGACATTTCCTAGTTAAAACAGACCATAGACCATTAACATTCCTCTTTTCCATGGTTAATCCAAACTCTAAATTAACAAGAATAAGACTAGATTTGGAAGAATACGAATTTACAGTTGAGTATCTTAAGGGAAAGGACAATTACGTTGCTGATGCGTTATCTAGAATAACCATCAAAGAACTAAAAAACATACAAAAGCAAATTTTACAAGTCACTACAAGAAATCAGTACAGACAGAATAAACCCTGCGCAGGGAAAAATCAAGCACAGCTGCCTAGGCAGTGTGTTGAAAAAGCTTCTATGCCCAAAATATACGACGTCCTTAACAACGACGAAGTAAAGAAAGTAGTGACCTTGCATTTAAATAATTTCAAATGCTATTTTAAGCATGGTAAAAAAGTTATTGCAAGAATAAATGTTAGCGATCTATATACCAATGGTACATTTGATTTAGGTCAATTTTTCCAAAGGCTTGAAAAAGAAGCCGGTATATACAAGATCAGCCAACTTAAAATGGCACTGTGTGAAAAAATCTTAGAAAATATTTCAGTTGATTCGTTTAAAAAAATGGGCAATAAAATATTAAAAAAATTAAGAGTAGCGCTACTCAAACCAGTGACCATAATAAAAGATAAGAAAGAAAAAGAAGCTATACTGTCTGAAAACCATGACGATCCACTACAAGGCGGCCATACCGGAATAGCCAAAACCTTGTCAAAAATAAGACAACATTTCTATTGGAAAAACATGTCTAGGGACATAACGAACTACGTAAAGACATGTCCAAAATGCCAGAAATCTAAAATAACTAAACACACAAAAACCACATTAACTTTAACAGAGACTCCAACTATGGCATTTGACAGAGTAATTGTTGATACGATAGGTCCATTACCAAAATCGGATCAGGGCAATGAATACGCGGTAACTTTGATATGCGACTTAACGAAATATTTAATTGCCATACCAATACCAAACAAAAGCGCAAAATCAGTAGCTAAAGCTATTTTTGAAAATTGTATTCTAAAGTACGGTCCAATGAAGACGTTCATATCGGACATGGGAACTGAATATAAAAATTCAATTATTGAAGATTTATGTAAATACCTTGGTATAAAAAACATAACATCTACAGCGCACCACCACCAGACATTAGGAACAATAGAACGTAGTCACCGAACACTTAACGAATACATTCGATCCTATATATCCGTTGATAAAACAGATTGGGACATATGGCTACAATACTTCGTCTATTGTTTCAATACAACACCTTCTATGACACACAACTATTGCCCCTATGAATTGGTTTTTAGCAAACATCCAAATTTAAGTACATCTTTTAATTCAACAGATAGAATAGACCCTTTATATAACATAGATGACTATACTAAAGAAGCAAAATTTAGACTAGAAAATGCTTACAAAAGAGCAAGAATTATGCTAGATAAAAATAAACAAAAAGAAAAATCTAATTACGACAAAAACACTATTGATTTTAAGTTAGAGATAGGAGACCAGGTTTTATTAAGAAATGAAACCGGTCATAAATTAGATAACAAATATTTAGGCCCTTACAAAGTGGTAGAAATAAAAGAAAATGAAAACATAGTAGTAATGAGCGATAAAAATAAAAAACAAGTTGTTCATAAAGATAGGCTTAAGATTTTTCACGTATAAATACTTTGTTATCTCGTATGGCCTGATCAACCATACGGGTACCCAAAAAAAAGAAGAAGAAGGAACATTACAACAACATTTTCCAATTATATTTCCAATTTATATTTCCTAATTTTACTTTTAACTACAATTTTATAATTTTTATCAAATTTTATTACATTTTTATTGACATTTTATATTCTTATATTTTCAAATAAACCATTTTTGATACTTAGTATGACCATTGTAATGTCATATATAAATACAAATATATATTCGCATTAAACAAAAAAAAAAAAAAAAAAAACATCAAATCAAAACATAAAAAAAAAACAGACAAACAAACAAAACGAAAAAAATAAAAATATAATTTCTTTTAAGACTTTAAGAATATATATATATATTATGATAAAATAACTTCATATATTACGTTATTTTTTAAAAGGAGGGAGATGTAGTGTGCATACATACAGAGTACACACTGTACCATCGGCAACAATGTTAGCCAAGTCTGCAGGATCAGCACTCTTCAAGTGCAAACGTAATTTGACCACACACGCCATCAGCGAGTGATAAGTCGCGCCAGTTTATTCCCACAGCTTGGCGACTGCAACAAATATATCCATGTATGCACATAACATTCCATTCTCTCTCTCTGGGCACCGTTCTCAGAGATAAACATAAGCTAATATATAAGGCGGTTGCGTCGCTGCCGGCTTGACCGACAGCGCCGACCGCGCAACATAGAGCTAAGCCCAAATAGAATATAGGCCAGTCAGTCTAGAAACGACGGCAAGACAACGAAGTATCAATAAAAATAAATTATAAATTAAAATAAAACCAGTGCGTTTATATTTCTAACTAAAGTGCTGTGAACCATAAATTATATCTTAACAACATATCTACAGGACATTATTGGACAAAATGCGCATTTGTTTAAATATTTGTTTTACCTGTCATATGAGATATTATGGGTAAAACTTAAAAACAATTTGTTATGGTATAGAATTCTTGCATACTGAAATCTACCATATCAAACGGTGAGAGTAAGTCATTCTTTTGGATTTTAAGAAAATGTATTGGTTTGTATTGGTTTAGTCTTAATTTTTAAATCATGATGATCCTGGCATAAGTTTAATGAGTAAATTCAATAAGAACATAATAAGGTTTTTTAAAAAATGTAAACATAATTATTAAATGAAATCTTTATTACTCTCAAACACTTAAAGAAATCTTAATAATCTGCTAAATGGCTAAGCGCACAGCTAAAAAAGAGACTCGAAAACTTTAATGGCCATTTGCTTTTGCATTTTTTGAGAAAGTAGTTCTGGACATTCTAGGATACTTGCATCACTCTTACTGCCCGGTCGATTAGGTGTGTGGCACACGTTCTGCTGACTTGACACTTCAATATAAATGACACAGCACGGGGAGCTCTGAAAACCCTCAGAGCGATTGCCATTTTTGACATATGAAGTTTTAATTTATGAAGTTCATGGTGAAAAACACTTTGTTCCCCTGGAGGTGACCTGCGTTTCCGCTTCCGTGTCCGGTGCCGTATCGGTGACCCAGAATCTGGCGAGTGCGCCTGGAACTGGGCCACACCCACACACACACACACGGACACACACAATGGCTGCTCGTGGCACGGGCAGCAACAAACAACAAGGGATAAAAAATTTTGATTAATGTTTAGTTCCGATTTGCATAAATCTTACTTTAGCATTTTGGGCTTGCTCTCCCGTTCTTTTCTCCCAGCCTCTCTCTCCCGGGCGCCTTTGTTATAAATTATTTTTTTATTGCAGCCTCCCCGAATTCAGGTCTCGCTGGATTCCGAATGCTCCCCGGATAAATCGTTTGCCTCAGCGTTATTTATTCGTTTGTTTGTGCCGGTCATCAGAAGTGGCCGTGTCCAGGTGGCCCGGGAACCAGGTCAAGGCAGTGCATCCTCGCATCCATTGCGAGTCTTCGCAGTAACTTTTCGATTAGCTTTGCCAACTCATTTAACAAATGGTCTGGCTGACAGTAAGGAATATAACAAACTTGCCCCGGCAGTGGCAACAACGAGCAAGGAGCTGGTAGTTTTCATTGCAACACCTTAGAATCATAAATTGCGACCTGACCACCCGGTTGCCGCTGCACCAGGAGGCGGCGGGCTGAAAAGTTTTGCTCATCCCAAAGTTTGGCTGTAAGTTAAAGCACCCGCGGGTAATTCGATAAAGCGTAAAATTTTGCACTTAAACTATTTTCATCTCCAGCTGCATTGCTCCACTCTGCCACTCTGCCACACTGCCGCCCTGTCCCCATCCTGCACCTTGGAGCGGGATTCGGCAATTGCATTGTTGCTCTTATTATTGTTCTCCGGTTTTTCGGTCGTTGGCAGCTTGACCTGCTCGAGGAAGGGCGGGGAATGTCTTGAATTACAATACGGGGAAAGTGCGGAAAGTTTCCTCTGATTGCGTGTCCAAGTGGTTGCTCCCTTTCTATTTCTCCTCTTCCTGATTGAGTGCTCTCGAGTGCGAAACGGCAGAGGAATTGTTTTGGCATTGCAGTTGAGACGTTGGCAAGTTAATCGGCAGCGCCGCGCAAGGCGGATCGGGGGCATTATGCGGGGCAGCACAATACCTCGATCACACAAGTCCGCACAAATTGTTTGCAAAATTGTGCAATCAGCGCAAGAACAAAAGCCCGCTCGCTGCTGCCTAAATCGACCAAAGTAAATTAAAAATCTCATTTAAATTAATCCCCATCGAGGGTCCTTGCGACCTCCCTTCCTTTCCCCTTCCCTCCCGCCTCAGCCGGGCTGTCACCGCCTCCCACTGGGACGGGCCGTCGGCCTGTTGTCGTTCTCATCAACGCATTACAAACAATTCCACTTTAGGCACGCAGCCACAGCAGCTTGTGGTTACATGGTGGGCGCACGGGCCGAGGGCGTGGCAGACAGCCACACATACACCTTCGATAGAGGGAGAAGCTTAAGTCTTGTTTAGCAATTTAGAATTTTTAAATCCTATTAAATTCTGCAATCACAGTTTGATTTGTTTGTCCAGCTTGAGCGGATGCTTGGACAGGTGGGGGAAAATCGGAGGAACCGGAGAAATCGGAGAGACCGGAGAGATCGGACCTGGACACGTTTCACGGACTGTCCGAGTCAAAGGGCTTTCAATGATTCAATAGTTTAATTTCAAATTTCCATGCAAATAAACAAATATCCATTAGAGACGCAGACCGACGCAGAGACGAGACCACTGGCAAGCAGGGGCTTTCTATTTAGTTTAGTTATTAAATGTATCCGTTTCCATTTACCAAATTACGCCGCAATTGTTGTTCGGACTGTCTATCTGTTTGTCAGTCAGACCTGTTTGCCGATTTCCATTGTTGAGCTTTGTTTGAGTTGCCTTCCGCATTTGCTCGGATCTAACTTTATCTACATCTGCGGCTCCATCTGCCTTTATAAATGTATCTGCATCTGTATCTGCATCTGCATCTGCATGCTGCATGTGTAATTACGTAAAAGTTGATAATGTGTTGATTATTTGAGGTATTTATGTAATTTTCGAGTTCCTTCAGCGCTTTCGCTCTACATGTTTCATTTCAATTATTTAATTACATTTGCAGCTTTAACTTTGGCATGTGTCTATTGAGTTTTGCGGTCAGGAGTCGTTCTTCATCTCAAATCCGAAGAAAAAAACGAGCTCAATTCAAAGGAACGCCGGCATTTATGTTTGTGTTGATTGCATTACAAAATGCCTCTTTGTCTGAGCTTTTCTCTGCTTGGTTGGCAGACACTTGACGATAATTTTATATTAAATCTTCATCCAATTACTGGAGCAATTCAAATTAAAATTGATTATCGACTGCGATGGACATTAATTGATTACTTTTAGCCATTTAGGAATAGCTTCCTTTCATCCAGTATTTGGCCTCGCGCTTGTCATGGTGCACTGAAACCATTTATGTTTGCAGCTTTTCATCCGAGCATGTTTTCCTCAGTCGCCGAGCGACTCCAGAAGTACTTAAACATGTGTGTCGCAATTTAATTTCATAAAAGCAATTGTACTGACCCTGCCGCTCGCAGGCCCCGCGACCCTCTACTAACTTTGCTCGCATTCACGGAATGACAAAATCATGTGGCCAGGAGAAAAGTAGGAAGGACTCTACTACTCTACGGTGGGACTCCGTGGCAGCGGTGTCCGCGTGACTGCGATCGAGCCAGTTCTGCCCAGGAGTTCTTTACAGGTAGAGCAATGAAAAATGACTAAAGTTCATTTAATTTAACTAACAATTTAACTAGCAATCCGAAAATTATAAATTTATAATTTTCTTTAAAACTTATTAAAATTTAAGGTTTACAAAAGGAAAATATCTTCCTAAAACAAAACAAATTTGCAGTTTTTCAAAATAATTGTAATATTAGATTTTTGCACTATGGGATTTTATTCTATGACTGTTGCATGTTTGAAATATTTCCAAAACTAACACGATTTTTCAGGATATGCTCCCAAAGCAGTCCGCTATGTACCCTATGTAAAACTAAGGTATATACAGTACCCGATGGGCTCGAAAGAAAGTTAACATCTTAAGAGAAGGAAACTTTTCGGCACCGACGAGAAAGCAACCCTGAAAGTAAGCCTTTCAGGCCTTTGAACAACTCAAAACCAAGAATTTACCATTTTCAAATTATTAATCTTATATTGTATTATTATATTATATATTATTTTAATTTTCAGTTGCAGGAAACTGTTTATAAACTATTTTTATCCTAGTACACGAGTCTTTTCATGTGCCAGTCCTGCATCACGATTCCATCTCTGCGGCGGCCGAGCGTATTTGTTTTGTTTTTAATGCCAACATCAAGGGCCGCCGCTGCCGCCAACAGACGGGCAAACAGGGCCGAAGGACAAAGAAGAGGGGACGGGATCCAGCGGAAGGAGACAGGAGACAGATGGGGAAGTATTTTCATTGTCTTGTTTGCCAACGTCGAGAGTCGCATATTTGACATTGGACTTGTGTGCGCTCTGATAGCGTGCCAGCCAAAACATCACAAATGGTTGGCAACCCTGCAAGCCGGCCGGCAAACACATACACTCGCACACACAGCTCCAGTTGTGACACATAATTGCGAGTGTTTACTGTGTGCGTGTGTGAGTGCGTTGATTTTCTTTCGTTATTCTGCGGCTTTTGTGAGGAGCCAACGCGGCGTATGTGCAACGTGTGGTAAATAAAAGGGAAACACTCGCACAGAGGGAGAGACCTATCATTTATGCACAAACGTTGCCAACTTTGCTTACAACAAATGCAGCAAAAGCGCGACTTTCGACTGCCTTTTCACTTGCCGGCTCAGTTTGCTCAGTTCTCGACTGAAAACCGAGAAAAAGACTCAGGATATAGCCCTACACTCGTATACGCCTGCCACAGCACAATGGCATTCACACACAAAAGTAGCAGAGGAGACAAAAAGAATTGCGCGATTTAAACATTTTCAAATTAAATTAAAAACAAGAAAGGAAAGCTAACTTCGGGCGGAGCCGAAGTTGATATACCCTTGCAGAATATTCTGTAAATAATATTCTCCAAAATTATTCATATAATGCATTCTAAATACTCATAAAAATCCCAACTTCCTAACTTTAAAAACACCAAAGTTATGGCATTTTCAATCGTTCAGTTATATGGCAGCTATAGGATATAGTCGGCCGATCCCTATAAAATTTGGTAGGTCGGATTGATTGGCCAAATATAAAATTCAAAGAAAATCCCAACTTCCTAACTTTAAGAACACCAAAGTTATGGTATTTCCTATCGTTATATGGGAGCTATAGGATATAGTCGGCCGATCCTTATGAAATTTGGTAGGTCGTATTGATTGGCCAAATAAAAAAGCCATAGAAAATCCCAACTTCCTAACTTTACAAACACCAGAGTTATGGCATTTCCTATCGTTCAGTTATATGGCAGCTATAGGATATAGTCGGCCGATCCCGGCCGTTCCGACTTATATACTGCGTGCAAAGGAAAGAAGGGTGTGTGCAAAGTTTCAATTCGATAGCTTTAAAACTGAGAGACTAGTTCGCGTAGAAACAGACAGACGGACAGACAGACGGACAGACAGACGGACAGACGGACAGACGGACAGACGGACAGACGGACAGACGGACAGACGGACAGACGGACATGGCTATATCAACTCAGGAGGTGATCCTGATCAAGAATATATATACTTTATAGGGTCGGAGATGTCTCCTTCACTGCGTTGCACACTTTTGACCAAAATTATAATACCCTCTGCAAGGGTATAACTACACCAAGCAGCCGAAAGTCGACGGAAAAATACAGGAATAGAGGAGAGACTTAGTGGAGCAGGAAAAGCTACCGCAAACGAAAAAATTGAAATGAACGGCAGAATGGAAATGGAAAAGCCGCCTTTGAAGTTTTTCTGATGCTTGAGCTCTTTCTGTTCCTTTTGATTGTGGGAAGCGGCTTTGGCTTTCGGGCTTTGTTTTTTCGCTGGGTGCGATTCGGCTAGACAGAAGAACGACTCAGAAAATGCATTTTCAAGTTGTTTGCCCGAGGGCTGCAGATGAAATACGATGGATATGAAATATGCCATCCAGTCGATTATTAATAACTTAAATACCCCGAATCAAAACTAAGGTTCACCCACAGACACTAACGAATAATGCAGGCGGGATCGTTTTATTGTAGAGTAGTATATGTAGTTGATTTTGTGAATTACAATTAAAAGCGCACTGTGTCCAGAGACGGTATAAAGAAACTTAAAAACCTTTGACAGATGCCCAAGTTTGAGTTATTTTTTTTTGGTAAAATAAAAAATATTAAATTTAGCGGTAAATCTAAATCAAAATCTAATTCTAAGTCTACCATAAAAAATAACTAGTCTGAGCAAACAGAACAGTTTTATAATTTTTTTATTTGGCCCGCTGCAGCAAAAAAGTTTACATGAATAAAAAAAAATTAGCGCATATGTATAATTTTTTATTCACTGTGTTTTTGAATCAAAGGCAGAGTATTTAAAATAAAGCCAGTTACTCGAATTAATAAGAAAGTCAATGAAAAAACTATTAATGCTTCTTCAAATTTAAAGTGTTTGGACTAGGTTTTGATTTAAATTCAATGAGCTGTATCCTATCTCTCCAATAGAAGTGTTTATATACTCTCCAAGGATTATATAATTGCAGTATTTGATTTTTTTGTTCGGTTGAATGTACTCTGCGCTCAGGCTGCTGCTGGTTGCAGTTTTCCAAGCGGAAAATTTGTCATTGTTGCCATTGCGTTTATTAATTAATTTGGCCGGCTGTCTGGCTGTGTGTGCGGGTAATAAAATATTTGCACATGAATGAAATTGAATAGTTTCTTGCTGTTTTGGCTGAATTTCTGCATAATTTGCAATTGCCATGGCACCGTTCACTGAATTAAACATGGAGGGGTCGAGGCGGACGGAGTTTGGATTTTTAGGCCGGGCCGAGCATTGCGTTGAAGGCGCATTCCTTGGCCCACCCCGCAAGGGTTGTGCATAATTAAATCAATGCTGCAAGTCAACAGAGTTGCTGCATCGCAGGACACTAATTGAAAGTCCTGTCCTGCTCTTCCATCAAGCCTGTCTGCCAATCGAAAGTCAACAACCTATTAAGTCACACTGCTGCCAACTGTAGACAATGATCGCTGTTGTCATGTCATCAAAACTTGCACCACACACATGCCAAAAATCTTTGTTCAGTTCCCTGATTTTTTTGCAAATGGAAGGAACCACAAAACAGTGCAAAACTAGTATCCTCCGAGTCTAGAAGTTTTCCCGGAATGTGTGCCCCTCCGGTCCCCCTGTCGCCACCCTTGCGAATGGCAAACAAGCCTTTTGTTACACGAGAAGCCCCAGACACATGGTAAACATGTCAAATTGACGGCCTGCAAAGTGAAAGCGACGTCAGCCAGGCAGCCAGCCAGCCCCGGTGACAAAGGCTCCGATGGACGATCCGCCTCCTCCCAGTCTGCTTTCCATTTTTTAACCCATTTTTGCCACTGCCACCGTTCGAGTTTCCTTTTTGTCTTTGGGGTGTGAATTATTAAAAGCCACAGAGCACAACGTCTAAATTAGCAGACCCGAGTCGAGCTGCTGCTTTCAGCTGTTTCACTTTCAACAAATGCAATCATCGTCATCCACGCCGGCATAATTATCGTCGTCAGAGCCGTGATTATCATGGTCATAGGCTGCTACCATTCCGCACCCGAGCAACTCCTTTTTGCGCGACATCCCATGTCCTTTCGCCTGTCACTCATTCGCATAAACAGTTAATTATGCATAATATGCATTTTGCTGTCATGTTGTGCAATTTTTACTCCCCACTGTGGTTCTCCCCTGCACTTTTATTACTCGTCTCCTCCATCGCCTTTTGTTGTTGCAGTCGCCCAGCGCGGTAATGTTTTTAAATGCGCTCATTTGTGTTGGTGTTGCTATTGCTGCGGGTGTTGCTGTTGCTGCTGCTGCTGCTGTTGCTGTTGCTGATGTTGCCGCTGTTGCTGGTGTGGGCATCGCAGTATCTGTGTGTGGTGCTTATCTATGGGCGTGTTTGTGGGCTTTGGGTGCGCTGGCTAATTGGCAGCCGGTAATTTAATGTACAGCCAAGCGGCAGGGGGAGCAGCGCGATTAAAGTTAAAGGAGCTGCCTGCTTAATTGGAAGCGAGCAGGGCACAAAGGAGCGGAGCAGATGTGATTAGTAAAAACGATAATCGAACTGGGAGAACGCCGGCAAATCACGGCCATCGACAGAGAGGATCCAGAGCTCCCGCACGGGGCATTTAGTATGCTAACATGCTAGAAACCGCTGCGAAAAATTCAATTTGCACTGAGATTTGCATAAGGGGGCGTGCGGAGAGACACTCATGTTAGCATAAAATTCAGTTTAGCATTTCCGATAGCTGGCATTTTTTGCGTGGGATGCGTTTAAACTAGCACCGCAAAACTGCTGCTGACAATTATTACATCCGCAGGACATTCGCCAGAAACGGACGAAAGGACACAGGAAGAGGGAGCGGGTGCGGGGCGGGCCCGGCCGGGCGCTACGCCCACACATGCATATGCACACAGCGGATGTGAGGAACGGAGTGGGAAGGAGCGGAAGAAGGTTCAGCGAACACGCCAGGGCACTCCCCTCGAAAACTGGCAGAGAACTGGGACGAGCAAATTAAATAGGAAAAGGAAACGCATAAAAAATGGCGACGATTGAATTTAAATGCCCGGCCACTTGAGCCAGAATTCGGGCGTCGTCCAGACTGTCATTATACGGGTAGAAGTCCATTTCCTCTATTTCCCCATCCCGATGCCATCCTGCCAATGTGCATTTGAGTAAGTCACGAGCTGGGGCAGTCAACGCTCGGATTTCCATGGCCCGTTCCGGTCATTTGGGTTTCCCAGGCGTTTCGTGAAAGTGGGTTCTTAATATGCATGGCATTTTGCTTTCTTTGGGGTCCATGAAGAGAGCCCTACTCCAAGGCTGCCTTCTGTTCCAGTGAGGTGAACCTGACGCATAAGTTCTGCCCAACACCACTAGTTTGATTTCCCTCAGCCATCCCCAATTAGAAGTATGTCAGAGCACACATGGGCTCGCATATTAAGCGCTGCCACTTCCACTTTCTACGCGCAAGGACCAATCAAGCTCCGCACCGAATCAAGGTCCTTGTGCCCCCTCTTTTTGGGGCTTTCATTAAGTGTCGGAAAGTTTTGCCTTTTGGTCATTTCTCGCTCGGCTCAGTTCCTTTCTGTTTCGGTGTTTTCTTTTTTTCAATTTGCATACATCGAGAGAAGTTTGAGCTCGCCTGAAAAGCCAATGAAAGCCAAAGGAGTGATGCTTGAATGGATCGCACATGGAGCTCAGCTCAACCTTGGCCCGACAATGCCAGAGCATGCCCGTTGGTGTGAGTACGACGGTGTCCATTGTACGAATGACTGAAGAGACATTGAATTAAATTTATTTGAAAACGCCAAGCAAAGTCTCCGAAAACTAAAGTTTTGCATCCCCATCCCGCAGCCTGTCCCATTGTTCGCACCCAGCCTGATTTTCCCTATGGCCGACAGCAAAAGTTGGACCATTGCTTTGACTTTTAACTGGGATCCAGCCTTACCCTCCTGCCTCCAGCCTCCGCCCACCGTTCTGCTCCACATGTTGTTGTTTCATGCATATTTGGGTATTTTACGCTTCTTTCAGATGCAGTTTCGGGTTTTACTGTTGCATATTTTCCTGGTTGTTGTTTCCTTTGCTGTCGCCTAGACGAAATTAACTTTGACAATTTTAATTAAATTTTTTTTGACATTTTGGCCTGTAGCTACATAATCAAGGAATGTTAGCCGGACATAGCTGGCAGGAAACGCCTTTTTTTGGAAGACAACACTGGTCCCCAGCAAATAGTTTGCCACTTCAAGGAGATTTCCCCACATACCTGATGAGTAGAGGGGACCAACGGCTTAATCGTCTGCTTGGTGACCCCGATTTGATTGTAATGCTGCGACGTCAATCTAATTAATTCATCGTCAGCCGTCGGAGATCATTAGGAACTGCATAAAAGCTGAGGGAGAGATACTCCCACTCTCATTTCCATAATCAGCTCAGAGTTGAAAGGCTCCAAGCGACTCTCCATCCGAGATGTAATTTCATTACTTTGGCTATGAACGAAGCCAATGCGACTAGCCACTAGGCAAAAAGAAATGAAGTAAGGGAGTGGGTCACAATAAGAACGAGGGGGCAACAAAAAATAAAAAATATGTTGCATAATTTTGAGCTTTGTTCCGACTTAGTACCTTCCCACACATACACACACGCACACTCGGGCCTGCAGGCAGATCCCGGAGATCCTTTTGCGTCAACTTAACAGCATAGGAAATATCCAAGGCAACAATAAGAACAATAGTTCCCTTGGGAGCATTGAGTCCCAGAGTCCTGGTAAAAAGGCAAACGGAGCTCACCAGACAAACACACTCGCCCACACAGCTACACGCATGCAAATCCTTTTTGCCTGCCAGCTGCGCTTCTTGTGCTCCTGCTGCTGGCTTTATATTATTATTTCTCCTTTTTGTGTTTTAAAATTTTTATTTTATTTTCACGACGCCTTTTGTAAGCGTCTTTTGGCCTCTACTCGTGGCACGCCTTAGCGCCAGCTTTTTCAATTTTTCAAACCCCTCACAAACGCTTACAATGCACAGTGGGAGGCAAGGCCCTACTACTTATTAATATACTTCATTTTAAATTAATTATACAAAATTAAAATACTTTCCAATATTATTTGATTGTAAACAAATTAAATGTAATTTAGTTACCTGTATTATGCTTAAATATTAAGTACATAAACTTTAAAAAGCCGAAATGGCTATTGGAAAGATCTTATGTGTATTTCAATAGATGGACCTTTTTTGATTTATTAGACGTTTATATATATAATATGACTTAAAAAGACAATAATAATGCGGATTTGAAATTTTCTCCCACTGTGAATTGTGGGAATAAATAAAATTTTTACATACTTTCTTTACCTTTAAAAAATAATTTTCCCAACGTTCTGCCGTTGGCTTTATTCTGAACCCGCTAACTTGAAACGGAATTCAAATGTATATTTAAATGTAAGGGGATGGGGCGTCACACACATGCACACTCTGCCACCAATGAGATGGGAAGCGGAAGTAAACTGCAAGGCAGACGACACAGCCCAGACAAAGAAAAGGCAAGTGGCAGAAGGAAGAAGAGACAATCAGTAGAGCAACATCTCATTCGTGGCTGCGGCCATCTCTGTTTCCCCAGGACCCCCTCCCGCCGGTCCTGCCTTCCTGGCCTGATGATTTCCTTTTTCCCTATGCAAATCGCATGTGTGCTCCTGGCCAGGTTCTCCTACCATTCCGGGCGGCTTAGGCGTGCGTATGAATACGTCTTCATGTGGGTTTTGTATATGTAATATGCGAACGAATAAAGTTGAATAAAAAAGAAGTGTGCGACCTGCGAAATTGAAAAATTCCAAACGAGCACTGCCTTCAGTCCCCATCCTTCATACTGAATTGAGATAGCACTTCCCAGCAGCAGATAATGTGCGAAAAATAGTTTGACATCATCTGTTGCCCAACAAAGATCGGGATGTGTCCTGAATCTGCAAGAAGAACCTTAGTAGTTACTAGCCAACTTCCTTAAAGCCTAAGGTTTCTTTCCTCAATATCATCTTTGTCAGTCTTCTGCACACGTAAGTAGTGTGTGGCAAGAGGCCTTTCAAAACAATAGAAGAAAATATGCAAATGCCACAATATGAAAGCCGAGCGCAAAAGGGCTATACTCGCTATGTAAAAGCATACTCGGAAACCCAGCGGACGGGCGTATGTGTAATATGATTATCATAACGTCTCTCCAGTCGTTTGCTGCTTGGTTTCTTGAATTTATTGTTCGACTATTTCCCCCATCCAATAACAATGGGCACTCCTAGAGAATCCACTGCCAGGAACCCATTGCCACCCGACCAAGACTGAGACAGAACTAAGGCGAAGGCATCTATGGTTTTCCGGATGTTTTCTTTCGTTCTCCAGCATTTGCTTTTTTTTTGTTTTCAGTTGCATTATTGATAAAATATTTGCAAGTATTTTCTCGTATTTTCTTTTAATATATAAAATGTTCAAAGGAATCCAGCAGCTGCAATCATTCTGCGGCCGGGCAAAGCGTGAAAAGGGAGGGGATGGCATGGATTCATAACACTTCACATATATGCGCACATTTATATATGCAACAAGTGATCCAATATGCCGTGAATTTCTGGTTTCCTTTGGATATTCTTACAGCTAACTTTTATAAATATGATGAGCTCGCTTACCTTTTGGACAGTCGATTTCATTGTACATTTAGTCAGTAACATTAACGCAATTGCGAATCGATAATTGGCTGAGACTTAGGGCACAATTGACTATTGAAAGGAGTTTGGTATCGAAAATGTTCTAGTTGCACTTATGCTGATTGTGTCGGTTTTTATCGCTGCTGCTGCTCTTGATGTTTGATTAGTTATTGGTATTTGGCAATACTCGATTTGTGCACTCGATTTGAGCCCGATTTTCGGATGTTTGCTCGCAGATTATCTAGTTTTCCCTATGGCATTGACTACAATCACTCACGCGATTCTATAGCCCTTCGTAGCCCCGACACGCCCACTCACACGCATTGGCCGCCCTCTTCCGCTGTGCGCGTTCTGTTTGCTTATTAATTCGAATTTTGGCAGATATTCTCGCTGTGCCGTCGGCTATTTCGGCACAATGTTTGTGTTGTTTTAGTTTTGAAGTATTTTGGCCCGCCAAGCAGTGCCGAATTCGCGGTCTTGCTACTCCCTCCTCGCAGCCTGCGGCGGCTTATTTTATTAGGGAGATGCGATTTATTCGCAGAAGTGTTCGTGTGTTGATTTAATTTACACTTTGCGTGGAGCCATCTCCGGAAATGTGATCTAGGGAGGGCGCTTGGTTTTACGACCTATCCACTGTTTTAATTGTTGTGTAATCTACCGAGCAAGTTATTATGTGGGCGATCGGTTTAAAACCTTGCGTAAACGCAGAGTTGCATGGTCCATAGCACCCAATGAATTAGAGCTCCGTGTCTCAGCTTAAAGTACTCACTTAATAAGCTTATATAATCGGAATATTTAACTAGAAAGCTGAGCGCGTTGCGTATTCGCCTTGATGCTTAGTGTATGTAAGCTTAATAAACGTGCAATGATTTTAATTTGGCATTGTGTTGTCATAAGCAAATGGCAGAGTGCTCGAAGTGGCAGGCTTACCAGCTGTGAATTGCGACTGCAGTATGCAGCTAGTACTGCCAGTTGACCAGCGGACTGTGCGTTTCTGGCCACATGCTTGCCAACTTGTTACACAAACTCGCATACACTCTTAAACTCGCAGATGCGTGGCGAACTTTTTGGCGCCAAAACGTAATAAATTGCCTTTTCTTTTCACATTGGTTCACTGACACCAGGCGGATTGGACTAGAGTTGCTACTGTTGCACACACTGGATTGCAAATTGCAATTGCCGAGGCGCGTTGGCTGGCAGCTCAACTAAACTGCAGTTAAGTTTGTCAGCCGGGCAGCAAACAAAATTTAAATCAAAATTGCATACACACGACCCGACGAGCGACTGCGACTACGACGATGGCTTTGGGTTTTGCGATGGCGAAGGCGATGGCGATGTCGATGACGAAGGATACAGCGATGAGCAGCAGGAGCAACAGCGGCGGCAGCAGGAGCTCATTGTTGCGCTTGCCACATTGAATGCGTTGCGTTTTATGGCGGCGTTAGCCAGATGCGACGATGCGACTACCGGCCGCATTGCCATTGCCAGCTCCAGCTTTCAGGACTCGCCACAGATACACGCACACACAGCCAGCGACACCGACACCGACACAGACACAGACACGCACGCAGGCAGGGTGCACGGACAATGGCGTCGTCGGGAGATGAGCAACAGTCGGCAGCGAGCGGCCTCACTTCCGCGTTCAGCTCTCGTCGGGTCCTCGCTCCTCGGTCCTTGGTCCTCGTTCCTCGGAAGTCGCCTTGGTCGGCTTGCTCGGCTCGGTCGGCGCTCTCCGCCGAGCTCGGCCAGCTGTGTTTTCGACAATAAAAGTTATGCAAAGGACGAAATAGCAGCGCAGCGCCTAAAAGTGTGCAGCACGAGTGTAAAAGCGCCGCAGCCATCGCTCATAGTGTGAAAGTCCTCGGTCGACGCCGGCGTCTGCGTCGCGGCCATTGACGAGCAGCAGCTCAGCTCCTGCGAGCAGGACTCTCTAGGAGATGCACTGCCTCCGCAGAGCTTTGTTGGAGCTTTGCTGTTAGGGGCTTCCCCTAAAGCGAGAGGTTCCCCTGTACGCCAGTAGCAGATGAGAGCTTAAAGCTGTTGGTGAAACGCGGAAGCTTTGGGAGGGGAGGGTCCTTCGCAACAGGAGGTTCTCCGAAGAAAAGTGGGTGTGCATGGCATAATGTAGTTACTCTTCGGTGTAAAATGTAAAATGTTATTGTACTGAAATTCCAAAGAGCTGCTTGTCATTTATTATTTACTTGTAAATACAATTAAATTGGACTTTAAGGTATTTTGTGCTAATCTGAAGGGAGTTATGGAGTTATTTTCTAGAACTTCAGTTTTTTCCGCAACATATTTGTAGAAACTCTAAACAAAAGGACACTTTAACATTAAATTTACAGAAAAGCTTCTCTAACATTTGTTTAAACATAACATAGTATCTGAGGGGTTGTCATGTTAACCAAGATTATCTAACTACCCCTTAACAGTCAGGGGTAAAGGACAATTTGACGAAACTTCTGCAAGTTACAGCAGTGAGGGGTAGTTTGCAGACACCAGAGAGCACGGACAGTTGGAGGAGGGGAGGGGTCGCAAGAGCTGGGCTGCAACCCCTGTTAGAAAGTTGGCATAGCAAACTGTAAGCAGATAATTCAGAACAACATTGCAAGCACTAAACAGTAGTGGAATGCCTTGCTAATCTAAAAAAATTGAAGCTGGTGTTTTTCTTCGATTAAAATATCTAGGTGGAACCAAGTCATATATGGTAAATGAGTACGGGTTTACGGAAGCAAGTTGTCTTAGGCTAGTTTAAACTTAAATGTGTGCAGTTTTCACTACTGCTGTTAAATCTGACTTTGTGAATGGGATGCTTTCGCAGTTTTATGGTTTAGCTTTTTCAACAACACCACCTAGAGGAGCAGAGCTTTGGGCATGCGAGCCTCGATTGCAACTACCGTCAAACGCTAGTTTTATAGCCGAAACTTGCACCATAAAGTGCACCATAATGAAATTTGCACCGAACTACATTAGATGCTCCTTAGTGGCGAATTAGAACCCCTGCCCCGTTCCTACCTGTGCTCCTCACTGGGTCAAACCTATCCCTCGTTGCACGCATCTCCGCTCGCTAAGCACATATCTTTCGACAGACCCTTAATTTCCTAGAACTCGCTCGACACTTTTATGGTGTTCATGACTCCCCCATCCTCGCACCCATCCTGAGATGTCCTACATCTCTCAGGTTGCCGCCGTGCGAGCAGCTCACGTATAAATATTTTACGACGTCCTTCAGTCATTTACTTTTATTGCAATATTTGCTCACTCAACGTTTATGATGATCATTTTAAGCCATTTTTATGGCCAGCTGCTGCCGCTGCTGCTCTGCATGAATCACAGTCGAGCTGGAGCAGTGAGCAGCGGGCGGAGGGCGGAGGGGACATGTGAGTGCCCCGAGTCCCTTTCATTTGTGTGTCTGTCTGCGGGAGGAAGTCCACCGACGTTGCTAAATATTTGTCTACCTCCATCCTCCTCCTCTCCGCTGCCGGCACTTGGCTACTTTGCTGCTTTTTATATAAATGGCAGCTCATTAAATTGCCGGCACCGTTTTCACCAGCCGAGGGGTCAAAGCGCAAATTGGCCAGGTGTGTTTGGGTGTCCGGAGATGCGTGCTGGGGGGTGGGATGTCGGGGGTATGGGGATTCACCTTCACCCCATCCTTAGCTGCGTACTTAAAGTATATCAGGCGCAGGACTCTAATTTGCACACAACACTGGTTGCCGGCAACTTCTCACCTCGTTTGAGCTGCTGGCCACGTAATGAGCTGCAACTTTCGCACTTGCACGTGCCTTGTCCGCCCGAAACTATGTCAGCGTCCGGGCACCGAGTTGTCACCAGTCGAGGCTCATAAGTAAAGCCGAAAAGTGTGTTAAAGTTTCTGGACACTCCACTTAACGCTCGATTGCTTAGCCCCGAGCACTTCCGTCCTTTCACTGGGTCTCGAGTGCAGCCATGCCGGCAGAAGCTGCAAGATGGGATGGCACAAATTGCACTTCATTTGATTTAAATTGATACGATGTCAGCTTGCATTTCATTTGCAAAATGGAAGGACTAGAAAGTGGATTGAGGCAGACCCAGTTATAAGTTATAATGGCCCGACCACAAACTCCCACTTGACGTCGACCGAAAGACCTGCTCAAGTGCTCGGCCAGCAGTTGAAAGCAAAATTTTGTCAACTCAATGGAGATTGAAAAGTCACTTTGTGCCGAGTAGTTCCATGTGTGTGGCGTACTTGAGATTACCAAATTACAGTTGCACAACATTTGAGGCATACTCTTAGGCGCACTTAGGGCCAGAAGCCACTTTGGGGTTATCGATAACTATCTATGGCTGGAAAACTTTTCCACTGCCGCCCATTTGGCGGGCACTTTGGCCGAGCGCCTAAAAGGCGGCTGCAGTTTTTGTCTATTACTTTCAGTGCATCAAACTGTCATTCTGTTTGTTTGCCAGGCGCGCAGGGAGAATTCCTGCGCCGTGGGCGGCTGTGCTCCAGTAAACTTTGCCGAGTCGACAAAAGCAAAAACGCTGGCTAAGTAACACATGATTGGAGATTGCCGTGGTTCGACGGAAAAGCCTGCAAACTTGTGCGAAAGTTTAGCAGGGAGCAATCGGGCTTAGTTTCTAATTCAATTTGTCAAGCAGCTTTGGCCCGGTTGCCCTCCACGAGAGTCCTTGCCAAACTGTCCACAATAATCCAAAATTGACTAACCAAATAGAAATCACACACAACAGCAAAGGCAATGAAGCGTTTATCCCATGTTATTCAATTGAACATTTGCGAAAAATTAAACACAGTCTGCAGTCCGGTGCACAAACAAATGCAAAATGCGCCCTTGTCTGCAACCCCAAGTCCCTCACTCCCCCGCCAACCCTCCGTGGGTGGAGTCAACAACAATTGCAATTGCATGTCCCCCGAACCCGGGACAAAAGAGCATGGACAGAAACCCCTACAAAACACAGTCCATTGCACACACATCGACAATGACAAGTACATGGGCATAATAAAGTCTTGGAATTTATTTTTATGTGCATATAATAGAGGATGCGGCCTTACCCTTACCCTCGCACCCCTACCCCATGCGTGGTGGTCCACGTTCCCCCAGAGACGCATTTCATCTGGCAAAGCGGAACATTTTATGGGCCCAGAAAAAACACTCTGCAACGGACCAGGAAAGTGAAGCAGGGGCAACGCACTGACTTCACGTCGTGTCCAATGCGTTTTGACCCGGCCTAGTCCGCAACGAATTTTCGAATTCAGCCAATATTTGTTTAGTCATTTGGAGATTATCCTAATTGAGAATCTCGGCGTTGGGCTCGGAGGGGTTGGCACAAGGGGTGATGCCCCATGTCGAGGGCTGTCGATAAGACTGGCCCCAGATAGACAGCTATATGTCTCTTCATGGCAGCATCCTGCAAATGAAGCGGAACCATGGCTTCGTCGCAATCAAAAGTGGAGGGCACTGGGAGAAATGTTTGTGTATCATTTCGTGGAACAGCAGATTCTACTTGGCCGACCTGTGCACGCCCTACCACTTCTCCAAGTGTGCTCCTCCCCATGGCTCTGGACAAATGAAACTCAAACAAAGTCGCATCTTGACCACTTCACCCCCATCTGTCAGTCTCCTGTCACAATTCATTACGAGTCCTCGATGCTGGGCAAAAGAAAACATAAATAAACTTTTTGTTTTAGATTTCGTGACAAATGTACAGAAATGGCAATTTCCATCAGCTTCGGTGCCCCAACCCTCTCCGCCCGAATCGGAATTATCGCTGGAATGAAAATATTTGCACAGGCGAAAGGTTCGAAGATGTGGACGGGCAGACAAGTGCTCGGACGGGTGACTGGGACCCACGCAGGAAGCCGAATGTCGAAGCTAAAAAGGATTACTTATCGCATATTTTGACATAAGTTAAGTTCATCAGTGAAATACGAGAGTCAATTGTTCGGCTCGAGAGGCAGGAAGAGGGGAAAGGGGTCTTAAACCAATGTCCAGACAGACAGCGGGCCAAAGGCGTGTGATGGGTCAATTGTGATAAGCCGAATGTCCGAGCCACCCCTGACTGCTCTTTGTTCTAGGCCCACTTCTGGCCGGCGTTTATTTGCATTCGCCTTTGTTTGTGTTTGCAGTGAAATCGAGGCAGGACGGGCAGAGCGAACCGAACGAGCCTGGACGACTGTAAAATTGGTAAATATCCATCGAACAATTGGCAGTTTAGGGGCGGATCCCGGCAAAAAGCCCGACAATTGACAAGCAGCATTCTGGACATATGCAAAGGGCCAATCCCAGCACGGGTTATTTACAATGTGAGCGGAAAATAATGCCAAGAATTCTAACTGCAGAAAAGGCTTTAGCGTGGGCTTTATTTTTGGGTCCCAGCGTTCTTTTTGTGTAAACGAAAAATCAAAGGGTTTCCTTAAATCCGAATAGGGCGATTGCATATGTTGTGTTAATTTAATAGACATGAGAAGGAAAGACGGTTAATTGGGTTCAAGACTCTTTAGGCCAACGAATTTCTTTGAGCAAGGTCTGACCGCGTTAAGCTTGTAGTTAGCCTCCAGGATGTACACTGCACCTATGGTGATATCCTCAGGCAAACTAGTCAGCTCCGGGCCATTCACAAGTCAAAACAAAACACGACCAAGCATTCGCCAAACAACAACAGGCAGTTGCTCCAGCGGCGACTACTTCTGGGAAGAAGCCGGGACGACAACATCGAAAGCAGCCTTGTCTGCTCATCCACAGCCGCGCCTGGTTGTAAAGATATAAAACCAGACAACTGCAACAACAGAGCCACTGCGGAAGTGGAAGTGGAAGTGGCGGGAGCCGGCCAGAAGGAGCGGCAGATCAGGCCGAAGGACAGGCGGTGGCTGTGTCCTAGTCCTCTGGGTTGTCAGCTGCAGCGGCGGCGATTTGTAGCGCCACAAGGATAATCACACTTTTAATCGTGATTTAAGTTTATGGCGCTGGGCGCTCGTTTAGTTTCCTGTTACTTGTTACTAGTTCCTTGTTACAACGACGATGCATCTCGCAGCGTCTGCCCTGATGTTTTCAATTTCTTTCCCACATCTTCATCGGAGGCGTCCTTCGCCCAAGGAGGGCGAAGGAGCTGTCTGCTTGTTAAGTTTGCCGCTTTCATTTTTATATTTTTTAATGATTTTTATTGCATAACTGGCGGCGTCTGCTCGACCTACGGCCCATCCCTGGCCCGGCAGGCAATTGCACTTTGCCACATTTTATGGCCGTCGCCAGGAACGAAGCCAACAATGGCATGGAGTCGGGATTTGATGTTGGAGCTCGAGGGCAGACAGGAGTAGCTTCTCGTTTCAGAATGGCTTCAAGCTGGAGACAAGTGAACCATCCGATAAGTAAAAGCGTACTGTACACTGCGCTGTGGTAAATCAATTCGACTTGGATAATCACGGCGAATTTCCACTGATCCGCATTCATTTCGGCCCCCTCCTTTCGACGCTAACTGCACCCACATAAATCTCTGGACCGCACACCTTTTTCCAAGCGCTTCCCTGCGTAATTTGTTGCTAAACAAACTCTCATTTACCTCTTGCTCTAACGTGGTCTGCTCTCCGGTTCGTTTACTTTTACAAATTATAAGCACTCACATAAATTTCACTTACTGCCGCCGGACTGAGCGCCAAGTTCGAGCCTCGTTCCGAGTCGTGAGACTGAGCTATGAGCACTTTTTGTGAGATGTAATTAGAAGGAAAGCCCGGCAACTGGCCAACTTGAGGTGATGCCAGCAGGATGGAAGGGGATTGGCCACTTGAGATGCAAATTGCGTGCAAATTATGGCAAGCTGGCATCCAACCGGGCAGGTGAACAAGTTCCCCTCGCCTGCTGCTCTCCTGATTCATTGCGAATGTACAGGAAGAGGAAATATTACTTCGAAGTTCCGGAAAGTTGTGTTTTTAATTGCAGGAGTCTTAATTCAATTTGCAGCGATGCATTTTATGTATTCTCTTTTTTTGAGGGTTTCTTATTTCAATATTGCTTACAGAATCTTTTTGAAATCAACAAAACGAAAGATATTGTGTTCTTATAATGTATTATCTCACAGAAAGAACAGAGTTTTTAACAGTATACCTCGATTAACTTTAACTGCTAATTTTAATCCTTCTTATGCAATGAAAAACTTTGTATTTCATTAATTTTTACAAGTTAATATTTATCTCCTCCATTTTGCTTAGTTTTTAAATCAATATCTTTTCTTTGTCCTTTTTTCCAAAATTTACTTTATCTGTTTCATACGGAGATAAAGAATAATTTAATGACGATTATGATTACTAATTTAAAGTATTTATTGGGCGTTACATATAAGGACCATTTCACTGTTTTTAGTTTTAATACAAATTTTTAAATCTTTTGAAAGTGTATAAAATATAGAATTGTCTTCGGGATAATTTGGCACAGTGTTTAAAGAGCTTCACTTACCGTTATTATGAGTTAGGAAAGCGTTTTCCGCTTCCGATGAGGATGATCCCTGGTGATCATTATTCGCGTTTGAGGAGGATGATGAGTTGGAGAAGTCGTAGGGATGAGTCAGACTATTGGTACCGGCAGCGGAGGCAGCCAAGGCCTTGAACAGGTGGGCGGTGCGCTGCTGCGTCTGCTGCAGTTGTTGCTGTTGCTGCTGTTGCTGTTGTTGCTGTTGCTGTTGTTGCTGTTGTTGCTGCTGCTGAGGCGGAATATAGGGGTTATTGTAGATATTGCGACTGTCATTCGATGGCTGCAGGTTGTATTGGTTCTGCTGCTGCTGAAGCGTGTTATTGGCACTCAGAAGACCGTTGACCGTGAAATGCCGGGATTTGGCTGAAAGTAGAATATGAAACGGGCAGAACACCGTTAAAATACAAACTCGTAATGGATGTTCCCGGAAGTAGCTGAAAGGGGAGCCAAATATTTTTCCATGTCATGGCAGTTGCCACTTTCTCCGCTTTACGCCCGCCACTTCCACCCCCCCCCCCCGCCCTCCTGCCGCCTAATTGCATGCATTGAAATATGCAAATGAAGGCCAGGGTGTGTGAGTATCTGTGAGTCTGCGAGTGTGTTCGCTTCAATTAAAGCATTTTCACTGCCAACTCGCAAAGGTTTGAGGTTTTCACTTTTGCTCCGCTCATCGTTGTCGCCTATTGTTGCTTTTCTCATATGAATTATGCATGGCAATAACAACAACAACAGCACAACCCCCTCCCCCAATGCCCCTGTTGTTGCTGTTTTCCGGAAATAATGTTGACGCGGAAGCTGTGATAATGAAGCAGGCAAAAAGCAAAGTGTCGCCTCGGCCTAAGCCCTCCCCGCTGCCCACAAAAAAATTATGCTAACCCTTTCAATTTTCCACAAGCAGCCCGCTCGGAAAAGTTCCTCCTTGCGGCTGTTCCTGCCGTGGCTGTAGTTGTTGCCCCTCCTTGCATATTAATTATGCATGTTTTGGTTGGTGTGAAGGCATCAACACATTGTTTGAATTTTAAGCAACACAAGCGACAAAATTAGGGGTAAACTGCGAACGGAGCGGGGTGGCGTTTTGGCCTCCTCCCGGGCTGTTTGGTTGGCTTTCACACTGATTTGTTCAGCTTTTGGTAGCCAACTGTGTAAATATGAGGTGCAGAAGATAACGAGCTAATAACTCTGTTAATTTTGGCCTTGATGCATGTGCGTATGTGTGTGCGGGATGAGAGAAGAGTAGGGTACTCGGGTGGAAATTGTAGAAACGGAAATTTTGGGCTAAAGATATAAATTTGATCTTGAATATTCGGCATGAAATATACGTATGTTCAATTTGGGTCATGTTTGTGAAACAACAACCTTGAGGGACACAGAATACAGATTCATACATAAAGCTACGTGAAACATATTTTAAGTTAGTCCACTGATTCCTAATATAATAGTTAATATTTACTTTTAGTAATTCTGTTTTCAATCACAAACTCAATTATCCTATTTTTAACCATAAACTCAAAATACTCTTTAGCATTTCCTAAAAGTGCCTACTCTCATATGCCTCAATCAATTGACGACAGCCGAACAATTACCCTCTCGGTATTCATGACAAACATATTCAGCTTTAAAGGTCAGTTCACTCGTTCGTAGCCAAGACATCAATGTCAATTTCCTGGAGATAAAAATTCTGGGGGCAACACGCGTCGCGGTTTAAAAAGCAATGCCAATAAATTTTCACTAGAACGAATTTATTGGTAAATCCCCACCGTAGGCGGCTTTATGACACCAGGCCAGGCCAACTGGAATCAACTCGTTGAAGCCGGGCAAATCTGCGACGCGTCTAAATGTCAATAAAAAACACATTCGACCACCGAACGATTTCTGATGGGAAGAGGGAAATTTGCCCCGTTTAGCGAGGAAATAATGACACAAAATCGCATAATTCGACGAGGCAGAAAGGGTTCGGGCTGGGGTCGAAGACGGGCCAACAACAAAGAACCCAAATTGGCGCCCCAGTGAAAGTCAAGGAAACAGCGTCCAAATGGCCTGATTTAGTAGACGCTTGGGGCACCAACTCCGCAGAGGCAGCAAAGTATTGGCAACAACAAAGGAATAAAGCATTTGCGTCTCCATGTGGCAAAGGAAACTAGCGACAACAAACACAAAAAAGTGTAAAAATTGTGTGGCAATAAAATTTGCGTAAATAGTCCAATTTGCATTGAATGTTGCCCTTATTTATGGGGCTATGGCGCAATCAGGGTGCCCTGGAGTGGGGCGGGAATTGGGGATGTGCTGCTAGTTGGGTGCCCGGCTTTTGTTGATGGGCTGTTGTTGTTTGTTGCCCTGCCAGCGAAGTGTAAATTTGCCAAATTTTGTTAAAAGCAAAATAAATAAAAAGCGTATATACGGGCAATGGCTGGAAATGAGAATGGAAATGGGCCTGTGAGGGCACTGGGGACGGTATCGAATGGGATTCTATTTTTCAGGATTATCAACGGAACATTTTCGGGCAGAAATGGGGCATAACTTAAAGGACGTTTGGTGTGTGTGAGTGTATGTGTGTGGGATGAAAACTTCAAGTTAGTCGGATATTGTGGATGAGCGACCACGGGGGATTATGTAATCTTGCGCAATCCACGTAATTAATTCACGAACCAATCAATCCGCAAGCGAAGCTCCCTTTGTTTCGCCACAAACTTTGGCCAGACGAAAGCACTCGAAACTTTTTACTCACAATGCCCCAATCAGGGCTCCACCAACAACAACTGGAACAATTAACAATCGATGCAGCCAATTAACAATTAACAGGGAACCCGAAATGGAAGCCAAAGAAAGTTGTTGGGGAAAAACTTTGTAAAAAGAGAGCCCTGCGAGGGCGTAACTTTTTAAACCGATTAACCCATGCTTAAGAATTTATAAATAAATGCCAAATTCCGTATAAATATTTGAAATCCTCCAAAATATATTCCAAGGACAGTCGCATCGATTGAATCTCATCAACAATTCATGACGGACTGATGGATCCATTCGGAATTCACACGCACGGCCCAATCGAGAAAACTAATAATAGTAACACTCCCTAAATTGTTTTCAATTGGACATTCAAATTGCTGCAATTATGGGACAATTTAAGTGCTAAGGCTGCGAGGGGTGAGGTCAGAATGAATCATTGAATCCCAGTTCTTTAAGGTCCCTGCCACTTAGGTGTACTTTCAGAACTAAGCGCATTAAAATCGCTTGAGGATTGGGTCTGATCCCTGAGACACTTGAACAGATGTCCTGGCATTTGAAATTCACAAAACTAAAAGCAACTGGGGAAGTGCGAATGCGAATGCGAATGTGAATGTGACTCATCCGCACGGGAAAGAGAAGTCGAGGGCGCAGCGGAGTTAGCGCCGCAAACACCTTGTTGTCCTGTCCCGGCTGATGGCAGTGAAGCTGTCAATGACAGTTGGCCGTTGTCACCGCCACCCCGGCGCATCCTCTGCAGTCGGGGGAAATTCGCACAGCTGAGCGAAGACGGCGCAGAAGTTATCCGCCTGAATAATTCCGACCGGGATTAGAGGTGAGAGGAAGAAGTCCGTTGGCCTCTAATGCATGTTTGGCATTTACATAATTTCCATCGGGGGATGGGGGGACTTGGCTCGGCAAGGGGTTGCAAGCACTTGACTCGCACCAGCCCGAAAACCCGACCAAACCAAATATCAATTACATCCACGCAATCCGAATAACACGGGCAAAGGATCGGAGATGACACAACAAGCAAATTAATTGAAATCAATGCAAATGCCCAGAGCAGGACCTCGCAGGACTCGAGCTAAGGGTTGCCGCACCCGGCGCACGGGTTGGGTTTTTCAATTTCTATAGGCAATCGCATTTGTCGCCGGCTTAAGTCACCCCCCTCCCGCAGTCGAATTCCGCTCGCCATTGTTGTCAAACATGTCAAAGCAATTGCAAACATTTGGGCTGCCTTTCATTTATTAGCGCGAGTTGAATCAGTTTTATTTTTTCACTCGTTCGCTTGATCTACGGATTCGATTTCGCGGTTTGCTGAGCACCGGCAGCGGACAGATAAGGCTCCGATAAGTAAGGTCCTGCTCGTCCTTGCCAGCGGCGGTCGCTCTCAGTGCGATAAGTAACCCATTTGGACGGCGGCCTTTGTGCAATATGTCAGCGTGCTTCTGTGGCTTCTGCGGCCATTGAATGGCTCTGCGGGGCATATTGCCTCGGATGGGTCCTTGAACATATGCCGCAATTAATTTTGTCGCATTAAATTAAGGAACATGCTCACTTTACAAGAAAATTGTGGTCGCTTTCGAAAGTCCATTTTATCATATTTTATTTATGACTTGGTTATCATAATCGTTATGTTAATAAAAATGTCTTATATTTTCGTGGAATAAATATAACATTTCTTTAATTTTTCAACGTTATTACAAAGAAATTACAGAATTTTACTATTAACCTCTACAGGTTTTTTTGTTCCAAATGTTATAATTCAAAGGTTAACGAATTTGGAGAGCTATAAAGCCCCCAGTCTATATAATGTCTTTTAAACAAATTATTAACTTAATTATCAATTATTGATTGATTATTAAGTTAAGTATTAAAAAAAAAACATTTCTTTAAAGAAAAATTTAAATTTCCTTTTCTTATTATTTTTAAAGACAATTAAAGAATCCATAATTATTTTTGTTTTTTAAAGGAAAGAAAAGCTTAGCAGATTTGAGATCAAGTATATCGGCTTAGATATGAATAAAATTACACAAAAGGAGCGTCGTTCAACGAATATGCATGCTTCACCAGAAATTATGTTTTCATTTGAGGATAATATTGTCTATTTTCGGATTATTATATAAACTTCAGACTATTTAAGTATATGAAAAGAAACCGCCATTGTAACTTAAAACGGAAAAATAATTAAAAGAAATTATACCTCCCATGTAGTAATTGTTATTATTTTTTTAGAAATTCGGTTTAAATTTTATCTGTATTTCATTTTCATCCAAATAGCTTTAAATCTGAATGTTAGGTTTGGGTTAAACCTGTCGGGCAGAAGGACAGACCGACATGGCTATAATAACTAGTGGTGGAGATCAGGAATATATATTGGGTCGGAAATGTCTCCTTCACTACGTTGCACAGCTTTGACTGAAATTACAATACCCTCTGCAATGGCATTAAAAGGGTGGGAATATTTTTTAGATTTTCCTATTATATAGTATAGCCACGAAATAAAAGATACCACAAAAAAATCTTTGTTATATTCATTGTGTACCAATACCCGGATCGGAGCAACAATATCGTGTTTCTTCCACATCATTTGCAACCTTGCCTGCGGCCGCCTCACCACTAAAAATGCGCTTTCTTCGCAATGTTTCACTTTCCGTTCACCAAATATTTGGCGTAATTTCCAAATGCTAATGACTACATTGCTGCCCTGCCGATGTTCAGCTTCCCGCGAGGCGACCATTGACATATTCAACTCATTAAACCAACATTCGCCAATGCCCGGACACAATGGCAGCCAACTCGACTGAATGCGCCGGAGCTGAAAAGGCACGAAAAGGATCGCCGGCTGCCGTTGCGACTTCGGCGTGCGGATGTATTTGCCGGGCTAATAATAAACACCCAACCGAAAAAAGTGTATGGAAAAAACGGAGCCACGCAAATGATGAATGCGGGGTGCGAGAACAATGGCAACAATGGGTAACAGGATCAAAAATCAGCAACCAGAGAAACCGGCACTACGGAGGGCGGGGTAGCGTTCATTAAAACTGCGTCTCGTCTGACACGGGGTGCGGCTTTTCGGTCCAGGTCGAACTACCCCGGAGCGGAGATCAAAGCGGGCTGCCACTGCCATTAACATGACCATGTACTTCTTCTTTTTATGGCGCATAGTAGCCGGCAGAAACTTATTACAAAAGTTGACATTGTGTCAAACACGGCGTAACGAGCGCGCCACACCTTTCGGCAATCCCAATCCAAATCGGAGCTGCGAATCCCGTCGAGCGTCGTGCGGTTCTCAGTCGCAATTATTGCGTTTGAATTGTCAACACCCCCGTAGCGAGATGGCAGTGGGAATGGGCTTGGGATTGGGAATCGGAATCGAAATGGAATGGACATGACGTCAGGAGGGGACGGTGGTCAAACCCGAAATACGCCACGGGTCATACCGAACCGCTCCGACCCCTGCAATCATTTCGGGTGTATATGGTATGTGTGTTTTTAACGCGTTGGGTGTCGATTGTTACAATAACATTGCCCAGGGCGCAGATTTGCGCCTGTAACGACGATGATGACATCGTCGACGGGTTACTGCCATCCCTGCATCGGAGATGGCCCAAAGGAGGTGTGGGAATGTGTCATTATTTTCAGCAATTTCACTATGTCCGTGCGGCTCTAGCACCTTCTGTAATTTATGACCCCCGCTTTGATGGCATCTGATGGACTTTGATGATGATAATTGGCGTTAGCTTTATGGGTTCGGAAGCGGCAACTGGCTTGCTAATGGGGGTCAGGAGATTATTAGTAGGACACCACACGTTAGGAGGGCACAAGCTGCGAGTCTCTGTTGATTTATCCCCACATCGGTTTCCATTCATGCATGACATCCCCGCCGTAGTTGGCACTGTTCATCAGCTCTTAATCCCGCACTTTGCGTCTACTTCCTGAAATCGCCCACAGGAGCTATTGATAGAGCCGCACTGTAAACCTTCCAACAACACTTTCTCATAATATACACCGAGAAAAAACACAGGCAAAGCGAGCTTAAATCGTAAACGAAGAGAGACAGCTATAGCGGGGCGGAGTGGAGGAGCGGAGGAGAGGCGGCCAATAAATCTGATTTATTGGTTTTCAAAACAGATTTTCGAAGCGCAGGGGACCGAAACCACAATGCGAGTAAAACGAAATGAATGCAGTCGCCGTCCTCGAACGAAACTCGCCATGACACTTGTGGCCATATGGCCATATGGCCGGAATGCCCGATGGCCGAGGGCCAACTATGGCTGCGAAATCCATCAGAAGTGGCGGACGGAGTCCTCGCCCTGATGACACAAAGCGCGGAAGGATTAAGCCGCCGCAGCGGAGGCGAGGGGACAATGGAAGTTCATCAGCGCCGGAGGATGATGCCGGCACTTGGTCGATGCTCGTCGGCAATTTGTCGCTCGTTTAGTTGAGTTGTGCGACAAAAATAGAATAAATGGCACAGATAATGGAAAAAATGGACAGCTGGATGGGACGGGATGAGCATAAACCGCTGCCCTGGGCAGCAGCCACGTCCAGAGTCCTGCTCCTGGTAATCCGACGATTAATTAAAAACGTTGTCCTCGGTAAAGGGCTTAAAAATTGAAATTGATTGCCGGCGCAACTCGCTTCGGCTTATGCAAAGTTTTTCCGCGTCCCCTTCCTAGTCTCGCCTTTCTTTTGCAATTTCAGAAAAGTTGTACCTGGTAAATAACAATAAATATAAATAAAATCACAGTTATTACTGGCGAATTCTCCAGGGAGCCGAAAGTCATCAGCAACGAACAAACTCATCATCATCACCACCTGAGGAGGCGGAAAAGTCGCTTAACAAGCTCCCAAGAAATCCCTGGGGCCAGTTGCCTGAAAGTAAGGGCAAAACGAAGGCCAAAACGGAAAGGCAGCGTCGGAATCAAGGAAATCCATTTAGAAAAGTTCACAAAAGCTACAGGCAATTACCTCTGCCAGTTTTTAATTCCTATCAAACTTGCCCGGCTTTGGTGAATATGGTCAATTGCTAATGGGGAAAATTCACATGCAAATCATCCTGAATCTGCGAACCACCCTTCGCAGAAAAGCACACGCGCCAGAGTTGGTCCTGGGTTGAGTTTCATTGAATCAGCCCGCACTCGGAATCTGGGAACTAGGATGGGCAGGAGTCCCTTTCTCATATCAATTAGTTACAAGCGAGTACACTTGATTCATTAGCGTGATAATTACGACCTGACAAGGCTGGGCAGCCAAAAGTACGCTGCTGATGAGAGTCTGACATGTTCTTAGCAAAGTTTCCCACGAGAAGCACCGAAAACAGGGCAGAGCCAAGGCAAACATATTTTGTCACGACGAGTGGAGGAGAGCAAGAAAGGGGGAGGAGGGGGATTCAGGAGATGACAAAAAATAATCTCAACCATTTAAAGCGGGGAAAGTCGAGCAATTAAAGCTTAAGGTTGAAAGTGCAAGCACGAGGAAAGAAAGCCAGGAAGCACAAGTCCGGAATGGGGAAAAGTGAAATGACAAAGTCAACAGCCGCGACAACAAATTGCGAAACGAGCGGAGCGTGAAACTCGACTCGGATCTTCAGGTGGAGTGGTGGATGGAATCGGATGGATGGCTGATGGCCGAGCAACTGCAAAAGGAAATATCCCCTAAGCCAGTCCCCACACCAACCGACAATAAAGTGAATCCTTTCGGCGACAAACCCTTTTAATTGGAACACAAAGAGAAGGCAGGGCGAAACTGCAAAATTCTTCCGCTTTAAAGCGCCGGAATACTGCACAATGGGATTGCCGCGTCTGTTGTCAAGACAATTGATTTCATCGCCCCATAACTCATCGCCTTGGTTAACTCATCCCCTGCCCCTTGGCTTTCCTGAAATCGACTTTATTTCAGAGTTTTGGCGTGTTCGTTTCCGAATTCGTAACGCATTTTCCCTTTGATTTCCAATAAATTATACCTTATGCCCGGCTCGAATCCCGATCAAATTCGATCCACCCCTGGCCCACATCTGCAAAATTGTAATATTTACCCTCGCGTACGTGTATGTAAGCGCTAATTGCAGTTTAGTTCGGTTCAGATCTGTTCTGCCCGACTCAGAGGTTAATGCTTTGAGTGTTTGCTCAGCAGATTTTGTTGACTGGTTGTCGGAGAGGGTTCCTGGTGCGTTGACGATGTGAAGTGATCCAAATTGAAATGTAATTTTGTGCCCAAACAGGAAACGCGATAATCCCTTGGACAAACACCGAAGCCAGATGATTTCGATTCTCATAGTTGCGCCACCTTTGGCCCGCTTTGTGGCTAAGTTCTGGGGCAAATCGATGGAAACGCAATACCCAATTATCACATAACAATTTCCGCTGCAGCTCAAAGAGGGCTCATTTCCCCTCCACTCAATGTTTAATTTCCTTTCAATTTATGCTGGAAATCGAGGTCGACTAACGTTAAAAGAGCCAGGCAGCCAATTTGCCAGCTCACGATAAGGCTGTATACCTAGCTGGATCGCCGAGGGAGTGGAGCTACGTACGGGTGCTTATTAGATGAAGCCCGGCCAACGTTGCATGGAGTCGAGTGCTCGGGTCGCATATCAATGCCCTCGGAGATGCGGATGCGGGTGGGGAGCTGGAGTGAGCAAACAGCAGCCAGCGAGGCAAGCAAAAAATTCGCTTCAAGTGTCAATCAGTGACAACACAGACACCACACACGAACTCCGACACCCACACAGGCTGATAGAAGCTAATCGATTTATGCTGTAATATTCAAAAAGTTTCCCATAAGGACCTGGCCTGGAGGACGACCTAATCCAGTGCTACTCCCTTGTGTGCCATCGCCGTTATAATTTCCCAGCCACACCTCCCAGTCCCACTTCCAGGCCCCCCCCCAATCCGCACCCCCATTCAGGCCACGTGTTTCGCAGAGGCTGGCTGGATCCTGGTTCGGGGCCAGGGACCAGGGGCTTCGGGCCATGTGTGTCCTCCGAGCTGTCGTCTGTTTATCTGCCTGCATTTGTCGCATTAAAATTGAATAAAAAATCAATCTCAATTCTAGCATAATTTGATTCCTGCCTTCGATTATCGGCGCAGGAGGGTCGTGAGCTGGGGCAAATGAAAAGCAGAATGCAAAGAAATCAGAAGATAAATAAATAATAATCTGTAAAGGCCTTTGCCTGTTCGCCGAAGATATTTATGTGGCGACTTTTTTGCCCGAAGGAAGGGGAGCTTGGGGTCTCTGAGTTAGCATTTCACTTCCCCAGCTTAAGCTTCTCCGAGTGCATTAGCAATACCCTTTTTGCTGGCATCGAATCTCTTACTTGAGCTTAGCACCAAATTCACTTGGCTCAAAGTTTATCCCCCCGCTGCCGCTGCCGCTGCCACTGCCACATGTGGCAAGGGGAGCCTCGCAGGACTTCTTTCCTCCTGCGAGCGCTGCGCTTATTCCAATGCATTTAATAAAGTGTTTATTTCGGTTGCAACAAATTTGCCAGCTCAGTGCGGCGAGCGGAAGACAATGCCAACTGAAGACCTGTGCACGACACAAAGGAAAATTGCTTTTCCGCCGCGCAGACACAGAGGCAGCCACATCCGCACATGGGGAAAATACCTCGCACGCTCCGTGGCAGAGAAAATATGTGGCCACCGCCATCCGCAAGGAAAATAGAGAGACACGCGCTCCCGGCCAAACCATCGAAGTTTTCCCGATGACGTATGGCTCCGGCCAGTGCGGCTAGTGATGCGCCCGTGCCACGAGCTTTTCCTGGGGTTATCCCGCCGGATCTTCATGGTTGGGGGCGCATTGCGTCACGCTGCCATCTCAGCCCAAACTTTTCTCTCGCTGCTGCCAGCATAGTTCCATTTTGTTCCCAACTTGCCTTTTACTTCTCCTTGCTATTCTATTTGTCTTTCGGTGGATTCAACTGCGATTCGGTGCGCAGGGGGGAGCGGGGCGGGTGAATCGGTTTGAGTGGCACATTATTTGATGATGCTTTTCGCGATTTTTTCGCACTTGAATGCCTGATTTTTATTAGTTGAATTCTTTACGGTTTTGCAGCGTTCCGCCTGCCAGCGAAAAGTTTCAGTTTCTTTGCTTTTCCGCCACTGTCTGCGAGGGAAAACTTTTACGTTCAGAGATTTTGAAATATGGCCGGAGAATCAGTCCGCCTCGATAATCGAAAGTGCCTTTGTCTGGCCCCCTGGCTGGCCAGTTGATCACTTTTTTTTGCGATTGGATAGTGCGAATCGATGGTTATAATCATGGCGGAGCCGCCCTTCATCTCTCTGCGAAAGGCGCGTCAGCCGCCGAAAAGCGCAAAAATCCTGATGAAGAATGCCAAAAGTAAAACAAACGAACCAACCGACGAGCAAACGGAAATGAAAGTCAATTTGAATACATTACCAATTCTAATTACGATTTTCAAGTACAACGAACGATGGCGGTGGACTGGCAGAGGGGGGTGGCCAAATGCGATGGCTTGAATAATATAATATTGGCTGCTGGGAAGGACGTCCTCAGCCCAAAACCGTCCACTAACAGCCCGGGAGAAAACCACGAACCATTCAAATTGGAATTTCAAAAAGCGAATAGACAACGGACGACAGACGTGCTAGGGGGCGTTGGGCTGCTCGCTGACCAAAAGATTAGCCAGCCAAACCCGGATGGAGGAAAAGCTGTGAATTTTCACAGCCAGTGACAGGAAAATGGCGGCCACGAATCGTATTTGAATATATCAGCACTGCGAAATACCCGTGAGCCATGGAAGGGAATTTCCCATTGAGCAGAGTATCTGGGATTCAACACAGCGCCTTCTTGTCCATGTCTGCGCGAGCAGCAGATGGATTGCGGGATGGGGACCCTGTTCGTTGAGATCCGCATTTCGTTATATTAAAAATTCAAATACTTTGCGTTATCGCTTTAGACGCAGCTTAAGCCACCTGCAAGAATCAACACCCCCCAACCAATCGGCCCACTGAAGCCATCCACCCAATCACTCTCCCCAAACACTTGGCTTTGGGCCCACAAACAGCCAAGTTTGGCTACGAGACTTGCTTATTATGCAGGTTTTTTCCTATTTTGCCCCTGCCCCTCCCTTGCCACTGCTACTGCCTGCCAATGCCAAGGTCTTGGTCCACTCCTCGTCCTGAGTAGCGGTATCATGTGCCGCATGAGGCTGCCACACGAAGGGAGAGCGACCGAATTAGAAATGAAAATTAAGTAAATATTATAATATGTTGCCACCTGGAGGGGGAACAAGCAGCTCCCCCAGTTCCCACTTCATAGCTCCCGGTTCGGTTTCAGTTTGGCAAATAAATGATAAGCATTACATTTGATATTCATTATTTGATAACGTGCAGCATGAAATAAAAATAAAAACGCCAGCGGAAATGAAAATGTAGCCTCCGCGTTTGCATTCAGAACGTGGTCTGTGCTCAGGTGGAGGCCAGGAGGCCAGACAAGATGCCGGATTAAATGTTTGCCTAAGTGAAATATGTTAAATGTTATGATATGTGCGGTTGCCGCTGGAGCCCCTGCCCCTCTTCTGCAAGTTTCGTCTTGCTCATGATTTATGAGATTAAAGTGGGTTTCCTTGGGGTGGAGGAGCAGGAAAGAAGGCCCTTTGTGCCTACGGAATGACTTGCAGCCCATCTCCGACTATGAGCTCAAAGTATAATTATGAAGGGTTCACCAGACCTCAGCTCCTGCCAGCCGCATCCATTTATCACATTAGCCGGCTAGACTAATTCTGTTAAAAGCATATGAATACCCCAAATGAATCCATTCAATGGCCCGAGAGCATGCAATGAGTATTATTTTTTCCGCTGGCTCTGGCTCGCCGAAAGTCAAATCAGAACATTCATCAGAATGTAATAAAGACAACGGCCATCGGGATGACCCAGCAGTAGAGTACGGGAAAGAGTACAATCCCAAACTTTGTCCAACATACTTGGCCAAGAAGGAATCGATTGATTCCTGGCACAAGACATTCCCTGATTTATTTTCCGCATATTGGTATTGGGAAGTCAACATCCTTGGATCGAGTGGTGAGGAATGAGCAGGCAAAGCAAAAAGTACAGACTCAAATGGAGCTATCAGCGAATCCGCACTCAACTTTATTGCATTTCGGTGATATCCTCTGCGCCGTCGCTCCGAAAACTGTGATTCCGACAAGCTCGGAGCTAGCCGTGGAAAGCCAAGAGCAGCACAGGACCAGAAGGACGTGTGTGTGCTCGCTTAGCGTGAAATTATGAGCACTTTTACAGCGCCAACAACAGCTCGGGCGAATGTCGACGACAAGCTTAAGCTGCTTAAAACAAGCCATCGCCTGGAGTGAAATGGGTTGAGGGGTAGCGAAAGGTGGGCTCGCGCGGGATGGGAAAGTGAAAGTGTCAAGGATGCGGCAAGTGTTTCATAGCCAAATTAAATTGCTCCCTGGGAGAAGTCGGGGGCCACGGGGAGAGCGGGGCGACAGCGCCAGAGTGAAAGGATAATGGGAGCATAAAAACATTTTTAATGAAATCGAGACGACGACTTCCAACGGAGACGGCAGCGTCTAAGACAGTAACAAGTGTGTTTTAATTTAAACCTCGGATTTACCTTGCACAACCCGCTCGCCTTCGAAGGGAGGACCGTCATTCCCCTTCGACTGCGCATTAATTTCATATCCCGCTTGAAAATTTTAATTAATTTTCAGCTTGATTGCGTTTTAAAGAGCGGCTTGGTTTATGTTTTGAGGGGCTTGGTGATGTCTTGTGGTTGCCTTGGGCCTGGGAATTTATAGTTATTGCGGCGAGCAGCGGGGGTGGAGCTAGTGTGTGGGTCGGACCTTTGTCTCGGTCGCTTTGAGAGAGCAGAACAAATTTCGGTTTGTTACCATCACAGACTATTTACATCTCTAGTGGCTTCTTAATTAATTTTTGATCGGAGTAGAGTGCTGTACCCAAACTCACCTTTACTGGTGTGCCTATCCAGGTTTGGATCCTTGAGACCTGCAACAGAAGAGAGAAATTCGGTTAGTACCTGGTTAGATCTTTTAGGAGGGTTGCAACCGTTATTAGAAATTAAAGGCTGCTGATTCCTGTTTAAGCTGTACATTAAATATATATATAAGATGTGGGCTTAAGAACTGAAATACTAGCTAATATTTCGTTGAAAAATGTTTGCGAATTGGCCAATAAATCGTAGTAAACAAGGGACGAAGACAAAACAAAGAAAACCAGACAAGAAACAAATCAGATTGGAGTAAAGATATAGCGCTTGCACTATGCAAAGGAGGGGAAGCGTGACTCAGTAAACTCTAATTAATTTCTCGCCTCGAATCTAAGCTCGGTCGGAAATGGATTTAAACTTTTAGTGCGGAAGTCAAAAGTTTCAATTTTTCTGCTGCAAAGGGTACTCAGCGAAAGAAAGTGCTTTCCTTTGCCGCCCAAATCGTCCTTCGCTTTGTCTTTGTAATTCGCAGTTTTTGTTTATACCGCACTCGGAAAAGTGCAACAAGGAACTTCAAGGCCCAAAAAGGAAACGAATGTCAGTCAGACGAGTTACCAGAAGGAAAACTTCTTCAGCCAGTTCTTTGCTTGAGTATCCATTCGACTTATTCCCTTATTAATATCCCCTGATAAGCCAAGGCCTTCTGCTCTAAGCTATCATTTTGTTAAAAGTACTCCCTAAGCAGCTTTCGATATTTTTATTTTAACTTCATTCGCCGCGACATTTAATTAATTTCCAGCTATCACCACAAAGCACTCGACTGCTCCGCTCTTTGTTCCCTTGGAATACTCCTTCTCTCTCAAACTAGATAATGTCTAGCCAATGGAGAGAAGAAACCACACCCTATCAAACTTGGGATCAACGCTTATTTTAATACTCTTTGGATGGAAGAAATTATTAAAAGTCCGCATCAACATTTTTTTCTAGTCTATTAGTTTATCTTTTCGACCATTTCCCATCCACTTTTATGTTGGGGCTCACATATTCTCCTTATTCTAAGTTCTAATTTATTAATAAGATCCATTTTTTTGACTAATAATTTAGTCGGTATAATATAGTCAGTATAGTTAAAATAGCAGCTACACTTAAGGTCGTAAAATTTAATATGATTGTTTTTCTACTCATCCAACATTATTCTAATTCTTTTCTTAAAGTATATTCAATAAGAATGTGGTTATACGGAAAAGCCCATGCAGTTTAAAAGATTAAGATTATGTTATACCTCTCACAAAAGGGTATGTTAGTATTTCGCCTCAAAGTTCAGCCGAATACTGATGTGCCCCTTTAAACAATACTCTGGACAAAATTGCAGTCTTATGGGAAAATTCTCCACATGCCGCAGACTTTGCGGTATTGGTCGACCGAAAGCGAAAAACTTGAAATGGGGCTGTTGGGAAGGAAAGGAGTTGGAGATAATGTGGTTAAGGTTTAATTGCAGTTGAGCTGCTAAGGTCAGACAGGGTCTGCTAAGCGCAAATAAACGGGTGGAAGTGGCAATAAATAGAATAAGCAGTAAAAAAAAAAGAGTCGAGACGGGTAAGGATTAGGCAGTAAAAAAAGCTAGAATTCATAAAAGTAAAGTTAAGTTAATATTCATTAAGAAGTTGCTTAAGTTTTACGAGCCCTCAGCCTCAGTCACCTTCGCAACAAATCTCGATTAATTATTGCCTAGACATCATAAAATTTGATGTTTGCATCTTGTAAATTGTCTCCGGAGCGTGTTAGCTGTGTAGGCTGTTGAGTAAATTATCACATCATGCGGCAGCGATGGATGAACGAGGGGTACGGAAAGTTTTATGTCAGCTACGTGCTCATAAATTTCATAGCATTTTTAGCCCACAAACATTTGTGGCTTGAATCATTTTATTAGCGTCTGAAATTAGCAACAACTGTGGACGGGACGAGCAATCAGAAGGGGCCTGGGAACGGGGGTGGAGTGGCTGCTGTTGTTTAATTAGAAAAGTTGCCATTGCTCGAGTTCCACTCCATTCAGGAGTTCATCGAACCAAGCCCAGGCATCGGGAGGTTCACCATTAGCTGCAAGTCCTTCAACAAACTTTAAATAGGCATTGGCCTCGCTGGCAGAGCAAGTTGGGCTCACCCAGATTTCGCAATCAGCCCATCTCAGTTGCAATCACTTAATTCATTCAGCCCAGCCCAACCCACCGACAGGCAATGGGCTCTGGGCAAACATTTTTGAGGGAGCTTTCGCAATCCGCACACTTAAAATATTTACGCAATCAAAATTAATGCAACTGTCATGTTTTCCCTCCCGCAGGCTGCAATCCCACCCAACTTCCGTGCACCCCTCCACGCCCCTGTTTCACTGCATTTAGCGGTAAATGCAAATACACTTTAGAACTGTAGCCAACCGCTTGCCCCGCCCCCTCCCGGCGCTCAACACGTTTAAATTTAAACAGCAAAACCAAACTCATTACCAACAACAAGAGCAGGGCCAGCGAGCAGTGGCGGACTGCGGGGCTATTGGGCGATGACCGGAAGCACAGTTAAAGCCAAGTCTTTCAAAATATAACTTATAATTACCTTCATTTTTTATTCTTAAGAAATATTTTTAAAAATATTTGAAATTGTGACACCCATTGGCGTAGAAATGTTTAGTAACCACTGCATACATGTATGACAACGGCTGATGTTGAGTCTTAATAAATTATGATTACAAATTTAAATCCGTTTGCTTAAAATATGATGAGCCCACCGATATCCTAATAATGGAACGTGTGTATATTTCAAAAATTATATTTGACAAAGAAAACTATGACTTCTACTCCAGTAGGAGTATTTGGAGTTAAATCAGCTGAAAAGTGTTATAAGCTTACTAGCTTATGAGCCTTGAAAACCGCAACTAATCAAGTCCGCTCCTGGTTTGGCAGAGTGACGTCGTTGAAATTACCAAAATGTCCTTTTGCGAAATTTTGTGGACATTGAAAATCGCTTTGATTGAACCGCATGCCAGGCAGACAACAGATACAGTCGCATGTCGATGGGACGCTGACAATTGCCACACATAAAACAAACAGGAGCCCCTTAGTCCTTCCCCTGCCCACCACCCACTGTCCCCAACGAGCCGTGCTGCAGGAGCAACTCCGAAATCCACTCGGCAATTGCAGCTGCAAGTGCGCTTCACTGCACTTACAATGCACGCCAGGGGTGGGGAGGGGAGGGGGAGAGGGGGAGGGAGAGGGAGAGGGATACACAGTCTGTAAATTGTCCAGCGAATGTGGATTGGGAATTGGTTTTATGTCGCTTGCGCCTCAATGGAGATGCATTTTACACTGCCCTGCTAATCTCCGAGCGTGGCGAAAGCGAAAGCAGGCCTGCTCCTCCCGCAGGACTCCTCCCACCTCCCCCTTCCCCTGGAGGACGCCAGTTGACTTTGAAAATCAATTAACAACATCAAACAGAAGCCGGATGCTGACGTGGACAGCTGTCGGCCAGCCCCGAGCTCCTCCCATCCACCCATCCTGCCATCCTCACTCCCGATCCAGGTCCTCCTCCTGCGGAAAGTGCGTAAATTGCAACTGTAAATCAAATATGACAACGCGAACGGCGGCAAAATCTGCATGTGTGTCAGTCACATTAATTGTCCACGCCCCTCGCGGAGGATGGAGGGCGGCGATTGTACTTTATTGTTGTGTTAATGAGTGTGCATAGGCAGCTCCGCTGGGTGTGCAGCGGACTGCAATTCGCTGATGTGACATAAAAGTGTGTTACCCCGGACGAGGAGGGGTCGGACATTTAATTAATTGTATAGAAAAGTTGCTCAAAATATCGCATATTAATTGGATATTAATAACGTAAATAATTAATGCTTGATTGAGAAATTGGGGAACATCTCTGCCTTGTTCAAGGGCGCAAATCGATTTGCTCCTGCAGGATATTTTACCGACAGTTTTAGCTGGATTCTTGTCTCTTATTAAGTCCAAATTCAGGAGACGAGACGGGACAACAAACAGAAAACGAAAGACAAACAAGCGACGAGGAAAAGCAGGGAAAAGCTTTTAAATCGTACACTTACAGTATCATATACCGGCTCGTTATTGCCTGCCGCTTGTTAACTTTTGCCCGATATTGATGCAATGTCAATCGCCGATCAATAATCGGTGAAAGCTCAAGCATTTCTCCCTTTTATTTCCCATTCCCCTTCAAATGCAAATTGACGTCGCTATTGAGACTTAAAACTAGGGGGATTTTCTTGCCTAGATTTTATCTCAATATTTGGCCGTGTAGTTTGCCATCAATGTTTGCATCTCGCTTATGTTTATTAAATATTTATTCTGCGACATTTATTGAACATTTATGCTGAGCAAATACTGAATTCAAATTTCAAGCTGCCAGCCGGGACTTATGAACATTTGATGTTAAATTGATAAAGGTTGACCTTGTTCCCTAGAATCCGCCCTGTGTTTTTACTGCTCCTCAATATGCAAAGTCATGTACCGAACTCCACTGCGTATTCGTGATATGCATTCCTGGGTTTCCTTCTGAGCCTGGTCCACACGCCATCGTTGTGTTTTGCATATTGTTTACATCTTTTCTGTTTCCTCTCCTGCTACTACTTTGCTTATGCAATCATCGAGACAACGGATAAAGAAGGAGGCGGCTGATACCCGGCTGACCTTAGGGACCCTATCGAATTTATCTCACAGATTCAATATTTAATTTTCTCTTACACAAATTGTTGCCTTTTACGTTTTGTTCTGTAACTACTTTCTGTTATTGGGTGTCATCAGATGCGACGCTGTTATTGCACCATATCATTTCCACTTTTAGTTACGCTGCATACAAGATCAATATTTTTAATGCAAATTGTAAGCAAATGGTGAAAAAGGTAATTGCTTCACGCTGAAAAAGTGCTCATTGATACAAACGTTTGTAACGAAAATGGTTTAAGCATTCCATTAAATTTTAACAAACTTTAACTTTAACAAAGAATTTAAGCTTGTCCGTATGTCCGTATGTCCGTCTGTCCGTCTGTCTGTCCGTCTGTCTATTTCTACGCAAACTAGACTCTCATTTTTAAAGATATCGAATTGAAACTTTGCACACACCCTTCTTTCCTTTGTACGCAGTATATAAGTCGGAACGTCCGCGATCGGCCGACTATATCCTATAGCTGCGACATAAAATTATTGATCGGAAATGCCATAACTTTGGTATTTGTTAAGTTAGGAAGTTGGGATTTTTTATGAGTCTTATATTTGGCCAATCAAACCGACCTACTAAATTTCAAAAGGATCGGCCGACTATATCTTATATCTTATAGCTGATTGATCGGAAATGCCATAACTTTGGTGATTGTAAAGTTAGGAAGTTGGAATTTTCTATGGGTTTTATATTTGGCCAATCAATCCGATATACCAAACTATATTCTATAGCTGTCATATAACTGAACGATTTGAATTGCCATAACTTTGGCGTTTTAAAGTTAGGAAGTTGGGATTTTTATAAGTGTTAAAAATGCATCATATGAATAATTATAATTATTATATTATATGAATATAATTTACAGAATATTCTGCAAGGGTATTTCAACCTCGGTTCCGCCCGAAGTAAGCTTTCCTTTCTTGTTTAATTTTAATTCGTAATCAGGTTTTATATCAGAATTTTGGTAAGCTGATGTGTTTTTTGTTTGATATGAGAAGTTTGCTTAATTTTTGCTTAAATATAAATAAATAAATATGGCTTTTTAAAAGCAATTCTCACTTTAAATTATTATACCCTTGCAAAGGGTATTATAATTTCTGTCAAAAGTTTGCAACGCAGAGAAGAAGACATTGGTGATCAGGATCACCAGCAGAGTCGATCTAGCCATGTCCGTCTGTCCGTCCCTCTGTCCGTTTCTAGTCTCTCATTTTTAGAATTATCTGCTTGAAACCTTCCCAAAAGTTGTATTTATATTGCAGGTAGTATATGTATATATGTATATGTGTAGGAACAATCGGAAGAAAAATCTAAGCAAGAAAGGAAACTTCGGCAAGCGGAAGTGTATATACCCTTGCAGTTATTACGAATCGACTGCATTTCGATTTCTATGTCTATATTACTAAAAACAATGAAGCTACGTCGATTTTGCGCTGCATTTTGCCATCGTTTCTTTAAGAGTTGATGAGATGATTCTTTAAAAGTTGAGCCTTACCAATTTGGATAACTAAATAACAAGATCTGAAAGTGGCAACTGGTGCCATTTCAACACAGTAAACACATTCAACTTTAAAAGAACACTGGTTCGGGTGAGCACTGTACATGCTTCGAACTTGTGTTCGGTGTCGACTTAATATCCCGAGAAACAACGAAGCAATAGAGAAGCCGGAAACAGCGATCAATTTTCGCATTGTTGCCTGTGAGCAGGAAGCGCGTGGAACTTTCCCCAATGGCCCGGTGGTGTAGCGGGGGGAGGGAGGTCAAAGGAGCCAGAACAGGCAGCCAGCATATTGCGCAGGTGGAAAATTTATAATTTGCGAAATTGCCACACTCACACACGGACTCACGCACGTTGGCAGCATGTTAAATGGGCAGTCAGTGGGTCCTTCCCGCCTCCCGCTTCACGCCTCGTCCTGCTCGGATCCAGCCCCGGCTGCCTTAAATTATGTTAACCTCAAACGAGACGATCCCGGCCTCCGACCCTGCACGACCCGTGTACAAAGTTCGATTTAAGGCCTCGTTTATTTTGCCATCCTCGCATAGGTGGCACTCACCAGGCGGAAGGTCGGGGAAGGGGAGGGAACCAGTCGTCTGGTTGCATGTTGCAAAAGTTGTTGCCGTTGCACAACCGCATGCCACAACATGCAGCCTGACTGGACGACCTGCGGGGACTGGGCTACAACAGGGGTCGGGGTTGCGGGGCGCCTGGGACTAGGGTCTGACATGCCCCACTTGGCAATTGCCAAAACTATTTGTTTACATATTTAGAGCAGGCCAAGGAAGAAAGCCGGCAAGGCATGTTGTCAAGGCATGTTAACTGTGAAATATGCGCATTTAAATGGATATGGCAGGAGGAGATTCGGGGAGTGGAATGCGACGCAGAGGTGCTTCAGGGAATCGTTTGTTAGCACCTGCAGTAGGCAACCAGAGAGATATTGATATGATAAATACCTCCTCCTAGAACTCACAGCTTCAGTATGAAAAGAACATATGTTGAAGCTATTCTGAATTAATAATGGCTCCACACCAACAGTATTTAAATAATCTTTCGATATGTGGCTCATCTTTTGGCTTGCCAAAATACCATACAAAAATACGAAAATATGCAGGTCCGCTTGATGGCGGACAAATCCACATCACTTGGAATCAAAGTTGATCTCTTCAGACGTAATTAAGCCATTTGCTGCACGTTTTGCCAATTCAAAAATGGAGCGTCCACCTCCGATTCCAACCTTTGAACCCCTGGCATCTTCTTCTTATCGCCGCCTGCCACCAAATGCAAAGCTAAAGAGGCTGAAAAGCTGAAGTCAGCCTCATTTAAATCGCCGAATGGGGGAGTAATGTGAATCGCGCCACATAACAAGGCGTGGTTTCATCCCTCTATGTGGGGAAGGAACTGGATGCCCTCTGGGCACCAAATTCGTAGAAAAATCACGCGCGCTTATCTGACGCCGCAACCTTAACCAAACCCACGCAATTAACGCCCATTGGGCTGTCAGTATGAAAAATGAGCGATGGGGAAACCCCCGAGGAATTGCCAGGGAGGCAGTCTCGAGCAACTGAAAATGATTTGCAAACGACTAGCGGCCTCTATCGAATTCCGAATTGCGAACGCTCCACTCCACCAATAGCTACAAATTTTAATTGCTTCAGCGATATCTGAACGGCGGGGGCGTTACGGGGGCGTGGCGGGACGGCCCCGAGGAGCACGACGACTGCGTCATGGCAATAAGTCGCATTGATAAGAGAGTCACGTTCTGGTCCTGGCAAGGGAAGACAATGTTGTTGCTGTCTTCATTATCAATGACAGAGGCGAACGGAAGGAGGTTTTCGCAGGAAACAATGGTTACTCTTTTATTGCCCGAGCCTGTGCCTGTGAGTCAAATTGATAAGATGCTGAAAATGACTGGGAAAACAATAAACGTGGGCATGAAACGAATAACGCCAGTGCTCACTTGCGTACGAAGGGAAGAAGGTGTTCCTTTTGGAGCGGAGTGGGCACCAATGGAGGTGGAGGAACACCGTTTTCGGTGCATAAACAGAACGTTTGGGACATTTTAATGAGAGGCAGGAGGCCGCCTCCCAGTCCTCGATGGGTTCCTTGCACTCTGTTGGTCTTGAGAAGAAATGGCTGTTGCCTGGAGGAGAAACTTTTGTACCAAAAACAATTTCAAGCACTCTCAGAGCAGGGAAAAACTTTTCCGAAGATAACTGGTTAAAGGTTTGGTTAACCCTGAAGCTAAAATATGAGCTGCATCATCACTCCCTCTTCCTAGACACCGCAACAGAGTTACACTTTATGCCTGGTGCACAGAGTTATCCCCAGCGTCATTTCTTTAACTTGACCCATTTGCTTAGTCAGCCAAAGTCAGGGAGGTCCGTCGAATCTCCCCACCAGCGCCGGCTAATTTCACAGCTAAGTTAAGTAGCCAAGAACTTGACAGTCATTTAATAAAATTTCATTTCCACCCATCATTTCAACATCCTCGAGCCAGAGACCACGCACAGGGAAAGACAAGTTCGAGTCCAAGTCGGAGTCCGCAATTTTGATGCGCAACAAAATTTTATGAAATACTTGGAGAGCAAATTTTATGTGACTTGGCGACTATAAAATTTTAGCGCTAGCAAAAGTCACTGAAGAGCTTCCAGCGGTTTCGCCGGACTCCCTCTCAGCTTTTCGTGTCTTTGAGTCCCCGGGCTCGCCTTTGGCTAATAATACCAGAGCATTTACACCTTTATGGGGCGTACTTAGAAACGCTTATTTATGCTAATGGCGGAAGTGGGCCAGGGATGAGGGGGAGGCAGGGGCCTGCCACTAATTCCACCCCGAAGCGCTGTAAAAGCTTGAGCGCCAAACAACAAGGGATAGTGAGCTTAAGATTTGAGCAGGTAAAGTTGGGCGGATGTGCAGAGTACGTATATTTCATCACACCACTCGCAAAGTTGTGGCCCACCCTCATCTCTTGACCTTCCCAGCACCCTTCCCCTCACTCCCCATTCTCCGGATCCTGCCCCTCGCCCGGCGGACAACGACTTCGTGCTTCACATTCTTGTCTCGAATGTGTTTGTAATTTCCCTAGAGTGTGTTTGACTTTGACGACTTAAGTTGTAAAACTTTAACATTATCATTTTCACTACGACGAGACCAGGAGTGGAGCGCAGGACAAAAGCAAGACACGAGCAGATCCTTGGAGCATGTGTGTCCTGCCCGACGAGAGTCTGCTCCTTTAGATGCTTGTCCTGAGCCCAGACAGACATTTTGATGATGTTGACCTTCGCTGCTTTTACTTTCACCGCACAGCGTCGCCGTAAGTTCCCTCGGCTTCTTTTTAAGTTTTCTGCGACCTCTGGATATTGTTGACATATCGTATTACAACAGCAGATAAGGCCAACGGTGAGAGGAAAAGTTCAGGGAGCCTGCCACCTCTCGTCTAGTCCTGGCTCGAATTACGAAGTCCCAAACCGATATTTTGGTAAATTTCTCCTCACATGTGTCAATTAGTTCAATCAGAAAGCGAACACACATCGACCGCATGTGCCTTTCGTCCTGAACCCCAGATGAACTACCCCAGAAAGACATCGGCGAATCGAATGTCACTTTAAAGGTCTGATTTTTTTCTATAGTAAAAATATAGTGTTCAAAAATTGTGATCAATTAGATGGCAGTGTTGTATCTTTATTTGTTTTTCAAATGAAACAATTGTTGGTCAATGCCTCTAAATGTGATATGAAAACGTTGTACCTTAAAAAAGATAATAACGGCATAGTAACAATTTCAGTAAATAAGTGAAAAAAAAATTTTCGTCCTTACTATGACATTTTTACAATTACTTTTTCATATTGTGGAAAGACAATTACATTCATAAGGCAGTCTACAATGCAAATTGAAATGCGCATTTTATCCACACCGAACTCCTTTTTTCTCACACATTGAATCAATTTCTCCAGATTTTCCCATCCCATTAAAATGTTAACCTGATATTTAGCTCGCCGAGCTTATCGCCGCCGATTTCCCGTGTGCCGTAAATTGTAATCAAATTGGGCGAGGAGTCAATCTGATTTATGCATTTCCCATAGCCGATGACTCTCCTTTCGTTCGTTCGGAACCCGGGGCACAACTACCCCCTACCCTGCCGTTGTCGGGATTTCCCTTGAAAAGCCAAAAGGTAAACACATCAGCAGCGTTCGAAAATTACCGAGCCACCCTTTGACACGCGGCGAAGGAGCCCTTGTTCCACAAAGACATAATCAGCTCGATTTCGTAAATCTCGACAAGCTGCTTATCTGATGCAACGCGAGCGGAGTTTCAAGGATTCAAGGATCTGTATCCGTGATTAACATCTCCAGCTCATGTTCGCAGGGCAGAAATCCGGCCATGGGTGCTCCGGCTGACAGGCTGACAGCCGGACGTGCTGTACCGCCCTAAGTACAGTAAAGCCCGACGCGTGCTCCTGTCACACTTGCGACACATGGGGAGGTGGACCAGGGATCTCCGCTTTGATTGGCATCGGAAATTGAAGTGTTTTTATTAATTTCAATGTCGACTTTTTGCACTGTCTTCGATGATACTGCGAATGACTGCTTTTGGCCAAGGGGCCGAGGTCCCCCTTTGCTGCTTTGTTTCTTTCTGCGGCCATAATTGAAATTCATCGTTGGCAGATTTGGAAGCCGAGCTGATTGACAGCTGAACGCGTGGAAAGATTGACGCTTATTGAATTGAGTCATCCGCTGTGGGGTGGCGCCACTCGGTGTTTGAAACGGCAACTGTTGAGTCAGTTCGTGTGGAAACTGCGGAAAAGATTGCTGTGCATAAGCAATCCATTGCCAGTTGACTGTGTAGTCACTTGGGACTTGTGTCTAAATTTCCAACTCCTCGCCACACACAGATCTGAGATGCCGCCTAAACCCAAGCACCGCGACGTGGCCGAGTTCCTCAGCCGTCTTCGCAACTTCTTTTTGGGCCGCACCCACAAGACGGCCCTGCGTTTTGCCGACACGGTCTCCCCGCGGACTCAGCCGCCCCCGGACATTCCTCAGGGTCCCTCGCAGAACCTGTTCGCCAACTACTACTACTCAAGGGATCCTCGGAGCTCAGTCAAGCCGGCCGTCGATGTGGTGCAGGAGCACAAGCAGATGCTGGCCGCCAAGGAGAAGGCCGAGGAGGCGGCCAAAGCTGCGCAGGCCAAGGCTGGACAGGGCCCGAAAGATGAATGTCCTCCGGAATGCGAGGAGGTCGAGGCCGAGGAGTGCGATCAAGAGGAGGACCCCTGCGCCAAGAAACTTCCCACTCCCGGCAAGGTCCATTCTTGGGAGGGACCACATTAACCGAGTTTCCAGTTCCTGTGTTGACATACCGTTGAACATAATTAAAGTGTGCGGCTAGTTGCCTGCCCCAATGCATGTGTGTTGCAGGTATTTACGACCTTGAGCAGAACAATTAGAGGGATTCACAGAGCGGGCACTGCAGCCGGTCGTAAAAATGTAAATCTAATTAGACGTCAGGAGTGAAAATCATTTATGGCACCTGCATGAAAATTTAATTAAGCACACAATTATCGAAGGCACAAGCTGGGAAGGCGGCAAAATCGGATCCAAAGGGTTCGTTACTGGCCACAACAATAAATTTGCAGGCTTAATAACCTTTAATGCCATCAAAATTTATATTTACAATTTAAAACGAGGCAATTTGCCCGACGTTGAGTGGATTATGGGCCATTGTTAATGATGATTGCAGGTCGATTGTTAATTGTCTGGGCAGCACAATTTATGCTGATGACTTTCGCCCATCGATTTATTGATTGCAGTTTGATTTTGGCGCACATAGCCCAACCCCCGACACTGGAGACTGCCATCTCTCGAACAGAAAAGAAAAACATAATCAAGTTTTGCGCGTTATGCAAAAGTAATATTCTCCCCGCGCTAAGGGTGGCGCCCCTCGATTTATTGAAATTACCCTTGCAGAACGTAGACCCGGGTTGAGTTAGAGGGTTGCACTGTTGGATTGAGAAAGGGTGTCAATTGCCCGGAAACTTCCGACTGTCAAGGCAACATGTTGCCGGGCTCTTCATCGCCAACAGTTGGCGAAATATGAGACTTGATTCGAAACTGTGGCGCGCTTATATGACTTTCTTTTCTTGACTGTGAGTGAGTGCTGCCAGAGCTGGTTTTTATTGCCTCATATGAATAGGAAAATTCTGCCTAATTTAACCAAAAGGTTGTTTGTAGCAACTGTGGCGCTTTGGAGACTGCGTTTCGGCAATCTGCAATGCTAATTCCCTGGTAAAAATTACTTCTGCTGGACATTCTCAACTGGGCGCACTTAAAAAAACAAATATTCAGAAAATCCGATGCCCACAAAGCAAACACTTCCGTCCGCACCCTTTCAACCCGCCCTTGAACCCGCATCCCCGAAATGTCAACCACTTGGGGTAACCGAAAAATTGCCTTTCATATAACGACAGCTGTGCCGCAGAGTCGCAGAATGTCAAGCTCCCGCCGCAAATGCTTCCCAATCAGAGACGCGTAATTAAAATATGTGCAAACAAACCGAAGGGAAAACTCTCATGTAAGAAAACACTGAGCAGAGCCAACTTTGTTTGCTTTGCGTGTTTTCCTATAAAACCAAAAGCAAAACCAAAGCAACAAACACAACAGCGGCAACTGGCATCGCGGCCAGGCAATAATAACAAGAAAAACATTTGCATAAAGCAACAAACGAGGAATTGGATGGAGTGGGTCGCAGGCCAGACCAACCAAGCTTCAAGCGGAAGTTAATGAGTACTGGATCTTGAGAAGGGAGCGTGACACGAGGCTTGGGGTTCCAAATGGGTCCTGGAATAGCACAATTAAATGTTCCAGGGCTAGAAAATGTTCTAAATGTTGTACTATTTCGTTAGTGTTTTAGAAAGGACTACAAATCTACATGGTTTAAACTACATGGCTTAAAAGATACTAAAGTTCTTTATAGTTCTTTATAGATGCAAAGCTATTTTAAAACTATTTTTACAAAGACATATTTTCTAAATACTTTATACCTAGCAATAACATAATCAACATTATTAAACAAATGTCTTTTTTTATTTGTCCAGCGTGTCACGGCCACATCTCGCAACTTGGAATAGAATAAATCTAAAAACTCAAATTCTCCCAAAGCGAAATCACTTCATTAATGCGTCATTTGTAAGGGGAGCCCGGCCAGCATTGGACTAGGACATCGCCATTCGCCACACTCCATTCACCATATGCAACATTGGCCCGCAGGCAACACGGAAGTTGTCTCCACGCCGGGCATGAAACTTTGCGCCGAACTTGCCACCGTGGCGGCCCCGGGGTGGGGGGTTGACATCGTGCAAAAGTTGATTATTTTTTAGGGAGTCGCGCTAGTACAGTGAATAATGACTTTTGCCACCGTTCGCCGAGTGAGATGCCTCCGGCCAAGTTTACGTGCTTTTTTTATCTGTCGCCCTCTCGAAATTGGGGGAAAGTCCTTAGCTCTTGGTTTCCCGGCTGCCACCACGCCTCCCTGCCGCTTTCTGCTGTTGTCGCAAAGTTATGCAGGCTCATTAAGTTGTTGTACAGTTTAGAGAGAGAAAATTGTCAGCTTGCTTAATTTGCCCGAGTTGGGCTGAAGGCTGACGGGCGTCGGGCGGTGGGTGGCGGGTGGATCTGGGGGAACGGAACTCGAGATTAAACAAAAGACTTCCTTGCTGCGGCGCTCCTTTGTCCTTGTCCCGTTTGGTGGGGTAGTAGCTCATGGCGAGTGTTTAATGAAATGAATTTTAAGAGCGAATTTATTATATTTCCCCAAAATGAAATGGAAAGTGCGAGTCGCCCGGTCTCTAAATTTATTCCCCAACCCCAAGAGCGGATGTAATTAAGCGAGGCTCTCGATTTTGATAGCACACCAAACAAATATCAAGGAACAAGGTAACATTTAAGCATCCTAATAGTAGACCAGCGTTTTCTACCCGATTTCACAATATCTATTCGCCCTTGCCATAATTACCCAGAAAATAATATAAAAATCGGGAAAACATTTTACAAATATTTAAATAAACTTCGGCTTGTTGTTCTTAAAATGTACTGTTTCACTCTAAATGTTGTTGCTAAAAAATAAATAACTCCAACAATACAGGCGAATTTCACCGAAGATATTATTTTCTTCGGAAAAATTGGAATACATTTTATTATTAATTTCATGTGAAGAAGAGCTGATATTTTTGAAAACATTGTTTGTTAGGGAATTCAATGGGTAAACGAGAATACGTATACTCGCAAATTTAGATCACACAATGTATTGCTTAATAAAAGCTAATCAAATAATTTCGCATTACTTGCAAACTACCTACTATTTCTTCACTAATGCACCCCAAGCACAGCACAACAGATATCATTTTTCATTGGAACAACTTTTGGGCCAAAATCTTACCCCGGAACGGCTGACCACATCAACTTTTGCTCTTCAGCTCTGACACAATTTCACCTTCAATTAAACTTGAGGTAATTGACGGCGATGCGGAGGAAAGAAATCCCCAATTGGTAACCGCAAGTCGGGGGAAAACTAATACAAGCAATCCTCCCCACGCAGCTGGAAAGATAAATGGCGATGCCTTAAACTGATTGTGTGGATTAAATTGCCATATTGGTGAAATTGGCAGAGACACCGTCTTCCATCTCCGCTCCCCGTGAGCTCTTTCTGCCAGGAGTCAGGCCAACAAGTATCGAAAACTTATTTTTGATAAGCGCAATTATAATTGGATTTGGAGGAAGTTGCTTCCGAAGCGAGCAGGTAATCGGAGTTGGCGCTAGTCCCCGTTCGGAGTGGGAGCGATGATTAATCTACCTCCCGAGTATTTAAAAGCCAGATCGCAGGCGGCAGGAAAGCAACCCGAAAGGAAAATTGAAAATGCGTTGTTTGGCTGCGATAAAGACGTGTTCGAGGCCACCCGCTCCCCACTCGGTGTTTCTTTTTGTAAATGTTTGCTGTCAAGATAAGCACAACCCAGCGTGTGGTTTGCTCTGATTCGCCCCTCCCCGGCCCCCTGATCCAGCACCCCCGTCCGATAAGGATTACTCGCGGTGGGGGCAAGGAGTTTGTCAGGAGTCTCGAAGACGGGTCTTAGCAGAGACAAATGAAGTTGTTAGCGGGTGGCCCCAGAGAGATGTTTTCAGGGCCGACCCTTTGCGGGGAGTGGGTGGCCAAAGGTCGATGCATTTCGGTGTTGCCTTTGATGTGCCCTCGCTGTGCCAGTTGATTGGTCATTCGGCCATTAATTGAGTTTAATTATTGGGGCGTTAATGAGGGGGTTGGTCCGGTCTCCCACCGAAGGGAGGGTGGAACTGGAATGCAGCCCGGAAAGGGCAGATGACGGATGGGCGTGGGTGAAAGGAGTCAGGCGCTCGTTAAAGCCAGATTAAACGATTCTCAAGCAGGTCCTGAAACTTATAGCTAAGCCTTGATTAGTTGCCGGCTCTGGGAGATGTCGAGGGGAGTCGGATACTTGCCACCTTCCAAAGCCGCCAACACACCCAGCGATGTCGATGGCTCATTAAAACTCTGCACATAACTCAAGGCGCGGGGCGAGTGCCCTGGACCACACAACCCAAAATGATAGACATTTATTTGCGCCCATAATTAAACGCAGACAATGCCAGCAAACAATGTTTGGGGCCGGCAACGCCTCCCTTGTCAAATATTTCAGGGCTGCGTTGGCAACAATTTACAAAATGCAAATGGGCGTTGTTTCCGCCCCCTCCGCCCGAGTCCTCTAATGAGCCCTCTACCAAGTCGAGGCATAAATTTGGGAAATTCCGCATGCTGTTTCCTGTGCCTTGAGCACATGTGCCTCAAGTGGGTGGGTCTTTGTCCATTTTGTTCCCTTTAATTGTTGATTTTTCTTAATGGAAAAGCAACAGAAACTGTGGCAAAGTTTTTCTCAGAGCATCTCCCGATTGCAGTCAATTAAAAATTGCTAAGGAATCTCCCCACACCTCCCGCCCTCCCTCGGGCCATCCCTTTCACTGACCGACCCTTTCGTGAACACCAAGGGACACTTCCAGTCAGCGCCTTTGTTGTGTGCAAATTAATGATGGCAATGATTTCGCTGGGGTGTTTAAATTATGTTGCTCTTGAAATTCTGTTGATTTTAAGTTTTAATTGTACTTGTCAACCGTAAAACGGGGGCAGGCCGCTGACTTTGGGGGTTGTTTCGGGACTTACGTAATTTAACGAAGTAATTGAAATATTTCCTATAACTGTCCCGTTCAATCTTTAATCTTCCAACTCTCCTGAATAGCTGGAGTACAATTTTCAACAGCAGCGCCGGCAAAGTTTTTCAAGCCCACACCCATCAATCCCCATCAGGACAGACATCCACGTCAAAGTTGCACACTGCGCTTTTATGCAGATAAATTGTCGGTTATTCCCACTCCCAGCACCGCCTTCCCCGCTCCGCCTGTCGTTCGGTTGCCTTTGCTGCCGCGTCAGTTGATTCGGGCCGGGGCTCCGGACGGGATCTGGAGGATCCGAACGGACCAATGGAACCAGATCCAGACCCAGCCCAGACCCAACCCAGCCCACGCCCAGAAAGCGCCGGAACAGAGCTGCCTTTGCCTGATTGTTTCATAAAAGTTTCTGGTGCAAGCCCAGCCACTATTGTTGTATTTGTTGCTCCTGCTGTTGTTGTGATTTGTGCAAATTAATTTGCTTATAATTTTTACGCTTAGTTAAACACAATTTTGAGTGATTTTCACACAGAGCCCAATGCCTGGGTGCTAAAAAGTTTTCCCTTCTTGGGGCGGGCGCACAGTGGGCCCCAGCCCCAGGCGAACGGAGAACGGCCGAAGGGGCCTCCCAGTTGGGGAATATAGAAATTTGCATTGGAATCCCTTTTAAAGCCGGGCCAGCGCAAATCCTCATTTAAACGGAGAGAGCCGAAGCTCCCAGTTGCATTCCCCCGGGGGCTTCGTTAGGCGCAACTGGCGGCCATGCAAATGTGGGCGGATGCGGGGATGGGGAATCGACTACAAAAAGGCACATTTAAATTTTATTTCCGGGGTGGCACCGCCACTGCCAAGAATTTTCCACCCATTTGAGCGTTTTTCATATTTTTATAAATTGCTATAAATTGAGATATTAATACGATACGCGACAAAAGTCACGGGATTCAGCTCCAGCCCGGCCCGACTCAAATTGCCGCTGCTGTTGTTGGTCGCTTGGTTCGCTGATTCCGCTGCGAACATGCGGCAAAAACATTAAAAAATACGCGCGCAAGTGTGGCGCAAACAAAATGTTCAGTTATTTGTATAAATCGCGATGCGACAACTTTTTCGGCGGTAACATTTGGCTGCAAGAGTTGGCCTCGCGGTAATGATGAAGTTTCGTCCGACTGGAACAACTGGGCCTGGCACTTCTCTGATCTGGGCTGGCTTTAAGCCGTAATTTAAGCACAGAACAGCACCGAGGTTGCAGTTAGTGCGTTGTCTCCCGAATGGCCTTTGAGGCAGCTTAAATATTCCATGCACACATTCTCCACACATTTCGTCAGCCGCTTCAATTGGACTGATTTAATTGAATCAGTTCGGTCGTCTAGTACTGGCCCCTCCCCCCACCTCTGGTCTACCGATGCCGTGTCTTCGGTCTTTCAATTTACTACCCCTGTCATTGTTGTTCCTTTAGTTTCGGGTCTACGTTTGACTATTCACTCCACTCCACAGTTCTTTCTTTTTTTGCACACGTTTGCGTGCCATGCACGGCATAAAAATTTTGACACAAAAGCCGTTGCATACAATTGGGCGCAGAGCAGCGGCACACAGAGATGGCCTAGCTGGCTATGTATGTGTCTGTGTCTGTGCAAATGCCTATGACTGTGTGTGTTGCAGGGCCTGACCAAAGGAGGAAAGTGGGGGAAAAGAGGCATACAGCGACGCAGAGACGTGTTGAGGTCGTTGTCAAGCTCTGATTTTGTATGCAGCAGCCCAAAAAATCTTTCTAAAGATTTATTTTGCGAGTAGATACTCGCAGATGATGTCGTCACGCCTGATTACAGATCCTTCGGAATCATTGCATATTTAGACAGACATTTAAAATACAATGATGTATCTCCTCAAGATCAGTTTTGCAGAAAGTGGTCATGGAAAAATTGAAAACTTTGATTTGTATATTTATACCCTTGCAGGCGATATTATGATTAAGTCGAAAGTTTACAACGCAGGAAGGGGCACATTTCCGACTCCATTAACTACATATATTCATAATCAACATCACCTGGAAAGTCGATCAAGCCATAACCATTCATTCTTAAATAAGTCGGAACAGGACGGATCGGACTAATATGGGAAATAAAATGACAACTTCGTTGTTTCTTTAAATATACCCATTAACTCCGAGATAAAGGCAGTTTTTACAATTTCAGAATTATGATTTTACATTTATAAGAATCGGATTAAAATTGTATTGGAAAATCGACCAAGCATCAATGTTTCTAGGAATCGAGATCGAAAAAATAAAATATCTAATTTTTGTTACAGCTAAAAATGTTTTTGAGCTAATAAGCCGAATATAATAACCTTCATCTTTTTGTTTTTCCTGAGTTACTTTTATTTAACCAAGATTTTCGTTCCTGAAACGTATGCTGATGTTGGCCTTCTTATATTTGAATTCAAATTAAATAGTTTGTTAAGTTTCTAAGTTCAGATCGATCTAACTTTTCTGATATTTTAATAGCCGCTCAGCAATTACCTTAATTTTGACAATCACTCAAATAGAAACATTTCGCCATTTCATTCAAAACTTCTTGTATTGGGGATTGATGTTGCCAGCCAATATCTCCACAGAATTTTAACTAATATCCATTTTTAGCTTACTACTGTATTTGTACCAAAATAAACGATAGGAAAAACTTTCCCCCTTTTACTTTCTCCCTTCTCCTTCCGCTTTTGGCTAACATCCTTATAAATAATGCTAAATATATTACCCCGCATCGAAAAACAATCATTACACTTGTGAACCATGGCCAATTTCGATTAGAGGGATCGAGTCGCTCAGGAACAAAAGTGAAACTAACTTTTGGTTCATTCATAAAGAAAAGAAGTTCGGTGGAATGGGGCTGGATTAAACTGTATCTCATGAGGGGCCTACGCACGTATAAGATTTCTTATTTACGATAGGGAGACACTGCAGAAATAGCAAAATAGCAACGAAAAAGTAGGAAGAAATGGCAATCCCCGCCCACCAGCTCTTCGCCCCTTGAACCCACTCTCGAAGCTAGTCAGGCAGAAAAAAGGCAGACAACGCAGAGACAAAACACAAGCCAGTAAAAAGGCCAAATATTGAATCGTGCGTAATTTACGATAAAAAGGGGAAAATTGGAAAAGTTTTCTCCAGTCTCCCTCCCAGATTTAGTAGTAAGCAAGGCAGAAGATTGGGGCTGGGACCTTCATCGTTCGCTTTCGCTTATTTATGTAGTTCGTGTCGAGGGGCAGCAAGGCACGTGTTTCTCCGCAGACGGTTGGTGGCAAGGAAGGCCCCTTCCGGCCATGTAAATAAAAATTCTGATTGCCTGAACTCAGGCATAGCATGTGGGTGTTGTGTGTCTCCAGGACCAATCGAACGTTTTTATTAAATATTACAAGTAGCTAAATAAATTAGACAAAGGACTGCTATTGCGTTGCCTGGGAATGTGAATGGAGCTCGTATGGGGGAAATTCGGGAGAGCTAAGAGCTATTGATCTCGATAATAACTCCTTCGGGCGGTCCTCATGCCCTCCGCTGCACAGACATGTCGTATGCGTTTTAATGTAAATGTATGCCTTAATTGCAAAGGACTTTTTGCGTGCGGACACATTGAGCTGCAGCTGTTTCAGCGGGCGCCATTAAATCGCATTTGGTCAGCCGATTGTTGGTGTCGGGCACTTTGCATCGCGATAGGCGGAACGGCCTCCCTCCCCCTCCCGAAACCTCTGCCATAAAAACATTTATGTAATTGCTGTTATCGACAGCGGCTGGCTCTGCAAAATGGCCTCGTGGTCGCATCCCGTATCGGGAATGACGATGGCGATGGCGATTGCCCCGTAAACGGGCCTTTAATACACTTTTGATTGGATTGTCGCACAAGTTAATTGAACGGCGAGGCATATTGCCAACATTGTTGGGCCGGGCACCGCCTAAGCCACTGAGCCGTCGCGTTTTTAGCCGGCCAGCACAAATCTGGTGGCAATTAATTTTGAAACTAGCAGGAAGGGCTCTTCACTCCCGCACCCACCCTCCACGGCTCCACGAAACTCAATTCATGTCGATTCATGGAAGCTCATTAGTTCGCAGACTGGACATGGCCAACCCCCAAAATATGCAGCAGTTTCTTTGTTCGGTTGTATCGAGGCCACCCGCCTCAGCATCCAGTGCAACTTTTCCGTCTCTGGATCTCTATCTCTATCTCAGCCCGGCTCGATTTCTTTTTAATGCTCGAACGCACTCTTATCTTTTGTTGTCCTCGTCGAGCAAATTGTTTGAGAATGACCCGCGTAATTTTGCTCCTTAGCTGATTTACTGTAAATTGTATTGTGGCAGAGATTGGGCCAATCCCATAAAAAATCGTATACATGTGGCATCGAAATGTATTCGACAAGCTTACAAATTGATTGACCTCCAGAAGAGGATTTGCTCCGCCTTTCCGTTGGCTTGTGACTCGATCCTGGCCTGTGCTAATGGATGGTCAGTAATTTGGCATGTGTCACGGCCAGGAAGGTAATGAATGTTTCCTCTGATTGGTGACTTACCTTTCTGATAACTCATCATTGAGAATTAGTTGCGCATAGATGGGAGGAATGAAAGCCGGGTTCAATACAGCAAAGCCAGTGTGGAGAACTGAAAGACGAAGGGAATGAAATGATCAGATTTATGGATGACTTAAGAATTTCTATAATTTTACTATGGAGCCCTGATGCAGTCACCATAATAGGGGAGATACTGCACCCCAGCCCTTCGGCAAACACCATCATCACCGGCATCGCCTTCTGCCACTTTAGCACATTTTTACTTCTGCGACTACTTGAGGCAGTTAAAAACCTTTTGCATTCGTTTGTTTGACTTCTCCATCCAGCAAAAAGATGGCAGCATTCTCGTTCTCGATGTGTACTTAGAACTGAGCCCGCATCCCAGAAGCAGTTGCAGAAGACGAACCCAAGACGTTGTAGTGGCTCAAGAAGGAGGAGCGAGTAAACAATCTCAAGTTTTGTTGGCGTTAGTTTTGTAAATTGCAGGTTGCAACATTTTCATTAAATTAAGTCAAATAGCAAACAAGTGGATAGGAGCCTGGCAAGACTATGGCAAACAATCAGGACTCCTGGCTCCTGACGAGAGTCCTGTAAACAATAACAGTTAACTGCCAGGCGGGTAAGCAGATAGGCATTACCGAAATTAAGACCCAAGGAGGTGGGTTCGCCCCCGAACGAACTGCGGAGAATGAAGTTGTCATAGGCTGGGAGGATTTCGCCGAGGGATTGCGGCGTTGCCAGGCGATGACTTTGATCAAAAATCCCCAAATAACGATTGCAAATGCTCAGAAATTATATTTCCATTCTAGTCTGCTTTCGATTAATCTGCGGACGTTTCTGGCACGAGACTCGGTAGCCGAAACACCAAACGTCAGCTGAAACTGACAGCGTGTCCTGGTTGCACATTTTTGCCTGGCTCGACAAAAGTCAAGAGCTCACAGCCGAGAGGGCCACAGTCTCCTCCCCGGCATGGCATTAATTAAGTTTGTAACGACAAATGCCAACACGACACGAGACGTAAACACTCGCACAGACACACGCCCTCCCATAAATCAGCCAGCTCCATCTCCATGCAAATGCAAAGCGGCAGCAGCGACAACGGCTCAAAGGATATTCCGAATGGCCTGGACGGGGACTCGGTGCAGTGTCGGTGCTGCTTGGATGTCATGACGATGTTAATTTTATAAACTCTCCACTTTTTAGCCCCTTTGCTGCCCCCGATCCCCGCAAACGCTTCAGGAGCTCAAACTATCCCGCCCTCGTGGTTGTTTTTGTTGGTCCTGCGTGTTTGTGTCCACGCTAGTTAGCGCCTGCGGTGGGTTTGTGTCTGTGCTGTGACGGATGTGCGTGGCATGAGTGTGGGTGTGTTTGTGTCTCCTGTCGTCTCGTTAACAGGATTTGAGGGTCGCTTTAGCATCGCCTCCGTTGCGGTTGCTGTACTTAAATAAACGTAAATATTTCTGACTTTAACTTTGTGGTAGAAGTGCTCTCACAAAACTGCCCCGAACATGATGAGTTTAATTATAGGATTAGTTTTGATGGAAATCAATTCAACTCTTAAACATTATGAAACTTAAATATCTCTATTCATGTGTACTCTTAAAATGTCCAATTTACAATGTGTTTAATTCTTGATTAGCAATATTAGTATATTACTATATTATTAACCAGCAGTGTTTTACTGGATTTACTTGCTCGGTTCAAGGCCAAATCGTGACCTTATAAGTCTACGCCATTGGGACTAGGCTACTATAACCTAATTTAGCTCTATCGGGGTTGAAAATCACTCAGTGGATATCACCTATGAGATGACTTCAAAATTTTTAAATTTGTACAAAGCCACATTTTAACTGTCTACTTTCAACGCTTAAAACTTCTGGCACGTCTTTAAGCCAGCCAGTGCCGGCTCTGATTTATTTTAATTTTCCTAGCCACGTGCAACATTTTTTTATTTGTTTGACGCGCCGCATTTTGCAGCTCGCATTTTCCAGCCAGGCGCTCCTCGCATGGGAAACTCGAGGAGCCAGCGAAACGTAGCCTAGCAATTGAGCCTTGACAGAAGGTGGAAAGCAGGGGAGGCAGGAAACGCCGACTTTGCTTTGTGCAACAGCGCGTGAATCGGTAAAGGAGGTAAAAATGCAATGTCTAGGCAAACACAGGGAGTGGGGTAAATATATATATATGGTTGGGTAGCAGTGGAAAAGAATTTTATTTGTTTATAGCACAGAAGGCGGCCAACAAAAAGTGCAACGCAGCTGCCGGCTAAAAAGCAAGGAGCAAGGACTCTTAGAACCTTGCAGGTGCAACAGACTCCCACACACTCGCTCATTGTCAATATGGGGCGTAGAAAACTTGCGACTATGTGGGAGTGACTATTGTCTGTCTGTCCCATATGGGTATCTGTGTGCATTAACGGTCTTTGCAATGATTTTGTTGTTCCGTAAGTTGTGTAAAAGTGAAACGCCCTTTTAAATAAAAAAAATAAAAGAGTAGAGAAGGGAAGTGTTTTTTTCGGAAAAAAGTATTCCGAATCGGAACCGCCATTTTCAGTTACCTAAATTTGAAATAAACATTTATTAAACATTTTAAAGTCCAAATATGATTAATAACTAAGTTTTATTTTTGAATCCAAACTGTATACTAAATTATTCATAAGTCACAAAAACTCTGTGGACATATCACTGTTGACCGTAGTTGGTGGTTATGCAAATGTGACCATTTTATATAACCGCAGTATTGAAATCTGCTGTGGTGGTCTGATAAGAACGAGTGAAAGGTGTCGCTCTAACTAAATGGGACTGAGCTTAAGGGGACGGTGGGGCTAATTGTTCCAAAGTCGTCTTTAACCCTGGTTGGTTTCTTGTTAAAAATATGCGCCCGATAAAACCAATTGCTTAGAATTTAATGCTCCGTTAACATGGTATAAACAAAATTAAAATTAGTATTTCTTTCCAAAAATAACATTTTTTTATTGTTTGTCGGATTCTAAAAATGGATACTGGAATCATTATTATGTGTTAGTTGGGAAAACCAGCTTAGGAGTTCAACATTCGACTGTTTTTCGTGTGTTTTTTAACTGATATAGAATAATTAGAATTATTTTAAACTTGGAGGGTGAACACACAAAGCCTTTAAAGTTCTTAAGCTTTTGACAGATACCAATTGCACATAATTACAAATGCAGAAGAAGGCATAATGAAAAAATACGGACGATAAAACTATTTTCGTTTTTTGGTCTGCACTTTAAGATCACATACCTTTCTTCTCTTCCTATCGTCTTTGTCAAACCTGACGTGAAATCACGTGCTAAAAAATTTTAATTTTTTAAGACTTAATAGTGAATAATAATATGGACACACAATCTGAACGTTGACGAAAACTTAATACTTATTCTTCTATGCCCAGGTTTAATGTGAAAAAAGGTTTTGCTCATTTTACGTTTTTTTTGTTTTGTTTTATTCTGTAGTTTACTTATTGAATATTCTCTCATAGGGACTGACAAAAAAAAATCCCTCAAAGCATAAAAAGTGAAATGCCTTAATTTTATAGGCATTTTCTTTTTTAGTTGTGAAAACATATATTCCATACAAAAGAAAAACTTAAAGTCAAATCAAATGTGTATTTATGTATATCTAAAAAATATCAATATTTTCACTCAGAAAACAGATTATAGTCAAATGCTACGTCCTGACATAGCATACGTGGCATCATTTGCAATCGTATTTGCTCAACTATTTGTAAACATTTTCCATTAACCCCTTGCAATCCCTTCACCGATTACGCTTGCAAAGTGCAACATCCGAAAGCGGAGTACATAATTTAAATGGCAACTTTAAAATGTTTACCAAACGCTTCATCGTAGTTGTAATGTGAATTTACGGGCCAGCAGTATCCAAACACACTCGCCCCAACACACCCACACACCCACACACCCCCACACACATTCAGCAGTGCAGTGCAGTGTCTGTTGCTATTTGCGCTTAACCCACGAAAGGAGAGCCCTGAAAGGCAGGCTACCTTTTTTCTTCTCGACTCTGCAGGCGCGAAAAGATATGCGACCGACGGCGCGGAGGAAATGGAGGAGTGTAAAAATGGAGGGACCGACGCAAGTTCACCATTCGACACTCAGTCAGTCGGATGGACGGACTTTCGTGCTCATTACTGTGGCAAATTTTTTGTACGTCCCCGCTGGATTTTAATTAAAATTAATTACATTAAGTGCAGTGAGCAAACAACAAACATCAGCATAGAAATCCGCAATCGCCGCCGAGAAACAGAAAAACAACTAAAGAGGTGAAACGCTGTAGTCGACTTTAAGATACCTGCCGTTCAATATTCTGTTACAAAAGAGATGCATAATTTATAATAATATTTAAATATATAGTTAATAATAAAAAGTATTGTAGCTATATTAATATTTAGCATGGAGTTGGGTTGAACTTAAATAAATAGAATTCGATGTTGGTTAAAAACTTTTTCAGGCTATTGATGTTCATTCGGGCATATGGACATGGGTTGACTCGACGCTGATTAAGAATATATTACTTTTTTTCTCTTTACATGCTGTTCCACAAACGCAATATACCCGTTTTCTGAACAAATAGCGCGTATAAAAATAAAAGAGCCCTACATGCAGACTCGGCAAAGAGAGAAAGAAATACCAAGAATTGTAAAGAACGAGCTCGGCAGTTAAAGCCTTAATGCGCTTTAATCGGCTCCGTGCTTTGATGGTTAACATTAAAATTTTCATTTTTTCTCCCAATTTTTTGGCACACATCCGTTGGGTCAAATAATATTTTTTTACAAAGCCTTCTTTACTCTGATGTTAATATAGCAGCAGACGCAATTTTTTTGATTGGACCTGTCTAAATGAGCTTTCTGAATGTGGTTGTGTGTTGAAAACTGAAAACTGTATTTCAAATGAAAAAATATATGCAAAGCTTATGTTTTATTCATTCACATGCTTAACCTATAATGAACATTTTGTTGGAATCGTTTATTGAAGCCATTTTTTCTTAGACTTTACGATTTCCGAGTAGTGCTAGCAAGAAAATATAAAATAACCGATAGTAAAATAGAAGTAAGAATTCGGAATCTAAAAGTCATTATTAATACTAATACCCAATAAATCGATGAGCAAACTTTGTATCCAAAATGTTGAAATTATAATGTATAATGACTAATTTTCGCATTAAAAGGAAATATTAAAGTTTCATACGTTGAAATCAGGGGGATAAACACATTTAAGGTTTAAATTGAACGTTTAATTTAAATCTTTTATTTATCGATGATTTCATCGATGTTTCTCCACCTTTAAACGAAGTGATCATCATTTCAAATAAATTTCTCAATGAATATTGATTTATAATTACCGATATCAAAACAAATGATTGAAGAAGCCCATCGCTTGTAAAAGGTTGAAAGCAACTCCCTCCCTCCCAGAGAAAAGTATAAAAAGTTTTTAACTAAACTTCAGCTGACAACAAAATATAATCTACAACAAATTGGTCGAGTGCCGAGTCCGAAATCTCCCTCTGTTAAAAACTTTTTAGCAACATCATAAAATACAACAATTGACAACATTTTTATTATTTTGTCTTCATCGTTTTTGATTTTTTGGGAAATATTTTTCTGAGCAATTAAATGTTGCCACTTGGCAGCAAAAGTTGAGCATAGAAAAGTTGCCCAGCTGAAAGTTGGAGCGTAAAAAACTCGTCAGGCGAAAGAGGAAAAGTAAAAGCAAAAATCGAAGCCAACCTCCCTCGGGGAACGCAGATCCGAGCCAACAATAAATGACAATAAAAATAAGCCAAAGGGAAACATTCCGTAATACCAGCCAGGAAAATCATAAATAAAACGCATGTAATCCACGATTGAGTGCTTAACTTGATGCCATGAAAGTCGGCGGTCTATCTGAATACTGAGGTGGGCGGTTGTGGCACCGCGATAAGGGCGCGGGGCAAGTATTTACATTTGTGGCTGATGCGGTTGCCATATTGAAAAGTCATCAATCATCTGGCCTCGCGCAGCCAGCGAAGCAAGAAATTTGTCAGTTTGGCAAAAATATTGGGCCAAGTGGGGGGACGTGGGCTGCCTGGCTGATTGCCCCACTGGATGCAATGACTCAATCCGCCGGCAACTTTAAGGCCCTTTAAGTGCGCCAACGTGGAGCTGGAGAGGTGGCAAGAACAGGCAACAAAACATCTGAAGCCGGCAAATGAATGGCTGAACAGATAGAAGCACCCGGCCAACTGAGTGTGGCAGGACAAGGGAGGAGTGGCCATAGAGCAAAAGTTTACATAACATTAAACAAAGCGCACAATGGCACGAAAGCAGACTTAAGGACCCTGCTGATGAGTGCGAACGGACAGGCGATGGGGGACTTTGGGCGGGGAGTTGCGGCCAAGAAAAGAAAATTTGTTTAGAGTTTCTGCCCCTGCCAAGTCAAACAAAAACGAGTTGCGCATAATGAAGCACAAATGCACAATGGACCCAAGGACTCGAGGCCGGACCAAGGATACATTTTATAAATGTAGCCGGCTCTTGAGTTGCTCTTTTTGTGCCCCAGGAAGTCCGAGGAATGGGCGAGGAGTGCGGAGTGCGGAGTGGGGAAATCTATGCCAAATTATCGGCCAGGCAACCGCAAAACTTAAACGCTGAGTTTCACTTTCCCGGCCAACTGGCGAAACTTTGCCACCCGTTATAAGAAATTATTTCATTAACAAGTTCAATTGGCAGTCGTTAGTGGTAACTTTCCCTCGCCTCAGTCGAAGTTTTCGGGAAGTTTGCAAGTTTTATTTGCAGCAAATGTTATAATCGTGTTAGTAGCCTAACTTGCGGATAACTGTTTACCAATGAGTGAGCTGCGGCGCTCCAATTGCGAGCGAAGTTTGCCAATCCCAGGACCCACAATGGGCCCGGAAACAGATCTCCGAGCCCCGATTTGCATAGTCGTGGCAAAAAGTGTGCTGCGCCCCACTAATCCCTCTTTATGGCCGACTGAGCCATAAACTGCGCGCACTTAATATAAAACATGCTTAAACGCGGCTGCTCCCTCCGGGCGGCCATAAATAAATTATGAAAAACGCTTAACTACTTTCGACAGCTTATAAACGCCTACAAAACGGAACGCCCCACGGCCCCAACTAGTCGCGTGTGTGTGCGTGTGCCGGGTGCTGATTTACAGTTGCATATTCCTTAAGCGGCCCAAGCAGCTCGTCGTTTGGGACTGCGGTTGCTCGTAAAGCAATTCATTTCCCTTATGCATTTTCTATGTGCGCCGGGCAAGGCGGACAGGTATCCTTGTATCCTTGTATCCTTGTGCCCCGAGTCGGGACCCCCCGACCCCGACCCCCGCCCCCGTCTCACCGACTGGTACGAAACGTCTGGAAATGGCGCAACGGAAGCGCTTTTCAATGAAATTTATGACGCATGGAAACATTAGACGATCGTTGACGTCTACAAGTCCGCGGAGGCAGCCCACATTATAGCTGGCTGGCTAATGCCCTGACACCGAGCGATTTATGAGTTCAGCCAAGTTTGGCGCTGTCTGTTTCGGCCGTTGCTCGCTAATTTCGAGGTGCTACGGGTGCCGAAAGAATTTCAATTAAATATAATTTATGTGGTGCCAAAAAGTTGTCAACTTGATGTGAGATTCTAAAGCAGGGCGCGGCAGTCAAGTCTTCAAGCGAGCTCTACCTCGAAGGCTTTAAGCCCAGGGAAAAGAACAAAACTGAACCTATTTCCATTTTTTTCGCTATCTCACTTGTGGGCGAAAAGCCTTTGTTTTTGCAGCCGTTTACCGAATGGCCCGCCCCCAAAACGAAAAAGAGGAAAAGGGGTCTGTGCACTCGCTGGTCGTGTAAGCAGCCAAGCAGCGGAAATGATTCGTCGTAATTTTCCTTTGTGTAATCAACTCCTTTGTGGGGAATATTTTGTATGTTCATATGCCCCGCCGACGCCGTCGCTCTTGAATCCCGATGCCCGACTCCCGACTCTCGACTCCAAGGAGTCGGCAAGTTGACGGGCGGTACCTCCCCCGAATCCGCCCCCTCCGACGCCCCGTGAAGTGCGCTTTTAGGCGTGCTCCTTTATAGTTTTATTTTTCTCTTTCGCTGAAAACTTTTCTGCCGCTAGATTTTACGCTCTTTTGAGTTTTCTACAATTTAGTGGATCAAGTCCACTGCGGGGCTTTTGCGCAATTTAATGAGATTTCCCTTCGCAAGGGGAGTTAATAATTATGCAAATATTTCAATTATTGAATGCCAGGACAGTCGTCCTCCAATTTGCCTCCGATTCTTTGGACTGAGGATTTTCAACGCCTGCCAACCTACATCAAGTCGGCCAGGATGCTAACCGTACCCCGGCCACCGACTCGGCAAACTTATTATCGCTCCATCTTTCTGGTTTTGATTATTATGATGTCTGGCTGTCAGTGAGTCCACGAAACCCACTTAATTTCCAAAATGCTGCTGTGGGCGAAGTTTGACACCATCAATTGATCATTATTCTGTTTTTTGAGGGCTTGTTGTTCGTACAAGTTGATTGAGCGTAATGAAGGTGAAAATACTGCTGCCAAAGATTCGGCAATTCAGCGAAAGAATCTTCAGAAATATTTGTGCTGGACTTCGGAAAGTTGATATGACCTAGCTTATTAATAGTTTACACCCTAAATGGATATATTTAGAAGATTGTCATTTAAATAAATGTGTTGTTGCTTGTGTTACAGCTTTCTGAAGCGTTATTACAGAGTACATTATAATTTAATTTATTATCATTACATTTTATTTTATAACGAAGGCATTTCCGACCCTGTAAAGTATATATATTCTTGATCAGCAATACCAGGAGAGTCGATCAACTCCTGTCCGCCCTCCGTTTTTATGGAAACAAGTCTTCTAGTTGTAAAACTATCTGCTTGATTGCTTTTATATAAATGAAAACGCACTACATATAATAAAACGGTCAGTATAACAGATAAACTGATTGAATTCATTTTCTTGTTTTTTTAGATTTAACAAAATTTGGTTTTAACTTTATATCTGACGATTAAGTCATATAGCTCTTAAAGGAACTATCCGAAAAGGTAATAGGAATATAATCGGAATGTTGCCAAAATAGGTTTTAAATTTTATAAAATTCAACGGACTATTTCATATAGCTGCCATGTGAACTACCAAAAAAGTTTTTAAGAAAGAAGCTGTCTTTGGTTAACCAAAGACTATAGACTTTTAAGAAAAATATATTAGTGAACCTAATTACTTCATCAGTTACAAATTGAATAATTTATTAAGACATTTTTTTTTGTGTCAATATCATAAGTTATTATTTAGTTATCCAAAATGGGTGGTTACAAACAGAGACTTGTTTGCTTAGAAACGGAGGGACGGACATGGCTAGATCGACGTCTTATTCATTGCGTGGCAACTTTTTGAGTGAAACTTTATTGCCTAATGCAAGGGTACACAAATATAATTACTCAATTATTTAAGCTTTCCCTGAATGCGTTCTGAATTCCTAGCAATGCACCAATTCGCGGGCTGATTATCCCCCTCTGGCCCGCAGAAAAGAATATGTCTCACAACCCGGGGACGACAGAAAAATACGGAAAACGCAAAGCAAAACGAGGAAAAAGCTGACTGCTGGTCATCATATGAACATCAAAGCGTTGTACAAACATTTAAAGATCAAAAAGGCAAAAGCCCATTTAACCCGGTCCTGGGCGACACCCACACAACGGAAGGCCCACGCATACATGTGTTTCACCATGGTCAAACATCTGCCGCCCCGTGTTGATAGAGACCTAAAGGACATGGGCGGAGTGGGCGGAATGGGCGGAATGGGCGGGGCGGGCAGACCGCTTACTTCTTGCCGCCCGGCTTGTCGGTTGCATTAATAAAAATTGTTCACCATATTGGTAAATCCATTATGAATATTACGGGCGAGCAGAGGCCGACGGCTTAGCATGGGGCAGCCGGGGAGGCCTTTGGCTGTGGCCGGTGGAGATGGTGGGCCCGGGCGGGGGCGGTGGACGGTGGACGGTGGACCGGGGCTGCTGGAGTGCAGCATGAAAAGATTGAAATTGAAATTTGTGTTCCTGCATTGGAGGCTCACCGCCCCTGTGCGTTTCCCCGCGCCATCCTGCTCGGCTCCGGGTCCTTTCCGTGCCCCTTCACCATGCGAACCCCGCCAGCCTTCGTAATTGTGTGCGAAAAGCAAAGCAAATGTTTACGTAATAAATTTACGTGATTGAAATATGTCGAGTTGGCAACAAAAATGGCCAACGACTGACCCGCCCCCTACCTACCCCCTATCTGTGCAGTCTGGCTAACGAATCCGGCCCTTTCCCGGCTGCGGTGTAAATTTTTACACATGTATGCAGTTGATAGCGAGTGTCAGAGGGGCGGCAAGTTGGTCATTTTTATTAGTTGCCAAAGCGTTTGGCGGGTGTTGCTGCTGGCTGTGCGCTGTTCGTTGCCTGAAAAACCGCAATTTGTGCAAAAATTATGAAACGAGACTTTGGGCAAACACAATCAGCGCTTGGGTAAGTTTTTATGCATTTAAATTAGTGTGTTCCTTGTGCGCAGGCAACAAGCCAGGGAGGATGTGCCGAAGGACAAAAGGGCGCGCTATCCGTAAGCGGATTTCGGCAAGTGTGTGGCAAAAAGATGAAAACCATTCGGATAGGCTTAGTTATGTTGTTCGCTTTGCGAAGCCGAAACAAGCCAGGAATTTGACTAATCGGCGGACTGGATCGGGAATAACCCTTCCGCAGTAGCTTTTCCCTGTAATCGAGTCACGACTTCCCGAGTTGACAGCACCTTCCGCCCAGCAAATCCGCACCTTTCGCACCTTGTCAGCTGCTCGTCCGTCCCAATCGCTCGGTCCTTATCCACTATGAGTGCACAGGGCAAACTAAAGGAATAAGGAGCGGGCTGCGAAAGAAAAATCTAACCACGCGCAATTTGTCGTGTGTGGATGTGGAAATTGATCCAAGTGATTTCCTCCCCACTCCGCCGCTGTCTGAAAAGTATTTACTGCGTCGTCAGTCATTCAATTTATCGCATTTCTTTGGCCCGAGTCAAGCCCAACCAAACTAAACCAAACAGAGGAATCTGTCAGGGGCTCCACGTCGACTTCTTCTTCTGGCTCGACCGGCTTTGGTTCAGACTTCGACTTCGACTCCGACTCCGACTCCGACCTCTACTCCTACTCCGGATTTCTTCGCCGGCGATGGCGACAAGTTCATACGTCTTATGACTTCCCGTTGACGGAAGTGAGCTTCGTGTGTGGCCCGTCTGCTTTTGGGTCTCGGGTGCAGCTTACATCGAAATCACTTTTATAATTGGCACGCAGCCAGCCAAAAGAAAAACCTCGAAAAAGGAATATCTGCGCGGGGACGAAGAAAATGAAGAGCAGACGAGCTTAAACTGTCTGCAAGGTTTTTCTAGATCTCTGGCAGCGATGTCTGCAAATACTATTTGTCAGATATGACATTATATTAATCGAAATTACTTTCGGGCTTCAAAAGTGACCAGCAGAGGGACTGATGGCTTCAAAGTCAATTTAATTTGTCTATGAAATATTAAATGACAAAACAGGACGAGGCACAAAAACGGTCACCCTAATTGAATTGGTAAATATTTAAATAAATATAACCGCAGATAATTAAAACAACAAAAGCCAAGCGACAGCGATGGATGGACACGTCTAAATTAAGAGCTCGACAGCAGTAACAGAAAAAATAAAATGGGATTGTGGTGCTGGTTGTGGAAGAACGAAGGTGAGCGAGGACACACAGGTGAATGGGCGCCCATGTCACATTGCGACCACAAAAGCAATTAAATTTCCAATTAAATTGCATTCACTTTGCTACATTTTGGTCCGGTGAAAATGCGACGCGATTTATTTAAATTGTTAATTAGGAAAGGCAATTCCAATGACAAATTGATCAGGATACACCAGGAGTGAGTAACGTTGGTTTGAGTTTCTTCCAACAAGCACGTGCCCTTTCCGTTACTTCCAGCTCTCCCTAGGCTCTTAAAATGTATTTAAAGCTTCCACTTCATGAAAAAATCTGCTGCCTTGGCTGCATTCCATTTGCAAAGTGTGCTCGCATCCTGAGTTTCCAACAAAGGCACCAGCAATTACAACAATTCCAGCAGGAGAAAATGAACGAGGGAGAGACCCCCGACAAAAAAGACATAATTTTTCGTAAACGTTTTTATAGTGTTGTCATGTACGATTAATTGCGGCTCATTAAACTTTATACGGCTGCAGACGCTCAAACGATTTCCGTGCCAGCTCAGCCTTCCGTTCTGGGGGTTTGGGGTCACCACTCAGCCAACTGAAACGAACCCTTGTTCGGAGCTCTGACCATACCCGAGGGATTTGCCGAATTTATTTTCCGTGTGTGTGCTAATTGCGCCAATGCACCATGACTCAATTTCTGGAAAATACAAGGAGCCGATTAAGCTCTAGCTTCTGACCATATGCAGTTAACATTATGCTGGCAAATGAAATTGTACACTTGGAATGGCCATGCCTATCAAGGTGTCTCAAATCGCAGAAAATCCAGGACACAAATTTTACTCAACTCACCTGGCAAATGGTGTATTAAATTAAGGGGCCACCCCCATTCTCGGTTTCAAAAAATCGTTTTTTTTTATTTAATTCGAACCTATAACTATTCAAGAAGGTTCCTTTAAAGTTTCAAGTAAATGTTTCAAAAACTTTTGAAGATATTGCCGATTATGTTCTAAAACTTCAAACTCGTTCTTCTCGAAACATTTTTTTACGACTGGCGCATGAGGTTACTCAAAAACTATTAATCAATCGGTTCCAAATTTTAAGACGTTATTCTATACATATATAGCTATAGCATAAACGAGGATAAATCAAATCGGTGAGGATTTTCTTTACTTTTCAACTTGATTTGTGGCTGAAAAGAAGGCGATTTTCACAAAAAAATGTTCAAAGGTCCGCCATTTTGTTAATTTTTATTGGCATTTAAAAACCCCACTTCATGCTATAGCCATACATGTAATCTTCCTATCCCCGTTGGAATTCTTGGTTTCAGATGTTCCAGTGAGTTGAAATCCCATGCGCCGCCGAAAAGAAGGGCTTTTGTTCAATGACAAAAAACAAAAAAAAACAAGAAAGGAAAGCTAACTTCGGGCGGAGCCGAAGTTGATATACCCTTGCAGAATATTCTGTAAATAATATTCTCCAAAATTATTCATATGATGCATTCTTAGTACTAATAAAAATCCCAACTTCCTAACTTTAAAAACACCAAAGTTATGGCAATTTCAATCGTTCAGTTATATGGCAGCTATAGGATATAGTCGGCCGATCCCTATAAAATTTGACAGGTCGGATTGATTGGCCAAATATAAAACCCATAGAAAATCCCAACTTCCTAACTCTAAAAACACCAAAGTTATGCTATTTCCTATCGTTATATGGGAGCTATAGGATATAGTCGGCCGATCCTTATGAAATTTGGTAGGTCGAATTGATTGGCCAAATAAAGAAGCCATAGAAAATCCCAACTTCCTAACTTTACAAACAGCAGAGTTATGGCATTTCCTATCGTTCAGTTATATGGCAGCTATAGGATATAGTCGGCCGATCCCGGCCGTTCCGACTTATATACTGCGTGCAAAGGAAAGAAGGGTGTGTGCAAAGTTTCAATTCGATAGCTTTAAAACTGAGAGACTAGTTCGCGTAGAAACAGACAGACGGACAGACAGACGGACAGACAGACGGACAGACGGACAGACGGACAGACGGACAGACGGACAGACGGACAGACGGACAGACGGACAGACGGACATGGCTATATCAACTCAGGAGGTGATCCTGATCAAGAATATATATACTTTATAGGGTCGGAGATGTCTCCTTCACTGCGTTGCACACTTTTGACCAAAATTATAATACCCTCTGCAAGGGTATAATTAAGCTAAATTGTTCCATATTTTTAAAGACTTTAAACAAATGGATGCAAAGCTACAAGCATAAAAAATAATATATGCACATTTACCAGACCCTTAAAAATCGTCAAAATTTGAAATTGAGAATGGGGGTCCCCTTAAGTCAGGAGTGAAGAAAACATTTTCTACTACGTAAAGAGTTTGCAAAGCTATCTGGATACAATTTCAACAAAAAGTATTTTTTATACCCTTGCAGAGGGTATTATAATTTTGGTCAAAAGTGTGCAACGCAGTGAAGGAGACATCTCCGACCCTATAAAGTATATATATTCTTGATCAGGATCACCTCCTGAGTTGATATAAGCATGTCCGTCTGTCCGTCTGTCCGTCTGTCCGTCTGTCCGTCTGTCCGTCTGTCTGTCCGTCTGTCTGTCCGTCTGTCTGTTTCTACGCGAACTAGTCTCTCAGTTTTAAAGATATCGAATTGAAACTTTGCACACACCCTTCTTTCCTTTGCACGCAGTATATAAGTCGGAACGGCCGGGATCGGTCGACTATATCCTATAGCTGCCATATAACTGAACGATAGGAAATGCCATAACTCTGGTGTTTGTAAAGTTAGGAAGTTGGGATTTTCTATGGCTTTTTTTTTTGGCCAATCAATTCGACCTACCAAATTTCATAAGGATCGGCCGACTATATCCTATAGCTCCCATATAACGATAGGAAATACCATAACTTTGGTGTTTTTAAAGTTAGGAATTTGGTATTTTCTATGAATTTTATATTTGGCCAATCAATCCAACCTACCAAATTTTATAGGGATCGGCCGACTATATCCTATAGCTGCCATATAACTGAACGATTGAAAATGCCATAACTTTGGTGTTTTTAAATTTAGGAAGTTGGGATTTTTATGAGTATTTAGAATGCATTATATGAATAATTTTGGAGAATATTATTTACAGAATATTCTGCAAGGGTATATCAACTTCGGCTCCGCCCGAAGTTAGCTTTCCTTTCTTGTTTTCAATTGCTGCCATAAGGATCGAAAAATAAATATAAGAACTCGAGGCATTGTAACTTTTAACGATTTAAAAATCACATTTTTCTTGTTGTTATTCGTCGAAAGCTAAAAACTTAAGATTTAACGTGCAAATCACATTATTTCCCTGTTTCTAAACTCTACCTTTAAGTATTTTTGTCTAAAAACCAAAGTATAAGTCTGTCAATGTCCGCCTGCTGGCTCCAAAATGGAAATATGTATGACAAACTGCTTGTTATAAATTGTTACTTTTTTTTCGCTACCGCTTGTTTCGTAAATTTCACATGCGAACTGTTTTGCGAAAAAAATTCTGTCACGCATCCACCATGTTGGTTAGGGAAAAATGGCGTTGATCGAATCGGCTCAAATGAGATAGTTAATAAGAATATTTAAACTAGTATCAAAGGGAAGTTACATTTATATTTGTATCTGCCGACTTTAAAAACTGTCTGATATTGGAATTATCGCCAAAAACTACTGCTTGCACATATAATTTTTTTTGAATTAAAGTCCAGATAAACATGTCATAAAAGCAAATGAATAAATAACCATTAGTTTATAAAACAAATAAGTTTTTGCTTTAACTACTGCCAAAGTACCCCAATGCCATGACCGGATTAACCAGTAGGCATCCTTAAGAAGTAATTTAAAAAATGTATGTATAGTCCTTTGCTGTTGGCAAAGAAGATTTAGATATGTTTGCATCATCCACATTGATTAACTTTTCTTCGTTCGAAAAATGGATGTATAATGTCCTTTATTTAATAGTAAATCTGATTAACGACATTGTCACTTTGTGGCAAATTTGTATCCCATTGCAGAGGGTTTTATAATTTTAGAAGTGAAGGGCACAATTCCGTCTCTATAGACATTATATTCTCGATTAGTATCACCAGACGTGTCGATCTAGCCCGTTTCTTTGCAAACAAGTCCCGAAGTTTAAAAGATAGTTAAAGCTCCCATAAGAACAATATGGAAAAAACGGAAAAGAAATTGTAAGTTTGTTGGTTCTTAATATATTTCCATATACTCAGAGATATAATACTTTTCAGCAAATTCAGAGATATTGTTTAGTTTTATAGTAAATTCGCTGCCAAATCGGTAATTTTTTACGAATTTTTATTGGAATACGAATAGTTTTATCAAAATGTTCGTAAAATTTAAGCATTATATGTGAAAATTTGCATCAAAAAATATTGAAAAGTGAGTAATATATAGGCCATCTCCGGCGGCACATCAAAAAAGGTGTATTGCAGTGTACATCACAGCTAATCACAGAATCATCCGATTTGAAAAAATTTTTTATTTTTTTCCCGATTTTTAAACCCATTTGAAAGTCTAAAACCTCAAATTTCGTCAAAAAATCAAAGTTATTTGTTGTTGTAAAAATAATAAATTTTCAAGCGTTACCTGAGAAATTTAGTAAAGAAGAACTCTGCAAAATTTAAAAAAAAATCCTTCAAGTGGATTTTTTAAAATCTTGTACACCGAAAAATCGAATATATAACTCGCTAACTTACCTTTGTTCAACTGCCTATAGTTTTTACTCTGATCAGAATCTAAAAACAATATTCTTGATATGTTCCGCATTCAGGGAAAATCATTTTAAAAAAACCAAAATAAAAAATATATGTACGTATATGTATTCAATAACACTACAATGTACGTATGATATTTATATTTTTTTTGTTAAAAAATATATTTTTTGAATCCTTAAGATTTGTTATTTTATATTCGCCTGACTAAATGAGAATACAAGAGATCGTCCTAGATTTACAATAAACTCATTTTGTAAATGATTTCCCCAATGTGTGCACATGCTTTTTTTTTAATATTTTGCCGAGCACAATATTTAATGGTTATTATTTCATTTATTAAACATTTTCTTTTTCAGTAATTTAATGTTTAGCATTTATTTTGTCTATTATTTTTCTTTCTGGTTTAATCGTAATCAGAGAATTTTTTAAAATTTCATTAAAATTTTTATTATGAAAAAAATGTTCAAATGTATAATAAAAAAATATTTCTTTTAGTTTATTTACCCGAAAAAAACTTTTTCGAATATGCCTATTATGATTCCTTTTTACGAGAGAAATGAGTTAAAAGTTGGAAATCTCAAAAGCTTTATATGCTTAAGATTAGAAAGAAATCGGCCGTGGCCTTTTCAAAGAAATCGCTTAAATGCGTGCATAAAACTTAATTTGGTATAGCTCTGTAACTTTTGTACTTCGAGAAAAAATAAGCAAACATTTTTATTTTGAAAAGAGAGTGAAAATAGTTATTTTATTAATAGCAAGTTTGGTTTAATTTGACCCGTTTTTTTTACAAGAATGCAACAGCTAAGTTCCGAAATTTTCACTTTCCCACTCTCAACGCTATTTCAAAACCAATTGATTTTTCTAACGTCTTAATATGCACTCGCCTTAATTGGAGTGGTACCTTCCTTCAGTGTATCACTCGTTTAGAATAAATCATTTCAGCGGCTGTATATAGTAGTCGGCACTTGATATAGCTCAACAGAGCTAAGCTCTAAAATATAATGTCTTCGGTAGTAACTTTTGCGATTAAACTAGTGGCGGCTCCACTCGGGGAAAAATTATACAAATTTTCACACAACAATATCTATCTGATAATTAAAGTCTGTGCCAGTGCAGTCACTTTATAAATATATTCTTTCCACAAATTACCAGTAAATAAAAATACCTCAAAAAAGTTATTGCTGACATAAGACTACTGTATATTCGACTAAACAAACACTACATTTAAAAAAAAAATGTTCGATCTATATATAATATTTAAACATTTGATATTATTTTTAGGCCTCTTTATTCTTCAATTTCGGTTATTATGGTATTTGTGTACATACAAAATATCCTCACAAGTACCATTCTAACCGAAAATGAAGAATAAAGAAACCTTCAGATTACTTAAAATTGCTTTCTATTTAAGGTAAACTTTTTTAGCCTTTCAAATGGAGATTTAAACTTTGATGGCTTGTTCCTCAGACCTGGAAAATTGTCCAAGCCTGGAACTATTTTGGTTCAATGTAGTAGTGTATTCCTTAAGTGTTCATATCACAAACTTTAACATACAACTTTTCATAAGGAAGAAATCTGTTTTTATTTTTTTTTGTTCTTTGGGATTTGGTAATATTTAAAATATTTTAAAACTAAGTTTTTATAGCTCCCTTAAAATATCGACAAATTGCAAAAAGAACAAGAAAGGAAAGATAACTTTGGGCGGTGCCGAAGTTGATATACCTTTGCGGAATACTCTGTAAAAATTAATTAAAAATTATATTCTCCAAAATTATTCATATGATGCATTCTTAATACTCTTAATACTCCCAACTTCCAAACTTTAAAAACACCATTTCCAATCGTTCAGTTATATGGCAGCTATAGGATATAGTCGGCCAATCCTTATGATTCGGATTTAGAAAATCCCAGCTTCCTAACTTTACAAACACCAAAGTTATGGCATTTCCGATCAATCAGTTATATGGCAGCTACGCTTACGCTTTTATTTGTTCAAAATCGGACAACAATATCATAATGCTGTCATAGAAACGATGGCAAAATGCAAATCGGCATAGCTTCATTGATTTTAGTAATATAGTCCGAATGACAATATTAATAAAATATTGAAGCAATAGCGAAAATTGTAAATTTAAATTTTGTGTATAAGTCCGTTAAGAGGTTTGAAGAGGTGTTTTGAGTAAGGTGCCACTTTGAGTGGAGCTAATTGTTTGTGTGCAGTTGGTATTTTGAGCTTTGTGAGGTGTCCTTATTGTGTTGTAATTATTTTCTTTTTCATATTTGACCAAAGCGAAAAGTGGTTACTTTTAAATTTATTTGCTTGCATTAAGTGCGTGATATTTGGCATTCAGTAGAAAAGAATACTTGTTAAATTGAAATATTTTATTTGATTACGATTTTGTCGTATAAAAACAAAAAATATTAAGAAGTGTAAAAAAACAGTGCGCCTTATGTGTCAAACCGTATGTAATGTATCGAATATTGAATGTGTTGTTTGAAAAAAAAGAATTATTATCTAAATTGCCCTGCAAATGATAAAAATATAAAACAATAAGTTAAGCAAGAACCACTTTAAAACCTTAAGGGGGGTATAGTTGATTCGGTGCAAAATCGGTAATTTTTTTGGAATTTTTATTGGCGATACGGATAGTCTCTCAATTTTGGTTTTTCATGTAATGGGGCAACATTTAAACAATATGCATGCATTTTTTTATCCAAAAATATTACAAATTGAGTGAGATACAGGCAATACCCGGCGGCGCCTCGAAGAAAACACGTTTTGCGGTGCACACGGTAACTGGTCACAGAATATCTTATAGGAAAAAATCAAATTGCATTGCAGTTAAAAGACAAGATTCCTCAGATTCCCAAAAATGTGCAGATATTTATTGCTCTAAAAATAATAAATTTAAAAAAAAACTCAACAGTGTTAACTGAGGAATTTAGTAGAGAACAAGAGAGAACGCTATAGTCGAGTGCCTCGACTATTAGATACCCGTTACTCAGCTAAACAACTTAATATAAATATGCCTTCTTGTATGTTTTTCGCCGCTCGAATTAGCTCCCGATTTTTATGTTAAAATTGGTACCCAGGGAACACCTCCAATTTGGCTAACTTAATTTGATTTGCATAGTTCTTGGGATATAGTTCGGTATTGACAAATGAAAGCCATCGCATTTTCCTTTAATATAAATCCTTATCGAGAATTAACGTTGACTCTGTTGAGCACCTTGGCCAGCTGTTCCAAAGTCATCCGTTAGATGGCGCTATTGTCCCATGAAAGGCGGAAATGTAGGCGCTAGCCAGGCTTAAGCGTTTAATGGATTTTTGGGCGTTAGAGTGGGCGTGGCAAACTTTTATTTGGCCAATCGATAGGTATTGACGAAACAAATACATATCAAAAAAAATTTTCATAGTAGCATCAAAACTGTGGCCACAGCTTGTGACTTGTGGGCGTCAGAGGGGGCGTGGCACCATTTTGAAACAAACTTGCGCTGCGTAGGAACTCCTAAAATCTACATGCAAAATGCCAAAATGCCAATGACGGACAGACAGACGGACAGACGGACAGACGGACATGGCTAGATCGACTCGGCTAGTGATCCTGAACAAGAATATATATACTTTATAGGGTCGGAAACGCTTCCTTCTAGCTGTTACATACTTTTGCACGAATACAATATACCCTTTTACTCTACGAGTAACGGGTATAAATACTATACAAAATCTCAAAACGATCCGTCCGTTAGATTTTGCTGGATGCTTGAAAATGGTAACTTTTCAGGAGAGCGTTTTAAAGTTTTAGACACCCAAAAATCGAATACAAAACGAGCTAACTTAACTTCGAAAGATTTACTCTGATCGATCTAAAATATTAACACAATATTCTTGAGATGTTGTGCATTCAGAAAAACATTTTTTTTTAATTAAATACTCTACCCCTTAATAATATATCCAACCTTATACACATTTTTTGGATAACTGAGAAATTCAAATTAAGGTAAAAGAAATAAATTTTTTTTAATGTTATTACAAAATATTAGCACTTGGGTGATAATGGAAAATCTTCAGAGCTGCATCGAAAAAAATGTGGTTTGCCACGAACTTTATGGAGCGTTTATATAAGCAACAAATATGAGATTGCTTTTAAAAGGTAAATTATGACGAAGTTTTTATAAAACGTTTTTAAGATAATAAAATAAATAATTATGTACTCAAACTAAAGTAGACAAAATAAAGTTGTTTTTTTTTCAAAATATCTTATCTGAAGTTTTATATGTTGAAGTCTAAACTACATTGAGTCTTCTGCCACAAGCTGCCCAATGCGATCCTGTTGAATATAAATAATTAACCTTTCCTATTTACTTTTCTAGGTATAATGAAAAACTAATTCGTTGAGAGAAATAACTTATTACACTTTTCTAACGAAGGAATTTATCAAGGAAGCAGGTTTAAATAAATATTTCTTTAAACTAAAGACTAAATCGACTTGTTTAATGACCCGATCAATATATAGCCTAAGAGGGCATATTTATTTATTCGTGTATTATAAGGCGTATTCTAAAGATAAAACAAGTGAGAACGCTATAGTCGAGTGCCTCCACTTTTAGATACCCGTTACTCAGTTAAAGTTATCAATTTGAATTCGGCGATCTCTTAGAGCTGGCAGCTTTACAGCACGAGCATCACGTTAGATGGCGCTATGAAAGGCGGAAATGTAGGCGCTAGCCAAGCTTAAGCGTTTAACGGGTTTTTGGGCGTTGGAGTGGGCGTGGCAAACTTTAATTAGGCCAATCGATAGGTATTGACGAAACAAAGACATATCAATTAAAATTTTCATAATAGCATCAAAACTGTGGCCACAGCTTGTGGCTTGTGGGCGTCAGAGGGGGCGTGGCACCATTTTGAAACAAACTTGCAAAATGCCAATCTTCTAGCTTTTATAATTTCCGAGATCTCAGCGTTCATACGGACAGACAGACGGACAGACAGACAGACGGACAGACAGACAGACGGACAGACGAACATGGCTAGATCGACTCGGCTAGTGATCCTAAACAAGAATATATATACTTCCTTCTACCTGTTAAATACTTTTGCACAAATACAATATACCGTTTTACTCTACGAGTAACGGGTATAAAAAAAACGAGCTGTGATTCATTCTTGAGCAGTTTACGTGTGGTCCTAGCCAGGCATTGTGTATTAATCAGGTATTGTGGAGCTGAACAAATATCTCCTTCGCACCGATAAAAAGACAATTAAATATCCTTCACAGCATTATTTTTTACCAAAATTAAATTTTAGAACGACTTAGTAAATTGCTTTTAAGTGTAAATACTTTATGTCTATTAAGAATATTGCATCGGAAAATAATTCGAATTCTTATTGTGATATTAATTTTTCGACCGACAAAGCTTTAAAGTTTCACGTGCCAGTATGAAAGTCGGGCTGCGGAGGACTAAAAAATAGTATTATTTCTTCGTAATTCTGTGCTTATTCGACCGACATGTATTAACTAGTTAAGAGTTTTCAATCAGAAAAACATTTTGTTCCCGAGAAATAAAATTATGTCAATGTTAAGACTTAGCAAAACATTGAGGAAACAATAGTAGATCAAATTCGAACGTGTACATCCTATAGAAATGCAATATAGGAAAACTTTATTGTATGTGTTTATTCAAAAGTTTCTTGATCTTACATAATTTTTAAAAATATCGAGATATTCGAGTACGCGACTTGTACATTTTTTCTGTCAAATTCAAAAACTAACATCGGCTTTGAAATGAAATGTTGCCTTCCAATTAAAACATCAAGTGACAAAGCGGCAACAAGAAATGACCAAAAAAGGAGTACAAAACCATCGAAATGTCTGCATCGAATTGTAATTGTTGTGCCAATGGCTGCCATTTATTTATTTGCAGCGATCCTTCGAGCCAAATGCGGCTGATGACGATGACGAGCATTCAAAATAGAATGGAAAATGCATTTGGGCAGCGTTTTTCGGAATGTTTTCAAATCAAATATCGGTAGTTGTCAAGAGGGACGAGAGCCGAGCTGCCTTCCGTGCCTTGCTAGCTGACGTTGATTGCCTTTGACTGCGTATTTATTTGTATGGACTGTCTGTCTGAGGGTCTTTCAGTCCGCTGGTCAGTCGGTTTGGTTACATTTTTTCCGAGTTTGTTGCATCTCTCTTTGTTTTGTTTCTGCTTTTTGCATGTTGCGTCATTTTCATTTTCATTTTGTGCACTATTGAGCTGTGTGTTTTACGCTTTTTGTCAACATTTTGTTTTCAGCGCTTTTGTGTACTCTTTCACTGTGTTCGCCACTGCCTTTAATGAAATGTTTTGACTTCAGTTGCGCTCAACCTACATACATCACCACAATGTGTTCAAAGCACTAGGATATATGCACTGAAATTAACATTAAAGAACATTTAAAGTATATCAATTGACGCTCATCAGTTTTTAGTACATGTTCATAAGTCTAATCAAAAGAAGCGCTCGAGAGGACTTCAGCATTTCTGGAATTAGAATTTGATTTTCCACTTACGGCACGCTAAGCGTAATAAACACGTTTTTCCCCCGCCACCGCTTTTGCTCAAGTTCATCAATTGGTTTAATGACGCAGCAAAGTATGCAACAAAATAATGCAAGCAGATGAAGGACCGGCATCCGCATCCGAGCCAGACAACGTCTCATTCAGAGTCTTTCAATCGAAATCACTTGAACAGCTTGCACATTTATGCAACTCACTTCACACAAACGGATTCGGATTTGGCCCCGGATCACTGCAGAAATCACTTCCCTGCAATGCATGCGGCCCGGCCTGGCTCCTTCCTTTTTGCCGCCCGTTGCAATGCAGTCAGCTCTGAAATTGCTTCGATTGGCGTTTGTTTAGCAACTGTCGCAAGCCTCTCGATTCTGCACCCGCTTCATCCTGCTCGCTGCGAAATTTTGCCGATGTTGCACTTGACCAACTGGCAAAGAGCAATTTTAGTCCAACAATTTTAATTGAATTTGAAGTGTCGAAAAGCTAGACTTATGGACAATTTTAGATTTTTTTTATAAGCGTAATAACAAGGTAAGTGCAAGTCAAAAAGTCTTAAATTTTTGTAAAATTAATCAACTTTTTCTCATAATCAATACTCAGTTAAAGTTCACTAACTCAAAATAGACATCTGATTTCGGCTAATCCGAAACCTGTTGTAAAATTAAATCTGTTGTAGGCTTTGTCTTGTTGACTGCGAGCTTAAATACTTAATTAAATAATTAATTACTTCCTTTCAAGGACATTCATGTTTAAAAACTTATTTTAAAAAATAGGCATAGAAAAATTGAATTGCGTTATAGAAAATTTTATTTCGATCGAACAATTGATCATAAAAATATTCATTGTGGCTCTGCTTTAGGTATTAATTTATCCAGTTTACAACAACGGGAATGTGGCTCAGGATCAAAAATACTTTTGTGTTACAAAAGTAATATAAATGTTTACCCACAGACAATAAATATTTCGCTCTTTAGATCAGCTGAATACAACATTTCAGTCTTATATACTAGGATTATGAATAATTGCTTGCTTACCATGGAATCAGTTTATAAACTTAAAACTCGTAGGTTATTCTATTCGCTCTTGGATTTTTTCACATTTTCCAACACTTTAATAATTTTATGAATATGGTTCTATATCTCACTTTTTCCGTTTATAGCTTGGAAATTTTTTAAAACTTTTCACTGCTCACTAATAATATTTAATAACTGGCCAGAGAACTACAGTCTTTTCCCGAATTTCGTTGACGTAATACCTAGCGTATCTATTAATTACTGCAGAAAGCACAATTAGTTGTGATAAAGTCAACTAGGGGTTTTAAAGGTCCTGTTCGACATTAGCCTTACTAGAGTTCACAACCATTTATAGTTTAAGCGAGCGATATTGGGATATGTTCATGGATAATTGCCTTTGCTTATGGCGAAACTGCCCTAAGAGTATACTGATTCTTGCGATACACAATACAATATTTACTGATATAATTTAACATAAAGTGGTGCAGAGAGTAAGAAAAAGATTAGGGGATTTACGGGTTCCTAAGATATTTTGAGATTTAGCGCAAGCTTTATAAAATAAATTACTCTAATACTATGAATATGAAAAACATTCTTATGCTTAATCGATATTGTCCAAGTCCTGGTATTGTTTTCTCGTGTTTGACATAGGTCAGTTGCGTCTCAAAGTGTCCTGGCCTAGGTCAGTTTTCATAGGCGATTTGTTTACATTGCTTCTTCAAGCATTCAAGAACTAATCAAAATCGCGGACCGTACACACACGCACAGAAGGGAAGACTCTGGGAAATGTACTTGGGAAAATGTTTGACTCGGACGCCGGCTCTTTGTCGTTAGCAACCTTTCCTGACCGTAATTCGCGCAAAACTGATCCTTAACGCATTCCGAAAAATTTTAAGCTTGCCATCGCTGGCGAATGTGCAACGAACACGAACCTATCCAACTGCACGAGTCCTTGGGGCAGCCGACGACGAGGCGAAGCCGCGGACGACGAATTCGCACGAGGACCTCTACGAACCGTTAGCCGGCAAATAAGGAGCCAACTGAGCTGCGAAGTAGTAGCACCAGCAGCAACAGCAACAGCAACAGCAACACCAACACCAAAAATCTCGGCCACAAACGACGATTGCAGCCAGCCGATGAAGTGTTCAGTAGTCAACCAGTAATGCAGAGTAAGCACTTGAAGTTGATGAATATAGAATATTAGAATACATTTTTAGTGGCGGTATTCTGATGGCACATGCTAACTAAATAAATAATTTCCCAACAACTTAAACTATTGTTTTCATATCCCAGTGTGCAACAGTATATTGTCTGAGTAAGTCAACTTCAAACATGTTGCGTTTACGAATTCGCCTCAAACAACAACACTGGCAACAAGTACAACCGTTCCATTCGTAAGTCTACACACTCTCGGCAGTAAGTTTCAAGCTCACACATTGACTGCGAGCTTTCAAAAGAAAACACTGAGATAAAACAATGCATAAGTATGTCCTTTGATTACTCCTTGCACGTAAAAAATCTGAATATGACGTAAACATTCTACATACAAAATTAGAAAATAAGGGCAAGAAAATAGGAAGTTTATTTACTCTTGCTGTTAAAGCGAACTTGGATAAGTGCATTTGATTTAATAGATCCTATGACAGCTAAGATACTGTCATAAGATACAATTTTCAATGGGATATTGTTACCCAATCTTGATCAATCGGAAGGGCTAAGGCTTTTCTTCTCTCGAAATGCCTTGAAAAACAAGGGCTTACGATATAGTCAGGTTTATACTTTATTTATTAATAACTTAACATTTACTACAGGTAATAAAAAACAATTCATTATGCTTTCAATTGAAACTTAATATAAATCAATTATCGATTTCTCGATAAATTTGTTGTTGCTATGGCATAATTTTCGTTTCTTCAAATTTATTTATTTCTTTACTATCTGTCTTTAAACAATAAGAATATTCTATACTAAATATTGAAGTAACAGAAATAGCAGTTTTCCAGTGAGCTGTTCTTATATAACATATATAACATCTTTTCTGTTTGCTGAGTTTATATAACAAGAATATAGAGACTGTGGAATCTTTGAAGTCTTTTTACGTTTAGACTATGGGAAAATTATTCCCGTGATTATGAAGAGAAGTAAATCAAATAAATAAATGGTACAATTACTTATCTCTTCTTTATACTGAAAATTTAGATATTTACAAATATAACAAGGGGGTATTGACAAGTTGTCGCAAAGTTTTTGATTGGTAACGCTAAATGATCTCAATATTTGAATTCCTATCTGTTCCCGATACCGGGAACGTTTGCTCACACATGCAAACTGTCTGGCAAGACATCTTGCAACACCACTGGGTCGACGGCGTCTCCGCAGACGACACCCGGCAGACTTATGGATTCTTGGCCGTGACAGACACGGTCGCCTTCTGTAATAACACATCTTGATTAACTTTTGACCACACCTGATTTGCTCAAGTAGAGCACCCGTTACCCGCTTTTTTTGGGATCATTAGAAATAATTTGTCAATACACGAAAACAAGGTCCATCCTTGTGTGGCGTGTTCAATAAACTATAAAAAAAAAAAAAAAAAAAAAGTTCCCGAAAGCTGGACAGCGTAGGTCCAAACAGACTTCAGCATGGTTTTGTAGAGAACTTTGTTTTCCAATGTCATGGTTACTATTTGGATTATTTTGGGTTTTTCTATGTTAGTCAGCAGACCGCAGTCTGCCAAGGTACTTCACACAGGCTTGTCGACCATATAAAAAAGTTTTACAAATTTTTATAATAATCTAAAAAACGTTTTTTTGAAAACCGTAAAAAAAGAAGGATCACAAAATATGTACTCTAAAGGGTAATAAAAATGTCTCCAAACCACATTTCTCAAAATGTTGTTTTTATTAACTTGCACAAAATGATTTGTTTAAAAAACCCAGCTGATTGACAGTAAAGCCGATGAAGGGGGAATTGATAAGGGATAATAATAAAGCATGTAGGTGTTATTTGATTGGAAGATGCGTGAAAACAACTGATTGATTTAAAAATGAGTAAAACGGTTCTCATCGATACTTAAATCAGTTTGGACCCAATTAATGTTATATTTCATTTTCGGACAAATACCTTGACGATTGAGAATGATCTGCTCAAACTTTCTCATAAAATTCGGTATTACTGCGAATCATCAAATGGCGGATAATTTGCTTCAGATTTTTTAATAAATCATTTTTTATAACTGACTTAAATTTTGGTTAAAATGTGAACGTTTTTAGTGGTGTTCCCATTGCGATAAGAGTATGGCTTAACCAACGGGATTGTCTACGAATGCCAAGGTTTTCGGATCTAGACCCGGAACGCGTTGTTTTATAAAAATTAAAAATTTTTGTTTTAATTATGATATCATTTATGGTTCTTTGTTTCATAATATAAGCACGGAATTTTTCAAAAGGGATTTTTTAATTGCCTGCACGGTATTGACCGCCTCCTCTCAAATATTTATTTCCAAACAAAAACAAATTAGGTTTTTAAAATTTTTTAAATTTAAATTATATTTTAAGCAAATAAAAAAATACAGAAACAAAGAAAGAATAAAATTTTTAAATAACAAAACCAATTTCTTAAAAAAAAAAATCGAATCATAAAAGAAATTTAAATAAATATAACAATTTAATTTAAACAAACTGTGCCGATCTCAAGATCGTTTGTTCTCAAAAAAGAAGTTCAACAACTGTTTAAAATATATTATTTTATATTTTTTGCTGTGAAAAAAAATTGTTCCGCGAACTGGATTAGCCTTTCTGGTTTTGTTAGGTGAAAGCAGGGAATTATAAATAAAATGTTAAACTTTAATGACAAAATTTATTTGATCGAATTTTTAAAACATTCATGTTCATTTTTCCTTAAGCTCAGCATAATTCAATAAGAAAACAACAAACATGTCCGTCTGGATTTGGTAATACACTTCAGAAAACAATTGAACATTTTCTTAAAACTGTTATTTTTTGTTATTATTTAGTTTATTAAGGTTTAATGTTTATAAGAAGAGGCGACAAATTTTGCTCCCTATTTAAGAAGTAGAAACTAAAATTATTTATTAAACTGGACATAGAAAATAAATCAAAAACCAAAAATATACTTTTTTTGAGCAAAGTTCTTTAACATTTTGCCCGCAACTTCAGGGCTTGCAGTTAAAAACACAACCGCGCAGTGGTTTCGCTTAAACGATATTAAAAAATACTACTAAAAAAAAAGAGCTACCAATATTGTTAATTTTATGTCGATTTTTCTTAATTTGGGGAATTTAATGACTTTTTGCTTAACATTTGTACTCTTAAATATTTTAATCTTTTCCAAAATATCAGCCGCTTTAAAATAGGTAAAGTTAACAGATATGCTTATGGCAAATTTTCCTGTATTTAGGACCATTTTTCTTATTATAAGAGAAAACATTTTGTTTATACAGGGAGTCTAATCAATATTTATTGCTGGTGAATATATGAATAGGAATATTACTAGGAGCTTTAAAATTTTGATCTGGTTATACAAAATGTTTTCTGCCAGTGAGAACTTTCAAATTAAATACTGGTTAATGAACTAAACCTTTTGTCCAAATGTGAAAAGATACAGTCTTGTTATATTCGTGTACATATATTATAAATATTATATTATATTACATTATATTTTTATTTTTAACAGAAAACACTCTTGCTTATATCTATTGTGTAATATTTCGAATGATATACACTTTATACACTTTTTAGAAAGTCTAATACGTTGAAATCAAAAGATTAGAAACATTTTCATTAAAAAAAAATTAACCGGATCGGGTGACTATATTATATAGCTGTATATGGCAGCTGAACGATCGGAAATGCCATAACTTTGGTGTTTGCAAAGTTAGGAAGTTGGGATTTTCTACAGATTTTATTTTTGGCGAATTAATTTAATCTACCATTTCATAAGGATCGGCCAACTATATCCTATAGCTGCCATATAACTGAACGATTGGAAATGGAAATAACCTTGGTTTTTTTAAAATTTGGAAGTTGGTGATTATTACAAATGCATCATAGGAATAATTTTGGAGAATATAATTTATAGAATGTTTTGCAAGGGTATATCAACTTCGGCTCCCTCCGAAGCTAGCTTTCCTTTCTTGTTAGTATCCATTTCTTGATGGACAACTACTAAAACCAACAATTACGAAGGAAAATAATAGCTGGCAACTAAGGCTGACTGCTGTGAATTTTATGTTTGTCATTGGCAACCGAAATCTTCTGCTTAAATTGTCATTTGACTTAATAAGTACTGCGTAATAGCTAAACTATAGTTATGAATAAATCTTTACACCCTTAAATGTACAAATTTTTAAAAGCAACCCTAGAAGTACTTATGGCTAATTCATCATATCCGCTGTTTTTTGACCATTAATAAAAATACTAAGTAATATTTATAAGCGTTACTGTTGTTCTGATTTTGTTTGTTTTATTTACAATTTAAATCAAAACAAAGCTTCCAAATAATCGAGTTTTCTAAGTGTAATCGGTCAAAAGCGATGGGAAACTTGCTTTATCAACAAAATAATTGCGGGATGGGCCGGATTTGATTATAAATGGCAAATAATCAGTGGAAGAAGTAGAATATCAAAGGGCTTTCTCCAAAGAGCAAACATTCGCTAAAAAAATTAAAGAAAAAGAACCTTAGAAATTTTCGAGCGGTTGTTAATATTCCAAATAAAACCAAAATCTCTTAAAATGACATAACTTTGAGAAAACTGTTTTTGGATTCATTCAAAAAATAAAATGTTGTTGCTAGCTGATCAGTGGAAGGGTAAATTGATAATTCGTAGATCTGGCAGAGCAAATAAATTGGATTTTTTCGCAATGCATAAAAGCTTCAAATCACGGCGAATTTACTCCTCTTTGTGTAGACTTTTCTAAGGACGCAAGTAACATAAAAGAGGGATAAAGAAAAAGTCAGGCTGTTGGAAAGAGATAAATAGCGAAGTCTCCAAAAAGCTTTGCCCAAGGGTATTACTTGGGGTTGAAAAGTGAAGGCGAAGTAGATTTAATGGAAATTAAATGCCACAATGATTACAACCAAAACAACACAGATACAAAATAACTTGTACAAACTATTAATAAGATGAAGTTCCAAAAAGTACCTCAAGTATGCACATTTTTTGCTTAGGTTTTCAACGATTAGTCAAAGAATTCACGCTCCCCAATAATAAAAATTGCAGCTTAAATCAATGTCAACTGCTTAAAATCCGAATGCAAATACAGACATCCAGTGACAATAACAACAAAAACGAGGGCGGCGAGACAAAAACATTCCAATGCAATTAGTTCACACATACACGTAACAGCGACTGAGTGTAAAAACCACCACCACTCGAGAGTGAATCCCCGTCCGTTTTCACCACGCACAGAGCTTTAATCGCCCGACACACACACACGCACACACAGCCGACCAACGAGCCAGGATAAAAATAAAATACCATTGCATACTGTGGGGCGCTCCTTCTATTTGCTGAGCACGCCTGCTGCACTCTCTCTCGCCGCCCATGCGCACTGGGAGCTGCCCTTAACCGCGTCCTGACCAATCGGAGTCGCCCCTGAAAACTTTATGAGCACGGCCTGCGTCGGCCAATCCCCTCATTGCACATTTCCAGGCCTGACTGCACTCTTGCCCCTACAATTGCATGCCAGTAGGCGCAAACGCGGCTAGGGAAGGCGAAGGGGTTCGGGCTCGGAGTCCTGTTTGCCGCGCCCAAGTGTCGATTACTGGGATACTTCGCTGGTTGCATATCTGTAGGCTCAGTTACACGAGAACCCACATCCACACCCACCCCCACACCCACACCCATCCTTACACACTGCATTCAGAGGTGTTTGCTCTGCTAGGTGACAAATTTTCATGCCAACGCCTGTACATTTGCAGGCATTTTTCCTGCTGCTCACTCCTTTTCCCATTCACACTGCGAAACGAGGGTAATTGGGGTCGTTCTCGTCGTTGTGCTGTGTTGATTTTTCGCATTGCATATTTCCAGGCGCCTCTGATTGCTGTTCCTGCCGTCTTCCAAGTCCTTTCTGGGCATTTATGATGACGTTTTCCTTCTACTCGCACGAGTGCCACCGCACTGGCAGCTTGTTTGCTCTGAGGGGTCAGGTCAGCATATTTGCCAAGCAAAATATATTTCTTTCATGCCAAGTGTGAAAATTGTCTTCCTCCGTTGCACTTTTGATTGCCGTTTTCAATTGGAGTGGCAGCAGAGCGTTCCGTAAGGAGCCAGAAAGAAAGAAGGAGACTTTGTTCTCGGGCCAAATCAGAGCAATGTGGTTGAAAATAGTTGACGAGGCATTTTCTATAGTTTTTGCGAGTCGAAACCCCATCTAAAGGCAATCAGGTTGCACCAAAGAATAATAGCAACCGAGAGATCATATACCCGGACTCGCATGTTAGACCTGCTTAAATCTAAAGTTAGAATTCTTGTAAGTTTTTGGATTAAATGATTTTTTTGTTGAATAGCATTCAACAAGGATAAATTATTAGTATATTATCTATATAGTATAACATTTATTTGACTTCTAATTCTAAGGTCAATTAATAAATAGTGTAGATAATGTTTGTATTATTACTATTGGTTTATTTGAATAATAACAACTGTTGTATTTATCTTCAATTTTATAAAAAATAGCTGTTATTGACCGAGAAAAATGATCCCCATTCGAATTTGAATTTGACACTACTGTCTGTAGAACGGATATCTCAAATCAAACAATAAAAATTGGTCAAATAATATATTTAAAGTCGGCTATAAACAGTCAACTTAGCTTTAGTATCACATTGATAAGCATCTAATTATGTTTACCACTCAATGATTACATATTAGTCTAAATGGTTTTATACTGATGCCTATTCCTTAGAACACTTTTCCTCTTTCGGCTAGTAGTAATGAGCAAGAACCCAAATCATGTCATTAGGGTAAATCTGCCAAGTATATTGTAAGCATTAAAGAACGAGCTTCTCTTTAGGCAGCCCACATAATCCGGGTAGCTCAAGGAACAAAAGTCACACATAGGGACTGTGGTGATGGTCACGGGGCCGAGTCTGCATCCTGGCGACCTACAGAATGGGTAAGTGTCCTATTTGCACAGCAAGAGGCAAGAGGCCGAGCACGTAAATGCATCCGTAAATACATAGGGCAACACACAGCCACAATCACAGCCGACACACAAACACTGGTACCTGGCGCCATGACAGCTGCAAGGGAAAAGCCTCGGGAGGGAATTGAGTTAGAAGAGCCAAAGAGCTTAAAATCAAAAGTCAGGCCGGGCCTATGTAAATAAATGCAATATGCAGGCGGAGTCAGACAGAAATGGGAAAAGGCAGTCAGTCACGGAGTGAAAGCAGAACGAGGGACAAACAGAAAACAAAAGGAGCACCGAAGAGCCAAGGCAAGACATTTATTTGGCCAACACCAGGACCCAGGAAGTAGGCACGACCCGGGCCAGACATCGTTGGACAATGGCAAATGGCGCCTTAGTTTCGACAGACCCGATTCTGATTAAGCGCATGGGTCGACGTCTGACAACTCCACCGTCCCCCGGCGGGCAGCCCATCCACATCCATCTGTCCGTCCGTCAGTCCGTCACTCCGTCTGGCCGTCAGACTGTCGCAACCGCAGGAAGGCGAAAAGGGAAAAAATCCGGAAAACCGAAAACGCTAAAAAATGGCTAGGCAGGCTGGTTTTGTCTGTTTTTCGCTGTGCATTGTTGCAATGCAACGGCGTAAGCAGAATTACGTGCAATTGTTTTCTGCAGTGGTTCGTGCACATAAATGCGGCATTGGGGACTTGGGTTGGGCTCTACGCTGGATAAACATAGACACGTTGACTGCATTTAGGATGAGCGCCACGAATGACTGACTGCCTTGTTGAGAGTAATGCCTTCCGGAGAGTAAGATAAGTAGAGAAACCAGTGGAATGAAGGCTTTAAAGCCAGAAATAAAATAACAGAAATTAAATTTTTTGTTCAGCGTTGTATTTATTTCAGTTGTTTCAATTAAATTAGTTTCGAAGTTACTTCACACTCGATCAGAAGTTCAAAGGATTTCGAGCCCATGCTCCCGGGTAAGTCAAAACTTTGCTCTTGTAATGACCAGGAACAACGAATTGCGGAATAAGATCATCACCTAAATGCCAATCCTTGATGTTATATTGACCAACTGGCCAAGGGCAGCGATTCGGCATCCGTCCATGCTTGGCCAAACTAAGAGTCCACCGTTTAAATAGGTTGTTTCGGGAAGAGCTGATCACCCTGCAAAAGTCCACGTCGAACTTAAAAAATGTGTTGTACATTCCGGTACGGCTTAGTCCCCTCTCAAGACCTATATGAAACTTCACACCAACTGGAATCTTCATTTTAGTACTTATCTCGAAGGAAATGCGGTTCTCAATGATCGATATGTTAAGAGTATCGATGTAAACCGTACCATGCTTGCATTTGTGGCTCAGCACTTTCACTGATTTCTACGGAGGATTTTCTATTAAATAAGATCCAAAGAAAAACATATACCCACAATGGCCATAATTTGTTGCAATGAAAGCAACCACAGTAAAATCAGAATTTGGGAAGGTGTTTGTGAACTCATTTTGATCCGCTTGCTGCACAAGACTACTTAAAAATTGAGTTCAACTTAGCCAAATAGGTAATGCTTCGAACATGTTGTTGATTGCTCACTTGATATCGTTAAATATTCAAACCACCATGCACTGATGGGCAACAATCATTAATATGATCATATCAGGTAATTGAGTTTCTAAAACATACTTCGTTAGTATCCGACAATTCTTGTTATTATTGTTCTATAATGTAATACTGCAGATCTTTTTAATTGAAAATTTGTATGATATCGATCCCTTTTTATACCATTGGAGAAGGTATTTTTATACCCGTTACTCGTAGAGTAAAAGGGTATATTGTATTCGTGCAAAAGTATGTAACAGGTAGAAGGAAGCGTTTCCGACCCTATAAAGTATATATATTCTTGTTCAGGATCACTAGCCGAGTCGATCTAGCCATGTCCGTCTGTCCGTCTGTCTGTCTGTCCGTCTGTCCGTCTGTCCGTCCGTATGAACGCTGAGATCTCGGAAACTATAAAAGCTAGAAGATTGGCATTTTGCATGCAGATTTTAGGAGTTCCTACGCAGCGCAAGTTTGTTTCAAAAAGGTGCCACGCCCCCTTTAACGCCCACAATCGCTTATATACGATTTTATTTAAATATAAATTTAAATATTTCGGAAAAGTAAAAATGCAGTTTTATTGTGTTTATCAATACCTATCGAAATGTAGAAGAAATTTTTCAAATCCATTCGTTTAAAAGTTATGCGTGATCAAAGTTTCTATCTCCATCTCCCTCGCGCTCCTTTTACCTGAGTAACGGGTATCTGATAGTCGGGGCACCCGACTATAGCGTTCTCTCTTGTTATACCCTTGCAGAGGGTATTATAATTTTGGTCAAAAGTGTGCAACGCAGTGAAGGAGACATCTCCGACCCTATAAAGTATATATATTCTTGATCAGGATCACCTCCTGAGTTGATATAGCCATGTCCGTCTGTCCGTCTGTCCGTCTGTCCGTCTGTCCGTCTGTCTGTTTCTACGCGAACTAGTCTCTCAGTTTTAAAGCTATCGAATTGAAACTTTGCACACACCCTTCTTTCCTTTGCACGCAGTATATAAGTCGGAACGGCCGGGATCGGCCGACTATATCCTATAGCTGCCATATAACTGAACGATAGGAAATGCCATAACTCTGCTGTTTGTAAAGTTAGGAAGTTGGGATTTTCTATGGCTTCTTTATTTGGCCAATCAATTCGACCTACCAAATTTCATAAGGATCGGCCGACTATATCCTATAGCTCCCATATAACGATAGGAAATAGCATAACTTTGGTGTTTTTATACCCGTTACTCGTAGAGTAAAAGGGTATATTGTATTCGTGCAAAAGTATGTAACAGGTAGAAGGAAGCGTTTCCGACCCTATAAAGTATATATATTCTTGTTCAGGATCACTAGACGAGTCGATCTAGCCATGTCCGTCTGTCCGTCTGTCCGTCTGTCCGTCTGTCCGTCTGTCCGTCTGTCCGTCTGTCTGTCCGTATGAACGCTGAGATCTCGGAAACTATAAAAGCTAGAAGATTGGCATTTTGCATGCAGATTTTAGGAGTTCCTACGCAGCGCAAGTTTGTTTCAAACAGGTGCCACGCCCCCTTTAACGCCCACAATCGCTTATATACGATTTTATTTAAATATAAATTTAAATATTTCGGAAAAGTAAAAATGCAGTTTTATTGTGTTTATCAATACCTATCGAAATGTAGAAGAAATTTTTCAAATCGGACCATTCGTTTAAAAGTTATGCGTGATCAAAGTTTCTATCTTTATCTCCCTCGCACTCCTTTTACCTGAGTAACGGGTATCTGATAGTCGGGGCACCCGACTATAGCGTTCTCTCTTGTTAGAGTTAGGAAGTTGCGATTTTTTATGGGTTTTATATTTGGCCAATCAATCCGACCTACCAAATTTTATAGGGATCGGCCGACTATATCCTATAGCTGCCATATAACTGAACGATTGAAAATGCCATAACTTTGGTGTTTTTAAAGTTAGAAAGTTGGGATTTTTTATGAGTGTTAAGAATGCATCATATGAATAATTTTGGAGAATATTATTTACAGAATATTCTGCAAGGGTATATCAACTTCGGCTCCGCCCGAAGTTAGCTTTCCTTTCTTGTTTTAATTTAAAATGCTGAGCCGCAGTGAAGGATTCATTTCCGACCCTGTTAAGAAAATATATTTGATATTATATTATAGTCTAGCATAAAACTTTTTCTTGAGTTTGATATATTTATAAGGGCAAGGGCTTAAAAATAACTTTGTTGTTTTTTAACTTACACTGATACATTTTTTCTAAAAATCAAAAGACCACAGCTGCTACAATTGGAAATACAACGAAATGGAACCAAAATAGCTTAGTTGCATACAACTCAAGATATAGAAATATATTTTTAGCTTTACAAAAATCATATGTCTATTGCAGATAGCATTAGAAATACAAATATCGAAAACACGACATGACTTCGATGTTTAAAAACATATGCCCGTATGAATCGATGTTTTTTTATATCTGCAAGGGTATAAAGTCGTTTTAGAGAATATTAAATTGTTGTTATAGCTGCAAGGGTAAATGAACTGCGATTTGGAAAAGCTTTCTTCCTTTTTTTGTTAAAACATTTTTATATTTTAAAAATAATAATCAAAATAAACGTTCTTTAACGACCGTTTAAAATTGTTTTGCATCAATCATAATAAACGCTTCTGTTAAAAAGCTAACATTTAAAAGCCAATGTTATGGGACTTCAGCCTAGTAAATATTTGACAATCAACGAGAACACATTATTGAAAATGCCAACAAAATTGTTTGTTTTTTTGGTAATAGTGGTGTACTTAATGATCATGCCCACTTTCGTAGTAAATAATTTTGGAACTATAATAGAATTTATTAACTCACACTTTCAAACACTTTTAGATGAATAAAATACTAATGCTGGAATGTCAATGTGGAAACTTTAGTCGAAGCTACTTTTCTAATTTCACTGTGCTGCTTAAAAATTCACGGCTAAATATGGATTTTTTTTTGTTAAAAGATCTGGTTCCGGGTGTGAAAATGGACATGGAGTTCCTCATTGCCATGAAGAACTCTAATAAGTATCAGAAAATTTTCCAATACACTCTGGATATGTGTAATATGCTGGCACAAAGGAGAAACAATATATTCAAGAGATGGTTTGCGACGTTCTTCGAAGCCAGCAATTTCAATAGGTATTGTCCGGTGAAACCGAACTTTTACTATTTGAAAAACTACAACTATAATAACCTCTACGTTCCAAAGTTTTTGTATGCAGGCAAGTACCGAGTAAAGTTCGATATGAACCAGTTAAGGAATAACGATAAGATCAGAGAATTCGTTGTGGGCTGTGCCTTTGAAATTGAACTAAAGTAAGATATTAGTGATTCCCTTAATTCTATATGTAGCCCTCAATTAAAATTAGTTTAGTCTGATTGGTGGCTGGATGAAAATATATTTTTAACATCATTATACGCTCGTCATCAGCATGGAAATGTTGAAAGTATTACCTTTTGCCTCCCTGCTTTTATTCCACCAATTGGTGACCACAAATGCAGTGAGTATTAAATGTTTTAAAAGCCTTCCAAAGACTTTTCCTAATAAATCTGGTCTTCTTGCGCCCAAGTCATCGTTAATTTTCCAGACGGGAAGGTCCAAATTCAGTAGGGCACATTTCGAGAATTTCACTTTAGAAATTAGAAACAACACCATGTATATGGATATGGTAACCTCCAAGACGATTCACCGCGGCCTAAAGGTCCTCCTCGACATGCAGATAAGCCTCGATAAAGGCAGAAGATACCAACGCCTTTTCGCCAACATTCTAGACACCTGTGGCGTGATTTCCTCGTTGAAGACAAACATCTTCAAGAACTGGTTCGATAGCATGCTGAAGCACGGAAATTTTATGGTCAACTGCCCCGTGCCCGCGGGCCACTACTTTCTAAATGACTGGAAGCTGGACTCGCAGTTGGTCCCGCACTATTTACTTCCCGGGGATTATTGTGTGACTGCTCACTTTTTCTATGGCAAGCACAAGTCGAAGCAGGAGGACTTTTTTCTGGAGCTGGACGTCTATGCTCTGCTAACAGCCACGTAGGTGGCTTCAATCTCATAAATAAAGCGAGAGCCAGTACCATATTCTAAAAATATGATTTTTCCCACTGCGCCATTTCAGAGTAATTTAAAACCACTTAGCGGATCCGATTTGCGTGCAACCGAAAAACAAGAGCACCGTTGGGACCAGACTGCCATTGCAATCAGACTTGAATTCGGAAGTACCAATGTTGAAGGTAGCATTTATCCTGGCCGGTGTACTCGTGTCGCTGGCAGAGGTAAGCTTTGGTCTGCAGGACAACCTACCCGGTATCTAATCCACTCTGCCACCGCCAGTCCAGTTCGGTGAGCCTGAGTCGCGTGCACTGCGAGAAGAATCCCAAGTTCTTCAGTACCCTGAACGTCACGGCAGTGAACAGTACGATCTCGGCGGATATAGAGTTGCTCCAGGCCCTCAAGGCGGGCTTCCGCGGCCACGTGGATGTCCAGCTGCGGCTCAGCAACGCCAAGAACTTCCAGAGCCTGGTCCAGACCGACACCGACTACTGCGAGCTGCTCTCGACCCTAAAGGATTCGCTTTTCCGCCGTTGGGTGAAGAGCGTCACCAAAAACAGCAACTTCATGGAGAACTGCCCGGTTCCGGCGGGCCACTACTACCTCAAGGCGTGGCACGTCGACATGGGTTTGGTGCCTTCCTATCTGCTGAGTGGCGACTACCGGCTGAGGGCCTTCGTTTACTACGGGAAGTATCGCACCAAGAAGCAGCTGTTTCTTGTCCAGTGCATAGTGGAGGCATCAATGCATAACAAATAGTTGCGGGTTCAGCCATATTTGGGCGTGTATAATTATGTCATTCATACCTGACCGATTATCCAATCTAGCACGCAAGTTGGACCGAAAAACAATCCCATTAAATGGCTTTAATTGCAAAGCACAAACATTGGGTGTTAGTGACAATGGTCGAGTTGATATCATCCCGCGATGTTTCCCGTGAAACGTGTACCTGTTGCTCTGGGCTTGATTGTGGTTGCTGTTATCATCAAACAAAGCGTGGTAAGACATTGAGTTCCATCTAGGAAGGCTCTTTTGAGAATCTGATCATTAGGCCCCCAGAATGACCTTCAAGGCCGGTGACTGCAGATACAACAGATCGATTTTCTCCAACTTCAGTATCCAAATTATTAAAACAAAAGTTATGATGGACATGATTTTGGTTACCACTTTGCGGCAGGGGCTGAAGGCGCACTTAAGCTTCGAGTTCAGTGTCTCCAAGGGTAAGCCCTATCAGAGTGTCTACCAGCACGACATGAACTACTGCGCCCTGATCAAGGGCTCCCAGGAATCGATCTATCGACGATGGTTCACGTCCATGTTGAAGGTGGGAAACTTTGCCACAAGCTGTCCAATTGGTAGGGGCTACTATTACCTGCATGGCTGGACCCTAGATGCGAACTATGTGCCCTCCTTCCTCTACCTGGGCGACTACCGAATCGGCGGATCGTTCTTCTATGGTAGGTTTAAGAAGAAGGTGGAACACCCGCTTCTGGAGTGCAGTGTAGAGGCCGTTTTGAGCTAGACTTTTTAGAGGTTATGGTGATGATCGATTTCAGTCAGCAGTCATACAGTTTAACAGTGTGTAAATGTATAATAGGGTAGTCAGGCCCCAATGCACTGAATAATTAATATATTTTTCGAACATAAACAATTTTAGAGCAGTTGTCTACTTATTGCGAACAGGGTTGGCTGGCCTATGGGGATCTTTAAGCTAATTGGGGTGGAGATACAATTGTGTCTAGCCATAAGTCTGTGCTCTGTCACGGCGGTAAGTGGTCTAAACTGGGTGGGTAAATCTACGACTGAAAATCAAGAGATCTAGCTTGCTTCTCTTAGGATCGCAGCATCAAGTTCATAGCTGGCGAGAGCAGGTTCAACCGAGAGTACTTTGAGAACTTCACCTTCACCATCCGCAACGACCAGATCTTCCTGGACATGCACCTGCGTAAGCCTCTGCTCAGAGGATGGAGAGCCAGATTGGACTTCCGGACACGCGTGGGAAACTCGAAAAGCTTCCAGAGCCTTTTCTCCACCAATGTCGACGTATGCAACATTGTGAACGCGGCCAAGACCAACCTCTTCAAGAAGTGGTACAAGAACCTGCTCAAGTACGGCAACTTCCTCCGCCAGTGTCCGCTGAACGCGAGCCACTACTACTTGCGAGGCTGGCAGTTCGGGGAGGGCTTAGTGCCGCCGTTCATAACTAGTGGATCGTACCGATTGGAGACCTACAACTTTTTTGGAAAGTACAAGGGCAAAGACGAGGACTTCATAATGAGTTGTACGGCCGATGCTGTCATACATATCTGATGCGCTGATTCCGCTGGCTAATGGCTTGGAAATAAATATTCCATCGTGACCGCAGCATGTAATTGATTTTGAGGGCTTTCATTTGAGTTTCAACCCGGGCATTAAAATGTGTAAATTGCTTGCGTGCTTCGTTTTCGTTCAATTTGCTTTCCAAATCGATCTCGTTGAGGGGGTAAGTCCCTCTATATTCCCGAGTAGGAAAATCTCCAGATTGGTTCTCTTTCAGGAGCGAAATGTAGAGTTCGTCACCGGCAGCTGCTCTTACAGTCCAAAATATTTCAAAAACTTTTCGCTGACCATAGTCGAAAACTTGATGAATATGGATATGGATCTGAACAGACCCATTCAGAGGGGCTTCAAGGCCCACTTCGACATTCAGCTGCGACTGGCCAACGCCAAGAGCTTTCAGTCGATGTTTAACCAAAAGAACGACGTGTGCGCTATGACATCGAGTGTAAAGAACAGTCTGTTCAAGTCCTGGTTCAAGGATATGACCAAGTACAGTAACTTTATGTACAATTGTCCTGTAGAGGTGGGCCACTACTACTTGCGCAACTGGCGCATGGGGAGTTCAATGACCCACAAGTTTCTTATCCCTGGTGAATATCGCGGAAAGGTCAGCTTCTTCTATGGCAAATACGGGACTAAGTCGTTCGAAGAAGCATTGAATTTGACGATTGATGCGATCCTGTCTAACTAAAATCCTCGGTAATGGGTTTCCGGCTTCTTTAACAAACGGACAAGCTTTGTTTTTGTTAGTTAATAAACTGTAACTGATTATGAGATATCCGCAATGCTACTGAATATATTGTAACATTTTTATATGAATATTACAATAGCTTTAAAAGTAGCTTGTATTTTTTATTTGTTTTTTGAATTCAATAGAGAATTCAACTATAGTGTATGATGTAACGGGTATAATCTATTCAAATGTGCATATTGATAATACAATGTTGTATATCCTTGCATAGGGTATTATAATTTTCGTCAAAAGCTTTATACCCTGTGAAGAAACACTACCGATCAATTTTCCACAAAGTATATTAAACAAAAACACATATTGACGATGTAAAGTCGTGACAATTGCACTTTCTACATAAAAAATTCCTGATATCAAATTATATGACGAAATATGTCTTCAAATGTACTGCCAAATAATAATTCAAGCTTTTCGTCTAAACAGGCATTTTTTATTGCGGAATTTTTCGAAATTATGCCAATTCTTTTTTAACAATATGCAGTACGTAAATGTACCATTTAGCGTTTTTCAAAAATTGGCAGAACAAACTTTTCAAATATCAAACTGTTTGACAAAGTTAAAATAATTCTAGGACCCTTAGTCATCGATTTCATGCATACATACAAAACTTGCTTCTAATATTTAAATTTAATAAAAATTCATGATTGTTTAATAGCTATGAACCTCACCACCCTTTCTCATAAAACTGTTGAATTTCTTAAGGCCTTCGTACCAATCCCCTTTGTTAAAGCCAAACATTTCGATCGGTATCTCGATCACTTCCGATCGAAACATATATATTTTTTCTGCAGCTATTTATAACTAGTCAAGGGGAGACTATAAAGTCAATACGGTTACTGCCCTCTACGGTGATACAGTCTTAGTCAGTAATATCGTTCTTCTTAACTAAAGCTAGCAAAATAAATTTTGGTGAAAACGGTTGTGTGCTTACTGGTTTTGTTGTGAACGGGGCGAGAAAACCAAAATCCAAATGCTTCATACTTAATTAAATATCAATTTACACATTTTTTAAGTTTCAATTTTTCAAAACTTTTTTGTGAATATATATTTTTTTAATTCAATAATTTGATCAGAATAACCTGTTGTTATACCCGTTACTCGTAGAGTAAAAGGGTAAATTGTAGTCGTGCAAAAGTATGTAACAGGTAGAAGGAAGCGTTTCCGACCCTATAAAGTATATATATTCTTGTTCAGGATCACTAGCCGAGTCGATCTAGCCATGTCCGTCTGTCCGTCTGTCTGTCCGTATGAACGCTGAGATCTCGGAAACTATAAAAGCTAGAAGATTGGCATTTTGCATGGAGATTTAGGAGTTCCTACGCAGCGCAAGTTTGTTTCAAAGTGGTGCCACGCCCCCTCTGACGCCCACAAGTCACAAGCTGTGGCCACAGTTTTGATGCTATTATGAAAATTTTAATTGATATGTATTTGTTTCGTCAATACCTATCGATTGTCCAAATAAAAGTTTGCCACGCCCACTCTAACGCCCAAAAACCGATTAAACGCTGAAGCCTGGCTAGCGCCTACATTTCCGCCTTTCATGACGTATACAATAGCGCCATCTAACGGATGACTTCGGAACAGCTGGCCAAGGCGCTCAACAGAGTCAACGTTAATTCTCGATAAGGATTTCTATTAAAGGAAATTGCGATGGTTTTCATTTGTCAATACCGAACTATATCTCAAGAACTATGCAAATCAAATCAAGTTAGCCAAATTGGAGGTCTGAGTCAAACAATGGCGTATGTGTGTACGTATGTAAGCATTGCACTCAAAAACATAAACTTAAACACAGCTGTTGGTGCAGGACAAAAGCTGCCTGCGCTAAAACAGCGCTGGTGCTGATGCTCGTGCTGTAAAGCTGTCAGCTCTAAGAGATCGCCGAATTCAAATTGATAATTTGAACTTAGTAACGGGTATCTAATAGTCAAGGCACTCGACTATAGCGTTCTCACTTGTTTTTTTTTTAAAACAAATTGTCTTTTAATACCGGATCTGAAAAGTCAGTCGCAGAGTAGAGCATTCGAATATCTATTACGGATCTTAAGTTTAAAGAGTCCAATTGATGATACCAAAATTGATGTTAGTCTATATTAATTACATCTGAAAAAACTGCAATATTTTTCGGAATGTGTTCCTGATGCAATGATGATGTTAACAACATCCGCACTCAAGCAGCGATAACCGAATCATTACCGCTGCTTTTCTCACACTGTTCGGGGAACGTCTGCAACGGATGATAGCAGCAGTTTTATGGCGTGGAATAATAATATCCTGAACAAGGCTCCAGCATGTTGCACGGCATTACGTTTGCGTTGATTATCGATGCAGCAGAAGGAGAAGACATTGTAGCATTCAATTTAGCTCCATTGTCCTTAGTGTCAAGCTGGGATCGCAGATGTCGCATGCAGCAAAAAGAAAATGGAAAACGTACGGGAAAAAGTAGACATTAGACTTCGTTCAACGAGCGGTCTGCGTAACATGTGACTTCGTGTTGTGAGCGTTTAACTTTATTGCTTCCTAATTGCCGCATGCTGCCTTCCGAACCTCTGCTTTCTCAGTCCATCCGACTTGACGGTCCGGTCATAATTTGCTGTTACACACTGACGATTTGCCCCAGGCCTTCATGCTGGCCAATTTGATCGGAATCCCGCTGGTATAATTACAGGTTGTGTGGTGATGATTGCGCCCCTCCACAGCGCATCCCAGCTCGTTCCTCACCCACACTCGACTCCTGGTCCTGACAACGCCGGCAGGCATGTCTGAGGACTAATGAGTGTGGGCCTCGGGACGAGCAAAAGTCGGGTAAGCTTTGCTTAATTAGTTCAAACGCCTATCCGGCCATGTAATTGGAGGCCTTTGAAATAATGCCAAAGAATGGCTTGCAGATGATTTGATTTATTGAAACCCCATCTGAGTAAGGACAAAGCCCATAAGTCCCATCGGATGGCTTTTGGGAGGCAGTGCGATTCCCTTTTGTAAATCAATTTCACGGCAAACAAACATTAAAAGTTATTTAACACAAAGCACGGCAACTGCGACAAGTATAATGATGGCAATTTCCTTGAGTACACGACGCCACTTCTCCAGTTATCCACTCCTTCCCCTTCGCCCCTCCGGTTTCCCCCACATTTGTTTCAAAGAAGCTCCAAAGACTGTGCCCGCAACTCCGATTGCACCGTCATGGCGTTGGTTCTTCCCTGGTCTACGACAAAGTACAAGAAATTGCTCTCCGCCCCTCACTCCAGCTGCGGAAGTGCAATTGATGGCGAAGGCGAAGCAAACCCGGGGAATCCTTGGGAGCGCGTGCGAACGTGTCGAGAGGAGCCGGACCAAGGACGCATCGCAGAGGGCGGGACCAGGGGGCCGTGGCAAACTTGTCGATGGAAAAATACTTTGTCCCCAAACTATTATTGACAGTGTTTAAATTATTTTGCGCTTAGATTGCGCACTCGTATAAATCGCAGCTTGCAGCGCGGACGCCCACGTTCGGGGCTCAAATCTGTTTCCGTGTCGGTGGCCGTATCCGTGTCCTCGTTGGAGGACTCATTAATTTATTTATGCGAAGTGCACGTGCAACGATTTACTCGATTGGAAGTGAGAAATTGTGTTAGCCAGTGGAGATTTGAGCTCTTCAATGATTCATTGCTTTTTAATGTGACCAGTTGCGCTGGCTTCCAGTAAGCCCTTTTCGGAGAGCGACCCATTCACTTCATATTGATGTCGACGTAGAATATTGTGTTCGTCAAGTTGGCGTTGTGCCAATCTCTCACATAGACAAAGGCGTCTATGCGGAAGCTGCCCGAGCGAATGAACCTTGGAATGGTCTCCTTTTCCGATCGAATGTTGCGCATGTAGTAGTTGCCCTGGAAAGGAAGTTTAAATTAAGCCTCGTGAGCCCGATGGGAAACCACACAGTACCTCCTTGATTGGACAACCTCGAGGAATATTTGACTCTCTAAGGATATTGTTAATCCAGAAATCGATCAGGCTGTTGCCCTTGCCCCTTCCCATCACCCTGCACATATTGATGTCGTATGTGAAGACATCCCTGTAGGTGTTTCCTCTTTTGGACACCCGCTGCCCAATCGTGGATTTCAGCCATATGTCCGCTAAGATGTCCCTCGCAAAGTTCAAGGTGAAGTTAACCGTGGCGAAGTCCTGACTGATCGTTGCCTCATAGAGCGAGATGTACTTGTTGTTGTGTCCAGTGTCAATCTTCCTGAAGAGCAGATAATTCAAGGACTGTGGCGACGTCAGTTGAAGTAGTTGACGACTGCTGATGTGTGCCATATCTCACCTTGGGACCCGCGAGAATTCTACAGACTGAACAGAGGATCAGTCCAAAAAAGAGGGTACTGCGGACAAGCATCATTGTTCGATGTTGACTTCTATATTCAACTGACTGAATTCGATCGGCTCGGTTTAGCTCACGCTGCTTGAGCGCTTTGCTGCTAATGAAGCAATTAAAACATCATCATTTTTTCATTAGCGGAACACCTCATCTTGATCTGCTCCAGTAAAAACCTCAATATCGGGAAAGAGCCCTAGCCTTGCTAATGAAACTGCAGATCCACTCAGGTGGCTCTCAGGCCAGGCCCTCGGCGTAATTAAATTGCAGAATTGTTCAGAAGTTTACCCAACAGACTCAGTCCCACCCCAACGACTTTCCCTACTCTCGGCTGCCCATATAATTTGTTAGGGACTGACGCTAAAAATATGATAAATTGCTGCTTAACGGGCAGCTGCAGTTGCCTGCCCGACAGGGCAGCATAAATTCAAAAAGAGCCGCTATTTGCTGCTAACCAAATCTTAATTATAAATCTAAAGGAAGCACTTGCAACCGAAAAAAGGAGAAAGAAATTACCGCAAGCGCAGTGCGCCGTAGGAAGCGCGGCGGGCGGAGAGGAGCTGGAGCTGGAGCTGGAGCTCGGAGTGAAATGATGATTTAATAGAATGGTCTGCGGGCACCGCCAGCTGGCTCCCGTGTCCTGCTGGCTGAGCCGAATGAATGGGAACTGAAGAGCAGCGGGAGGAGCAGGCGGAAATGACTCCATAAGCTGCTGCAACCATAAACCGGAAGTTAACAGACTTTCGCTGATGTGGCACTTTCATGGCGCTGCTGCAGGACACCAGGACACCGGGACACCAGGACACACGGACGCGGAGCTGCCTGGACTTCGGTCGACACGCTCGGCGGGCAGTCTGCAAAATTGTGACAGCGCATGGCCGCAGGATAATCAAATAATTTTTTTCCTTGCCTTCTCCTATTTTTTGCTGGAGGACCTCGGCGTTTTTGCGATTTTTCTCCAGAACAGCTCCTGCTGGCTTGTTAAATTATTGTTGCAACATTGCCACGAAATGCTAATTGCCGCATACGATACGATCGAGGCGACTTGGTTTTCCGTCTGGCTCGGGATTGGGACCGGCGAACTTTTCCGAATGGAAACTGTCATTGATTTTGCCTCATTTTGACAGTTTCCATTTTCTCTGCTGTTTTTGGTACTCTTGTTTGCCGCTTATCGCCATCTGTCAAAGGCTGGCAAATTGCATTGGCTTACACATTAATAAATCACCCACAAAATGTCGGACAAAAGTTTTCCTATCGAGCCAAAGGTGCGCGTGCTCTTCCTGCCAGTTATGCGGCACTTTGATCTATGAAGTTCTCCAACAGGGCAGTTGATAACGGATAGCCGACCAGTTTCAGCCAGACTTTTTGGGCAGTGATTTCAGAGCTATTGATCATTTTTTCCAAATTAACGACACAAAAAATGCCAAATGTATGCTCAATTTCTTTTGAAAATGTTTACGCGCGATGAAGTTTGAACAACATCGGTAATTGTAAATGAATCGGAAAAGCTTCATAAATTATTCCGAAATTAATTCCACGAATTGAGGGCCATTTATAGCAAGTCAACTTTGATGTTGTACGTTAGCCTGGTCTACATGTGTGCCAACGACTTTAACCGCCTGGCAACTTACTTGGAGTTAATGATGAACCAAGTGGAGGACTCCGAAAAACAGTCGCTAACCCCATCCCAGCCCCGCTCACTTCCGCTGTGGGACATTCTTGCGAACGTGGGAGGAGTCCTGAATGGATTGCCAAGCAGAGACGCCTGCTGTTCGGAATAAGGACGATGAGTCCGTTGATTTGAATTGTGATTAAAATGCAGCGTATAATTTCCGCACCGCCTTCCCCCGGCCACGAACCGTTCCTGTTCACTGGGTGTCTGAGTCGCTGTCTCCGAGTTGGCAGCATGTGCGCCTTCGGGAGCCCAAGAAGAAGTTTTGTGCCTCGCTTCACACTTTGTCTGACTGTGCACAAATTCCTGGGAGAAGAATGCGGCGACGTGGTGCGGGAGTTGAAGAAAAATTGCAAAAACCGCAACTCGTGTCGACTTGATGTTAGAATAATGAAGAGGCAAAACTTTTGCGCAAGGCATGTAATTTTTCGCAGTGACAGCCGGCCGTAGACCCGCAATCCTCCATCCCAACGAACACCACGGTTCCCCTACCGGAACCGGAAGTTGTCATTCGTTTTGTGCATTTGTTAAAAAGTTACAGCTGAAAACAGGGAAAAAGGAGCGAAAACAAAACCACAACAGGGCGAAACAGAAACTGCCTTTGCAGGATCTCGTTTGCTGCAGTTTCGCTTTTCTTAATTTTCCTTCTGCTAGGCCTAACACTTGCACCCTGGCCCTGGCCTCGGCCCCCTCCCCCATCACCTCCCACATAAATCACGGCGGGCCGAGCCCCAGACACACTCAGAGTCCGAAAGGCCGCGTAATAAATGCGAACAATGACACAATTGATTGGCCAATTACGTGCGCTTCGGGGTGATTATGACGTTACGTACCGTTAGCCGACGCACATCAGGCCCATTCGGACTGCACGGACATGGTCTGCTGGGTGGTGGGGGTCCTGGGGACTGGTGCTGGGTCCTGGACTCCTGGTGGGAGGAAGGGTGGAGTCTGCCATGCCTGGCTAAATTTACACAATTAAATGCGTGAAATTCGTTTGAATAATTGGGCAATTTTTCGGACACTGCGTGCCAATGAGGAAGCAATGAAGCGTAGGATAACTTTAAGCGGGCATTACTTTAAAGGCCGACCAGATTACCTTTCTAAGGCACAGGCCAAATAAGTGGAGACGCCTTGCATCTGTCATTCTTCAACGATGCAATAAGATATGCAGCCGAAAACTCAACCACTCGGCGAGATAAAGTTGCCTTATATCCAAGTCAACAGCGGATGTTACACTGCACCAGGAAAAAATGGCCGAGAATGGCAACTTTATGGCCAGTGGTCGAGAGGCGAGAGGCAGCCGCAGCTAATTTATTTGCAGGCTGGGCCATTTATGCGACACAGCAGCGGCACCAAGCACTTCATTGTGCAGTGGCTCGTTTAAAACGCTGATTCAGTTTCATCATTAACCAGATTAATATGGCATAGCGTTGCCCCTGACAGCCCAGGATCTGAGAAACCCGAGACCCCGGACCCGTGACCCCTTCTCAATGGCCATCGATGCGGATGCGGATGCGGACAGCCATGTTCTAGTCATTGCCTGTCCAAACGATGGCCATGTGGTCGTGGTCGTCCATTGCAGGGCACTTGAAGTTTATCGCCATGCAGAGCTGCGCAACGCGGCGTATGCGCAATATTCGAGGACATGAATTTTTATGCGCCTCTGGTGTGTGCATATGGATCGGTTGCAAGTTGAGAGGGAATTTTGGCTAATTTGTCCGTCACATTACGCCAGCTAATTGCGCATGGAAATGGGACTGAATGGCTTTATTCAACGTAGTCAGTGGCCGATATAAAGGCTCCATTTGTGACTTTATAGACAGCACAGCTTATCGACTATTCGATGATTTACCTACTTCCCCGCTCCCTGGTGCTACTTTGCAAGGTTATGAATTCCGCCAGGCTCCAAGCCCTCAGCCCACGTCACTTATCCCTCTGATTGCAATTGCAGGATAGTTCCTGCTGCTTACTTTTCGGCTGCGACCCAAGCCAACAGTTTATTTAGTGTCTCTGGCAGCAGCCGCGTGGAATTGTGATAATATTTGCCAGGAAAAGTATTTACATTTGCCTCAAAGTTGGGCGCTCAAGCAGCTTGCGTTCCTCGAAGGGCGTGCCGGGGCAGGAAAGCAGCTGAATGCCAAAGGAGCAGGAGGGAGTTATCCCCGCCGCCTGCCACGCAATCACAGTTTTCGACATTTTACGAAATTGTATCGGCGTCGAAGTTTTCTTTGCTGCTTATTTGTTTGTTGTTGCTCACTCGTTTTTTTCGAGAGAGCTTTACGCGAAATAAGAAAAGTTTTTCTTTTATTTAAACAAATTTTCGGCACAGACATGCGTGGCAACTCTTTTAAAGTTTCTAGATAGAAATACTTTGCAAAAAACAGCCGGGGAAGCGGTCAAAAGAATTGCTTGAAGTTCCTAGGCCAGCAAATTGGCATTAGCCCGGAGCTCAGAAGTATCCCCAACGCCCCGATTTGGCTCAAGTGGTCTAATATGGCTGGCAAGCGGCTGCAACTCGTTAGTCTGGAAAAATATTATCTTAAAAGGAGGGCAGACACAAGGCGACCAATTAAATTTCACCCGCATCAATAATCATGAAAGCAAAAATTGCTACCATCCTCGACATGCCCACAAAAAGTATCTGCTCTTCCCCGATATAAAGCGAGTATATCCAGCAGAAATGCCACATAAAACGAAAGCGCGAAATTAAACGACGGCTGGGGAGGGGCAGGTGGATGCCACCGGTCCTTGCAGACTTGAAGTCGACAAGCGTGTAAATGATATAAATTCAATTTAATAAAATTGTTAAAATCGCAACGACGAACGGAACGAGCTGTGGAAATACTTTGCGCGCAGGTGAGCTGAAAATTGCTGTGAAATTTTTAGTGCCCAGGCAAGGAAGTCGCTCCCAGGACTGCCTCCAACCCGGCGGAAGGCGAAGGCGGAAATACGCGTGAAAATTCCTAGCAATTATTTCACACAAAGTACAGAAGTGAGAGTCTCAGTCCCGGCTGAGTAGGATGGTACTAGCGTGTCCTGTCGTCGCCTCGTCTGGCTCAGCGACTTCTCCGTCGTCATCGAGCATTGTGTTGTCAGTTCAGGCGGATAGCTGGCAAGATTCGGAGGAATGGGGGAGCAGCACGCCGAGCTCGACCCAGACGGAAGCCCTCGACCAATACGGCTTTGATAGCATTTAAGCGGCTTGCGTGGGCTCATTCTCTCGCCTTAACGTCACGATAATCGCATAATTTCAGTTCTCCGGACCGCGACAGGGTTGACCGCCCTCGAGCGAAAGGAGTTCCGTTCGTATTACCTATCAGAAGGATGACAGGAAGCCTCTACCATATTGCATATTACTTTTCGTCCAAATCGTCTCATTAAATTGTTTTTGAATGGTGCACGTGACTTTGGCTTTAATTTGCGAAGAGTGAGATGGCAATCTGAAATGCTGGGTTGGCAGTCTTGAAGCTCAAGATTGGTTGTCCTCTTATAATAATTTAATTTAATAAGCGTTTACAAAGATAGCTGCAGGAAATTTGTGCTAGTATGCGACTGTAATAGTTATCAGAATAAAAGAGGTAACATTGTCATTCTGATCGCCGTTTTGTGAACAATAGCCTCAGTCAAAATTAAACTTCTCTTATTATACCCGTTACTCGTAGAGTAAAAGGGCATATTGTATTCGTGCAAAAGTATGTAACAGGTAGAAGGAAGCTTTTCCTATAAAGTATATATATTCTTGTTCAGGATCACTAGCCGAGTCGATCTAGCCATGTCCGTCTGTCCGTCTGTCTGTCCGTATGAACGCTGAGATCTCGGAAACTATAAAAGCTAGAAGATTGGCATTTTGCATGTAGATTTTAGGAGTTCATACGCAGCGCAAGTTTGTTTCAAAAGAGTGCCACGCCCCCTCTGACGCCCATAAGCCACAAGCTGTGGCCACAGTTTTGATGCTATTATAAAAATTTTAATTGATATGTATTTGTTTCGTCAATACCTATCGATTGGCCTAATAAAAGTTTGCCACGCCCACTCTAACGCCCAAAAACCCATTAAACGCTTAAGCTGGCTAACCAATAGCACCATCTAACGGATGACTTTGGAACAGCTGCCCAAGGTGCTCAACAGAGTCAACGTTAATTCTCGATAAGGATTATTAAAGGAAATTGCGATGGTTTTCATTTGTCAATACCGAACTATATCCCAAGAACTATGCAAATCAAATCAAGTTAGCCAAATTGGAGGTCTGAGTCAAACAATGGCGTATGTGTGTATGTATGTAAGCATATACATATGTATGTATTTACATTGTACTCAGTTGCAATTGCCCGGCAAAGAAGGCATATTTATATTAAGTTGTTTAGCTGAGTAACGGGTATCTAATAGTGGAGGGACTCGACTTTAGCGTTCTTGTTTTCTTGTTTTATATGTAAGCACTATTATATCCCTTTTAAGGAATCGATCGTATTTGTAATAAGAACTCTGAATCGGACGACAATATGCTCTTGCATATCTTATTTGTGTGAATACCCAGAGTATATCAAAAGTTTTCACCATCTTTACATTACCAGTGTATTTGGCATCACCAGATGAGTCGGTTCATCGTTACGGCAATTTTATTTTTCAGGTAATATTTTAGTTGAACCCCTACTTTCCTAAGCTAATGGAAATTTGGCATATAAAATGTTCCTAAATTCAGATAAAGAACAAATTCAAAAAAATTCTAATTGGCTTAGAATGTTCTTGGTTTTAAAATTCAAATTATCGAAACTTAAAAACTAAGAGTTCTTAAAATAAAATGCATTTATATGTTTCAAAAAAAGAGTCTTTAAATCGAGAAAACCTAAAAAATGAATTTTCGATGTTCCTGACTTTCTTTCCAGTTATATACACTTTGATATATTTTAATAGCAATGAGTATGATATATTATTTAACAAACAAAATGTAGAAGCAAATAAAAAACAGTGAGAAAGAGAGCTAAGCCCTGTGCACTTATCATGTGTCCCATCCACAGAGCTCAATTAGTTGGCCAACCCTCCACTTATCCCTTCGAACCAAGCCTCTCCTTGAACTGTCCCGTCCCATGGTTTCCGTAAACTACACTTGCGGCTCCTTCGTCCCTTTAACTGCGGTTGTCTTCATGTCTAATTTAGCGACATTTTATTGTACTTTTCACCACAATCGCTTTCCATTGTTGTAATACAATTTTCTTGTCGCATTTCGGCCAAGTTATTCTATTCCATTCTATTTTAGTTCATTTCATTTCGGTTCATTGTTGTTGCCCCATCCTGCTGCCCACTTCTGTTGAGCTTAATGTCGGCCGCAAAATGTTGTTTTTCTTCGCTAGGGCCCTCCGGCTGGGCCGTCTAAAAGCCTGCTACATATTCCAAAATGTTTTGTGTCGCCTGCACATTCTGTGCGCCCTCCCGAGTGGGCGTGGCAGCGCGCCCTCTGGCCGGGCCCGCCCATAACTCAACCGCACTAGCGAACTGTGACTGCGGCTTTGTCTGCACTTTCCCAGCAAGCGATGAGGTCGGTCTGTCCTCCGGTCCTGGCCAAGATAGTGCAAGAGTTATTGGCAGGCGACAGGCAGCACGGGTGTCCTTTGGCGGGGGAGGAGGGACCCGAGGCGGGGGCACCGCATATGTTTTATTAAAATGCGCTCGCATTTCGCTTTCAATTTGAAGACAATTTTCGACTCTTTGCATGCGACACATGCAGGCCCCAGTTGTTGGGCACTGGCATAGTTTTATTGTTCCTTATGGAATGTTTTGTGGCCTACACAATCATTAAAAATGCTTAAGCCAGACAAGGAAAGTTTTGGTTCGCGCCCAAGTAGTTGTCTCAACTAAGTTCGGGCCAAGAAAAATCCAAGAACTTGAATTGGCATCGCACCACAGCAGGGAAATACATTTCAAACGGTAATTACAACTTTTTCCGGCAATTAACGCAACAACGTTCTTGCTCAATTCAAAAACTAAGCTTATAAATTACAATGCTGCCTCCTTTGGAAACCGAGCTAATTAATATTTATAACAGCACTCAAATGCGCACAAAAGCACTGCCCAGTGTGTGTGGGTTGGAATAAAGAACAAAGCAGTCAAATTAATTTAGCGCTACTGCCGCCACAAATAAAAAAAAACGTGGAAAAGCTAAATCGAAAGCCTGCTCAGCGAAGGAAATCAACTGTGGCCAGAGATAAAAAACAAAAATGAAGTATCCTTTTTCATCCCTCAATTCCAACAGATTCGGAAGATAGAGTAGCAAAAGGGATGAGGGGGTGGCAATTTCCAACTGAAGTCTGAGGATAGTGTGCTCCCTGCCACACTTGATTGATTTCATTCTATATACGAAGCGTTTTTCCAATTACAAAAGCGCTCAAATCAGCACAAAATCAAAGGCCACACACCGTGGAACAGATATCAAAAGAGTGCGCATAAAATAAAATGTGCACTAAGCTGACTCTGTTCTTAAAATATTTGTATTGGCATAGGAAAAGAATGGAGTTCAATTTATCATTTGTTCTGGAGCTCCAATCAATGGGCACTCCATTGGTCACTCCTAGTCCGTTTCGGATTTTCGGCAGCAAACAATTAGTGATTTGAAGTAATTTTTTTTATTTGAACAAATTCGGAGACGTTCATTCCCCAACGAAAAAATAAACGTAACTAACTATAACAAGAATAATCTTTACACGATTTAAATTCTGATAAATTTCTCAATTTTCTTTAAGTTAAGCCGCTTTATCACCCAAATCTTCACTTGTTATTCCAAGGATCCTTATGATCTTACCATAATTGTAGTGAAAACTGTTAATTGTGAGTATAAATCAGATTTAGCCTAAGTTTAGGTATAACACAAAAAAACAAGAAAGGAAAGCTAACTTCGGGCGGAGCCGAAGTTGATATACCCTTGCAGAATATTCTGTAAATAATATTCTCCAAAATTATTCATATGATGCATTCTTAATACTAATAAAAATCCCAACTTCCTAACTTTAAAAACACCAAAGTTATGGAAATTTCAATCGTTCAGTTATATGACAGCTATAGGATATAGTCGGCCGATCCCTATAAAATTTGGTAGGTCGGATTGATTGGCCAAATATAAAACCCATAGAAAATCCCAACTTCCTAACTCTAAAAACACCAAAGTTATGCTATTTCCTATCGTTATATGTTTCTACGCGAACTAGTCTCTCAGTTTTAAAGATATCGAATTGAAACTTTGCACACACCCTTCTTTCCTTTGCACGCAGTATATAAGTCGGAACGGCCGGGATCGGCCGACTATATCCTATAGCTGCCATATAACTGAACGATAGGAAATGCCATAACTCTGGTGTTTGTAAAGTTAGGAAGTTGGGATTTTTATGGCTTTTTTATTTGGCCAATCAATTCGACCTACCAAATTTCGGCCGACTATATCCTATAGCTCCCATATAACGATAGGAAATACCATAACTTTGGTGTTTTTAAAGTTAGGAAGTTGGGATTTTCTATGAGTTTTATATTTGGCCAATCAATCCGACCTACCAAATATAGGGATCGGCCGACTATATCCTATAGCTGCCATATAACTGAACGATTGAAAATGCCATAACTTTGGTGTTTTTAAAGTTAGGAAGTTGGGATTTTTATGAGTATTTAGAATGCATTATATGAATAATTTTGGAGAATATTATTTACAGAATATTCTGCAAGGGTATATTAACTTCGGCTCCGCCCGAAGTTAGCTTTCCTTTCTTGTTTTAAATTCAAATAGATAATTTCGAAAAGGTTTGTGAAATGCTAATTGTTTTCCGCTTAATAGATATCTACTGATTCAAAATCAGTACGCTATTTTTATGGGCTCGCTGATAAGCCTTGGGCCTGTTTCCTTGACCTCATGGTAAGCTTAAAGCCTACTTTTAGCTTTAGCTCAGAAAATATTAGGTTGTTTATATTACCTTTTATTTTTATGTTTCATAGCTTAACCCACGGTGCCGAACCATGGAGGACTATAAAAGCCTTTAAAATAAACTCCCGGAGAGAAAGGCACAAAGAAAATACGTGGGCGGCTAGGGCAAGCCTAATTGCGGAAGCAATGCGCCAGAGAATTAGTTTTCTGAATCCCACACGGCGTATACGTATTGAGATGATTTTAACTTTTATTTCCAAGGAACGGCCCAAGCCACCCCACTGGACTGTAAAGCGGCTCTGAAATGGCAATTAGCATCGAGGCGCCGCTAGGACAGTGGGCGGCTAAAAGCTGAATTAATGAATTAACATGGCCAAATGAGTTTGGACAACATTACAAATGGAATTTCCTGCAGCCTAAGTACACCGCCCCCACCAAGCCGACTTGCTTTATGAGCAAAGTTCAGTCGGAGCAAAGTTTTGCAATAAAAATTCAGAAGATCTCCACGTGTTCAGCATGGAGAGCGCAGACAATTAGCTACCCAGAAAGGGTAAGCCACCACTGCCACCTCACTTGCCATTGTAATTCTCCATTTCAAATGCATCCACGCAATTTGGGGAATCAAATGCCGTTAAATTGTACTATAGCGCATAACAAATTGGTTTTTTAGCTGGCAGCATGTGTCCCAGACACTCCCAACCCGCACATCCCCCCACCCCCACGACAGGCCACAGAATTCGGTTCTGAAAATTGTCAAGCCAGCCGCGACAAACTCGGCTATTTGCCGTCGCTTTCGTTGTTTTGGTTGCTCGCCTCCTAATGTTCTAGCTGTGCTCGTCGTGTCTGCTTGATATATTGTTATCATTTCAGCCATGGAAATTATTTCATTACATTGTTTTAGTGCCCCTTCATTATGTTAGACATTCCTGCCTCCGTCGCCGGGAGCGATAGTGCTCCAGGTGGGCCCCCTCTCCACTGGAGTCTCGAACAGATTACGCGCTTCTGTACCATTTGCCGCCTATTAAAAACTTTCACTGACTTGACAAAATGCAAAAGCGAAAACCATATTTCTTGGGTCGCCCACATTTAATAAATCTCCTGAGCTTTCTTTGAAGTTTTTTTTTGCCAACTGTGCAAAAAAATATGCGGCAGGAAGAACATAATCATCTAGCAGATAGAAGGAACTCCTCGGCACGCTTGTGAATTCGTCTTTATTTCATTTGCATTTAAAATGAAACGAAAATCAGACCAGCATAAAAGTATACGCAAGCTGAGCCGATATATTTGGACATCATTAAAAACGTTACATTTGAATGGAGACAAGTTGATCGGGGGACGCTGAAGATGACGAGGACGAGGGCACAGACCATGACGCTGGCAAAGTCGCTTCGTCCTTTTGCTTGATATGCATAAATGTCAAAGTGATTACAATGCAGGGCCCGCAATGTGTTTATCGTTTTGTCACATGCTTCACTGCCCGACTCCCAGTCCAAGTCGCAGTCCCGGAGCATCCCCAATCCAAATCCGTGGCACGGGAAGAAAAAAGGACAGCTCGGTGAGTGTCACAACGCCCGTCCTGAATGGATATTCAGTCATTCATTCGCTCACTCGCTGCTTACACGCTCATCGGGCACGAGGACGTCGAGGCACAGTGGGCCGCAGACCGCAATTGAGCATCTTCCCACCCCGGCTGAGGTCCTTGGGCACAGGGACCTGTCCTGGGAGGATGTCTTGATGTACGCAGGTGCGCTTATTGACGCTCGACTGCATTTCGTTTGAGGACAAGCCGAAAATCTCAGGCAGCCAGATCAAAGCCAGCGGACCTCCCCGTTTTCCGCCCTGTTGACAAGCTGTCTTCGCCGTTGCAGAGCTCCAGCCTGGCTAACAGAATGAAAAGGCTGCGTCTTAATATTTTTGGGCTCTCCAAATCTATTCCGAGAAGGGTTCTTGGTCCGGTCACAGTTGTGCGACAAGTATCCGTCCTCGAGGCTTCCTGTTCGTGCTCCTCGATGATTTGCAGATTTCACGATGAACTGGTGCGATAACTGTAAGCGAAATGGATGCGGATTGTAATTCAATGACTACTTCCAGCTAAGACAGCAGCCATGGATGCACCACCGAGCACACGAACACCCGAACACACGGCTCACCTCAAGTGGAGGGCAAAAGCGAGCAGCACAACAAATCCGGGTGGAGGCCACCAACCCACATCGTCTGCAAAACACTTTGAACTTTTTAAATTTTTAATGAATCAAAAATGTTTTCACACATTTTCGCATTCCCCCCGCCACGTGTGCCTGTGTCCTGTCTGCTGCTGGGCTCGCAAAGTGTTTCCAATGGGGAGCGATTTCCATTTTCAGCAGAGGGAAATCGGGAAAAAACTGTGACAGTTCCTCATCGACTGGTTTAGCCCTTTCATTCTCCGTTCTCCATTCCCACCGCCCGCCCCCAGAAATGTAATTGAACTTAATTCGATTTGGAGCGAGACAAGTTTTTCGGCAGCTGCTCAAGTTCTCAAAGCTCCCCAGGGAGAATGCATTCCTTTGTTTCTCATTAAAGGCTCACGAATGGGCTTTAAGCGGATCGAAGCGGGCCTCGGGAGGAGGAGCTTGCTTCACTCGAGAATTCCCCAGTTCTTCCTGCAATTACTTCGCTGCCATCCTCTGCCCAATCCAATCACTCAGCTCAGCTTATTTAGTTTATGACTTCACTTCGCTGGCTGCTGAGCTACACCTTCTCTGAAGAGGCAGCCGGTCAAGGGTCCGGAATAGTCCACTGGTAGTGGTCAATTTTTTCGCATATGTTGCCATGAAGTGAGCACTCAAGTGCAGCAGCTTGAGCTCCGCACAACAGCGGCAACAACAACGAGCGCAACAATGCCGAGCACAACAATTTTACATTTGGCCAGAAAGGGCGGGCACTTGGAAAATAAAATGGGAATAAAATCATCCGAACTGCGCCCAAGGCGACTTGGCTGGCTGCGTCCTAACAAGTTCATTTTTCTGCCAGTCAGCCACACAATTGCCCGCTTCAGGGGATCAGGGGAGTGGAGTGGTATAAATATTTTTCATGCAATATATGAGAAATGATTTGATTTCACAATTACAGAAATGTGATTTCATCTAAGGGCAGTTAAAGCACGTTGGAGTAACGAGGAAGATGCCTTCGATTTTAATTGGCAACAAAAGAATCTTCAGATTTGTAGTCCGCGTTGGGGCCAAAACTTACAGCTCCTTGGTTGTTGCCATTCATCGACGGAAGATTAAGGTAGATCTCACCATATCCATAAATCGTGAGGGCTGCACTTAAGTTGAATTTATTTAAATACCCAAAGACTTTGTCGTCTGCTCCTGTCTGCCGTTTTAGTCCGGTGCTGTTGTGGCACCAACCCATGGCGTCTGAATGCGAGACTGCAAGCAATATTTTTGCATTTAGCAATATTTTCGAGAGCGTTGTTAATTTCATGCCCGAATGGTCCGTGTGTTCAAGGAGTAGCTATTTCCACTCCTCGTGGAAAGTTGGCGATGGATGGGGGCTTGAGAAGACACGGCGGCTAAAAGCGGGAAGGCGAACTGAGAATTGCGCATAATTTTGCATTACTAATCTTTAATTCCGTGGCAACTTTTTTAATAATTTCCTCACCTCTGCTTGAGAAAAGGCCTTGCGGGGAGTAGATAATAAGCTTCGCCTAAATTAAAAACTTTTCGGTTCGTCCAGGCGATGTAGTATTTTTTCACTTTCGTTGTTTTCCCCAGCACTAATTGTAATAAATTTGCGTTTATAAACTGAAACTGAATTCAAAATCTTGGCGAAGGGCCAGAAGCAATGCCCAAATAAAGCGAGTTGACTCAGAGGCATAGATTTTTGTTTAAACACCAAATTGTGACCATAATTAAAAATATACAACAAACATTTCTAAATTGCTTAGAGGCCTTAATAAATGTGAGCAAGACACTTTTAATGAGATATGATAATACTTAGGAAGCTCCCATATTATAGCTGATCGAGCTCATCAATTATGAAACCAGTCACCGTTGATTATTTTTTAGCCAATGGACAGATGCTAGCACCATAAACGAGCCCAATTACAGCTTGATAGCTACTTGCATGGAGGCCACTAGCCACGATTAGTTGACTCTTGTGCCGATGCTTTCAGAGTGATTAAAATCGCACAATGGACGTCCACAAGATGACCTGCGAGGTCTGAGGACTACGGAGTCCTGACTGCGGACGGTGAACGCCTTCCGGCCAAAGTAAAACCACACAATGCCTCACATTTGCATACCACTCTGAACTATTCAACCGGGGAGCGCTGTCGGGCGGCGTACGGTGGGGAGGTTGCTGGGGGGAGTGTTAACCCGTTGACTCGACAATTTTGCGAAATTAACCTCAAACTCGACTACGGCCCCAGGTCACGTTGCAACGTCCACGTAAGTCACTTGGGGCCGGCGTGCCCCGCCTCACGGACTCTCGGCTGCGGCGTTGGCATAAATTTAAAGAGAAGACAATGGGTGAACTGGGGAATGTGGCCTCGTCAGCTAACTAATGGTGCCCTAAATTGAATCTAATCATCATTAACAATTACACAACGCAGCTGACTGTAGTGATTAGTCGGAGGGTGGCCGGGGGCTTAAGGGGCGAATCTCACTCCGCCAATAGGTCTAATCATATGCAAATAATTAAGCGCAGAGTGACACGAGAGCGGCGCACCAGGAGGCCTTGGCAGGACATTGCAGGGCAGTGTCCAGCTCAGCCGTTGAAATATTCCCCCAGGTCCCCGACGTGCAATTTTCGCCTGTACTTTCTGCGATTGCCCCATCCTGCTGATCCCTGTGTTCCAGTATCTGTGGACTGCGTGCTCGGCGAGATAGGGAAAAGGACAGTCTGCGGTCTGGGAAGTGCCTGCTGATAATGCACACACTCGGTTCATAGGTGGCTAATAAATTTGAATATTAATTGTCAGAGTCTGCTGCTGCTGCCTCTGTGGTGAAGCCTTCCTTTTGCCCCATCCTGCTGAGATTAAAATGACCCACTGCAAAGGGAGGGGATCCAAGACTCCCATCATATTGGTAATTTCGAACGAAAAGGCTCAGGTGGACTAATTGGATTGCTGGCACACCGCCATATGATGATTGCACCACTCGAATGCTTATTGATTGACCTTATTCGGAAAGGATTGGTTTTATGGAAATAGGTTCCTTCTATTCCGGGTCTTACTGTCGCCTTTTGGCTTACCAACTGATTCAGCTAATCATATAGGCTGGCAGAGAGTTGGATTTAAAGAGGTAACACATTCCGTAATTGCCAAAGCCGCATCATTAATAAACCGTTAATTGCCAGCAAGTTTTTAAAAATGCTCCCCAAAGAACATGTTCGCTTGCCTTATGAAAGATTTATGCAGGCTCAAGTTAATGTTTTAAATTCTGATGCCACCCCAAGGACCTGGACCGAAAAAAACGAGGACAAAGATAAAAGTGCAGCAAAACCAATAAGCAGGACACGATGGAACACAGCATCGTGGTGCCTCGTAAAAAGTAGCCGAATCGGCCGACCCAACACAACACTCCAATTCCCTTTCCACCCACTGTGCTGGGCTGCTGCCACGATTAATTTTACGCTCCACTGTGCCAAGCTGTTGTAGCTGCCCAAGCCACAGATTACACTGAAAACAAGAAGAATTCAATCGTTGGGCTGCCGATATTAGGGTTATTCCACACTTGTTTAGTCAGAGCGGCCTTTGATTTCCATTTTGTTCGACGATATTTTTATTCCCTTGCAGAGGGTATTATAATCATAAAAGTTTGCAACGCAAAGAAGGAGACATTTCCGACCCTATAAGGTATATATATTCTTGATCAGCATCACCAGGAGAGTCGATCTAGCCATGTCCGTCTGTCCATCCGACTGTCCGTCCGTCTGTCCGTCCGTCCGTTTCTACGCAAACTTGTCCCTCATTTTTAAAGCTATTTGCTTGAAAACTTGTCTTTCTATTGCAGGTAGTCGGAATAAGTCGGAACGAGCCGGATCGGGCGACTATATCCTATAGCTGCCATATAACTAATTGATCGGAAATGCCATAACTTTGGTATTTGTTATGTTAGGAAGGGATTTTCTATGTGTTTTATATTTGGCCAATTAATCCGACACACCAAATTTCATAAGGATCGGCCGACTATATTGCCATATAACTGATCGATTGGAATTGCCAAACCTTCGGTGTTTTTATACCCGTTACTCGTAGAGTAAAAGGGTATACTATATTCGTGCAAAAGTATGTAACAGGTAGAAGGAAGCGTTTCCGACCCTATAAAGTATATATATTCTTGTTCAGGATCACTAGCCGAGTCGATCTAGCCATGTCCGTCTGTCCGTCTGTCCGTCTGTCCGTCTGTCTGTCCGTCTGTCTGTCTGTCCGTATGAACGCTGAGATCTCGGAAACTATAAAAGCTAGAAGATTGGCATTTTGCATGTAGATTTTAGGAGTTCCTACGCAGCGCAAGTTTGTTTCAAAATGGTGCCACGCCCCCTCTGACGCCCACAAGCCACAAGCTGTGGCCACAGTTTTGATGCTATTATGAAAAATTTTTTTGATATGTATTTGTTTCGTCAATACCTACCGATTGGCCAAATAAAAGTTTGCCACGCCCACTCTAACGCCCAAAAACCCATTAAACACTTAAGCCTGGCTAGCGCCTACATTTCCGCCTTTCATGGCACAATAGCGCCATCTAACGGATGACTTTGGAACAGCTGGCCAAGGTGCTCAACAGAGTCAACGTTAATTCTCGATAAGGATTTCTATTAAAGGAAATTGCGATGGCTTTCATTTGACAATACCGAACTATATCCCAAGAACTATGCAAATCAAATCAAGTTAGCCAAATTGGAGGTGTTCCCTGGGTACAGATTTTAACATAAAAATCGGGAGCTAACTCGAGCGGCGAAAAACATACAAGAGGGCATATTTATATTAAGTTGTTTAGCTGAGTAACGGGTATCTAATAGTCGAGGCACTCGACTATAGCGTTCTCTCTTGTTAAAGTTAGGAAGTTGGAATTTTTATGAGTGTTAGAAATGCCTCATATGAATAATTTTGGAGAATATAATTTATAGAATATTCTGCAAGGGTATTTCAACTTCGGCTCCGCCCGAAGTCAGCTTTCCTTTCTTGTTTTTCTTTGAAGTTTCGGGATGCAGTCGGTACTACATTTTTATTAATATTTTATTTATATTTATTCTGCTTATCTAGCTTATTGGTGGAAATGACTGAAATCACACGGCCATTAAAAAACTTTTGACTATTTCATAAGTTTTTATTTGGGATATACAAGATTTGAAATCCTCATAACTTTATTTTACAGGAAATTAGGTCATTTGGTATGGATAATAGTCATGGCTTTTTAACCGGTATTTAAGTTTTAGACAATAGATTGCAACGTTGTGTGGGAAAGTTTTCAGATACTATGAAGTACATATTATCTATATCTGCATCACCAGGAGAGTCAATCTAGCCATGCTTGTCTGTCCGGCCGGCCGTTCTTTATTTTACTAGTCTCTTAATTTTAAATGTAACAGGATAAAACATTCTTAAATTTGTTTTTTTAGTTGCAGTGTAAGTTGTAAGTTGAAAAAAAAAATTTTATTTAAGAATATGTTTTTATACGGATTAACGCCGATATATATATGTTACTTTACAATTTCATAAGAAAGGACGAATATTTCATAGCTGCCATACTCGTGATGAAATAAAGTATCGGAAAATCGACAAAGCCTCCTTTTTTAGCCTTTTTATACCCGTTACTCGTAGAGTAAAAGGGTATATTGTATTCGTGCAAAAGTATGTAACAGGTAGAAGGAAGCGTTTCCGACCCTATAAAGTATATATATTCTTGTTCAGGATCACTAGCCGAGTCGATCTAGCCATGTCCGTCTGTCCGTCTGTCCGTCTGTCCGTCTGTCCGTCTGTCTGTCCGTCTGTCTGTCTGTCTGTCTGTCCGTATGAACGCTGAGATCTCGGAAACTATAAAAGCTAGAAGATTGGCATTTTGCATGCAGATTTTAGGAGTTCCTACGCAGCGCAAGTTTGTTTCAAAAAGGTGCCACGCCCCCTTTAACGCCCACAATCGCTTATATACGATTTTATTTAAATATAAATTTAAATATTTCGGAAAAGTAAAAATGCAGTTTTATTGTGTTTATCAATACCTATCGAAATGTAGAAGAAATTTTTCAAATCGGACCATTCGTTTAAAAGTTATGCGTGATCAAAGTTTCTATCTCCATCTCCCTCGCACTCCTTTTACCTGAGTAACGGGTATCTGATAGTCGGGGCACCCGACTATAGCGTTCTCTCTTGTTTAAGATATAATTAAGAAAAGCAAATGCTTTTCTACATATCCGATCTGCAGAAAAATAGGGACTAGATAAAAAGTCATCGATTTTTGTATTTTTAAAATACTTACCAATACCTAGTCTAAATTCTACCGATTTAATTTTTCAGTTAGAGATTCCATATACCCATTTTTTTTTTAACCAGAAGTAAATTCTTGTTCTTTAGTTTCCAAAATTTTAAAATTCATGCAAACGGACTTAAAGGTGGACAAAACTAGGCGGATATTATTGGTACTGATTTAGATTAAGGTGATTCAATATGAAAACAATATATGGTTAAAAACGACTACCTATTACATTTTGTATTAACAAAACCGGTTTAAAGAGAACAATGTAATAAAAATTACAATATTTCATGCATTATATTTACATAGAAAGTAAAGCCTTGTAAACCTTTTTATTTGCAGTGTTCGGGACCAGAGTACTGCCATTAGCAGTTTCAGCATTGCGGATTTTGCGATGCAGTGCATAGTGGTGGGGCTCACATGAGGGGCAACCAATAGAACATTTTCCGTTTCCGTTGCGTTGGCAGAAATGTTTCCCCCGAAAACTCGTTTCCTCCGCACGTGTGAAAACCCCAGCTCAGAGCCCCAGGACGGACTTCCGAATGCGGTGACCCCGAACCTGAATTCGACCCTCTGCTTAACACCCCTCCTCGACCTTAAATAAAAATACGATTTAATAGCCAAATTACGCAACCGTTTTAGGGGAGGAGAGAGTGTGTATTTGGGCATTTCTGCTGCGTTGGGCAACATTTTGGCGCCTCGCTCGTTCCCCGCACATCGACCTCAGAAGTTTGCAGCTTTTGGCTGATTGCATTGTTGCAACACCCACTCGATTGCTCTAAAGGGCGTGCGATTGCTCTAAAGAGCGGTGGGAGATGGGGTCGTGAACCTGCACATGCAGCACAATTTCGAGCTCGGTCCGCCCTGCAGTCGGCTTAATTTTTTAATTGCATTAAATAAAAGCCAAATAATAATTGCATAATTGAATGAGCTGTGCAAACGCAAGGGACGTGTGTGGGGCACATATTTTTGGTTTGTTTGTTGTAACCCATCCCAAATCTTTACAAACGGTGTTATTTTAATGAGGCTATGTGTGTTTAACTGTGACCAACTCAGAGAAGAAGATATGTCGTATCAATTATGAGATAAAGTCAATAAAGCAGAAAGCTTTATCTATTCAAAGTAATGAATACTTTAATACCCCTTAAACGTTTCCCTACCTCTTTAAAATAATTATAGTAACAATATTTCTAAGGTCTTCGAAGCGTAACTAAAAATACTTCATATACCAGGTTATATTGATTAAAAATGTATGGAAAAATCTGACTGTTGCTAGTTCAGTGTTAATAATATAAAATATATATATATATGAAGCCAGTAAAACCAGGTAAAACCTAATGTTACTTTAATTAAGACATTATTTAATGCTTCTGCATTGATAGAGCCATTGAACCACTCTCCTTCCCGTTTGCTTGCACCATTTTGTCTGCCAGGCTTAGTTTATGATTTCACTTCTCCCTAACTTTTTCCATCCATGCTTCATTATCTGATCCTTGCATCCACCCACTAAATTGCATTCGCTGCATGCTACCGTTATCGCTGCTCTGAATTTTTTCGGGCTGCTACTGCTCTAACCGAAAAATGCGGCATAGAAAAAGTGTCCGGAATGAAAAACAATCTGAAAAAACACTTATAAAAGTTGACAGGCGTGCAGCGGACAAGTTTTTCGACGAACTCGACTCGTTGGGGGCCTCACAAATTTGCGATGGGCGCCGTTTCGCAGCTGCTACACCACCATGGAACACCGTCAGACGGGACGTTGCTCTCCGCATGGCCAGCAAACATTTACAATTTATTGCACATTTGCCTACAAAATATCACCCAATTCCAGGCCAAAAGGGAGCACATTTAATGGAGTCAGTGGCGAGGGGCCCTTCCCGCAGATATGGGGCGGGTAGCTCGGATGGATGGGGCCGTGGGCGTGACATTACAGCATGTTTCATTGCACATTTGATGAATTTATTGCAGTTTAGAATTTTTTGCACACTCTGCAGCAGTTGCAGCACCGCCCCCAGCCTCCCACCTCCCATGAACGAGCACAAGGAGCGTAAAAAAACTTTGACTGCGATGCGACGTCGACCCCGAGGCGGGACTGTACTTTTTCGGTGTGGCTGCACATTGTGAGCAGATGAAGCTGTCAAAACGAGTGTTTAGAATCTTATTTATAGTTTGGCTCGTGATAAGCGTCCCATGAAATTAAGTTCGGTCTCCTGGTTCGCTCCGTGGGGTGGCCGAGCTTTTCCGGGTGCTTCCTGACTTTTGCAACCAGCCCTGCTCAGTCATTAAATCAGGTTGCACAAATTAAGCAATTCCAAGGTGTCCTGCTCACTTTTCGCTCCTTCGCTTAATTACCCACTGATTACAGGTAGGACCCAGCGAGGCCACTTGCTTTATAGCCCGGCTAAGTGGTATTTACGTTTTAATTTAACGCTTCTGTTTCAGCTCAGCTCTGGTTGGCTTCTTCCGTCCATTTCGCCAGTCTGGCAAGCGCCCAATACGCTTTCGGTTTCAGGAAGTGCATCGCACAAAGGGTCGCATAAAAGCAAAAGCCAGAAGGAGCCAAGCCAAGGCGAACCGGAAGCCGGTTCTAAGAGACTTTAAGCCAAAATCGGAGGTCCAAGGCGCGGGCCGGGGCTGTGGGACATTAACGTCTGTAATTGCTGCGGCTGGCCCAGTCTACCCCTAACGACAGGACACGACAGGACAGGACAGGACACCCGGCGAGCGACTTCTGACGCCTGCTTCCGTCCTCGTGGATGCCCTTTCAAGTGGTTTTTGATGACAAAATGAAAGGTAATTTCAGCGAGATTTCGCTCCGATTTTCCCTGCTCTGGAGTGTCCAAGACAAATGACAAGTTATGCCAGCGGCAGGACCCGCAATAAGGATGCCCAGACGGGGCCCTTGAGTAGGCCTTTGTCTCGCCGGGCGATTGCACCCACCCAAATTGGCCGTGCCGAGGATTTTTCATCAGAAATGAGCAAATTCTGGCGAAAATGTTTTTCGGACAACAGGAAATTGTGGCCGCATTAGGGATAAGTGGATGGCGTAGGCAAGGAGGTGGAGCCGGGGTCCAAGAAATCGTTATTAAGCCCCCAACCCGATTTGCCTTTGTGTATTTTTAAGTAATTACTGCTGTTCGACTCTATCCCATATCGGAGATTCACTCCGATTGCCGTTGCACCCCTTCCCACACCCTTTTTCTGATGCAATCCCTGGCTTTAATCAGCGAGCCTGCGGCCAAGCGGAGTGCTCCCATTAAAAGCGAAACAAAACAGAGGCAGCTGGGCAGGGGGTTGGAGCTGGAGCACTCGCATCTATATCTCCAACTGTCTAACTGTTGGGCTGTGTGTGCGGCTCTATGGCGGTAAATCTTTATAAGCGCGAATAATTGGTTTCCTCATTTAATGCGAATGGCTGGCGCTACTCGGGTGAAAGGGCAGAGGCATTGCAATCGCCATAGAAAATGCTTCACAATAAACATTTCTTTTGCCGCTTTTTCCCTCCAGTGCCGGCTCAGCCGGCTGTCGGAACAAACAGCAGGAGTCATAATATTGCAACAGCATCGGATAGGGAAAGTGGGTTGGGTTCGGTGGGAGCTGGCAGGAGTCGAGCACAGACGAGGCGTCAGCTTTGAGAATCGTGCATTGGGGCTGGAAAAGAAATTGCTGGAAAAAATTAATTGCATTTTCATTATGTTGACTGGCGAGTGAAAAGGGAGCAAACGGTCCCGAGTGGAGCAGACAGACAAATGACATGGATATAGGCGCTTATTTTTTATCCAGCAAAGGGGGAGATCGCAGAATGGGATAGGGGAGAACTAAACTGTCGTTAGCTTTACGTTGGTTCGGGGCATTAAGTAAACGAAAGTGGTCTTAAAAGTAGGATGAATGGAAAAAGGGACAAAATTAGGAAAATGTGTGCACTAATCGATAGAAATGCGTCTTGCATAATCAATCTATGCCGAGGAAAGACAGGCTAAAAGGCCAAAAACTCCGCGCCTCCTTATCGAAATAATACCATTTCATAAAGTATGGAAAGATGGCGATTGCTTATCTAGAAAATAGCGACGAGTCCAAGTTGGTTTCGCCAGCACAGGTTTCTATTAAAAGTCATAACTAAATCAGTGATAAGCGACCTGACTATCACATGGTTATGTGGGCGAGAATGAGCTCAGCACGAAACCTGGGAATTCATGGTTTCGCAGCCCTCCAGCCCAATTCAATGGAAACCGACCCCGCCCGTTGGAGTAGTGATGATTCAGCAGAGTGGTTGGACTGATAGGGAGAAAAGAGACACAACCTCGCAGACAGATAACAAATGTGCGGTACGATACGAAATAACTTAGCTGCTAAAAACTCTGTACTGCTTTCATTCAGTTAGTTACCTTTCAATTGCACTTGTTCTTATGTGATGTTAACGGGTGTTGTCGAAAGTAGAATAGAAGAATCTCACAGCAGGTTGAACAAAACATGTGATAAGCCTGCTATTCTACTTGCCAAAGACACGCCGATCGTGGAAAATCCTTGAGGATAACTCAATTCAACACAATAATCCACCAAATATATGTAAATGGAACCATGCACTGCACATCCGAACTACCAGGAGCACCACAACCACTTTTCGAGCGCACTGCACACTTCGGAGTTCAATAACGAAATAATGACATATATTCATAGATATTGCTTTTTATACGATATGCCTTATCTGGCGAGCGATTTTTATTTGCTTTACCTTTTAGGTGCCAATGTGTGAGTGCGGGCAGATAGCTGGATTTGGATTGGGACCTCTTATCGATACCATGGCGGGTGACTGAGCAGTGGGAACCATCGAACGGGCTTCGAAGCAGATATGACGAACTTATGACGAATGTGTGCTGGATAAACACGTATAATACACCGGTGGATAGGGCAAGCAAACAGGTTGGGGCTCGCACCGTGGATAGATCAGAAGGGGTAGGGCCAGTACCAGTACCAGTACCAGTGAGAAACGGATCCCTGGAACGCGCCGATTTCTTCTACGTAACGCTGCTGATAAGCGAGGTCCGAAAACAGCGTTCAGTGGGTCTCTCCATCTTGACATAGCTCTGTAGTCGGAAGCGGGCAAACAAGGCAACGAGAGAGTGACAGCTCCGCGGCAATAGAAACGGTGTAAAAAGGTCGTCGATAAGAAAACCCCAAACCTCGGTCGAACTCGCACACACAGAACCGTTTGTTTGAGGATGTGTTGCCGATCGACGGACTACATGCTTCCACTGAGGCACCTACCTACCAGGCATATTTTCCAGATAAGATAAGGTCGGGCACCTTCGATACATGCCGATCGCATGAGCGCTGGCCAAGAACGAGATGGCAGCCGTCTTATTCGGGAATCGAAAATTCGATTTCATGGGATAATCAAATATTGTAAATTTCCAATATGCCTACGATGTTAGTTGAGATCCTAATCTTTAGGAGTGGTATTTCGAGCACCTTTTCATAAATAAGATAACTGCCATGGCATACCAGTTGCTTTCCAAGAGTTTACCTTCTAACCCGCTAATATTAACCCACATTTCTTGTCTTATCAATCGCTTGCTCGGCTATTTCCGTCTTAGACTGTAACTATGTCGTTATATAAACCAACTTTGGCCACATGGCCGTCAAATATGAATTCTAGGTAAGCAAGCGTCGAACTTTTCTTTTACACTTTCGTTGCGCTCCGCTTTCGGGTGTTTTAAAAGTATGCGGGCGTATCTTATCTCGATTCAAAGTAAAAAATATATATACACATCGATATGACCCCCTTCGCTCCCCATCGAAGTTTCTCCGCTCCGATAAGCCGTGAGTAAACTTCTTGACTAGGTAGAACTTGTCCGGGTCATAAGTCTTACAAATATGTGTTTCTTGCGCAGGAATATGCCAGCTTTGGGCCCTAATGTGCACCTCTGTCATTCTCATCGAGCTAAATTTAGAGGCTTTCTTCATGAGTAGTACAATCTTTATTTGACTTTGTTGCCGATATTGTTTTTAGGTGATTTTCATTTTACGACATGCGCGACACAGTCTTGCAACTTTATAAGTAGTTCCCCATTGATAGCAAATCGATAGCTCGAGTAGTGTGTTTGCCATGTTACAAAACAGGGAAATCCAGCAACATGTGCAGCTTACGAAAGATCTGACTTCTTAGCTAACACTTTCCGGATAACCAAGGGGATATGAGCCACCCATACCAGCGGCTGACAGGATTTTAATGACCTTCCTTTTGGAGATTCCATTTTGGCAATATTCGCACGTAAAATTGATTAAAAACTACGTGTTCCGATTGCTAAAAGTATTCAAAAACTGCAGCTCCTGGAAAAGGAAATGGAGAGGCACAGATGGCGGAGTAGGCTGAACAATGCAACATTCAAAATAGAGGAAAAAACTTGTCAGAAATGGGAGGGCGGCAGGGAACTGTAAGGAAAACTCGTCAATAAAGAAATAATAATTTCCGCTCCAGGTGAGTTGATTTTCAATTTCCGGGCAAGTGGAGAGAAGCACAAAAATGTTTCACCTCCCGCAACACAAATGCGATTCAAGAGATTAAAGGGCCAAAGGTCGTGGACCGCTAAAAAGTCACACACAGCACGAACACATTTCACCTGCGGCAGCTTGCAATGAAAAATCGTTTAATGACACCATTCACACAGTCAGTTCAGTTCGGATCCGAAGGGTCCTGGGGCAGGGCTCCCCATCCCGCGCCTTCTGACTGGGCTGCCTCTGCGCAGTCATTTCCACAGTGTCAGTCTGTCAGCCCGGCGAAAAAAGGCCATAGGCAACAATTGCAGCGTGAAAATGGGAGCAACATTGGCGAGTGTGGGCTGCGGGGAACGGAAAGGGGAGGACATTCACCGGCAGGCAGCATCATTTGTCAGGCTCTTGGCACGGCAATTAGATCTGCCGTGCTTCTATTTCTACTGCAATTTCAATCCAGTTGAGCTCTCAGAAGAGTAGAGCCCAAAGACGGCACTCGCAGAAGAGATTTTCAGGCCCTCAATCGGGATTTAAATATCTTTCCCCATCAATCAACGGAGAGGCCTCCAAACCTATTATATTGTCCTTAAATTGAGCTTTTCCCAAAAAAATCATCACTCAACATGCTGGTCATATATTGAATTGCCTGCAGAGTCCTAGAAAAACTGTTCCCTAAGTAGAGAAACTAACGACACCTGTTGGCAAAAGTGTACCTCAGTGGGGACTGTACTCGAGGTGCGGTAACTTGTTTATATACCATTCGAATTTATATTATATGCGATCGCCAGAAGGTTGCTTTAATTTAGAGCCGTCCATAGCCCCCGATAAGATATATACTGGCGCACAATGTTGTTGTCGCGTTCTACTTTCAAAGAAAGATTTCGATTTATGATTAGGCATTTGGACATAAGCAAACAAGCTATGCACCCAGCGTAGAGATAGCGTCGGCCCGATTTGAGCTTGGGGAGCTGCTGGATGGCCAGGGCAAAGTTCGGAAGGTGTAAGTATTCCTCCCCTTCCGCAAGCAAACACTGCTCCCTGCATATCACAGTCTCGCCCTTTCCAACCGTTTGCTAATTGTCCATGCATCTCATGTGTCAATTTCGCATTTGGCCAGCAATTTTAATCAATACACAAAAACCACACGAAAGTCAACCAAAGTCCTCCCCGAAGCTAATAGGCGTGGTCTCGCCCACCGCCCACCGCCCACTTACCTAAGTCCCAGCAGCCACTGACCACCGAGGGGGGGCGGATGTTCGAGGAGGAGAGGCAGACACTTTTGAATGCCGCAGCACGTAGAGCTCGTTAGACATTTTCTTAAGCTAATATTTTCACAGCGCACAGCGAACACGGACATCGACGGGATCGAGGATAGGAGAATGAGATGGAGGACAGCCAGCCAGGAGGAGATTATTCAAATGATTGGAAATTATCATGTGCTTGCATCCATTTTCGGGTCTGCCAGTTGCCAGGCTCTATGCTCGATGGTTCCTGGTCCAGGTTCGGTGTGCAAACAACAAATTGCATTTGTCATCTGCTGCATAAATAACGAGATAATACCGTAACATAATAACTGTCAATGGAAAGCCCTTCCACCAGCGATGTAATCGTGAGTTGTGGCTTAGGGAAAACCGATGGCCGAGACAAGTTACATTCGGTTGGAGTCATCAGTTCAGTCATAGGTGAGGAATGAAAGCTATAGGTGCCCAAAATAAAATTTGTTAGCATTTTAGAAAGCAGGACATATAAAAGTGTCTTTATCAAAGGTTTCTCTACATGCAAAATAATTTTATTATAGAGCACAGATGGCGCTAATTAAACTTATATTGACGCTTATATTGACATCTTCTCCAGCTTAAACTTAATTACTTACTCAGAGTTTTAATAATATTACGATTTGATCTAAAAAATTAAAGTGGGCTTAACTAATCTTGCACTGCATTTGCAACACTAAAATCTACATGAAAATACGTAAATTGTATAGTTTCCAAAATCTTAAAATAAACAGACTACCGGACATGGCAAGATATACTGGTTTATTGATCTTGGTCAAGAAACGCTACCTTCTACCTGATATATTTACGCTACAAGCACAATTTCATCCGTTTTACTTTTCAAACCGAAAATTATTTGTGTAATAAAAACAATAATTGTTAAAAAGCTATCTTTGCTTTTTGAAAAGTAATGGGCTTTTTCTACCTAAAATCAGATATAATTTGCAAAATAATAAAATAGATGACTGACACCACCACAAGGGCAATTAAAAACAAAGCCCACTTCAACATTAGGAAGTATACATTTCGGCCAAAATCAACATTTGATTTTCGTAAAACCAACCAAACGGAAACGAAAAGTTTTGTTGAAAACTCAAAACAACAACTTGGAGTGAGGACCTAGCACACCTGAGTATTAATCTTGTATAGCTCCAAAATTAATATCGGCGTGTCACGAACTCATCTCTGCGAAGCGTCAAGCAATGGGTTCGCCTCCCCGGGGCCCCTCATCCTCCATCAAGGTAATCTACTCGCACGTGAGCGGCTCTCACTCTGTCAGAGGGCGACAAATGAGAATTTGTATCGTCGATTTGCATATTTAATCAAAATTAACATGACCGATAAAATCAATTACACTCACAGACGCAGGCGAGTGCTTACAAGGCTGCAACTGCATGTGTGAGTGGCAGACACAGCGCACGCATACAGGAGCGACAATTGCATTAGAACATTTCGTCCTCGCCGCTCATCCCGCCCCATGTCGTGTTCGCTTTTCGGTTCGTTTGGCTCTCCAAATCCTTTTGCCGGCAATATCTACGACCATGTCTCGCTGGCAAACTGTGTGTAAACTGCAGTGCACCCCCCTGCCGGCCATGCATCAGCACTACTGCATTGTCACAGACACCTTGCCCCTCGGAGGGCCGCTTTCGAAAGGCTTATCCTGTCCAACATGCTTAAATTGTTTCTTCCTGTCACACTGATTTTACTCGATTTATTTCATTTCGACTTGGCTGCTGCTGCTCCGTCTGCTGCGGACTCCGAATTTATTTTTATGCCCTGCACTTACGGGCTTTAAAATCTGAATAAATATTCAAAGGGTCCTCGAGGTGAGCTGAGATGGCATTTAAATTTATTTAATTGCATTTCACATGCAAACCACCCAACTATGATATTCTATTCCCCTAATATAACTCTCTTAGACTGGTTGAAATCCTTTAACACGCATAAATATTCATTGGGTTGCCGTGAACCCTCCACACCCGTTAATCCGGCACAGAGCGAATTCCATGCATTTAATTAAGTTTTTCAGTGCCCTTATCCCAGATCCTTCTCTAAACAGGTCTCAGTTCAATTGAAATCCGAAAGGTAAAGTTGATTTTTCTGTTCAATATTTTCTCGACAGACAAATTAACGCCAATTGCCAGGAAGCCTTTGGGCCGGCTTGAATCGGATGCCTGCAGGTGGTGGGCCAGTGGGAGGGTTATGAGCTTTCATAAATTCGCATTGATTGCGTTCAATTAAAATTCAGTTATGCTCCGACGGCGCTTGGCAGTTACAAGGGAATATTTTAATTAATTTTCACGCGCTCAGCATAAAATTTTCGTTGCGAAACCAGAAGCAAATTTGGTGCGTATTTCGATGTGGCTGTCGTTTGAATCATTTGAACTTGCAAAATAAGTTTCTGACATTTTCTTATTGTGTTTTTCCAATAAATTGTCTAATTTAGTTTGTTATATGTATCTGATGCTAACACTTTCAAGCTAAGCTTAAAGCCAGTTAACCCAGCATAAAGTTATTAAAAAGGGCACAAATTAAACAATAATCGACTATTCATTTATTTTGTTTGGCAAACAAACAGAGCGTTCAAACATAATTAGGGGATTTACTAAACGACAGAATCGCTGAATCGTTGAAAATAAAACAGACATTTTTAGCCATTGAGGGAACAAATCCAAATTGCCACAGAAAAAATACTGACAACTTCAACAGTCTAGAGGTTGCTGAAATTTCTGAAAGTTTAATTTGTATGGGACAGCAGGCAAACAACTGACCGAATTTCAACGATTGAGCGATTTGGTCGTTTAGGGAATACCCTAAATATGTGTCATGGGTTTGGTTTTTAAATTCTAGTTGGAAATTTCTCCTTTACTGCTTTAACGACTTGCCCCATTGCTTCTAAACATTTACGCATAAAAATCGCTTCATAGACGTTTTACAGAATATTACGTTAATTTGGCACGCCGAAATTCGATTCTATTCCAAAATAATAAAAGTCTCCCGAAAAAAATTCAATTTCTCGGAGATAACTGAAATGAGTTGTACACTCAGGCATTAAATATTATTCCTCACCAAAACTTTAAGTTAATTGTTGTTTCAACTCTTGAAGCAATGCTCCCTTTTCTCGCCACGGAGCTACCCCATTTATATCCATCTATCTATCTGTGGCATTCATCGACATCATCATCAGCCCACGCCAATCTCTCATATAGATACTTTGTCTAGCATTTCAATTGGCAAACAAACTTGAGCTTTGCGAGCTACACGAGTTTAGAGTCGAATGGCAGCAAAAAAGATACCGCACCCGCCGCCAAAGTAAACAACAACCCCGGTTCGCGTTCAGGTCTTCGCCCTGGCAGAACCAAAAAGCCTTTCATCTACTTCAGTGCTCAAGTAGCAACAACAGCACGATGCGCAAACAAGGACATAGCCAACAAGGAACCAAAGTGCGATTTTCGAAAATGGCAAAAGTATGTTTTTCAAATCTGACTTTTCAAGGCCAACCCATCATTGCGAAAGTCGCGTTGGGAAGTGGGCTGCGGGTGGCGTAAATGCAATACAAACTTTGACGCAACTCTTCTTTTGGGGCAAATTGTCGCCGTGCGACGTCTGAATGTCAGATGTTGGTTTTTCAAATTATTTGCCAGGGTTTCCCCAAAATGATGATGCCTTAAGACGCCAGTGATGACTTTGCAAGGCCTTTGCCACAAACTCTTTACTTAAAATAAACACACATAGCCATGTATATCTGTGTACACGAATATGGCCATGGATATGTGGACGTCTACCATGGCGGCAATTCGAGATGTTGTTGGTGTTTATTCGAAACTTTGCCTGGCGAGCCTCAGTGTGTCTTGGCCCCGTCCGTCATCTACCCGCTTCAAGGGGCAAATTTATAGTTTTAGTTGCTGGGTTCGGCCCGACGGTTTCATATAGCACACAACTAATAGGTTTTCTTTGGGCGTAGACTTAGTCAAACTCTTCTGTTTGGTCCCGGCAAATTTACTTGGACTTCTTGTCGTGCTTCTGTTTAGAGCCAAAATCACATAGGCTGGAATTTTGTTTATAAATAGTTCAAATATACATCGTGGTTTGCTTGAATGGCAAACTTTACAGACTGAAGAAGGCGATGCACTTCCTAGCTTTCTTCAAATTTAACTGTTGATTTGTTCGTACTTCACTTATTAGAGAAAAGTAAACAATTAACAGCTAAGGGAATCGTATTAAAACGCAAAAAACCACAGTGATTAATTAAGCACTCTGAAAAAGTTGTCTCCGCTACTCGCTAATTAAATAATTCACCAAAAGTCAAGCATAGCGCTATGCCACAGGCAACTTTTTCCTTCCAACGCTTTTCCTGTTTTTTATATTCTGTTTGCAGCTAATCTATGCAAAGTTGGCAGCGCTCACAAAAACTATTATGGAATTTCATTGAAAGTTGCGGCCAAAAAGTCGCGAATAAAAAATCCTAACGAAGGACAACAAGAGAGCCGAAAGTTTTCCCGGTCATAACGAGTCAAAGTTGCAGTTCAGTTGATGAACTCGCTGGACGGCGTCCGGCATGGCCACACATGCTCTGGATGAGGAGCGTGGACCCCCTCACCTTTCTACTGTGCGGAAACCTGTCAGTTTAAGCCGCTTAGAGGGGACAGAAACCGTTTTTGGGAGTCTGCAGTCGCTGACAGTGCGTATGCGTAATATTTATGCATATTATTTTCCATTTCTGTTAACTGCGCTCGTAATCAAAAATTTACATATTTGGGCCACCGAAATTAATTATAATGCCACCACAATCTCAGCCACATAAAAAGGGCTAGAGAAAAATCATGGAAAGAGAAGGGGATTTATTTTGTTTCAGGGCTGCAGCAGCACAACTTTTCATTTGTGTTTTACATACAGGATAGGTTGTGCAATTCAACAATCTTTATTATTAATTTTAATTTATTATTTACTATAAGCGTTGGTAACCTGTTTAATGGCTGGATTAACGTCATTTATCTCTGAAGCGCGATCCTAAAGGGGTTCAAGGTAAATCGGAATATATATCTTTATTAACCCAATGTTCCCCATGTATTAGATTACTTGTGAGGCAAAGATTCCCAAGTAGACAAAAAGTATTGTAACAATTACCAGTCTAACAAGGCGGTACGCAATGTTGTCGGTAGCCCTGGCATTTATGTTTGCGGAGGAGGGGGAGTAAGAGAGAAAGTCATGAATACAAAATGTGCCGCAGCTTTTGGTTTTGCGGCTCAGTTGGCCGTTCTTCCGCCCATTTCGCCCATTGCCCCCTCCCCTCGCACTGGTCACACACATGGCAAAACTCATTTCATGGGTCACGAGCTACAATCATCTCACCGATTCAGGGGAGAGGGCGGCCAGGGGTGAAGTGGCCGACAGAAACTGGCCAAAAATTGATTATGGCAGCCACACTGCAATGCCAGAAGGAGACCCTGCTGGGGCAAAAAAGGAAGCACTGCCGAGCAACTATCATCAAAATCCTATTAGTTGGATCTCTGGCCACGGCCGGCCCTTTGGCTTTGTCCTTGTCCAGTTGCCTGCATTTTGTCAGCGTTTATTTGGCAAATTAATTCCCCAAAAGGTAAGCCAAACTTGCGATTTGAAACAATCAGCGATCCCCAACCCACTCCACGCAACTCCAAAGTCCTTTTGTCCTTTTTGGTCCGGCTGCAGCTGTTGTTTGCCCCAACAGTGAAAAAACCAGAGCGACGGAGAACCCCAGAAGCAGCAGCCTGGCCAAAAGGGGGTCGTCCGGCTCTACGTTAAAACGGCCCCTTCGAAAGGGACAGGGGCTACGCTGCTGGGAAAAAGAAAAGCCCGGACACACAATTTGTGACAATTCCTTTTTGCGGATTAATATTTGCTCTTCCCCACCGGGGAACTCTCTCACCGGTTGCGTCTTTATTTGTCTCGCTGCCCTTTTCCGGTCTGCCCCTTCACTTCATGCAAATTAACTTGCCAGAAATTTTGCAGGATTTTGCTGCATGGGAAGCCTGACTTCGAATCGGAATTAAAGCCAGACATTCTGACGCGTTATATGCTTTAAAGGACACCAAAAATCAACCCTTTTTATCTTATATGCAGCTGCTCTGATTACCACCCCGAAATATTTTCTTATTATATGGTGGTTATTGTTTGAGGACTTAATTACATTACCAGGCTATATTCACAAATGGAAAAGCCTTTGTGAAGCTTGCTGGCCATTTATTTATACTTAGCCAAATTTATAACTCATTATAAGAAGAGAAGTAAATAACAAAAATACAATACTTTCCGCCAGTTTATTACATTATTTATTATTACATTAATGATAAATACTTAAATTAAATTTCGGTCGACATATTTAAAATGTTATGGTCATGAATATGTAATATCACCATGCCGATAATTTGAATTTGTAAAACTATATAGCAGGCTAAAGTTTTTTTTAATAACATGTCCATGTACTTAAGCTTAAAATATTTTTGTACAAACCTTTTTGGGATATTTTTAACAACGTAAAGTCCATGCTCCATTTAAAACATGTTATAGTTTTTATTGTTAATACTTAGAGCGCTTTTGCAGTCTTCTAGAATTATTATTTTTCTTTCGCCTCAAAATATAATTGTTTTGCTTTTCAAAACGAAGCAATGAAAAACTGCTGACTTCAAGGAGCTTTTCTTCCCAACATTTTCCAAAGGCTTTCAAGTGGACTAGACGGGAGTGCTTTGACAACTATCCGAGCAAGACTTGGTTTCTTGGACCTAAGACCACAGTTGACGGACAGTAATTCCCTTGAACTTGTTGGCCTTCCTTGCCCCAGCCTTTCTGGAAGTTTCAACCTGGGCTATGGTCAAGATAAGGTTAGTTTGCGAGCAGTCAATGGAACTGTTTGTGTACCTTGTGTTGCAACCGAGTCGGCTGCCATTCCAGCAGTCAAGTGTCAACATCGGCACAACTCCACACTTGCGTGATTTGTTTTCATTGAAGACTTTTCCTCGCGTTTTCCACCGCAACCAACCGATCTGATCCGACGTGATGCTGGTGATCGATGACGAAATGGCACTGGCGACTGTAACTGCGGCTACAGCCATTCAACTGCGAGAGCTCAGCTGGCGGACTACTGTTCTCTGGGCTGCCCGACAATTGGCCAACTAACCAACTGTGCGCGATAACGATGACGATGGGATTGCGAAATTTTTGCAAGCCACTCAAATCAAGTTTTTCCGCCGAATGCAGCGCAGAAAATATGAAAATCGCAAGTGGTTTCATTTAGTTTTCATTTGCGGCTCGTTGACGTTGGTCGGTATTGATCAGTGGTGTCGGTTCCTCAGATATTGACCCCAAATTCGGACAAATACGATGATGTTAGAACGGATTGTGCTGCTGGTGGCATTGGTACCATTCGGAGTTCGAGGCGACGATGGGTTTTTGACCGAGCCGCGTAAGTGCAGCCTGCTATGGGGTCGAAAGGTCAACTTTGGACGATGGTGTAACACTCATTACAATCATTAAGCTCTGCATATCTTTAAGACACAATCGACTTAAAATCCTCAAAGAGCTTTAATACTCCTCGGTCTTGGCTAACACACATATGTGACTAACACGCTTAGCAGCTGGGATTTTGCTGCTTGAATTCCGCCAAAAATATTGCACCACTAAACCGGATTTGTTTCTCTGAATTCTCTGTGTGTATTTTGTTTGCCTTACTCGCACTCGATCCGAATCCAATATGGATCGAAACTGATTTGAAATGATCTGAACTGAACAAAATTCTAATCGAACCGCAGCAGATTACATCAAAGAGTGTAGGATAGCCGACAGGGACTTTGTCAACTGCTCCACGCGCAGCATCCAGCAGCTGTTTGACAAACTCAACGATGGTGGGTAGCGTCCTATGGTGGGAGGTTCTCTGCTGACAATCTGGTCCGATTCCCAGGCATTCCCGGGCTTACCAGCATCAAGAGCTTCGATCCCTTCTATCTCAACCGCATCCGAATCACCCAGGGCAACAGCAACGCAATCAACCTCAAGGTGGAGCTGGCCAACGTCAAGATCACTGGATTCGGGCACACGCACGTCCTGGAGAGTCAGTGAGTGAAAAGAATGCCCATACGGCGAACGCTCTGAGGCAACCATCTTTTTCAGGGTGTTCAAGAAGGACTACAGTTGGAAGACCACGTTCACACTGCCCGAGATGAAGCTCCAGGCCGACTACAGTCTGTTTGGTCGCATACTGCTCATCCCCTTGAACGGAAAGGGGCAGGTGTTCCTGGACGCGGAAAACATGACGGTGACGATGCACACGAAGACGCGGCTCTACTCCAAGGGCGGCTTCACCTTCTACAACGTGACCGGCCTGCATGTGGACTTCAAAATCGATGGCCTCAAGTCCTACTTCTCCAACCTGTTCAATGGCAACAAGCAACTGGGTAAGTGACTGCGATCCCCTGACTCCTCATTACTCACTGACTTTCGAACGGTCTCCGACGCAGAGGACAGCACCAACAAGTTCTTCAACGACAACTGGCGCATGCTGGCCGATGCCTTGTACACGGTCATCACCCAGACCATCGAGGACATCCTCCTGGACGTGCTGAAGAAGATATTCCACTTCATTCCGGCCAACTTCTTTGTGAGCGACATCCCGACGCCGGACCAGCTGTACGGGCGGGCCAAGCCGAAGCCGAGGCCGAAATAAGGGAGTTGTCCGAGGAATCTGGGAGTGGGACACCGGGGAAAGGTAATGCTGTAGTCCAGCCAATAAAGTCTGTGGGAAAACACCAAGCGACCCCTTGTAGTGGAGCAGCACACATGCATTGTCTGAGGGAGACAGCAAAAAGGTTTCCTGCCTGCTCTCCAAGGCATTAGTGTCGGTCAACTGTTGCCTTAGTCCTCGGTCGTCGGGAAAAGAAGAGTGAAAAACTAATGGCGGCACCTTAATCAGACATTGCTCGGCCGTGTCCAGGAAAATATATCAGGATAGACGTCGCTGCGCAGACAGTCTGCAAACGATGGCTAGGCCGCTGGCCTCGATAAAAAGTACACAGTCCTTACATTGCACAACTGCATTCGGCAAATAAAGCCGTCAACCCGCGGAGGGAGGGGGGATTCCCGCTGAGGGTAACCGCACATATGGCAAAGTCAAAACCGGAACCAGAACCAGAAATAAAGGCGGAGCCGCGTGTTCAAATTAATTGCCGCAAAAACAGTTCCAGACCCCAAATTAATTTACATTTTTTATCCGAGCTATTTCTTCTCGCCCATTGCGTTTGTAGCCTGCCAATAATTTGCTGCAACTGCTGTTGTTGCAGCACTTGCTGATGCTGCAGCCGCAATTAAAACGTTTGGCGCAGCGGCAACCATTACAAATGCCGAACAATTAGTTTAAATTTAATGTGCATTGCGTTTTCGGCATTTAGTTGTAAAATGCTGCGGTTTCTACTGCCCCTCGCCGACCTCAGAGTTTTATTTTTTACCAGCTGCGAGACGGGCCAAATCCAAAGCGACAAATCCTGTGCGTGATTGCAATAAATTCGCAGGCTCTCGGACCGAAGGCAGCCCCAAAATGCAGTCTCCCCACAAGGTAAACAAACAGCAGCACGATTCGAGCTCCAAAGTGAGTAGGGCCCACCCGAAAGAAGCACCAGTTGACAATGGGGGAGCGGCAGAGGCCGGGAGACAAACACGAAGGGAAAAACTATGCCGGAGTGCGGCGATCGGGTCCAAAGTGCGGAAACAGTCGCCAATGCCGTCGCCGACAGTATTTCAATATTCCCCGCCAATGTTGTCCAATATTTGCTATGACTGTGCACCACTCCAGCCGCCGTTTCCCCGCCCCTGGGATTCGTGCTTTCAGTTTGGCCTCTGTTAAGTTCAGCCTAAAAGTAGGCGGCGAGTGCTTAAAGAGTCAGCATAACAATCTAGTTTAAGTATTGCTCTATCTGTGGAACTATGGACCAAGTGCTCTTCATTAATAAGAAACAAACCAGAACACCGAAGTCGACAATCTATATATAACTTATTCGTTTTTGTTGCAGATTTATGCACTTGCAGTCTTTTAGGTACTCAACAATTCATGTAAAAGTTAAGTATCTTTACATGTTGTTCTACATATGTTAGTAATTAGGCCAGTTGTCTACATGCTTGGCTAAATAATTTATAAATAAGTGAAGTGAATGCAAGTTTTCACGGGCAAGACGATTCCAGGTATTATGTGATAAATGCAATTAGTACCTTTATTTAAATGATGTCATCAATTTTTAATAAATAGTGCCTAAATTATTTTTTGAAGAGTATTGTGTTCGTTAAAAAGTATGTAAAATGTAGGAAAAGGTTTTTCGGCCCTTACAATCTTCTGCATGTTCTGGTATAAACGTCAAGATCTGTAGGATTGCGAATGGCTGTAACATACTTTTCAACGAATGCTATTTTAACGAACTTTGCAATAGTACTGATATCCCTGCACACCGCTTGACTAACGGCTCCATTAGAAGCCATAAATTAAACATTTAATTATAACGTCCAGTGCTATGGGCAAATTAATTAATACATAATTTCAAATTAAATGCTGTCATTTCACAGGAGTTAATTCGCCAACACTGCTGCAGCACAGCAAACAACAACGACGTAAAAATGTGCCACACAGGAGTGCATGAACTTTAAAGCCCGAATAATTCGAATTTATGACCAAATAATTGCAATCTCATTAGGACACTCGGCCGGCAAACCGAAACACGGACATGACACCAGCTCCAACCGGGCCAATTTGCCATGTTAAAATAAATATTCGCATTTTGTGAAATATTTAACAATAATTGAGCGTAAAATAATCGCCCAGCCCCGGCCCCCAGCCACGCCCCAGAGCGGAGATAAAGCCGTGGAAGGACCCAGACACGGTCAGCTCCGATACTGCGCTCCCAGGCAGCAACATCCTGCATCCTGCGTCCTGCATCCTGCATTAAACAGCATCCAGCAGGCAGCTCCCAAAGGCCGAGTGCGTTAATTGCAGTTGCCGTTGCACAGGACACGGATTGCGGCGACAGCGACAATTGTAATTAAATAGACACCACACAGGAGCCCCTCCTTAATCGCCGCCCCTGCAGCTGGAGTGAAATAGGATGATGGGGACGGTTGTGTGGACGGCAATGGAAGTGCCAGGATAAGGTTTAACTTCCAAATTGTGAGCATATGCCATGACGAGATACTCATTTTCGTATTTTTGTAACAGAAAAAAAAGATCTTCCCGACCTAAGGTAACAAAGGACTTTGAAGTCTTCAGATTGCAAGAACTTTTAATTTGTACACTAAATAAATATATGAAACACTTTCTAGACTCGGTCCCAGTTAGTGTACATAGTAGTATAGTGTAATTATATATTTTTAAGACCAATGCACTGTTTTTTCATTACTTTTATTGCCCAGTTAGCCCACAGTGCAATCGAGTTGTTCATTTATTGAAAGTTATTGAGTTGTTGGCATTAATTTTGCATATACACGTAAGTGGAAAATAGAACGCACCGGTTTGCGGTGTGCTGACAATTTTCGAGCCCGTTTAACAAGCTCCACCACGTTAATGCTAATCTCGTAAAAATAAACAACATTTCGGCCAAATCGATGGCTAGGCCATTAGGCCAATCGCTGGTCATTGTCGTTTGGATCGCTTCTGACTTGAACGAACGGGAAGCTGGAAATAGCCCCATCAATATTGTGAGTGCTTAGCTTATTTGCGAAAATTTGTTGACACACAGACCTCCCCAAACGCGAACGGAACAAGCAATCAAGGAGCGGCATCAGCTTAGCAGACTTCCGCCAAGGATAACAGAAGACTATAAGAAGATGCCAGCGGCATTCGCATCGCTTTACAAGATTTTATTTACACCTTCTGCGAAAATGTTTACACTTCAACAGTCAGCGGCAATAAGAAGTGGGATGTCTGCCCCCGTCACGCCCACCGCCCCCCGGTGTTGAAATGAGCAATATGTAAACCTCCAGGATGCCAAAGGCAGATCCCCAAACAATGGAAAGTGGATTTCCACCTGGCAAAAAATTACTCAAACAGAAAGCCAAAAAAACTCATAAAAATAGGGAAAATGCTAACGGCCCTTGCATAATGCGGACATATAAGAGGGATGCGGACTAGAACTAGGAGGCTGCAGACGGCGGACCGAAGGCGAACCAGAAGGGCGTTGTCATAGCGTAAATTTATGTAAAAATTTGTAGCAATTGCAATAAGTTCGTCGTCGCCATCGCCGGCGGCACTTAGAAGCACAATTTGCGTGCAAGACCAAATAAATTCCTTCGATTCAAGGCAGTTCTTTATGCGCATTTTAAGCGCGGACCGAGGAACCGAAGCGCCTGGGGAGGGCGCACCTCTGATACTGGCTCTATTTTACAAGACAAGGGATATCACTTTATTTTAAATGCATTAAGAACTTTGGGAAAAACTGATTACAAAATTTGCTCAGCTTTTGTTTGCGGAGCCCTTCATGATGTCTGAACCCGAGTCAAGCCAAGCCAATGATTTACAAGACAGAGATGAAAGGCTACGAAAATTAACTCTCAGCTGGCAAATGCTGCGGAGTGCAAATATTAAGCTGAGTCGAAGGCTTTGACTGCCTTAATCTCCGTCAACTCACTACCCAAAGAATGGCAGAGCGAGCGGAGTATTTCATAAGATTCACAGTCGGAAACTGTTGCCTACTGCCAACGCGTCGACTGTTATTTTTGGCAATCTGTTTGTTTGCCGATTGTCTGTCAGTTATGCTACTTATGCCCCATCCTTTATTCCCAGCACCAGTGCTTGGCTCGGCCAGCCTGATTTAATAAGAATCCATTTGGCCCTCGTCCCGCCTGCTCGTCGCAATTAACATAATTTTTGTAAGTGGATTTTCATAGTTGAACAATCTTCGGCCCGCGGCATTTGTGAAAACTTTAAATTTCAATTCACTTAAGCTCTCGTGGAGGAGAAACTTTTCGCCAGGCCATTGAACCGAGGACAGTCGAAATTGGCGCGATAAGACTTGAAATGTACGGCTCATAGACCCTGTGTGACTTTAATTATAGTTTAACGGCCTTTCTTTCTCCGACGGTGTTTGCCGCATAAGGCCATAATTTGCATTCCAATTGTGTTTGGGGCGAAATTCGTTATTTCGATTGCAGATCGCTAACCCACAGAACTGAGACCGGCTTCATTCGATTACGGGGTTAAGGTCTTGCGGAATTTAAATGTACGATGCGTCGTTGCAGGAATGAATTATGGTATAATCACGAGCTACACCACGGCAAAAAGTCACAGCAACAGGTCATCGAACCAGTCAAATCATAACTGGGAACTGTCATTTCCAATAACTTCTAATATTTAATTGCCCTTACGTCGTATGCGCCACTCACTCGGCCTATTAATATTCCCTCCTCCTTTCGATCGATTTGCATATCTAACCCTATTTCTCAGCCGCCATCCCGCTTCTCTACTCGAATTGATCGCGACTTTGGGTTAGCTCAAGTCGACTTATTTTCTGGCATAATGTATGCGCCGGTTTTTCCAAAAGAACTCCATTTAAATGCAATTTGGAAACGGATTTCAACCGGCAATGGCAATAGAATCGCTTTTATTGGAAACCTGATGGGAATACAAGATCGGGCGCACTACAACTCAACCCTCTCGCTCTGTAATCCCCAACCCGAGAACCCAAATCAATCTGCGACAATGTGACAATAATAATTGATAACCTTAAAGCCGAAAAAACCACGGGTTCGCTTCCATTTTATTCGTTGAAGCTGGCGTTGGACAAACGCCGAAGGTGAAGCGAACCAAATAAATTCAATAAAAGTCACTCAAATGTCGATAATTGAAATGCGTGTACACCAGCCAGTAGCAACTGAACAGAGCAGGACAGCCGAAAATTAACATTTTATTTAACAAATTTAATTTGGACCATTCAACAGAAATAAAAATTGCATAAATTTCATTTGCAGTCATCCGTGGGTGGGAAGTGGGTGGTGCGGCGAAGGGGACTGGCGAACTTGATTCGCTTTTATTGACCCTAAACTGAGGCGAGCGGCCCAATGAAACACACATACAAGCCTGGGAGTTTTAGCCCATATGCCGACCGCTTCAGTTTCTGCTAGCGCATCCATTATTCAAAGTAACGCTCTGACGTGTACTGTTCGCGCAATTAAGTTCGCGCCCCGAAATTATGTACTGTACGGGAAGCTCAAAGGAACCGCTCTCTTCTAAGTTATTGTACTTTTCTACGGAAGATTTATCGCCCTCGTAGCGAACTCCGCTTAGATATATAGTGTGGGTAAAAATGTTTGCTTTTTCTTTCTCAGTGACTCATGGGCCTGAACGCGACTGAGCTGCTGTCAACGACTCTCAGCTCGAGCGATGTGCAGTGCATCCTTAATTACAGATGCGCTGCCAAGAGGATGATAGCTTGCCCAGAGATTCCTCTTTTTAGGACTGTTCTTCGCGGGATATTTTAAATATTCTCCAGTTTTTGTTATCGCTTGCAAACTTGTGGGAAAACTTTCTGCTTCTGTTGTATGCCTTATTACGTGGCCTGCTTGAGTAATTCGGAATAGTTTAACCAGGACCACCCATGTATCTCTGCACTGATGGAAGAACAAAAATAGAGTTGTAAGACGTAAGAGTAAATTTAATGTTTATACCCTTGCAGAGGGTATTATAATTTTGGTCAAAAGTGTGCAACGCAGTGAAGGAGACATCTCCGACCCTATAAAGTATATATATTCTTGATCAGGATCACCTCCTGAGTTGATATAGCCATGTCCGTCTGTCCGTCTGTCCGTCTGTCCGTCTGTCTGTTTCTACGCGAACTAGTCTCTCAGTTTTAAAGCTATCGAATTGAAACTTTGCACACACCCTTCTTTCCTTTGCACGCAGTATATAAGTCGGAACGGCCGGGATCGGCCGACTATATCCTATAGCTGCCATATAACTGAACGATAGGAAATGCCATAACTCTGCTGTTTGTAAAGTTAGGAAGTTGGGATTTTCTATGGCTTCTTTATTTGGCCAATCAATTCGACCTACCAAATTTCATAAGGATCGGCCGACTATATCCTATAGCTCCCATATAACGATAGGAAATAGCATAACTTTGGTGTTTTTAGAGTTAGGAAGTTGGGATTTTCTATGGGTTTTATATTTGGCCAATCAATCCGACCTACCAAATTTTATAGGGATCGGCCGACTATATCCTATAGCTGCCATATAACTGAACGATTGAAATTGCCATAACTTTGGTGTTTTTAAAGTTAGGAAGTTGGGATTTTTATTTGTATTAAGAATGCATCATATGAATAATTTTGGAGAATATTATTTACAGAATATTCTGCAAGGGTATATCAACTTCGGCTCCGCCCGAAGTTAGCTTTCCTTTCTTGTTTTAAGGTAAAAATGTTAGCTTGCGACTTTTGGTAAAGGGCTAATATAAACAATTTAATTTTATGTAAAAATCAAATTGTTACTATAAAAACATATGTCCAGGCTTTTTTTGTTTTGGTTGTACTATCGTAACTCATTTTTTGATCCTAAAATTGAATTGAGTTACATCATTTCAGACTTAAATTCAAACTAGTAAAGGAAGCTTATTCGGATTTTTTCCATGTGTGGGGTGTTCTAACGACTATCACCCTCTGTCGATCCAATCAGCTCGCCAGAATATGCACTTCCAGGGACCGCCACTCCACACACACTCCCTAAATCATTGTCGTCTGCTGCTCATCAGGCAGCCCCTCCGACGCCATTATCGTCGTCATCAATTGCGCTGCCGGTGGCTGCCTGCAGACAGCTTGTCACCGTCGGGCAAACATGCGAATTTCGCAGTCGAGCAGGCAAACACGTGACGAGGCGTCGAAGGAGGAAAGGGGAGGGGCGGAGCACAGATGAGGCGACGATGACGACGTCAATCGTGCGACAAAAAGCAGTTTGAATACTAAAACAAGGCTGACTTGGACGCACATCGCAGCTTTATTGGGCCTCCTCCCTTACAGAACCCCCGCGGATACAACGATCTCAACCCAGACTGAACCGCTTGAGGTTGTCGAATCCCTTGGACTTGTCGATGCGTCCGTAGATAGTGGTCCGAACGATCGTTCCGCCTTTGGGCCTAGAGATCTGCAAGCCGAACCGGAACTGGGCCTCCGGCAGAAAGCTGGGCAGCATCTCCTCGTCTACCTTGTAGTTGGTCAAGCTGTAGGTGCCTCTCCGGATGGGGCACTCCTTGAAGAAGCGTCCGTGCTTGAGCAAGTCTTCGTAGATCCCGCGCAGCAGCGGATCCGAGTTGCGCTGCTTCATCAGCTTGCAGAAGTTGAGGGTGCGGTTGATTAGAGTGGAGTAGTTCCCCTTGTCCGTTTCCAGTCCAACATCGACCGCCAGCTGGACGTCGTCTAAGTCCTCGAGAGTCTTGATGTCTACGCTTACCTTGGAGTCGCCCAACTCATTCTGCAGGTCCACCTTAACTTCCAAGATCTTGTCGTCGCTCTCAAATTCAATGTTCGTGAGGATGACCTTGAAAGAGCGCTGTCGCCGGCAATTAGTCAGACTTCGGCCAGGCAAACCCGTTCCACGCCAACTCACCCAGGCTCCGGTCACGGGGATGAGCACCACCAGAAATACACTCAGGGCACAGCAGCTTCGGGGGAACACCACACGCATCTTGCTCCAATTATCCACTGAATCTGGGCCATTTTCAATTAGTCAGTATTTATATGAATGCTATTAAGATTAGTCAAGCCCCACTGAGCGACAAAGTGCTCTGGGCATTAGGCGCAGATTGGCCTCCGATCTGCCCAGCGAATGCGGCAGGTGATCATGGTGAATTAAGCCAACTAAGTGGATGGACTTTGGAAATCATTCAGGTGTTGCGGGTTACACAATCGATAAGATCGAACACAATTTTGCTGGGCTGATTTCCATATAAATAGTGCTGCGTCGGCCCAGAGCAGACAGTGAAGTCAGGTTACTGCAGTCCACCATGTTGATGTACACCCTAGTACTGGTGCACGTCGTCCTTGCCATTTGCCATGGTTCCTTTGGCGAGGTAGGGCTCTACAAAGCAGGCCACAGAGATCAGAATAATCCCTCCTCTGTTTTTCCAGAAAATGATGCGGCCCAAGTTCAAGGACATCAAGATTTGGAGCGACGAAAAGTTCGTCAGCCATAAGGTGGTATACGACAGCAACGACCCACACCTGAACTTCTCCATGGAGGTGCACCAGGATCTGCACGACGTGGACATTCACCTGGAGGTGCGCATCGCCAACAAGCAGGACTCGCTCTACACCACCACCCTAAACTCCACCCTAAACGTGTGCCGCATCCTGGGCTTCGCCAACAAGTCGCCGGTTGGGCGCTTTGTGCACGGCTTCATCCGCGAGTTCGGCAACATCGTCGAGAACTGCCCCATCGCTAAGGTGAGTGGAGTGCCGGGATCCCGCTGACCCACCACCCATTTTCGGTCCCTTTCTAGGGCCACTACCATTGGCACCGCATTCATTTACAACGTCCATTACAGGGCTCCTACTTCATCAACAAGTTCTGGTGGCCCGAGGACCCGACCACCGCCATGCTGCCGGAGCTGGAGTTCGAGATCGTCTGGCAGGCCATGCACCTGGACGCCAGCAAGAAGCGCACTCTGATCATGAACGATCACTTCGGGGGGGAGTTTGTCGTCCAGGACGTCAACAACCTCAAGCCCGGCATCTTCGCAATGCTGCCCAAGATCGCTTAAAAGCTCTGCCCGGCTCGTCTCCCTGCCCTGGGATGAGCCATCCAGATTTGTCGCGTGTCCCAATGGTATTTACTTTATGTTGTTCAGTGTTACTTTGGTATTAACCACAAAGCAAGCAAATAAAGTTGTCTCGAAAAGAGCAAATCTAAGATCAATTTCAGGGGACGGCAAAGTAATGACTTATTTCATTGCAATGCACTCTTTGACAGAGAAACAAGAAAGAAAAGCTAACTTCGAGCGCAGCCGAAGTAGATATACCCTTGCAGAATATTCTGTAAGTTATGGCATTTCAATTACATGGCAGCTATAGGATATAGTCGGCCGATCCTTAGGTCGGATTGATTGGCCAAAAATAAAACCCAACTTCCTAACTTTAAAAACACCAAATTTATGGCATTTCCGATCGTTCAGTTATATTGCAGCTATAGGAAGGACAGAAAGACGGACAGACAGACAGACGGAAAGACTGACATGCTTCTATCAACTCAGGACTCGATCCTGATCAAGGGTCGGAGATGTCTCCTTCATTGCTTTGCACACTTTTGACCAAAATTATAATACCCTCTTGCATGGGTATAAAAATAAATGTCACAGACGAGCAAACGTCATATTTAGAATCAAGAAGAAACACTATAGTCGAGTGCCACGAATATTAAATACCGGGTCTCCGTTATCCAATATGAAAACAATTATGAACCTTACAGATGGGTCCACTTACAATTCTATTGGCGTGGCAAGCCTAAAAGATGTGGCGCTATCTTTGGTAATTGTGAATATATTTGACCTTTTGACTATGTTGAACTTAATTTCCTAATAACTTCGGGTAAAAAGTCGAATAAAAGCCGAATCCCCTGATCCGACCCTGATCACATCCTCAACGGTTAAAACAAGCCAAAAGACTTCGGGGGCGAACTATCAGTCAAACAAATTATGTTCACAAGAGGACACCATCATATTCACAGAACTAACCTCTTCGGTCCTACCCCACCCTCAAAACCATTAGCTCGCCTTACAACCATAAATTCAAATTTAAAATGATCTCCCTTAATCAAATATAAAATTATTAATATTATTAATATTCTTAATAGATTTATATTATCGACTCGGATATTTTCCCATCACACAACGTAAAATTATAAATCATAAAAAAAGTTTTATCAACAGTCAAGTTGATAATCATAGTAAATAGTACTTTATATTGTTGATATAATAATTTTATTCCGCTTAAAAAAATTATCTATTATGTCTCGAGATCTTATACGGATAGACCAGTGGCTAGTGATCCTGACCAAGAATGTATATACTTTATAGGGTTGAACATGTTTTCTTCTATCTTTTACATACCTTTTATCGACTTCATATAGCCTTTTATTCTAAGAGTAACCGGTGTAAAGACTTGCAGCTAAATTTGATTTATCGACGTCAAAGGATTTGAGAGATCAAACTGTTGATGGAATGGCCGTTACAATTGATCAATAATATATATTATATAATAACAAATTCGGGATTTAACACTTAGAAAAAAATATAATTTTTATTTATCAAAATAGTGTAATCGCGAACTGGGAGAGATAAAACTCAAACTTATAAACTAAGCTGGCGCTTATCAAACCTTCGATTGGGAGAAAGAACTTTATTGATAAATTGAGAGTGCCCAAAATGAGAGCACTGAGCATGAGAGCGATCTAGGTTTGAGCTGCGTCTGCAATTTTACAGTATTGGGGGATAAAAGCTTTTTGGAGTTTGGGGACATTTGTTTATAATGCAAGAGGATGTTTACATTAATTGGTCAGTCGTGGGAGCCGACAATTTGGGGTTCTTTCATTTGTTTATAACTCATCCTCTTAAGTTATATTAATTGGCGACTCTTGGGAGACGATGATTTTTGGGTGTGACAAATGCGTTATGTAAATATGTTTATGTGACAGATATGTGGGTGTGGGTATGTTACTGTTTATGTGGTAGATATGTGGGTGTGGGTATGTTACTAAAAATATTTATACCCGTTACTCGTAGAGTAAAAGGGTATATTGTATTCGTGCAAAAGTATGTAACAGCTAGAAGGAAGCGTTTCCGACCCTATAAAGTATATATAATCTTGTTCAGGATCACTAGCCGAGTTGATCTAGCCATGTCCGTCTGTCCGTCTGTTTTTCAAATCGGACCATTCGTTAAAAAGTTATGCGTGATCAAAGTTTCTATCTCCATCTCCCTCGCACTCCTTTTACCTGAATAACGGGTATCTGATAGTCGGGGCACCCGACTATAGCGTACTCTCTTGTTTTGTTATATATTTTATTGGGCTGAAATCGCTTTCTGGTCCAATTTACACAACCGATGAACTGCAAATAACTGTTCGTGAGCCAAAGTTCTACTCTAATGCACTTGCAATTACTACAGAGCATTAATAATTATACCCGTTACTCGTAGAGTAAAAGGGTATATTATATTCGTGCAAAAGTATGTACAGGTAGAAGGAAGCGTTTCCGACCCTATAAAGTACATATATTCTTGTTCAGGATCACTAGCCGAGTCGATCTAGCCATGTCCGTCTGTCTGTCCGTCTGTCTGTCCGTCTGTCTGTCCGTATGAACGCTGAAATCTCGGAAACTATAAAAGCTGGAAGATTGACGTTTTGCATGTAGATTTTAGGAGTTCCTACGCAGCGCAAGATTGTTTCAAAATGGTTCAAAATGGTATTAGTAGTATTAGTAGTAAGTACACAGGTATGCTTTCCGTATGTTACGGATAAACAAAATTTTGAGGAACATGTAGATTCCAAACTTGAATAAAGTTTGGCAGCTCAAGTCGACTCGTAGGTCCCAAAATTTTATTTTGGTTTGAAAGACCCCGTTGCAAATCAACGGCCTCAACGTGGTGCTCCCTGGGTACCGATTTTAACATAAAAATCGGGAGCTAATTCGAGCGGCGAAAAACATACAAGAAGGCATACTAATCGAACTGAAAATGTATGTGAATATTTATTATTCTAGTCCGAAAACTATGAACCAAACTCTGGAATCTTCTAAACTGGTTTCCCCCCTTAAAAGAAGCAAATTAATAGATAAAAGTTGAGTTTACTGCGCATTTAAACTGTAAGAAAAATGTCATTAAAGCTTTTGTAGTTATTTTACTCATTTTCAAGGCTAGTGTTTGCTCCAAGAATTCTTCTCCGGATTGGCAATTCAGCAACTAAGTATTGCTTTACCAAGCATTTTTTCTCAAAATGCACGAAGGAAATCTTTCAAACACTACTTTTTTAGGGAGGAACATTTATGCTTTAATAATGATTTAAGTCATAATCACAGAGGATAGGTTAGTATCCCATGTCGAAATAGGCCTGCAATTCTCCATGCCCCGCACATCCGTCAATGTCAATTCTAATAAAAATTTTTATATTATTCAATGCCGGAATCTGAACGTGCTGCTTCCGAATTTTGACACTGGACGTTTTTGTGTTTTTGCAGCATTTCCAAATTGAATTAAAATGGGCCGGCTATTTGGTGGGGATTGGAGAGAAACAGAGAGCCCACAACATCAAATTGTTATTCAATATAGTCGCAATGAAATGTTTGTGACTTGTGTCGTGCTTATTGTGATCCGACAGCGACAGTTTGCGAATTTAAAAAAACGCTTTTAGCTATTTTTTATCCTATTGAAGGTGCCACTTGGTATGATTTATGTGAGTTTGAGTTTGTCGAGCTTTGGATTTGGTTACTTGGTCATTTGTCGATTGGCATATTGATGCATTGTCGGAGTAATTGAGGAAGAAATTAAACGACAGTAACAATGAGGAATGCTAAAACGTCCCCGGCACCTCTGCTTCGTTCTCTGACTCGTTGATTTGCAATAAATTGTTAAATTTCAATTACTGGGTATAATAGGCCTGAAATGAAAATACAAATCTGTGAACAAATCTTCCCCAAGCAACTTTTATCAATTACCTGACCAGTCCCCACCAAAAAAAGAGGTGCAAAAAGGTACATTTTATTCTGATAAGCCCTCAACCACCATCGACCCAATCCGCACAATGCATTTGTTTTCACTTTGTTGAACTTGTGAAACTTTTTCCCATCCAAGAAAAGTTCAGGGGTCAAGCCAGCGGCCATTTAAGCTCCATTAGACAGGCACACAAAGCGACAAAACGCCTCGTTGCTCAGGAATCACCCCGGTGTAAGGAAATTCATTGTCCAAGTCGCCCAGCTGTGCGCCCTTTGCTCTACCCAAAGGACCACGAAGGGTTGGCCCTGATTTGATTGCAGAACAGTAAATCTTGAAAAATTGCCATTCAATGCTAACGTTTTGAAAACATTCATCAATAAGTTGGCTGCGACTCAGCCCAGGCAAAGCGAATTCCTCCAGCGCGGCATTAAGGTTTTTACACTGGCAAACGCTTTTCCTTCCCTGTTGGGTGGAAAAGGCTTTTTCTCAGTATTTATCTCAGTGCAAGGCCGGGGACCCCTTGGAAGGACCCACATATGCCACACAGGCACTCCAGCCAGCCAGTCAAATCTTTCCATTTGGCTAATAAATCCTTGAGCAGCTTATTGAGCAACGTCTGCGCATAAATATTATGGCTGGCAATGGTCAGGGAGAAGGACGATGCCACAGAGCCGAGGACTCGGCCGCATTCAGTTTTCACTTGAATACATCCTTCCACTCCATTGTTACTCCCCTCCGTCGGGAAAGCTGCGCATTCTCGGCTCGCTTCGAACGTGTTAAATAAATCGCTTTTCAAGGCTGGTATTTTCTTCTTTGGGGTAGCACAACTTCTACATTAGGTTAAATTTGCTTACATCGACTGCGCGGTACTTTATTTTTAAAAGTTTTTACTTAAGGCTATTTAAAATCAACTCGTGGTTTTTCGCGGAAAAGCAAACTTCAATATGAAACCGTGTGCGGCTTAATTTCTGTTGACAAAAATAATTATTTAGACAAAAAACATGTTTAGCAAATTTAATTATATTTCTAACTGGTATCACTGACGATAATAAGCAAAAATAAGAAAGGAAAGCTAACTTCGGGCGGAGCCGAAGTTGATATACCCTTGCAGAATATTCTGCAAATAATATTCTCCAAAATTATTCATATGATGCATTCTTAATACTCATAAAAATCCCAACTTCCTAATTTTAAAAACACCAAAGTTATGGCATTTTCAATCGTTCAGTTATATGGCAGCTATAGGATATAGTCGGCCGATCCCTATAAAATTTGGTAGGTCGGATTGATTGGCCAAATATAAAACTCATAGAAAATCCCAACTTCCTAACTTTAAAAACACCAAAGTTATGGTATTTCCTATCGTTATATGGGAGCTATAGGATATAGTCGGCCGATCCTTATGAAATTTGGTAGGTCGGATTGATTGGCCAAATATAACACTCATAGAAAATCCCAACTGCCTAACTTTAAAAACACCAAAGTTATGGTATTTCCTATCGTTATATGGGAGCTATAGGATATAGTCGGCCGATCCTTATGAAATTTGGTAGGTCGAATTGATTGGCCAAATAAAAAACCCATAGAAAATCCCAACTTCCTTACTTTACAAACACCAGAGTTATGGCATTTCCTATTAATCAGTTATATGGCAGCTATAGGATATAGTCGGCCGATCCCGGCCGTTCCGACTTATATACTGCGTGCAAAGGAAAGAAGGGTGTGTGCAAAGTTTCAATTCGATATCTTTAAAACTGAGAGACTAGTTCGCGTAGAAACAGACAGACGGACAGACAGACGGACAGACAGACGGACAGACGGACAGACGGACATGCTTATATCAACTCAGGAGGTGATCCTGATCAAGAATATATATACTTTATAGGGTCGGAGATGTCTCCTTCACTGCGTTGCACACTTTTGACCAAAATTATAATACCCTCTGCAAGGGTATAAAAATTAATAACACTCACAAATCAGAGAGCCAACTTGGAATTGGGATCAGCGAGCAGTGTTTAATTATATTATCTTTATGTTCTAATCCAGCACTAGCAGTATATTCTTATTTATACTGATCTTTCTTTTAAATTAGAATATTTACTGGAATAAACAGTCAAACATAGAGCATTTAATACTCGCTTTCCTTCTTTATATTTTTTGCTAGTTGTCCCTCTCTTCTTGAGCTGACATTGGATTTCGGTTGACTGTCGTGTTGGAATGGCTGCCCAGGATTTTTTGGCCCTGCTATGGTTGTTGTTGATTTCTTAAGTATACTTGCTGCACTAAAAGGATATGCAAATTGTTTGAATAGCAAAGGACATGCTAAACAATTTCAAAGCCTCGAGACTCTAGTTTAACAAACAAAAAGGAAACTAAGCTAAGCAAAACATTTCTCTTTCCCGGCTGGATGTGTTCTTTTTTATGGCTTTGCTTTTTGTTGCTGGTTAGAGGAGTTTTCTTTTGGTCACTACATTGCTGTTTGTTGTTGCGCATTAAGATGTTGCTACAAGGACACAGGACATTCTCATATAAAGCAGGAGAGGAAATGCTTTTGCATTTCACACTCACTTGGTATAAATCACAGATCCCCATGTTATTAGACATCCAATTCCCATTGCTATGCCCTCCCCATGAAACTGTTGCCTCTGCTGTCGGTTTATTGAATTAGTTGACTATGCCAAGAACAGTATGGGGACATTTTGGGGGTAGAGCTTCAGGTTTCGAGACAATAAATCTCCTGTTTCCAGGGCTTACCCTTTACAATTGCTGGCGCATTTAAATCTTTTACAAGGCCAATTCCCTGTTGCGGTAAAGGGGAACTTTTCTAACTAAGATTTTAGTGTATTGCGCCATATAAAGTTAGAATCTTCTGATTTACTCACATGAAACATCAGTTTTAATTCCACACTCTAGGCGGAATTCAGCACTAATAGTTTTCATTTCAAGGCTCAGTAACTTCCCGTGAAAATTTTCAGTTTCGGACTAAAAACTATCTTTCAAATCAAAGTTTTTTGGAGGTGAGCTTAACCGAGCAATCACGCTAAGGAAACTTTTAAAATTTTTTTGGAGGGGTTAACTTTTGAAGGGATGACTCTGAAGGAAAGTACACAATATCCTCTTTGTCGACTTTGGAATTGACATCGATGGCAGATTACAAGGGTTCTGTATATAACAACAATAAGAGATGCCCCTGCTTAACGTTTACCTTTTTGCTGGAGGCATTTCATTTTTTTCCTTTCCCTCAATTGCTGCCCAGTCTGCGGACAAAGTTTCCTAAATTGCAATTTTGTAGCGAGCAAATCTGATAAACCAGTTCTAAGGTAATTTTCTTTAGGCTGGAGATTGCGGCATTCAATTTCCATAAATATAAATAGAGCTTTATGCGACGGAACTGAGGAATTAACGGACACAAAGACATACATGTGGAATAGAATATTGTTAACTCATCTTATATAGCTCAAAGAAATTTAAAAATTTAAAAAAGTTTAATCGAAAACAAAACGAGGACGGAAGCTAAATTCCGCAAGCCGAAGTTTTAATACCCTTGCAGGCTTTGCCGAAATTACTAATTTTGGGAAAGCAGCGAAAGAAAAAAAGATACATAAATAAACTAGATTTGCATCATATCATGTCAATAGCTTTTATACTGCAAAAATGTCATATCAAAATAGAAATAAAGTGAGAACGCTTGCCTCGATTATTAGATACCCGTTACTCAGTTCAAATTATCAATTTGAATTCGGCGGTCTCTTAGAGCTGGCAGCTTTACAGCACGAGCATCAGCACCAGCGCTTCTTTAGCGCAGGCAGCTTTTGTCCTGTTCGGTATTGACAAATGAAAACCATCGCAATTTTCTCTAATAAAAATCCTTATCGAGTATTAACGTTGACTCTGTTGAGCACCTTGGCCAGCTGTTCCAAAGTCATCCGTTAGATGGCGCTGTTGTGCCATGAAAGGCGGAAATGTAGGCGCTAGCCAGGCTTAAGCGTTTAATGGGTTTTTGGGCGTTAAAGTGGGCGTGGCAAACTTTTATTGAGCCAATCGATAGGTATTGACAAAACAAATACATATCAATTAATATTTTCATAATAGCATCAAAACTGTGGCCACAGCTTGTGGCTTGTATGTGGCAAAATGCCAATCTTCTAGCTTTTATAGTTTCCGAGATCTCAGCGTTCATACGGACAGACGGACGGACAGACGGACGGACAGACGGACGGACAGACGGACGGACAGACGGACGGACAGACGGACGGACAGACGGACATGGCTAGATCGACTCTCCTGGTGATGCTGATTCAGAATATATATACTTTATAGGGGCGGAAATGTCTCCTTCTCTGCGTTGCAAACTTTTGACTGAAATTATAATACCCTCTGCAAGGGTATAAAAACAGCCTTTTTATTAAGTTTGTAGTTTTAACTTTAGCTTTCAAAATTTGGCTTTCAAAATATATTTTAAGAGCAGGACTACAATTTAATCAAATCATTAAGTTCCATTTACCATATCTCATGAATAATTTTAATATTGTGAAATTTGCTTTTTCCCCATACTTTTAAGTATTCCAGCTTGGCCTTTAGTGTTACATTACACTTTCCTTTCTGTATCTGTATTTATATCTGTTGTTTGTTTTATCTTCTCTCCCTTAACAATTTCCCCATCAACTGCTAACTGAACTGTGATCTACAACACGAATCTGTATGTATTCCATGGTTCCCACACACGCACACCAATCACTTATTCCAACCAAAAACACAAACACGGTTGAACAGTTTGAAATAATTTGTAAATATTTGGCTTTATTTTGGTTTTTGGTATTTTGGATCTTCTGACCATCTGTTCGCAAATGGGCTCTTTATAAATCATTAATTCGACATGATTTTAATTATTTCTCATACTATTTCCGTATTCTTTTCTTTTCTTTACTTCCAGATATGCTTGGCTTGGGTGCCACATATATAAAAACATATAAAAACACACACTAAAAATAAAAAACGCAGGACCCCGCATGGGCATTGGTCACTCCATCACCGACCACTCACGTCGCTCCTCAATTTCAGAATCCTCGGCCATCTCAGGCTTTTCACCGGCTAGCAATAAAACCTATGTGCACGAGGCCTCCACCCTGGTGCTGGAGACCATTGAAAATGGCGTGAAGCGGTGAGCTATGATCACACAAAGGAATTCTTGCACTCCCAAATGACCTAGTTGTTATGATTCCTTTTAGCCACTTTATTGTGCCTTTGGGCATCGCCCAGAGACCGCGCTGGCGTCGCAAGGGCACCAAGCTGCACATCTACAACGATCACACCTTCATTGCCAAACATTTGAGCGGGTATGTTATAGATAAGTGGAATCTTAAATCTGTGCTACATAATAGTTACCTTTAAATAAGTTACCTTTAACTTTATGACCTCCTGAAAAATATAGAAAGCTATAATTCGACTTCCATAATGGTAAAATCACGTTTACTTCAAAGAAGAAAGGAAAGCTAACTTAGGGCGGAGCCGAAGTTGATATACCCTTGCAGAAATATCTGTATATAATATTCTCCAAAATTATTTATATGATGCATTCTTAATACTCATAAAAATCCCAACTTCCTAACTTTAAAGACACCAAAGTTATGGCATTTTCAATCGTTCAGTTATATGGCAGCTAAAGGATATAGTTGGGCGATCCCTATACAATTTGGTAGCTCGGATTGATTGGCCAAATATAAAACCCATAGAAAATCCCAACTTCCTAGCTTTAAAACAAGAGAGAACGCTATAGTCGGGTGCCCCGACTATCAGATACCCGTTACTCAGGTAAAAGGAGTGCGAGGGAGATAAAGATAGAAACTTTGATCACGCATAACTTTTAAACGAATGGTCCGATTTGAAAAATTTCTTCTACATTTCGATAGGTATTGATAAACACAATAAAACTGCATTTTTACTTTTCCGAAATATTTAAATTTATATTTAAATAAAATCGTATATAAGCGATTGTGGGCGTTAAAGGGGGCGTGGCACCTGTTTGAAACAAACTTGCGCTGCGTAGGAACTCCTAAAATCTGCATGCAAAATGCCAATCTTCTAGCTTTTATAGTTTCCGAGATCTCAGCGTTCATACGGACAGACAGACGGACAGACGGACAGACGGACAGACGGACAGACGGACAGACGGACATGGCTAGATCGACTCGTCTAGTGATCCTGAACAAGAATATATATACTTTATAGGGTCGGAAACGCTTCCTTCTACCTGTTACATACTTTTGCACGAATACAATATACCCTTTTACTCTACGAGTAACGGGTATAAACACCAAAGTTATGGTATTTCCTATCGTTATAACGGAGCTATAGGATATAGTCGGCCGATCCTTATGAAATTTGGTAGGTCAAATTGATTGGCCAAATAAAAAACCCATAGAAAATCCCAACTTCCTAACTTTACAAACACCAAAGTTATGGCATTTCCTATGGTTCAGTTATATGGCAGCTATAGGATATAGTCGGCCGATCCCGGCCGTTCCGACTTATATACTGCGTGCAAAGGAACGAAGGGTGTGTGCAAAGTTTCAATTCGATATCTTTAAAACTGAGAGACTAGTTCGCGTAGAAACAGACAGACGGACAGACGGACATGCTTATATCAACTCAGGAGGTGATCCTCATCAAGAATATATATACTTTATAGGGTCGGATATGTCTCCTTCACTGCGTTGCACACTTTTGACCAAAATTATAATACCCTCTGCAAGGATATAAAAACTCTCTAGTGATTCCAAAAAAAAATTGAAAAAGTCAACTTTTATTTTTTTAAGTTTACGAGCATTTTTGAAGATTAGATTTTTTCTAAACTAAAGGTGGGAAAAAACTAATTCGATTTAAGTCGATACAACTTCTTTGAGCCTCTTAACCCCAATACTGAATCAATTCGGAGTGCCAGCAGCTATGCAAATCAAAAGTTTCCCTCTACCCTACCCCCAAAAAGAAGGCCAAACAGTATCTCCCCATTTCATTCTTTGCTATCGCTGCCTTTATAAAGGTTCAAGGAAGATGATGACGTGACGTCGCCAAACCGCATATTTTATATGTACATACATGCATCACAATTTTTATTCGCATCCAATAGATTTAGGTATCTGGGATCTGGGCTGAGGTCGCCCCGTCCCATCGACAGGCAGCCGCACATTTATGCACAGTTCAAAGATCAAAATGAATATTTTATTTGATTTGATTCCCGTCTAGCTGACTGAGCTGCTGAGCTTGGCTACAAGAAAAGCATTTTTAAGCGCTCAATCTCTGGCATAATAAACTCCGGGGATAGGACCAATTGTCTGCTGCCTCAGAAATGTGCGCATTTCCCGATACGCGCCCGTTGAATCTGTAGATGTGCGCGGGACGTCGATGTCTTTAATGCCTTCAAAAAATTCCCCACAGAGCAGCTAGTCCTTCGCACAAACCACCCATTCCCAAAGCATGTTTTAATGGAATCACGATAATCATTTGATTAGTCAATGCAGTGTTTGTATTTCCACTAAAGGGCTGTCCGCGACAGTAATTATGAATGCCCCCATTTCCTACTTATCCCCGAAGCTGGTTTATCAGGCGCCGCTGCCTCTTGAGAAGCTTCTCCATCCTGCTCCTCCTCTTCTCCTGGCGCTGCCTCCGCTCCTGACGACGACGACGCTCGCGAGCCAGGCGACGGCGGCGGGCACGTCTGCGCCTCCTGGCCTCCGCCGAGGAGGAGGATGCGGTGGTGGTGGTTGAGTCCGAGGAGGCGGCGGTGGTAGTGGTGGTTGCAGATGAATCGGTGGTGGTGGTGGCGGTGGAGGTGGTGGTGGTTGTGGTCGCCTCCGTGGTTGAGGTGGATCCACTGCCCTCCTGCGCCAGGAGAAGGCACAAGAGCACGCCGAGGACAAGTGCGAATAGGAAGCGCATTGTGATATATCTGATCTCGAAAGCTGTTAGGTCTTTTATACGCAATCTGGGACAGAACGTACACGAACTAACCTTGTAATCAGCAAATACCTAGCTGGTGCTCGATAATTGGAAATGTTTGCACAGCTTCTCGATCTCGACAATAGCTTTGGCATGATCTCAAATGCTGTCGGGCTTGTAAGGGCAATCCATAATTCAAAACAAATCAAAAAAGGCCTTCGGTATCCCAGAAATATTAGGCACATGCTTAAACAAGAAAGGAAAGCTAACTTCGGGCGGAGCCGAAGTTGATATACCCTTGCAGAATATTCTGTAAATAATATTCTCCAAAATTATTCATATGATGCATTCTTAATACAAATAAAAATCCCAACTTCCTAACTTTAAAAACACCAAAGTTATGGCAATTTCAATCGTTCAGTTATATGGCAGCTATAGGATATAGTCGGCCGATCCCTATAAAATTTGGTAGGTCGGATTGATTGGCCAAATATAAAACCCATAGAAAATCCCAACTTCCTAACTCTAAAAACACCAAAGTTATGCTATTTCCTATCGTTATATGGGAGCTATAGGATATAGTCGGCCGATCCTTATGAAATTTGGTAGGTCGAATTGATTGGCCAAATAAAGAAGCCATAGAAAATCCCAACTTCCTAACTTTACAAACAGCAGAGTTATGGCATTTCCTATCGTTCAGTTATATGGCAGCTATAGGATATAGTCGGCCGATCCCGGCCGTTCCGACTTATATACTGCGTGCAAAGGAAAGAAGGGTGTGTGCAAAGTTTCAATTCGATAGCTTTAAAACTGAGAGACTAGTTCGCGTAGAAACAGACAGACGGACAGACGGACAGACGGACAGACGGACAGACGGACATGGCTATATCAACTCAGGAGGTGATCCTGATCAAGAATATATATACTTTATAGGGTCGGAGATGTCTCCTTCACTGCGTTGCACACTTTTGACCAAAATTATAATACCCTCTGCAAGGGTATAAAAATCGTATTTACTTAAGGTTCTGGTCAAAAGTTTACAAGCTCTTATGTATTGTGATCTATTTATAAACGGGTCAATTATTTCCATAAAAATACAACTACATTTTTGTATGCTTAATTCAAGTTAAATCAATTTCTTTTCATCGATAAATATAATTTAATTGTCGTTTTGTTAGACAAAAGCTTAAAAGGCAACAAGAAAGGAAAGCTAACTTCGGGCGGGGCCAAAGTTGAAATACCCTTGCAAAATATTCTGTAAATTATATTCTCCAAAATTATTCATATGATGCATTCTTAACACTCATAAAAAATCCCAACTTTCTAACTTTAAAAACACCAAAGAAATGGCATTTCCAATCGTTCAGTTATATGGCGGCTATAGGATATAGTCGGCCGATAAGATATAGTCGCCCGATCCGGCTCATTCCGACTTATATACCTGCAATAGAAAGACAAGTTTTGGGAAAGTTTCAAGCAGATAGCTTTAAAACTGAGGGACTAGTTTGCGTAGAAACGGACGGACAGACGGACAGACGGACGGACAGACGGACAGGCGGACATGGCTAGATCGACTCTCCTGGTGACGCTGATCAAGAATATATATACTTTATAGGGTCGGAAATGTCTCATTCTCTGCGTTGCAAACTTTTGACTGAAATTATAATACCCTCTGCAATGGTATAAAAAGGTCAACAGCGACTAGGATAAAACCAGTTGTAGAGCTTCTTAGAACTTTCGTTCTTGATGTTCCCTACCTAATTATAAATATTTTATTGTTAAAAATCAATTTTTATTATAATTTAAAAAGGGAGTGAGATTGTTTTGCCTAAACTATGGGATTTAAAGTATAGGAGATTTAAAACCGCCCGGCGCAAAGTCGACACAGCTTCATTGTTTTTAGTAATATAGAAATATCGAAATGTAGTCGATTTGTAATAACAGCCAGGGTATATAAACATCGGCTTTCCGAAGTTTGCTTCCTTTCTCTTCTTAAATTTGTAATATATTGTTTATAATATGGTTATAGAAAGAATTTAAGAGTTGGTGGAAGAATAGACATTTTTTTAAAAATCGAATTCATAATTATAATTTTTTATTTTTTTTACAACGATTATAGCCTTAACTATACTATGCCAACCATAAGTGAATACAAAACCTAAGTTAATGTCGTTTATTTTAGGATCGGATACGTTGCTAAAACCAAGAAACAAACATTTCAAATATTTTCAATTTCTTCAATTGGATAGTGCTTAGCAGCTCTCAAAGGCATTTCCCAAAGGTCCTGCATCCGCTCCACCTATCCTCGCAGCTGCTTGATCAGGCGGCGCTGGTTCTCCAATTGCAGGCGCAGCCTCTCATTCAAGCGCTGCCTCCTACGCTCGCGGCGCTGGCGTTCGCGGGCCAGTCGACGGCGGCGGGCACGCCTGCGCCTCCTGGCCTCCGCCGAGGAGGAGGACGCGGTGGTGGTGGCGGAGGCGGCAGTGGTGGTGGTGGTGGCGGAGGCGGCAGTTGTGGTGGTGGTGGCGGCGGCTTCAGTGGTGGTGGTGGTGGATGTGGTCGCATCCGTGGCTGTGGAGGTTCCACTGCCCTCCTGGATGAAGAGGAGACAGCCGAAGATGGCGAGACCGAATACGATTGAGAGGCGCATGGTGATATGGTTAAGCTGGGTATGTGCGATCGCTTTTATACCCGAACTATCTGCACAGTGTTATTAAATCGAACTATTCCGATATTACACTTGACATTCAGCAATGTTTGCACAGCTTTTCATATTCATTTATTTTCTTTACCTTTTCAAAATTAACCTTAAAGTTGAAATATGAGCATTTGTTCTATGAATTTTCGATTGCTGAAAAACTTAGCGTGGTAAATGTTCTTACCTCTTTTTCTTAATACTTAACTTCTGAGACATTCACTATTAATATTGGTTCCAAAAAAAACCAAACAAATAAAAAAGTTGAGGATGAGTTTGTCCTTTCTGATTGTGTCGAGACTCGGGTGTATTAAATTTTTATACCCTTCCAGAGGGTATTATAATTATGGTCAAAAATGTGCAACGCAGTGAGGAGACATATCCGAACCTATATTCTTGATCAGGATCACGTGCCCGTCTGTTTCTCTGTCCGTCTGTCTGCTTTTACGCGAAGTAGTCTTTCAGTTTTTAAGACATCGGATTAAAACTTTGCACACACCCTTCCTTTGCACGCACTAAGGATCTGCCGAGTATATCCTATAGCTGCTGTATAACTGATTGATCGGAAATGACATAACTTTGGTGTCTGTAAAGTTAGGAAGTTGGGATATTCTATGGGTTTTATTATACCCTTGCAGAGGGTATTATAATTTTGGTCAAAAGTGTGCAACGCAGTGAAGGAGACATCTCCGACCCTATAAAGTATATATATTCTTGATCAGGATCACCTCCTGAGTTGATATAAGCATGTCCGTCTGTCCGTCTGTCTGTTTCTACGCGAACTAGTCTCTCAGTTTTAAAGATATCGAATTGAAACTTTGCACACCCTTCTTTCCTTTGCACGCAGTATATAAGTCGGAACGGCCGGGATCGGCCGACTATATCCTATAGCTGACATATAACTGATTAATAGGAAATGCCATAACTCTGGTGTTTGTAAAGTTAGGAAGTTGGGATTTTCTATGGTTTTTTTATTTGGCCAATCAATTTGACCTACCAAATTTCATAAGGATCGGCCGACTATATCCTATAGCTCTCATATAACGATAGGAAATACCATAACTTTGGTGTTTTTAAAGTTAGGAAGTTGGGATTTTCTATGAGTTTTATATTTGGCCAATCAATCCGACCTACCAAATTTTATAGGGATCGGCCGACTATATCCTATAGCTGCCATATAACTGAACGATTGAAAATGCCATAACTTTGGTGTTTTTAAAGTTAAGAAGTTGGAATTTTTATGAGTATTTAGAATGCATTATATGAATAATTTTGGAGAATATTATTTAAAGAATATTCTGCAAGGGTATATCAACTTCGGCTCCGCCCGAAGTTAGCTTTCCTTTCTTGTTTTTATAATAAATTAATTAATTATATGCCCGTTACCGCCCGTTACTGTCACTCCCTTGCATTATAAAAGAGGCTGAAAAGGGTAGATATGTCCAATTCAAAATAAGTATTAGTATTAAGAATGCATCATATGAATAAGTTTGGAGAATATACTTAACAGAATATTCTCCAGGGGTATATAAACTTCGGCTCCGCCCGAAATTAGCTTTCCTTTCTTTGTTTTTGGATTTTTGTTACTCAATGGGACAATTAAAGAAGACCCTTTCAAAAGAGTAAAATAATTGAACACTTTGGTATTGACAGCTCTTAGAAATCGTAAAAATCCCAAATAAATAATTTTAGAGCTTTGAGTGGCTTACTGTTTTTCTAAGCCAGAATAAAATCGTCTTATCTTAAATATGTATGTATGTCAAAACAGTTCTATAGAAACGAAAATAAGTGTTAGTGCTAAAATCAGTAATCCTGAATTAAATAAAAGAAATTTATCTTTCAAACCAACTCGCTAAAATTACTCGTAACAAGAAAGGAAGCTAACCGAGGCAATCCGTTATTTATATACCCTTGCAGTTATGTATTTCAAATCGACTACATTTCGATTTCTATGCCTATATTACAAAACTATATGGCAGCTATATGATATTGTTGTCCGATTTTAATTTAATTAAGACCGTAATATTTAAATATTACCGAATCCCAAAGAAAACATAAATTAAACACAACAAATTTATAATTTTTAAAAATTTTTTTTCCGATTGTTCCTATAGGAGCTATATGTGTAGTCGCTTGTTCCGACACATATACTACCTGAAATAGAAAGACAACTTTTGGGAAAGTTTTAAGCAAATAACTTAAAAACTGAGAGACTAGCTTGCGTAGAAACGGACAGACGGACATGACTATATCGACTGGTGATGCTGATCAAGAATATATATATAAAATGTCTCTTTCACTGCGATGCAAACTTTTAATTGAAATTATAATACCCTCTGCAAGGGTATAATTAGTAAAACAGTTTAAGAATGGAGCAGCGTGATGATTTGCGCATTAAACAAATTGTCAGCTAAAATTAAAATAAGAACAAGAAAATTAATAAGCCAAATGCGTTTTACGGAAATCAAACTTGTGATGTGCATGATTCTTTCTGGGAACAGGTTTTAGCAAATAACACTTGGCAAACGGTTCTTACTCTGATTGTGCTATTTTTCATATAAATTATTAAATAAATATTTAATTATTGCTACATATCCTACAGCTAAAAGCATATAATCGAGTTTGTTAAGTGTAAACGGTTGTCCTGCCTAATGAAAAATTTGTATGAGTGTAAATCGACTTTTTATAAAAACAATATTTTTCAAAAAAAAAAAAAAGAGTAACTTTTGAGACCTGAGAACGCGAGTTTTCCGTTTTTTTTCTAAGAAAAAATGTGTAATTATTTAAAATGTTCTTTATTCAAAAAAAGTAAAACGCTGCGCAGCTGGAAGTTAGTACAAAAAACGATAGAAATTTCTTTGGCTTAAGGAACCGCCCTCTGCTGACACGGCTTCCAGGTCTAGACTACCGCCGCACGGCTAGCCCCGCCGATTGTTCCGCCGGCGTCGTTGCTGCTGCCTCCTCCGCTGTTCCTGGCGGCGGCGCCGTTGCCGTTGGCGTCGCTGACGCCTACGACGCTCGCGGGCCAAGCGCCGACGGCGGGCGGCGGCCCTGCGACGCCGGGCAGCCGCTTTGGAGGACGACGATGAGGAGGAGGAAGTGGTAGTGGTAGTGGCAGTGGTAGTGGTAGTGGTAGTGGCCTCGGTCGTGGTAGTTGTGCTGTCGGAAGATGAAGAGGCTGCAGTCGTCGTGGCAGTGTCCGAAGAACTTGCGGTGGTGGCCGCAGCGGTCGTGGAAGTGCGTCCCTGCTGGGCGAACAGCAGGCAGCCGAGCAGGCCCAGGAGCAGAACGAACGTTAAGCGCATGCTGAATGTGTCTACCGAATTCGATCACTCCCATCGGTTTTTATAGCAAAGTTGAAAAATGGGTACTTGTTTATAAGCTGGTAAACAAAGTTGGTTGATTGTTAGCTTGTACTTGGTGATGTTTACGCAGATTAAGATGTAAGAACCGACAATGAGTCAAGACCTTGCGAGTATCGAGGCATGATGCCTAAGTTGATGAAAGAAGCTTTCGAAAATAATTTATGGCTTGTTCTTCATTTATTCTTTATTTTATTTTATATTATTTATTATATCTAAGAATAGCGAAACTATTGCACAATTAAAGTGAAAATATTGTGCCTAACAGCATATTTCAAACAAGGAATATCTAAAACAGTCCAAGCCTTGATGATGGATATTGCGCCATTTGGTGTTTCAGTCGAATTTCGAACATAAGGAATATATGCAAACCTAAGAACACCGGAGTGGCAAGTGGCAGACTTATTCACCACTCCGTATGCATTAGGTATCGAACTTGAAAATACGGAAAGAGCAGTTTGCCTTTCCCTGGGTTTCTTTTCCGAACTTCATAATTTGAGTGACTTATTCGATATTAATCCTAACCCTACAAATTAAAAAAAAAAAAAAGAGAGAACGCTATAGTCGAGTGCCTCGACTATTAGATACCCGTTACTCAACTAAACAACTTAATATAAATATAAATATGCCTTCTTGTATGTTTTTCGCCGCTCGAATTAGCGCCCGATTTTTATGTTAAAATCGGTACCCAGGGAACACCACGTTGAGGCCGTTGATTTGCAACGGGGTCTTTCAAACCAAAATAAAATTTTGGGACCTACGAGTCGACTTGAGCTGCCAAACTTTATTCAAGTTTGGAATCTACATGTTCCTCAAAATTTTGTTTAGCCGTAACATACGGAAAGCATACCTGTGTACTTACTACTAATACTTTAGCGAATAGCTTTCTTTGAAAGGAGTTATCTTTGCCGGGCAATTGCAACTGTGTACAATGTAAATACATACATATGTATATGCTTACATACATACCCACATACGCCATTGTTTAACTCAATTTGGCTAACTTGATTTGATTTGCATAGTTCTTGGGATATAGTTCGGTATTGACAAATGAAAGCCATCGCAATTTCCTTTAATAGAAATCCTTATCGAAAATTAACGTTGACTCTGTTAAGCACCTTGGCCAGCTGTTCCAAAGTCATCCGTTAGATGGCGCTACCACGGGCCATGAAAGGCGGAAATATAGGCGCTAGCCAGGCTTAAGCGTTTAATGGGTTTTTGGGCGTTAGAGTGGGCGTGGCAAACTGTTATTAGGCCAATCGATAGGTATTGATGAAACAAATACATATCAATTAAAATTTTCATAACAGCATTAAAACTGTGGCCACAGCTTGTGGCTTGTGGGCGTCAGAGGGGGCGTGGCACCATTTTGAAACAAACTTGCGCTGCGTAGGAACTCCTAAAATCTACATGCAAAATGCCAATCTTCTAGCTTTAGTTTCGAGATCTCAGCGTTCATACGGACAGACAGACAGACAGACGGACAGACCGAGAGAAGGACAGACGGACATGGCTAGATCGACTTGGCTAGTGATCCTGAACAAGAATATATTTACTTTATAGGGTCGGAAACGCTTCCAACGCTTTTACTCTACGAGTAACGGGTAAAAATATTTTAAAGCTGTGCAAACATTGCTGAATGTCAAGTGTAATATCGGAATAGTTCGATTTAATAACACTGTGCAGATAGTTCGGGTATAAAAGCGATCGCACATACCCAGCTTAACCATATCACCATGCGCCTCTCAATCGTATTCGGTCTCGCCATCTTCGGCTGTCTCCTCTTCATCCAGGAGGGCAGTGGAACCTCCACAGCCACGGATGCGACCACATCCACCACCACCACCACTGAAGCCGCCGCCACCACCACCACAACTGCCGCCTCCGCCACCACCACCACCACTGCCGCCTCCCCCACCACCACCGCGTCCTCCTCCTCGGCGGAGGCCAGGAGGCGCAGGCGTGCCCGCCGCCGTCGACTGGCCCGCGAACGCCAGCGCCGCGAGCGTAGGAGGCAGCGCTTGAATGAGAGGCTGCGCCTGCAATTGGAGAACCAGCGCCGCCTGATCAAGCAGCTGCGAGGATAGGTGGAGCGGATGCAGGACCTTTGGGAAATGCCTTTGAGAGCTGCTAAGCACTATCCAATTGAAGAAATTGAAAATATTTGAAATGTTTGTTTCTTGGTTTTAGCAACGTATCCGATCCTAAAATAAACGACATTAACTTAGGTTTTGTATTCACTTATGGTTGGCATAGTATAGTTAAGGCTATAATCGTTGTAAAAAAAATAAAAAATTATAATTATGAATTCGATTTTTAAAAAATGTCTATTCTTCCACCAACTCTTAAATTCTTTCTGTAACCATATTATAAACAATATATTACAAATTTAAGAAGAGAAAGGAAGCAAACTTCGGAAAGCCGATGTTTATATACCCTGGCTGTTATTACAAATCGACTACATTTCGATATTTCTATATTACTAAAAACAATGAAGCTGTGTCGACTTTGCGCCGGGCGGTTTTAAATCTCCTATACTTTAAATCCCATAGTTTAGGCAAAACAATCTCACTCCCTTTTTAAATTATAATAAAAATTGATTTTTAACAATAATATATTTATAATTATGTTCCAAGTTCTACAACTGGTTTTATCCTAGTCGCTGTTGACCTTTTTGCCTTTTAAGCTTTTGTCTAACAAAACGACAATTAAATTATATTTATCGATGAAAAGAAATTGATTTAACTTGAATTAAGCATACAAAAATGTAGTTGTATTTTTATGGAAATAATTGACCCGTTTATAAATAAATCACAATACATAAGAGCTTGTAAACTTTTGACCAGAACCTTAAGTAAATACGATTTTTTAAGCATGTGCCTAATATTTCTGGGATACCGATGGCTTTTTTGATTTGGTTTGAATTTTGGATTGCCCTTACAAGCCCGACAGCATTTGAGATCATGCCAAAGCTATTGTCGAGATCGAGAAGCTGTGCAAACATTTCCAATTATCGAGCACCAGCTAGGTATTTGCTGATTACAAGGTTAGTTCGTGTACGTTCTGTCCCAGATTGCGTATAAAAGACCTAACAGCTTTCGAGATCAGATATATCACAATGCGCTTCCTATTCGCACTTGTCCTCGGCGTGCTCTTGTGCCTTCTCCTGGCGCAGGAGGGCAGTGGATCTACCTCAACCACGGAGGCGACCACAACCACCACCACCTCCACCGCCACCACCACCACCGATTCGTCTGCAACCACCACCACCACCGCCGCCTCCTCGGACTCACCCACCACCACCGCATCCTCCTCCTCGGCGGAGGCCAGGAGGCGCAGACGTGCCCGCCGCCGTCGCCTGGCTCGCGAGCGTCGTCGTCGTCAGGAGCGGAGGCAGCGCCAGGAGAAGAGGAGGAGCAGGATGGAGAAGCTTCTCAAGAGGCAGCGGCGCCTGATAAACCAGCTCCGTGGATGAAATGGGCAGAGGCAAATTTTTTTGTTGTTGAAATGAAATATCAATAAAGAGCAATATATAATAACAAGAAAGGAAAGCTAACTTCGGGCGGAGCCGAAGTTGATATACCCTTGCAGAATATTCTGTAAATAATATTCTCCAAAATTATTCATATTATGCATTCTAAATACTCATAAAATTCCCAACTTCCTAACTTTAAAAACACCAAAGTTATGGCATTTTCAATCGTTCAGTTATATGGCAGCTATAGGATATAGTCGGCCGATCCCTATAAAATTTGGTAGGTCGGATTGATTGGCCAAATATAAAACTCATAGAAAATCCCAACTTCCTAACTTTAAAAACACCAAAGTTATGGTATCTCCTATAGTTATATGGGAGATATAGGATATAGTCGGCCGATCCTTATGAAATTTGGTAGGTCGAATTGATTGGCCAAATAAAAAAGCCATAGAAAATCCCAACTTTTTAACTTTACAAACACCAGAGTTATGGCATTTCCTATCGTTCAGTTATATGGCAGCTATAGGATATAGTCGGCCGATCCCGGCCGTTCCGACTTATATACTGCGTGCAAAGGAAAGAAGGGTGTGTGCAAAGTTTCAATTCGATATCTTTAAAACTGAGAGACTAGTTCGCGTAGAAACAGACAGACGGACAGACAGACGGACAGACAGACGGACAGACGGACAGACGGACAGACGGACATGCTTATATCAACTCAGGAGGTGATCCTGATCAAGAATATATATACTTTATAAGGTCGGAGATGTCTCCTTCACTGCGTTGCACACTTTTGACCAAAATTATAATACCCTCTGCAAGGGTATAAAAACAAGAAAGGAAAAAGTTTTTATACCCTTCCAGAATATTCTGTAAATAATATTCTCCAAAATTATTCATATGATGCATTCTTAATACTCATACTTCTTTTGAATTTGACATATCTACCCTGTTCAGCATTATAAGATTATGCAAGGGGGTGACAGTAACGGGCAGTAATGGTCATATAAATAATTATATAGGATATAGTCGGCCGATCCATATGAAATTTGGTAGGTCGGATTGATTGGACAAAAATAAAACCCATAGAAAATCCCAACTTCCTAACTTTATAAACACCAAAAGTTATGGCATTTCCGATCAATCAGCTATGGCGGCTACAAGATATACTAGGACGATCCTTACTGCGTGCAAAGGAACTAAGGGTGTGTACAAAGTTTCACGATATCTTTAAAACTGGGAGACTAGTTCGCGTATAAACAGACAGACAGACGAAAAGAATATATGAAGGAGACGTTTCCGACTCCATAAAGTATATACATATATTCTTGATCAGGATCAATGGGGGAGTCAATATAATTATATCCGTCTGTCCTTCGGTTTCTATACCGTTTAATTAATACATTCGCTATGACCGATCGTTAGAGTTGATTTCAGGTGGTTAGCAACGCGATATATTTATAGGTATTTATACCCGTTACTCGTAGAGTAAAAGGGTATATTGTATTCGTGCAAAAGTATGTAACAGGTAGAAGGAAGCGTTTCCGACCCTATAAAGTATATATATTCTTGTTCAGGATCACTAGCCGAGTCGATCTAGCCATGTCCGTCCGTCCGTCTGTCCGTCTGTCCGTCTGTCTGTCCGTCTGTCTGTCTGTCCGTATGAACGCTGAGATCTCGGAAACTATAAAAGCTAGAAGATTGGCATTTTGCATGTAGATTTTAGGAGTTCCTACGCAGTGCAAGTTTGTTTCAAAATGGTGCCACGCCCCCTCTGAGTACCGATTTTAACATAAAAATCGGGAGCTGATTCGAGCGGCGAAAAACATACAAGAAGGCATATTTATATTAAGTTGTTTAGCTGAGTAACGGGTATCTAATAGTCAAGGCACTCGACTATAGCGTTCTCTCTTGTTTTTTCCTCGATCTGAGTACCAGTGTAAAAAAGGTCCTGACAAAAAGAATTCACCAGCAGAAAATGACTCCATGTTTCCAACCACCTGAAATAAACTCTAGGTGATAAATCGTCAGGTCCTAGCGAAAAGATTAAAAATGTAATCTTTTGAAGAGTCTGATGTCAGACCTAAGTGTTTCTTAGGTCAAAACTAGACGAAAAACACTAAAAAATTATAAAATCGACTTGAAAAACTTAGTGCACCTTTAACTCTTTGTTAACAAACCCAACTGATAGTAATAACAGTAAAGTTTTTCCGCTGGCGAACTCGTTTTTCGCTCTGAGTACTAGGCTTAATCGGCTTTTATGCACAGGCTTTTATACACAAAAATCAGCCAATTTGAAAAACAACTAAAAATGTATTTACTCTTGTCTACAAAATGTATAAAACCCAAATAGGTAAACAAAATGAATACAAAGTCTGGAAAAACTCTTATCTACGGTCCCCGTATTAGTAATACATTTTTTGGACGACTGTTACCGTGTGTACAGCACAATCCGAATCCATTTTACGTTCTGAGCGTGGTAGGGATAGAGCGAAATTAAAATGTTGGGCATTGTCGCCTGGCATCCTTGGCTTGGCCCCATTTACGTACAAATCCATCAAAGCAGCGACTGCTCAAAGGCCTAACCAGGCTGTGGCGCATTTCACACGCTTCGCTGGAGTTCTGCAACTCGAATTGGCACAAAGGCTGTTGGGCAGCGAGGACGAGGGCGGGAGACAGACAGGAAGCCTGTTTCCACACCGACCGAGGCGAAAGTTTTGGCCTGCAGCGATGGCAAAAAAGTTTTCCGCCGACGCTGAGGCTGCATTAAATTTGTGGCCAAAAACGATTTCACGCCCGAAGCAGAGGGAACGGCTTTAAGAATCTATGAACGGATTTCATCTCGCAAGCTCTTGCCATGGATCTTGTGATCTCGGCCTCTTACCTACTGCCGCCTAAATGCGCCTAAATGCAATTTTTGTTACTTGGCAAAACTTTCGCCTGGTTCACCTCTTGGGCAAAGTTTGCTTCAAGTTCTGTTTTTGAGCACGGGCAATACCGACGGCGATGGAAGTGGCCTGGGCCGAACTTTTGTAACTATTTGATTTATCAAATAGCATGCCTACACCCAGAGAATATTTTTTGTTGTCAATTTTATTTAAAAGTTACAAGGCTGAAAGGGGCCGGTCTACTTCTTTTCGGATGTGGAATCTCTTATCCACACATCCGTCTGCCACATGTAATACAAGTCCAATTTGGAATGCGACATTGAAAGGTCAAGGCAAGAGCTAAGCAAGAGCTTAGGCAATACCTCCCAAAGTACAGCAAACATCCAGAACAGCTCGAAAAACACCTGCGAGGTATGCAAACAGAAAACAGATGCCGTTCGGCACATCGCGCCGGTTTCATAGAGAGCGTTTTCCAGTTGATTACTGTCCGTTGGCGTCCAACGACCTCCGGAGCGGCGAATGTCTTTGGCCTGGATGATGCTGCTCGGGCTGCTGATCCTCGAGAGAAACACCTTTGGGGGCCTTGCAACCGCATCCCCGCACTATGGGCTTCGTAGCGCACTCCATAAAACGATTAAAGCATCTGACGTGGAGCATCGAAGATCACGTCGGATTATGCGTATTATCAGATTAGATAATGGTGACCTAAGCCCCAAAATGGTGCAACATGTTGACCGGTCGAACACTACTATTTCGACACCGGAGCGCACGCAGTACAACATGTGGCAGGTGCTGAAAGCCGACGGGCAAGCCAACTTCTATGTACTTTTCTTCACCATCTACATAAGCTACCTGGTGTATGTGCTATTCTAAGTTCTTATTTTGTTCAATAAAAATACGCGAGCAAGTTGTTAGGCCATCGCACTTCTAATCCATAATTTATATATATTTTATTTCACTAGAAAACATAAAAACCCATATTTTTGTTCTAAAATTATTTATGACTTTCATGGCCATACCAGAAAAGATATAAACGAATAAGTTGAAACTAAATATAGCACGCGGGTTCATTTAGTTGAACTGACGTCAGCGTCAAGAATGCATACATCTTTATAAACGTCAAAGGCTCACCAAAATAAAATGTACGTTTTAAAAATGATTTTCTATGTTTACTTTACATTTATACCTGAAGTAATTATTATACAAATTATAAAAACATTTTAAATTTGATTTGTTTCCTGTTTTCTTTATTTTTTGGCGATCCTATAAAATATATGTTCTTGATCAACATCACCAGACGAGTTGATTTATCCCTGTCCGTCTGTCCTTCCTTCTGTCAGCCTATCTGTCCGTTTTAATGCAAACTTGTCCCTCAGTTTTAAAGCTATTTGGACGAAACTTTAAAAAAAGTCTTCTTTCTAAAGCAGGTAGTATGCATTAGTGCAGGGGCCAGATGGGCCCCTTTTTGAAATGCGTATCAGCTAATTGCATATTTTTAAGTTGGTAAGGGTAATGGGTATCTTACAGTCGAGGCACTCGACTTTAGAGTTTCCACTTGTTTTATGCTTACGTTTGTCTAAAGATTAATATTAAAAATTTAATAACTCGGATCTATCCGTTTTCCATTTCTAAAAAAATACCAACATTATTTAACTCTTATTTGTATTTCCCATCCAAAAACTCGTGGATCATTTGCTAATTGACAAGCAAATGGATGCGTGGACGAGCGGTTAAGGCGTACGTTTGGAGGACGTGAGTTCTGAAAACAAAATTCTAAAAAATCGCCCAACATAAAAATACAAAAACTTTAAAAATAAACGATTTTTGAGGAGGTTGCAAGGGACCAAAATCCTGTTCAATGAAGAAACAAATTTTTTTTTCTCGGCTTTCTCCTGATCAAACATCTTCTGGTGTATTGTTTTATATACAGGGCAAAGCAATATCCGATAGCTATAGATCACTGTTGCATACAAGGTTTTTGAAGGCATGTGCTCCGCGACTTATGGCCGGAAAAATATGGTTGTAAAAGAGTTCGAGGCCAAGTTGCAAATGGGCCCGTGTGAGTAAGATTTCCTAGTCGAGGCCAAACCAATGTACCATCTTCAAAAATATAACTTCTAACCTCCTCCTGACCTCTAGGTAAGTAAATAATTTGTAGGCCGTCTAGATAGACGGTTATGGTGGAGTCTTTTTTGTGGTGGAGTCAAACCTTCATCAGAAGAGTTTTTTTTTAGGAATTCAAAACTTTTAAATTTGTTTGCGTAAAATTATCTCTTCCTGGTAACTATATATACATAACTTGCCCATATAGTCCGCAGTTTTCTGAACTTCCTGATAGAAAAAAAATTAGAAAAATTAACGAAACGCAAGGCAGACTTTCTGAGCCTAAATAATTTTATTTCTGATTTTAATTGGTCTTTACTGTGCAATATGTCCGATGCCCTTAATTAATTTATATTGGAACAAATTAATTTTTTAATGCCTGTGATCCGTGGTACTATCCGTCAATCTGTAGTAAATCGCAAATAGTTGACAGACTTAAGAAATGTTAAGACCAGACCTTATCAGAAATATAAAATTATCTTTTTTTGCTATATATGTACACTGATTTTAGTAAAGCATTTCAGTCTGTAAATCACTTACTTTTTGTTCGAAAACTTGACTTGATAGGGTTTCCAGATAGTCTCCTTATAAGGATCGTAAGATATATGAGAGACAGAACAAAAATTACAAATTCTCTTTCTAAAATTATCCGTGTTACCTCCGCTGTCCCACGAGGGAGCCATCCGGTTCCGGTTCCGTTTCTTTTTTAATTTATTTATTAACGAATTATTAATTATTATTAACGAATTTATTATTTCCCCTAGTTATAAGCCATTCTCCTGTACTTATATAGGCAGATGATGTCAAATTATGTCGACAGTCTAAGGATATTACCTGCGTTTTTAATTTTGTGTTAACATATTAGATTGTTCCGAACAAACCTTTGAAGCTATAGGCAAATATTCGATTTTTTTTTAGAAACGCTCTGTTGAATTGTTTCCATTTTCAAAGTCAGTGTACACGATCCTGCAAAATCTACTGGACGAATCGTTTTAAGATTTTGTACAGTACTTTTTTAATAAAAGTTCCGACGATAGCATCTTCGTCGCTAACAAATTCTGGTACCAAGTTTCTGGACCAAAAAAGTACAATTTTTAAAATTGAATTTAACAAATATATCAGTAATTTGTAAAATTTCCGCTTTGGTCCGTCACGGTAAAATATTCAACCCTTTTGCCTACACAGGCATTTTTTATGGCATCGTGCCGAATGACAAAACTTTAGAAGGGCTGTGTACTAAATACGAAATCAATTGATAGGAAATTATTTGACAAGTTTTTGTCTTTTAGCAGTTATGCTCCGCACATATGCCTTCCGATTTTTCAGCCATTTCGGTCTATTAAAAAAGCTTTTCCATAATTTTGTCCGGCATGTATTAAAGAGCGTGCGAGCAAAAAAAATCGGTTTGATAGCGCGTCGGATTCATGCTCGTTAAAAATCAATCCCCCAGTGGGAGCGTGTGGGTCGGTCAGCGAAGGTGTAGTTGTCTGTCCCATCGCCCTACCACCCCGTGGTCAATATGCGCGACTATAAGTCTACATAAGCGGCGAGGCAGCCGCCATGCCGGGGATATCTTTTGGTATCTATGTATATGGTCGCTCCCTGTTGGGATTTCAGGCTTCAGGGTGAATGTGTGTATCCGGGAGCTGTTGTGAATATATGGGAATTTGTTTTGTCATATCGTTGCACCGCACATCCCTCTTGCAACGTGTTCGCTACAGCTTGTTCTAGACACTTGAGTGCAGTAAGACGATATGTCCATAAAAATGTATCAAATATTTATTTCATGAGAAGTAAACAACTAAAAGCTATTGTAAATTGCTGTTGGATTTGAAACCATTATGAGTTTTCTAAGCAGGGCATAGAGCAGTCGCATTGGCCTTAAAGTCGTGTATTTTTTCCGTAATTCTGCATGGGAATCACCACAAACTGAGGCTCAATGAAGCGCAACATCCACGCGACATTTCCAATCTACGCGACATCTACATAGCTCTGACCATTTCCAGCGTTGTGACCGTGGCCATGACTATAGCCCCCAAAAATGTGTCCAATGTAACGCCACAACAAAGAACGTTAATTGACGCCAAAATGCTACTGCACAAAAAAACAAAAAACTGCGAGCAAAACTGAAAAGAGGCAAATCGCCAGCGAAGCGGAGCATCTGAAAAAAAGCAAATTGTCCAGTCGGACACAATTTGTGGCCGGCCAGCAGCACGGTGTCTTGACGGGGTTTGTGAATTTAAATGTCCCTCCGAAACGGCTCGAATGCGACCCGATCCAACCTGAGCCGACCTGAGCCGACCCGACCTGAGGTTCAAGTGGCTGTATTACCCCTTGAGAGGTCAGCGGGGTCCCGTCACCCAATCCAGGCGCACACACCCTCCGGTCTGCTAACAGAGTGGGCGTTGTTGAATCAGCACACGTGATTAATGGCCTTTAATTATGTCAAAGCGCGACGGAGGCCTCCGACCAGGACCCGAGGGCAACAGTACGCCAGTTAAACGCTTGACATTAAAAAATTGACACCGTTTGGGGTGACATGTCGGCGACGACTCTGCCCAGCTCCTTCTCCAGCCAGCCCACTCCTGACCGATGTTTTTGCCTGTGACAACTGTCTGGCACACGTAACCGAGTTCCCTGCGAGTTCGCCTGTCTTCTGGGTCTGCCCCGAAACAAATTTAAAATACACACCCGCACCGGGGACATAAGCCGAGCAACTCCTTTGGACATTCGCTACCCAGCCGTGATTGTGTGTGGGCGTTTGTCTCGCTTGTCGCTTTTAATGAAAGCGTCATAAATTATGTCGCAGTTGACGAAAGCAACAGCGAAGCTCCCGTCTGCGGACGAATTGCTCTTGGACTGGCGTTGAGGTTGCGGGGTCACTTAGCATACTGTATGTACACTCAAAAAAACATACGTTAAGTAAACAATTCAATTGTTAAAATTGTCCCGCCCTTAAAAAATAGTTTTGCTAACAAATGTATAAGAACACAGAAAATAGTAATTTTTTATAAATTTATTTTATTATATTTATTTTTATTTTATTAATTTTGTTGCATTAAATTATATGGAAGTTACTTATGGACATTATTAGCTAAATTTACCATTCAGATTTTCTGCCTGTACTGGTATTCGATCCAGGAACCGCAATCTTCGGAGTCTTGCGCTGATTTTCTAGAAGTAAAGCTAATAAACTTGAAATCAACATTTAATAAACGTTAAACAAAATATTTTTCTAAATGAGTATTACCGTGCTCAAAAGTTCGAAAAAAACTATTTCCACGATTGTCTATATTATTTATTAACTTAATCTACAGGACGATTTGATCAAAGCTACAAGTGTAGTTTTTCAGCCGGATTATACTAATATTTAAAAGTTTATTTAAAAACTGATATAAAAAAGTGAATTATATACTGGAAATTTTAAAAAACCTAAATAGGTTTTTTAACAGATTTGTTAGTTTTAAATCTGGATTGATCGATCTAAATGTTTGGAGAGCTGAACAGTCGCCTAGGATATTTGATGTTTATTGGCTGAGAAAACCTGCGTTCAAGGTTACTCTTTTGGGTATACTGACTGCTGGCTTATAAGTTGATACTTATGATTACTGCGTTAATGGATTGGTACCAAGAAGACGATTTTTAATTAAGTTTGTTTTGTTATTAAGGAGGTTGGATTTTAATAATTTTGTTATATCCGTTCGGTTACCGTCCCAGATCGTTGTATTATCAATAGGATTTGGTAACAACAGATAATCGTACCAGATACAGTTTTTCCTCTTTTCTCTATGTATATTTTATTGGCTTCTAAAATAGCAAATTACTCCTTGTTTAAGTACAACTTTATCTGTGGCAAAGCCAATGATTTCTTTATTGTATATAAGAAGGTATTGATGTTTGTCTTAAGCTGCTTATAATATACACTAAGTGTGTTTATCAGCCACACAGGTTTTGTTTATTTTGGATTTATGTGAAAGATGGATTTTGGGTAGAACAAAGATATCAATGATGTTCATGAATTGGTTGATCATAGAAGATAGGTATTTCTTACATTTGTTCCTACAAAAAAGTGCATGATTTATTTGGAAAGAGTGTCATTGACGTGCAAAATTTATTTTGTTTTTAAGTACCCTGTTCTAAAATGAGATGTCTGGCTTCATGTATGTGGGTGCTCTGCTGTGTTGAAGTGGTGGAAAGAGTTTAATTTTTGTTTTTCTTTACTAAAGCTAGTGTATAAGAATTTAGCTCCTGTTGAAGGAAGTCGCTGATTTGAAACTTTGAATTTGTTCTTAGTTGTGGAGAACACCTCGATGTGAGTAAGCGTTCTATGGCTTGAGAAATAAGTTAGTTCCGCTCAGGTTAATTTTGGGGCGACCAAAGCAGCTATTCGAGCTGTTAAAATCCCCTGTAATTAATGTTGGGCTGTTCAAGTGTGTGAGCTTCTTATTATGAGGGAAGTAGGATGAGAGTTGGTTAGAGTTCAAGTGCTCCAAAACACAGTCGATATTTTTAAGATTATTGGTGAGTGTTCTATAGATTTTTTGTATTAAGATTGCCGCATTTTCTAAAACTACATGTGTAGTTGAGATGAGAGTCTCTTGAAGGGATGCGATTTTAGGTGAAGTGTATTGTCAAAATTAAAAAATCGTTGCAGATTGAACTGTCGATGAATACAGGTAGCCATCTTGGCATTTGTTTTAAATAGATAAGGCTGTCCTATTATCCACTCCTCCGCGATGTTTTAATTGCCTGCAGTTTATGCATTATGATAACGTGCATTAAAAGGCCACAGTTTGCACGACCGAGGGGTTATTTTCGGAACTTTTTTTTTTAATTCCAGTTAGCTAGTCAGAAATCCGAAATTCAAAATGGCTTAGATGGATAGAAAGCTTTTTCGGGATATATTGTCGATTCAAAAATAACTGTCGTAAATGTCGATATCATCAAAAGATCTTGGAAAGTCTTGCCAGTATTGGCATATTGATATGTATTCAAGGAAATCGGCCGAATTATTCATTGGCACCCATCTTATATTCCATGCCATCTTGTATTCATTAATTACTTATACATGGCGCTTTTAATTTTCACAAAAAATCACACTCGCCAATTACAATAAAAGACCTTTTAATCCGTTTTTGAATTCCCTCGGACCTATTAAGGTGAAAGTCAAAAGTACTTTGAAGTTTGTTTTTAAAAATAAATAGAACAAGAAAGGAAAGCTAACTTCGGGCGGAGCCGAAGTTTAAATACCCTTGCAGAATATTCTGTAAATTATATTCTCCAAAATTATTCATATGATGCATTCTTAACGCTCATAAAAATCCCAACTTCCTAACTTTAAAAACACTAAAGTTATGGCAAGTCCAATCGTCCAGTTATATGGCAGCTATAGAATATAGTCGGCTGATCCTTATGAAATTTTGTATGTCGGATTGATTGGCCAAAAATAAAACCGATAGAAAATCCCAACTAACTTAACAAACACCAAAATTATGGCATTTCCGATCAATCAGTTATATGGCAGCTATAGGATATAGTCGGCCGATCCCGGCCGTTCCGACTTAAAGAAGGGTGTGTGCAAAGTTTCAATTCGATATCTTTAAAACTGAGAGACTAGTTCGCGTAGAAACAAACAGAAGGACAGACAGACGGACATGCTTATATCAACTCAGGAGGTGATCCTGATCAAGAATATATATACTTTATAGAGTCGAAGATGTCTCCTTCATTGCGTTGCACACTTTTGACCAAAATTATAATGCCCTCTGCAAGGGTATAAAAATGCATCATCAGCTTAATCATTTTTCGTCACAAAATATATCAGAAATTTAAATAGTTATATTAATAATAACAAAAATAAATTGTTTCTTTAAAAATATTTACTGCACATATTTCATTTTACTTAAATAAATTTCCTTACCAACTTGGCGGAGGATATTTTCCAGGCCGGGTTCAGTGATGTAAACTAATACAAATTTTCGTTTTTGTTGCTTAATTGTCTTTTTTCAAAAATGGAAAAAAGCTTGTAATAGTGGCCCAGAATGAGCTAATCGAATAATATCAATTCAATATCCCTTTCAAGCTAAAGCGAGACGTTTCGATCAGTATATCTCTAGTTCCAATCGAACCTTTGCAGCAGATTTTGTATTTTGCGCCTACAGATATATTAGTAGTCGGTGCCCCACACTCCAAAAGTGCGAGTCCCGAAGTGTACTGTACTGTGTTTACAAAGATGATATTTGGTCATTTATATTTATTATTAGTTTCCCTGAGTTTTATATTTCCTATATATAAATCAAAATAAAGATCTGCTGTTAGTTTACCCAAGACTCGAGTTTCGCATGTGTAAAAGCCATTCCGGAGTTGCCGAGTTAACTCAGATATCGATAGGAAAAAAAAACATTTTGAAACCACTGATTAAGCCATTGATTCCAATACTTGTACTACGGGTAGTGCCATTATAAGTCGCGCTTATTAAATTACCACTTAAAAATGTCCTTTTGGGTGTATAAGGCCAAATGACCATTTTAATCTTACCAATCTGATACCGCTCGAGGGGGTGGTAACTAAGCCGTGGGGATTGAAGAAACTACCAGAAGGAGCTGAACATGAATCTGGAGCGGATCCTGCGACAGGGCTGGCCCTGCCAAAATCAACAAGGCACAGCGATAATCCCCGGGCTGGCAAATCAAATCTTAAAATAATACACTAAACACCTAGAGAAGCCGTGGGGTGAAGAGTGTTCAGAGTGTTTCGGGGCCAAAGCCAGGCCAAACATTTAAATTCCCAGAAAGCGAAGCCACTTTGCGGCTTTAAGCAACAACAACTGCTCTAAGCAGCAAAGTAAACATGGCATAGATGTCGCACTCGGCCCCGTGGACCAGAAGGGGAAGAGCGGGGAGACAGGCGGATTGCAGAACGGATCCTGGCCACAGAAGGACAGCCCAGTGAGAACTTTGTGCAGGGAATACCTCGCGGGCAATCCCCCCACCCCGCTGGTTCCACCCGGTCTACGTGTTAATTTGGTTCGGCGTAATTGTAACTTGACATGCATGCAGGGCGGCGGTGGAGTTTCGGGGGTTAAGGGGTGAATGGCGGAGAACCAAAAGCTGCAAAAGTGTTTTAATTGAATTATTTTCATTGTCGCCCCAGCTCGACTTTGCCTGCTGGCATTATTAACTTTTCTTGTTGCTGCAATTTATGCAAACTTTCTAAAAAAAAACACTCACTCGCCCACACTCGCACTGCCTGAAAGCCAAGCACAAAAAGTTAAATGAGTTAAACGAGCAATTTTATGAGCATGGCGAAAGTTTAGCAAATGTTACCAAAATACGAGAAACGCAAAAAGACAACGAAGCCTTCGATTGCTGTGAGTGTTTGAAAGCAAAAAGTTTATCAATGCTTAGCCCGCGGGCTTCCCAATGCATTCTCTCAGTCGCCATAAAGATTTCCCTTTACATTTTGCACTGGACCAATAGTCATTTTTTGGTATAGTCAAACAATTCTACAGTTACCTATTACTAAGCTCATACCAAACTTGTTTAAAGTGTTTATTCACTTGACTACAGAAATTATTTGTAAGCCGATTTCTCGGAGTTAACGCAATCAAGCAGAACTACCGTTCACATTTAGCAAACTCGAGTATAATCAATTGGCTGTATAAAAATAGCTGATCTTTGTTTTGGCCTAGTTTCATTATTAATAACAATGACAACCGCGGCAATTAAGAGTTATAATTTAAATACTTTATGCCCTATGCTATGATTGAATACTATTCTTTAGTCCACAAATCAAAAATATATCGTGTGAAAAAATTCGTGAAAATGTGCCTTTTTGGCCGAATTAACCATACCTCCCCTTAAAACCAATAAAGTCTCTTTCTAAAAAGGTGAGAGCATTGATTGAGTCGGCAATATTTTGAGCGTTCTGGCTTGGGGGGTTATCAAAGGAGCTGTAGATAGCACTGCAGAGTTCAATTTAAATTTGTCCGTCACGTAATGTCACCCCCAGCTGCAGATGTCCAAAGATCTGTTGTTAAACTCACCAACTGATTCCTATACGGAACGCACTGTAAGCTGTAGCTGATCATATTACTTGGGAATCATTACATCACGGAAATAGGTTCGGCATGGCAACTTATAGAGCGGGACTGCGTCTTGTAGGAGTTCCGCAAAACCTTCGCCGCGAACACAACTGAAAGCTTTCAGTTTCATATTAATGACTTTTTGATCAAGTCTCTTGTTTAAAATAATGGCCATCGTTTTAGGGCTTATGCGACTTTGATGCATGCGCCTAAGATGGTCAAGCAGTTTTGTGGCGAAGCCATGTGTGTTGTAATGGTTTTTTGAAGTGGTCCCAAAAGTCAATTGCAGGAGTTTACTTGTGAGGACAAAATAACATAAGTCGAACTGTGGAGTCCCGTCCAGAATAGTGGGATTTGTCAAATAAAAAAGCTGTTTCTAATAAAATATTTTATCCTATTGAATCTAGACTGAGATTCCTTCGGGGATTAGAGATTCTTGTCACGTATGATCTCCTGGAAACCAACTGATCGTGTTACCCGAGATTGCAGGTTGGGCAAAATATATAGTTGATGATGGAACATAGGTTTCTTCTTTTCTTAGTTTAATTAATTTACTCCCTTCGATATTAACTAACCACTTTGGATAAAATCTTACTTAAACTTAACAAATTTAATATTTTAAAAAACCGTTCTGAAAAATGGATAATTGTTTTTTAAACTAATTTTGTTTCAGCTGATATAGATTGCAGGCCATATATATAAACTTTGCATTTTATATAATCAAAAAAGTTTTTTTCCAGTAAAAAACAACTCCAAACACGTGCTACGTATTTTGGCTTTTGTCGATGGACTTTCCGTGATGTCGTGGCTGTCGTTTTCTACATGAACCTTAGGGTTTTGCCTTACTCCATTAGGAATGAAGGAGTTGTCCCTACGGGCAATTTTTCAAACTTTTTACAAATAGTTTGAAAATTTAAGAATTTTTCATTTTGTCTAATGCTTTCTTATTCCTTCTGAGTTTTACAACCAATTCAAAGAAATTTTAGCGATTTTAACAAATGATGAAATAAAATACAAGGAGCGTTCCAAAGGAAACAGGACTTTTTGCATCCAGCGCTCCCTGGTGGCGCCATGTATGTATATGTCGATTAGTACGTTAGAATTTGCTATCCATATCGATTGTCCAGTGATTTCATGACTTTTAATCCTTTCGAAGTGAAGTCATTGCGTTTTAAGTGTCAGTATGTTTGTGCTATCGGTGCGAAATTTAGCCTCGAACAGGAGCCATCAATTTATTATACCCGTTACTCGTAGAGTAAAAGGGTATATTGTATTCGTGCAAAAGTATGTAACAGGTAGAAGGAAGCGTTTCCGACCCTATAAAGTATATATATTCTTGATCAGGGTCACTAGCCGAGTCGATATAGCCATGTCCGTCTGTCCGTCTGTCCGTCTGTCTGTCCGTCTGTCTGTCCGTATGAACGCTGAGATCTCGGAAACTATAAAAGCTAGAAGATTGGCATTTTGCATGCAGATTCTAGGAGTTCCTACGCAGCGCAAGTTTATTTCAAAAAGGTGCCACGCCCCCTTTAACGCCCACAATCGCTTATATACGATTTTAAAAATTTAAATATTTCGGAAAAGTAAAAATGCAGTTTTATTGTGTTTATCAATACCTATCGAAATGTAGAAGAAATTTTTCAAATCGGACCATTAGTTAAAAAGTTATGCGTGATCAAAGTTTCTATCTCCATCTCCCTCGCACTCCTTTTACCTGAGTAACGGGTATCTGATAGTCGGGGCACCCGACTATAGCGTTCTCTCTTGTTTTTAATTAAAATTTGGTAAAACTTTACAGAAACGTTTCAATTGATGAAACAAGCCTATCCCTTAGCAGACTGCATGAGTGGACATAAATGACGATTAACATGTGGGCCAATTAAAATTTGTGATCACCGAAAATTCAATCGAAACAGTGCGTGATTTCATCAAAAATCAGTCGAAATCATCATTTAAATTCATAGAAATGAAATTGAACATCGAGCATTTTGACCGAACATTTGGGCTTACGAAAGGAGTGTGCACGGTTTATTCCGCACGAAATAAGCTGTGACATAATTAGTATCAGTCAGTATTTTTTGTTTTTCTTAGTTTTAAGTGTTATCTAATGGAGTTTAGCATTCGTGTTAAATATATTGAGTAATAAATAAATCAATACTTTGTGTGGCCTCCCTTCTTTTTGATGACATCCTTTAATCGAGTTTGTATCGATGAAAACACCGTTTTAGTGGTCTCCTTTGAAGTCTTGTCCCATTCCTCCAAGTGGGTCTTTTTAAGGTAATTATACCCGTTACTCGTAGAGTAAAAGGGTATATTGTATTCGTGCAAAAGTATGTAACAGGTAGAAGGAAGCGTTTCCGACCCTATAAAGTATATATATTCTTGTTCAGGATCACTAGCCGAGTCGATCTAGCCATGTCCGTCTGTCCGTCTGTCCGTCTGTCCGTCCGTATGAACGCTGAGATCTCGGAAACTATAAAAGCTAGAAGATTGGCATTTTGCATGCAGATTTTAGGAGTTCCTACGCCGCGCAAGTTTGTTTCAAAATGGTGCCACGCCCCCTTTAACGCCCACAATCGCTTATATACGATTTTATTTAAATATAAATTTAAATATTTCGGAAAAGTAAAAATGCAGTTTTATTGTGTTTATCAATACCTATCGAAATGTAGAAGAAATTTTTCAAATCGGACCATTCGTTTAAAAGTTATGCGTGATCAAAGTTTCTATCTCCATCTCCCTCGCTCTCCTTTTACCTGAGTAACGGGTATCTGATAGTCGGGGCACCCGACTATAGCGTTCTCTCTTGTTTTTAATAGATATTGACCTCTTGCGGATGGTCAGATCCAAAATTGACCAGACATTTTCAATCACGTTAAGGTCTGGTGACTGCCAGGTGAATTCACTAAGTGAGGCAGTTTTAGGTGTTTGTTTTCTAGCACCGTATTAGAGATAAGAGAGCAGATTCTTCTTTTGATCTTATTTTGGGATAACGTGTTATTTGCAGACGAGTCAACATTTTAACTTTTTGATCTATATTCGAGTCGATTGAGCCATGTCTGTCTGAATGAAAGTCGAGATTTCGGAAACTACAAAAGCTAGAGATTTGAGTTTCAGCATGAAAAATCTAGCTTTCCTTATGCAGCGCAAGTCTATTCCAAAATGTGGCCACGCCATCTAAATTATTATTATTTGTCACAGGCTTAAAACTGTGCTCCTAAGATAACAAATTTTTGAGAGGTGTCCGTAAGATTTTTCACATGGCTATACGTAAAGTTTATTTGCTTGCTAAGCTCGAGGTCAGTGTGTGTTTAAATTATAAGACAATGAATAGTTTACATATTTTAATATGTTTTAAAACTCAGAGCTTGATACCTATACATATATTCAAAAGCACTGCAAATATTACTTTCAACCGATCAAACCTTTCTCCATTATTGTGCCCGTTTTTATCAGTCGAAAAGCATTTTCAATTTTAATAGCCTATCGATTTCTTGCTGTATTGGGTGTTTTTTTCTTTTGCCGGGAGCATAAAAATGTTGGCAGAAAAAGGCCAAATTCAAATCCCGAAAAGCGGCCAACAAGACAACAATGAAATAAGCCATTCACACCCTGCTGATATGGAATATCGGCATTGGGGGATTGGCAGGCAGTCTAGGAAGTGTGTGCGGGCCCTAATTCAAAGGCCAAACAGCAGCCACAACACCAACAGCCGCACTCCCTCACATAGAATAGACTCGGCCCTGTACTAAAATGGTGGCAACGGAGAGGGGCAGATAAGGAAGAGAACGGAGGTGGAACGATGTGCAAAATGTTCTTAATTCTCAATTCATATGCAAATTTATTTTATCGCCAGCTCTGGCTGCCGGCTGAAGCCTGACTGGGTGGATAGCTGCCTGCAACAACAATGAAGGATTGTGGGCGCACAGAGTCCTCCAAGCCCCATTTGAAACCCACAAAACCATTTCAATCATCTAACACCCGAATGGAAGTCAGTAGAGGTCGAGGGTTGCCGTCACGTTATTGCTTGTAACTGTGCCTGTTTTCGGACAGAACTTAATAACACTAGCTTTCAAAATTAAATCAACAATTTGCTCTAGAATCGAAATTTGAGTTTTTTGGTATAATAGCTTTTCAGGATTACAAAAATTATACTTAAAGTGTGGTTTGAAGTATCGTTTTTTTTCGTGTTTTTCCTGGCCTTACAATTCAAGCTTTAATGTTTCATCGAATGCTATCAGGGAGTTAAACTGCATGAATAAAACCAACATTGGTTTCTTGAGTAATAGTCGGTTTAGTTTTGTAAGCTAGTATTATTGATTTTGTATACCCTTGCAGAGAGTATTATAATTTTGGTTAAAAGTGAAAGAGACATCTCCGACCCTATAACGTATATATCTTCTTGAGCAGGACCGAGTCCTGAGTTGATATAACCATGTCCGTCTGTCCTTCTGTCTGTCCGTCTGTCCGTCTGTCTGTTTCTACGCGAACTAGTCTCTCAGTTTTAAAGATATCGAATTGAAACTTTGCACACACCCTTCGTTCCATTGCAGTAGTATATAAGTCCGAACATGGGAAGACTATATCAAATAGTCGCCATATAACTGATTGATCGGAAATGCCATAACTTTGGTGCTTTAGGAAGGTGGTATTTTTTATGAGTATTAATTTTGGAGAATATAATTTACAGAATATTCTGCAAGGGTATATTAACTTCGGCTCCGCCCGAAGTTAGCTTTCCTTTCTTGTTTTTATTTGCTTTTTCACGGCTGGATAAATTTAACTGAAACGTTTATAAAAACTTTTCAAAAATGGGTTTTGGACAATGTGGTTTGGCTCAATTTTTTCGGTTTTGGTGGAAAATATTTTTGAATATATTTACTTTTATATAATATAGTCCTTACAAAAATTTTCGCATAACACCCAACTCTATCAGATGCTTGCAATCAACGGGAACTTGTATTACAATTTAAGTCCAAAGTTTCTCAAAAAGGACTGAAAAGTTATGTATTTATCAGAGAGATGTGTTGGACACTTCCTCCTGCGAAAATCTTAATCATTTGTCGTATCCCCACACTTTGTGCTGTAAGTTAAAATTTTATTCATTTTTTTGTATGTCTATGCCTATGCCTATCATATATGCTCTTGCAAAAGAATCGCTATAAGAAATAAGATCAAATTAAAAATCAACTTGTAACAATACTTTTTTGTGGGTATTACCAGTAAAATTAATCGTAGCTCATCTAAATAAAAAGTCGGACCACTGTGCATCATTCTGTGACTATTTCTGCTCCTCCCCACGAAACGAGTAAGCGGAAAAAAGCGGAAGTCATGTTGTTCTGCGATGATGCCGCCACCGTTCTCAGACAATTTTTTAAGACAGGAGCGTTCGGAAACGGGGCTTGGGCACCGGGTATTTCGTACTGGTCACTGGACTGCACGTCTGTGCTATTTCAAAGCGATTGCCACGTTTACCATGGGGCACACAAAAGTGAAGCGAAGTAAGGCGGAAGTGCTTTCCTGCTTTTCTTTTCCCGACTCGGTCGGTCTTTTTGTAGTGGGTGAAAGTCTTTTTAATTGAAGTGGCTTGGACACACACCGAGCTGGATATTTTGAATTCAATGATGCGGCAGGCGGTGAAAGCCTTTGACTGTCTGCATGAAGTTGGCTCCTTCAAAGGGACACCAGCCCTTCTGACTTCAGAAAAAACAGCCGAGACTGAGCGGAAGCAACTATGCCGTATATGTCATTAAAATTTACTACAATCTATTTTGCTTGCTAATTGGCACTTGGCCATGTCCTGCTCAGGCGCTTTGTGTCTTCTCCAAGATCCAGCTCTCCTTCTTCCAGGCCATAATCGTTACTTGCACCGGCCACTTTGGTCGGCAATTAGTGAAGGCCCAGGCCGAGAATAGCAAGTGCAACTGAATCCCGTTCAATGCTGCATGGTCGTTTAATTACGGCCGTAGCTTAGCACTTGCAGGACATTAACCAACACGGCCTGGCAAGTCGTAAATAGCACATCGCACTTTAAAAACAGCATCCGTTTTTCTATCGGGATTGGCCCACAAAGCGAGTCACAAGCATGGCGAACACTATAAATCCATTTGAAATGCGCATTAGCATATGTCAAGTGCTGCCTCATCTTGGTCACTTCCCGATGGCAGGCAGTAAAACCCACTCATGCACTTGACGCGCAGGACTGCCACTGGATCATCCCATTACATTGCAGTGCTAAATTGCTAATTACGCGGCGCCAACTTCCGCAGGCGTGAACTCAGGAGCAGAAGGGACCAAATGGCTGCAGCGTAATGGAATCCGGCGAGCGGAATGTAAAGTGAGCGCGAAACTTATTAGAAAATATTTACGGAGCGCTTGAAAAACACTGACTCAGTAAACGTAGGCAAATGGCTAGTGGGAAATTAAACCAACTGTGGGAACATGGTGGTCCCTTGGATGAAACAAATTCAATTTAAAAACAAGAAAGGAAAGCTAACTTCGGGCGGAGCCGAAGTTGATATACCCTTGCAGAATATTCTGTAAATAATATTCTCCAAAATTATTCATATGATGCATTCTTAATACAAATAAAAATCCCAACTTCCTAACTTTAAAAACACCAAAGTTATGGCAATTTCAATCGTTCAGTTATATGGCAGCTATAGGATATAGTCGGCCGATCCCTATAAAATTTGGTAGGTCGGATTGATTGGCCAAATATAAAACCCATAGAAAATCCCAACTTCCTAACTCTAAAAACACCAAAGTTATGCTATTTCCTATCGTTATATGGGAGCTATAGGATATAGTCGGCCGATCCTTATGAAATTTGGTAGGTCGAATTGATTGGCCAAATAAAGAAGCCATAGAAAATCCCAACTTCCTAACTTTACAAACAGCAGAGTTATGGCATTTCCTATCGTTCAGTTATATGGCAGCTATAGGATATAGTCGGCCGATCCCGGCCGTTCCGACTTATATACTGCGTGCAAAGGAAAGAAGGGTGTGTGCAAAGTTTCAATTCGATAGCTTTAAAACTGAGAGACTAGTTCGCGTAGAAACAGACAGACGGACAGACGGACAGACGGACAGACGGACATGGCTATATCAACTCAGGAGGTGATCCTGATCAAGAATATATATACTTTATAGGGTCGGAGATGTCTCCTTCACTGCGTTGCACACTTTTGACCAAAATTATAATACCCTCTGCAAGGGTATAACAAGAAAGGAAAGCTAACTTCGGGCGGAGCCGAAGTTGATATACCCTTGCAGAATATTCTGTAAATAATATTCTCCAAAATTATTCATATGATGCATTCTTAATACAAATAAAAATCCCAACTTCCTAACTTTAAAAACACCAAAGTTATGGCAATTTCAATCGTTCAGTTATATGGCAGCTATAGGATATAGTCGGCCGATCCCTATAAAATTTGGTAGGTCGGATTGATTGGCCAAATATAAAACCCATAGAAAATCCCAACTTCCTAACTCTAAAAACACCAAAGTTATGCTATTTCCATCGTTATATGGGAGCTATAGGATATAGTCGGCCGATCCTTATGAAATTTGGTAGGTCGAATTGATTGGCCAAATAAAGAAGCCATAGAAAATCCCAACTTCCTAACTTTACAAACAGCAGAGTTATGGCATTTCCTATCGTTCAGTTATATGGCAGCTATAGGATATAGTCGGCCGATCCCGGCCGTTCCGACTTATATACTGCGTGCAAAGGAAAGAAGGGTGTGTGCAAAGTTTCAATTCGATAGCTTTAAAACTGAGAGACTAGTTCGCGTAGAAACAGACAGACGGACAGACGGACAGACGGACAGACGGACATGGCTATATCAACTCAGGAGGTGATCCTGATCAAGAATATATATACTTTATAGGGTCGGAGATGTCTCCTTCACTGCGTTGCACACTTTTGACCAAAATTATAATACCCTCTGCAAGGGTATAACAAGAAAGGAAAGCTAACTTCGGGCGGAGCCGAAGTTGATATACCCTTGCAGAATATTCTGTAAATAATATTCTCCAAAATTATTCATATGATGCATTCTTAATACAAATAAAAATCCCAACTTCCTAACTTTAAAAACACCAAAGTTATGGCAATTTCAATCGTTCAGTTATATGGCAGCTATAGGATATAGTCGGCCGATCCCTATAAAATTTGGTAGGTCGGATTGATTGGCCAAATATAAAACCCATAGAAAATCCCAACTTCCTAACTCTAAAAACACCAAAGTTATGCTATTTCCTATCGTTATATGGGAGCTATAGGATATAGTCGGCCGATCCTTATGAAATTTGGTAGGTCGAATTGATTGGCCAAATAAAGAAGCCATAGAAAATCCCAACTTCCTAACTTTACAAACAGCAGAGTTATGGCATTTCCTATCGTTCAGTTATATGGCAGCTATAGGATATAGTCGGCCGATCCCGGCCGTTCCGACTTATATACTGCGTGCAAAGGAAAGAAGGGTGTGTGCAAAGTTTCAATTCGATAGCTTTAAAACTGAGAGACTAGTTCGCGTAGAAACAGACAGACGGACAGACGGACAGACGGACATGGCTATATCAACTCAGGAGGTGATCCTGATCAAGAATATATATACTTTATAGGGTCGGAGATGTCTCCTTCACTGCGTTGCACACTTTTGACCAAAATTATAATACCCTCTGCAAGGGTATAACAAGAAAGGAAAGCTAACTTCGGGCGGAGCCGAAGTTGATATACCCTTGCAGAATATTCTGTAAATAATATTCTCCAAAATTATTCATATGATGCATTCTTAATACTAATAAAAATCCCAACTTCCTAACTTTAAAAACACCAAAGTTATGGCAATTTCAATCGTTCAGTTATATGGCAGCTATAGGATATAGTCCGCCGATCCCTATAAAATTTGGTAGGTCGGATTGATTGGCCAAATATAAAACCCATAGAAAATCCCAACTTCCTAACTCTAAAAACACCAAAGTTATGCTATTTCCTATCGTTATATGGGAGCTATAGGATATAGTCGGCCGATCCTTATGAAATTTGGTAGGTCGAATTGATTGGCCAAATAAAGAAGCCATAGAAAATCCCAACTTCCTAACTTTACAAACACCAGAGTTATGGCATTTCCTATCGTTCAGTTATATGGCAGCTATAGGATATAGTCGGCCGATCCCGGCCGTTCCGACTTATTACTGCGTGCAAAGGAAAGAAGGGTGTGTGCAAAGTTTCAATTCGATATCTTTAAAACTGAGAGACTAGTTCGCGTAGAAACAGACAGACGGACAGACGGACAGACGGACATGGCTATATCAACTCAGGAGGTGATCCTGATCAAGAATATATATACTTTATAGGGTCGGAGATGTCTCCTTCACTGCGTTGCACACTTTTGACCAAAATTATAATACCCTCTGCAAGGGTATAACAAGAAAGGAAAGCTAACTTCGGGCGGAGCCGAAGTTGATTTACCCTTGCAGAATATTCTGTAAATAATATTCTCCAAAATTATTCATATGATGCATTCTTAATACTCATAATCTCAACTTCCTAACTTTAAAAACACCAAAGTTATGGCAATTTCAATCGTTCAGTTATATGGCAGCTATAGGATATAGTCGGCCGATCCCTATAAAATTTAGTAGGTCGGATTGATTGGCCAAATATAAAACCCATAGAAAATCTCAACTTCCTATCTCTAAAAACACCAAAGTTATGCTATTTCCTATCGTTATATGGGAGCTATAGGATATAGTCGGCCGATCCTTATGAAATTTGGTAGGTCGAATTAATTGGCCACATAAAGAAGCCATAGAAAATCCCAACTTCCTAACTTTACAAACAGCAGAGTTATGGCATTTCCTATCGTTCAGTTATATGGCAGCTATAGGATATAGTCGGCCGATCCCGGCCGTTCCGACTTATATACTGCGTGCAAAGGAAAGAAGGGTGTGTGCAAAGTTTCAATTTGATAGCTTTAAAACTGAGAGACTAGTTTGCGTAGAAACAGACAGACGGACAGACGGACATGGCTATATCAACTCAGGAGGTGATGCTGATCAAGAATATATATACTTTATAGGGTCGGAGATGTCTCCTTCACTGCGTTGCACACTTTTGACCAAAATTATAATACCCTCTGCAAGGGTATAATAAAAACAAGAAAGGAAAGCTAACTTCGGGCGGAGCCGAAGTTGATATACCCTTGCAGAATATTCTGTAAATAATATTCTCCAAAATTATTCACATAATGCATTCTAAATACTCATAAAAATCGCAACTTCCTAACTTTAAAATCACCAAAGTTATGGCATTTTCAATCGTTCAGTTATATGGCAGCTATGGGATATAGACGGCCGATCCCTATAAAATTTAGTAGGTTTGATTGATTGGCCAAATATAAAACTCATAGAAAATCCCAACTTCCTAACTTTAAAAACACCAAAGTTATGCTATTTCATATCGTTATATGGGAGCTATAGGATATAGTCGGCCGATCCTTATGAAATTTGGTAGGTCGAATTGATTGGCCAAATCAAAAAGCCATAGAAAATCCCAACTTTCTAACTTTACAAACAGCAGAGTTATGGCATTTCCTATCGTTCAGTTATATGGCAGCTATAGGATATAGTCGGCCGATCCCGGCCGTTCCGACTTATATACTGAGTGCAAAGGAAAGAAGGGTGTGTGCAAAGTTTCAATTCGATAGCTTTAAAACTGAGAGACTAGTTCGCGTAGAAACAGACAGACGGACAGACAGACGGACAGACGGACAGACGGACATGGCTATATCAACTCAGGAGGTGATCCTGATCAAGAATATATATACTTTATAGGGTCGGAGATGTCTCCTTCACTGCGTTGCACACTTTTGACCAAAATTATAATACCCTCTGCAAGGGTATAACAAGAAAGGAAAGCTAACTTCGGGCGGAGCCGAAGTTGATATACCCTTGCAGAATATTCTGTAAATAATATTCTCCAAAATTATTCATATAATGCATTCTAAATACTCATAAAAATCCCAACTTCCTAAATTTAAAAACATCAAAGTTATGGCATTTTCAATCGTTCAGTTATATGGCAGCTATAGGATATAGTCGGCCGATCCCTATAAAATTTGGTAGGTTGGATTGATTGGCCAAATATAAAATTCATAGAAAATACCAAATTCCTAACTTTAAAAATACCAAAGTTATGGTATTTCCTATCGTTATATGGGAGCTATAGGATATAGTCGGCCGATCCTTATGAAATTTGGTAGGTCGAATTGATTGGCCAAGTAAAAAAGCCATAGAAAATCCCAACTTCCTAACTTTACAAACACCAGAGTTATGGCATTTCCTATCGTTCAGTTATATGGCAGCTATAGGATATAGTCGACCGATCCCGGCCGTTCCGACTTATATACTGCGTGCAAAGGAAAGAAGGGTGTGTGCAAAGTTTCAATTCGATATCTTTAAAACTGAGAGACTAGTTCGCGTAGAAACAGACAGACGGACAGACAGACGGACAGACAGACGGACAGACGGACAGACGGACATGCTTATATCAACTCAGGAGGTGATCCTGATCAAGAATATATATACTTTATAGGGTCGGAGATGTCTCCTTCACTGCGTTGCACACTTTTGACCAAAATTATAATACCCTCTGCAAGGGTATAACAAGAAAGGAAAGCTAACTTCGGGCGGAGCCGAAGTTGAAATACCCTTGCAGAATATTCCGATTTATATTCTCCAAACTTATTCATTTGATGCATTCTTAACACTCATAAAAAAGGATAGGATATAGTCGGCCGATCCTTATGAAATTTGGTAGGTCAGATTGATTGGCCAAATATAAAAGCCATAGAAAATCCCAACTTCCTAACTTTACAAATCCCAAAGTTATGGCATTACCGATCAATCAGTTATATAGAAGCTATAGGATATAGTCGGCCGATCCTTATGAAATTTGGTAGGTCGGATTGACTGGCCAAATAAAATACCCATAGGAAATCCCAACTTCCTAACTTAACAAACACTAAAGTTATGGCATTTCCGATCAATCAGTTATATGGCAGCTATAGGATATAGTTGTCCGATCCTGGCCCTTCCGACTTATATACTGCGTGCAAAGGATCGAAGGCTGTGTGCAAAGTTTCAATTCGATATCTTTAAAACTGAGAGACTAGTTCGCGTAGAAACAGACAGACGGACAGACAGACGGACAGACAGACGGACAGACAGACGGACAGACAGACGGACAGACAGACGGACAGACAGACGGACAGACAGACGGACAGACGGACATGGCTATATCAACTCAGGAGGTGATCCTGATCAAGAATATATATACTTTATAGGGTCGGAGATGTCTCCTTCACTGCGTTGCACACTTTTGACCAAAATTATAATACCCTCTGCAAGGGTATAAAAATGTTTGGGTCAGAAGTAGTTATTTAATACAGATATTAATAATACAGCCATTTAAATTCGATTGAATTAATTAAACAATTATACTCCCAATAAAATTAATGTTTCAATGAGTGTCAATTTCATATGTGCGGCTACAAAACATTCTAAAAATTTATTTCTATTTACGAGTCCGTTCCGTGGTACGTTCGGAATGTAAACATTCACAGGGACCTCCACAGATCACTCGTCAGAGAAGATATAGCACAAATCACAACAAAGTAGTACAACAGGCTATCAGTACATCCAAATCATCTCGCGAGAGCCCTTACGCGAGTTTCCAGCAGTTCTCGTCTTCGCCGCAACGACCATCCAATCCAGCGCTAATGATTAGGACCATGTAGTCTCTATTCAGTTAAAATTAAACTGTTAGATAATGTATTATTTTAAGATTTGCAACCTTATTGTTAGACTCATAAAGAGAAGATCCAATAAATAAAACCAAGCTTTAATAAAAAAAAAACGAGTCTGTTCTTCAGCTGTGAGAGAGCGCATTTATGTGAGCCTTTTCTTAGCTAGATCGAAGCAAATAAAACCAGCAAATTAAATCCGGCAGATCATAAGGTAATCCTTATTAAACATGGGGTGAATAGATGATTTTTTAAATTCCTCTTTTTATTCAACAAAAAAAAGTCGCCCCTCTGCATCCTAACATTTGATGAGAAGGTGATTGCTAGGTGTACTCTGAAGATGCTAAAAAAACGGGTAGTGGGTGCTCCATTCTTGGCAATTGAAGAAAATCAAGAATATCAAAACCGGTCATAGGTAATTAGTCAGATGGTGTGGTTATAGAAGAGGTCCGAGCCTGTCACGGCCCAAAATCCAAAGGCCAGAAGATCCAAAGGAGAGCCCAACCTAGAGACTGATGTCTGACAATCTCAGCTTGCTGTAAATCACTGTGAGCCCAAGAAAACTTTTGAAGCGGCATTTTCAGCTTTGCTATTTCAAAGGTATGTCTTGTCCTCGTCCACAAGAGGATGAGTGCACGACCTTTTCTGGCCAATTCGAGATGGAGAAGTAATAGGTATTCTTTCAGCAGGAGAAGCCACTTGCTGGATCTGGTCAACTAAGACCTCAGCAAAGGAATCCACATCGTCCACGGAAAAAGGAGGGTCAGGGCATTCGCGTACCGAAACTTCTTATATCCGAACCCCTGCTCGTAGCCTGGTTTCATAACGAGAGGGAGGTGGTCATTAATCCTAGGAAATTTCGTAGGTGCTCCGGTGTCCAAAATCTGCATATTTAAGATCATCCGCCCCAGAAGCTGTGGTGCGCATTCCAATCGCCTCCACAAAGGAAGCGGCTACATATTGAGCCAAAAATGACGGTGAGCAAGGGGACAGTAGACAGCTAAAAACGACATTCTGCCAAACCCAGGGGCCGAATTTGTGGAAATTATCAATTCCGATATTAGGGTGATCAGGTGATGATCTAAGGAGGGCTTAACGATGATAATGATCAACATCGTGGTGGTTCTGCACGTTGGCAGAGTGCACTTCAAAAGATTGCAGCCTAGTACTCAGATCAAACAAACCCAGCTGCTTGACAGTACGATCAAAGCACACTAAATGCTGATGAACTCTCAAATACTAGCCTAAAGCAACGTTATATCAAATTTCAGAAAATTTACAAGATTATTTTTGTTATGATTGATTTGGTAAAGTCCAAAATTAATAACAATTTTCATTTTTAACAAGGAAAACCAGTTAATAAAACCAATTATATTGGATTACTGCAACTTTTTTAAGGGTAAATGTTTGATTTGCAATGTCCCAATTGGACATCGATTGATCAACTCAATTATCCTGTCCACATTGGCCTAGTCCTATAACTCAAGCTTCGAACAGCTGTTCAATGGCTGCTGACCATCAGCCTTAAAAAGTTGAGCTAGTGGTGATAGTATTAGAGTGTCGGCAGATAATAGGCCAAACACGAGAGAACGCTATAGTCGAGTGCCTCGACTATTAGATACCCGTTACTCAGCTAATCAACTTAATATAAATATGCCTTCTTGTATGATTTTCGCCGCTCGAATTAGCTCCCGATTTTTATGGCGCTATTGTATTGCGCCATCTACCCCAAGACATTGGTACCACGGGCCATGAAAGGCGGAAATGTAGGCGCTAGCCAGGCTTAAGCGTTTAATGGGTTTTTGGGCGTTAGAGTGGACGTGGTAAGCTTTTATTAGGCCAATCGATAGGTATTGACGAAACAAATACATATCAATTAAAATTTAGATAATAGCATCAAAACTGTGGCCACAGCTTGTGGCTTGTGGGCGTCAGAGGAGGCGTGGAACCATTTTCAAAACAAACTTGCGCTGCGTAGGAACTCCTAAAATCTACTGCAAAATGCCAATCTTCTAGCTTTTTTAGTTTCCGAGACCTCAGCGTTCATACGGACAGACAGAAGGACAGACCGACGGACAGACGAACAGACGGACATGGCTAGATCGACTCGGCTAGTGATCCTGAGCAAGAATATATATACTTTATAGGGTCGGAAACGCTACCTTCTACCTGTTACATACTTTTGCACGAATACAATATACCCTTTTACTCTACGAGTAACGGGTATAAAAAGTCCTAAATATTCGTCTATTTCCTACTCAACTCCACTCTTGAAATTCACTAGTTAGCTCCATGCTAAAGCGTTGCAAAAAAATTTGCTTTGCCCTAAACTCGAAAATCCAAGCCTTGAGTGTATTGTGTCTTGCACCTAAGAATGGATCCCGATACTCAAAATTGGACCTCTAGTCTTTTATTAAGTAATAGCTATTATTGGCTTGCCCGGTTTCCTAGTTTTAAAGACATCTAAATGTGACTTTTCCCAAACTCTTATTTCTATTGCAGGTAATTTATTTGTACATATGTAAGTCGGAACGCGACGGATTGAGCGACAGCAGTAGCTCTCCTACTATAAATTTAATTGTAATTATAATTGTAATCTTTTTACCTTTGAACGGAAATACGTGTCTTTGCACGTACGTTCGTTATGCCGATGCTGGTCAGCTTCTGATTCCCCGGCTGTGGGCTGGCAGTGATTAAGTGCAACCAGCGTCGGACACTGGACACCGGGAATGTGACACCATCTAGCCCAGAATCCTGCGCTGCAGTCACCAGGACTCATTTTTCTCGCTGCCAGTAGCCAAGTTGGCAATTAAAGATATGTACATACATACAATGTATGTATATCGGGCTCTGAGAGCTCACTAGGCAGTGAATTCACTGAATTTTTTGTGGAAATAAATTGTAGAAATAGGAAAAAACGTGCAACAGCTGTTTACCGCTTGCCCCGGATCGCGTTCCAGAAGTGGTAATCTGCGCCGGGGACGGGCGACCGAAACAGGGGCATGCAAACCAGTTGGCATTTTCACTTCTACAACTTTTTCAGGATTTATTTTCACACTCTCGAGGACAACTTTGCAGGGCGGCCACATGGCCCGGAGTGTTGCGTCCATCCGCCAGCTCGGGCTCCTCCTTCTGCTCTTCTACTCAGCATCTCATGTGCCAGGACCTCTGCTTCTCACAGACGCCCCGTCCAAGTATGTGAGTGCCGCAGTAGTCAAGATGTTGCCTTGTTTCGTCTGCTGCTCTTTAATGGCTTCATATTTCCTGCAAAATTAGAGAAGTTACTTCTGCTTACATTCGGAGTTGCTTCTGGCCCCGGAATACAACTTGGCCTCTGGTCCTTTGTCTACAGCGAACTTGTCTTTGTTGCAAGTTTCTCGCTGCTCATTATGACCGGGACCACGCACACTCCCCGAGTCTACTCCATTAAACTGTAATTTTTGGCAACATTTTGGTTTGCATAAATCTTGCCCGACTGCAGCCGGTCCTGGTACACATCCTGCCGGTCTCTGGTGTCCTTGTGGCTCACGCTCGCTCATGTTTCAAGTTTATTAAAAAGTCCTTAACATATTATGGTTACTTAAACTATTAAAATAACAACGTCTGACTCCCTGCGAAAGTGTTGCTCTGTGTGGTGGAAGGTGTCTTCTGGGGCTACTGAGCTCGTCGCCTGCCTGGACCCAGTGCCGCAGATAATGTGTATATGATTCGAGTACCAACAATGGGCTCGAGTGCTGGCATTATTTCGAGTCGGGACCGAGATACCCATCTACAAGGCCGGCAGTCACTTCAGTCAGCCAATCACTGGCAGACCTATGTACCAGCTATCCACATCGATTTCCATGCCACTCGTGATGGGCGGAAGAAACCGCAAATCCGTACTAGGCTCATTAAGAAACTTTTGCGGCCGGTGGGAGGCCCCAGAAAGAAAACCTAAAATAAATCGAGGTGGGTGCAACCATTTGGCCGTGTGGCTCGGGGGAAGGAAAGGGGAAGACGCCGCTCGGAAAAACAAAACAACTGCAGTGTGACAAACAATGGGACGCTCGCAATCGGTTTTGCGGGTAGTGTCCTGTCCAACGGCTGCTGGCTTGTGACAGGACAGGACCCGCCCCTCGGGAAGCCCATGTGGCAGGGCCAGCGATAAGGGCCACGGACGGGCGGCGATTGCGTCGCAGAACAAATAACTTACCGAAAAAGCCGCAGAAGCACACAGTGCCAGGCACATCGGCAGGAACTGGAGACCGCTAATGTTTAGCCACATGTGGGAGGCGGGTGGCGAGGGGCTAACTTGTCAGGCTTCTGGAATTGCATTGTCAAAGTATCTCCTCCGTGGTATGCAAATTTCCCTTGAACAAAAAAGCGTGATCCCCAAAAAGAAGTACATACTTTATTAGTTTGTGTACGAATCCGGAAAAGCCTTTACTGTAAATTTGTCCATTAAACCAGTCGCAGGAAAAAAGGATTACAAAAATAGCTTTAAAAACGAATTATTTAATCAGTAACGCAGTGGACTCTTTAACGTTCATATATTATTGACCACCGGGATGTTTTATTGTTTATCATAAGTTCATCATGAAACTAAAGCTCGCTAGGAACACAGTATTACTCAAAGGGTAAATGAATATATGTTAATACTTTGACCTACGACAAAATTTGATATTAGAAATTTTGTATGTTGAAAGTATGATCATTAGGACGATTTTTACCTCGTTAAGAGGTAAATGTAAAAAAAATGTAAATGTATTTTACATTTTGTGTTAAAGTAAATTGAATAATATTATATTAAAATAAATGTTTGAGCTATAATCGTTTACAAAATATCAGCTTAAGAAATTTGGCTTTTTTCTTCAAGTTAACAAGAGAGAACGCTATAGTCGAGTGCCTTGACTATTAGATACCCGTTACTCAGCTAAACAACTGAATATAAATATGCCTTCTTGTATGTTTTTCGCCGCTCGAATCAGCTCCCGATTTTTATGTTAAAATCGGTTCCCAGGGAACACCTCCAATTTGGCAAACTTGATTTGATTTGCATAGTTCTTGGGATATAGTTCGGTATTGACAAATGAAAACCATCGCAATTTCCTTTAATAAAAATCCTTATCGAGAATTAACGTTGACTCTGTTGAGCACCATGGCCAGCTGTTCCAAAATCATCCGTTAGATGGCGCTATTGCATACGCCATGAAAGGCGGAAATGTAGGCGCTGGCCAGGCTTAAGCGTTTAATGGGTTTTTGGGCGTTAGGGTGGGCGTGGCAAACTTTTATTTGGCCAATCGATAGGTATTGACGAAATAAATACATATAAAAAAAAAATTTCATAATAGCATTAAAACTGTGGCCACAGCTTGTGGCTTGTGGGCGTCAGAGGGGGCGTGGCACCATTTTGAAACAAACTTGCGCTGCGTAGGAACTCCTAAAATCTACATGCAAAATGCCAATCTTCTAGCTTTTATAGTTTCCGAGATCTCAGCGTTCATACGGACAGACAGACAGACAGACGGACAGACAGACGGACAGACGGACATGGCTAGATCGACTCGGCTAGTGATCCTGAACAAGAATATATATACTTTATAGGGTCGGAAACGCTTCCTTCTACCTGTTACATACTTTTGCACGAATACAATATACCCTTTTACTCTACGAGTAACGGGTATAAAAACAAAAAAAAAAACAAGAGAAACGCTATAGTCGAGTGCCTCGACTATTAGATACCCGTTACTCAGCTAAACAACTTTATATAAATATGCCTTCTTGTATGTTTTTCGCCGCCAGCTGTTCAAAAGTCATCCGTTAGCAGGCGTTAGCAGAATATATATACTTTATAGGGTCGGAGATGTCTCCTTCACTGCGTTGCACATTTTTGACCAAAATTATAATACCCTCTGCAAGGGTATAAAAATACTATTGTTTTTAAAAGAAACTTATTGTTTTTTATTGTGGGCGATAAATTTTTTCATTTAACACCAAAAATATTAAAAATATAAAATATGTCGAAATTTTTATGTGATATTTTAAATATTATCATTTTTTGTTTTTGATAAAAAAATATCATCGATACGATATTTTTAAAATTTTCGACAACCCTACTCGAAGCTCCAATAATTTATAATCGGCATATAATAGTGACCATAGATTGACAGATATATGACAGCTATGGGGTATAGTCAACCGATTTTCATCAAATCTCAAGAGATAGGTTACAAATGATACAAATCAACCGATCTATACTCAACATAAAAAACAAACAGCGAAATTTAACATTTTGAATGTTTCGTTTTCAAACTTGATTTGCGTAAAAACAAAAATACGATTTAAATATATATAACGCTCTGCTAAATATAAAATCGTTTCTCCTGTAAGGATTCCTTTTCGGATAAAGCACTATCGAGGATCGCACAGAAATCCGACAAAATATGGCAGTAATGTAATCTGATTAACCAAAATTGGTCGGATATTATTATGATGTACATAAAATTTCAGCAGAATATGATGTTTGGCGAAAAGTTCAAACCCATGGTTCTGATTTAATTTATTGTATCTTTGTTCAGGATTTTAATATGTTAAGCTCAGGACAAAGGTGTCCGCTTAGCATATTGGAAGAATTAATGTATAACCATTCAGACATAATTTTCAAACTGATATTTTTAGAAACTTTACTTTGGCATATTTTCTAGTTCTAGTTTATTCATGTTAAACTCTTTTACATAATTTCATGATCAACTTGTAACAAATCGGAAAAAAAACTTGAGCTCTTAAAAGTGAAGGAATATACAAGTTCCAATAAAGTCGAGCGAGCGTGGGCCGCACAGAATGCACATTCTTAAACCCTTAATCTGAACATATGTATGTTTATATATATTTAAAAGACACTATGCGCATTTTGCAGATGGCTAAACTGCATGGATTTTGTTGCGGGTTGTTCTGTTTCTTTTATTATACCCGTTACTCGTAGAGTAAAAGGGTATATTGTATTCGTGCAAAAGTATGTAACAGGTAGAAGGAAGCGTTTCCGACCCTATAAAGTATATATATTCTTGTTCAGGATCTCTAGCCGAGTCGATCTAGCCATGTCCGTCTGTCCGTCTGTCCGTCCGTATGAACGATGAGATCTCGGAAACTATAAAAGCTAGAGGATTGATATTTTGCATGTAGATTTGAGGAGTTCCTACGCAGCGCAAGTTTGTTTCAAAATGGTGCCACGCCCCCTCTGACGCCCACAAGCCACAAGCTGTGGCCACAGTTTTGATGCTATTATGAAAATTTTAATTGATATGTATTTGTTTCGTCAATACCTTTCGATTGGCCAAATAAAAGTTTGCCACGCCCACTCTAACGCTCAAAAACCCATTAAACGCTTAAGCCTGGCTAGCGCCTACAATTCCGCCTTTCATGGCGTATACAATAGCGCCATCTAACGGATGACTTTGGAACAGCTGGCCAAGGCGCTCAACAGAGTCAACGTTAATTCTCGATAAGGATTATTAAAGGAAATTGCGATGGCTTTCATTTGTCAATACCGAACTATATCCCAGGAACTATGCAAATCAAGTCAAGTTAGCCATAATGGAGGTCTGAGTCAAACAATGGCGTATGTGTGTATGTTTGTAAGCATATACATATGTATGTATTTACATTGTACACAGTTGCAATTGCCCTGCAAAGAAGGCATATTTATATTAAGTTGTTTAGCTGAGTAACGGGTATCTAATAGTTGAGGCACTCGACTATAGCGTTCTCTCTTGTTTTTTTACTAGATCAATATGAGGTGTCCAAAAACGTTTCTCCTCTGATGCTACGCTAAACGGCCATTTGTTTAGAAACCTTTATGAGTTTTTCATATTCGTGAAATCCCTGGTGTGTGATTAATATACAAAAACTATCTGGGTTCTGGGATAAAAAATAAAATCTTTTGAAGTGTCTTTTGTCCGATCAGAGTGTTTAAAAATGAGCGCAAAAACTCAACAAAACAGCCTAGAAAAATCGGCTGCCATAATTTAGTGCAGCTAAATTCTTTAAACTACCAAATTACTATCAGAAAATTAAAAAGAAATTGTTAAATTTGAATTGTATTGCTTTGTATTTATTTGTACATAGAATTGATGATATTCTTTAAGGACCGTATCTCACTTAGTTCAAATGTGGTCTTAAAAATGCTGTGATACTAAAAAGATTATAATTTTTCCGCTGGCGAATTTGTATTTCGATCTAAGTACTGGGCTTGATATTAAAATCTTATAGCCCAAGTCTATTTTTACATTCCACCCAATACAGGAAAATGTGGATAAAAAATGTGAGGATGGAATCAAACTATAACGTGAGTGGCATTTGACCCAAGATCAATCCAAAACCTTTACAAGCTTTCCGCATTAAAGGCGGCATTGAGAGTCCGACTATGCGATGAAGTGACCGCGACATCGAGCTGTCTGGAATTAAATTAATATCAATTTGCGTTGATTAATTGCATTGTCAGAGGTGGAAAAGTCCCGCCACATTTCTGGAGCAACTGGAGGCCTGCGAAAACCGTATGCCAAGTGTTAAGTGTCAGGCCAACGATTTTAATGCAATTTGTCAGGCGAATTGGCCATTTAATCGAGCGAAAAAGAGAGCATCAATTGCACAGTGCGGAAGTGAGGCAGTACAGTGGGTTTTGAAGCCATAATTACTCGCGCTTACTATGAATTTCAAAGTGTGGCGATGTTACTATGGGTACCCGCTCGAGTTTCGGCATCGTATAATCGCCAATTGACACCGAATTGCTTTTAAGCAGCGCGCATTGAAATTCAGTTTGCATATCGACTATAATGTCGTTAGGTTGTTTGTTTTTTCCTATGGCTATTATTGGCGTATTTTGTATCGAACCTCCACTATCTGGTGCGGTGGACATTCAATTTAATGGTCTTGGGTGTTCCAAATTCTGGGATGAAACGAAACATAAAAAACAGCCACGCTCTAAGAAAGATCCCTCAATTTGCATTAATAGCCAACGAGGGCACCTGATAAACAGGTGTCGAACAGGATATAAAATAACATTGGTTTTCACTTCTTTTTTTTAGCAATTGGCTGTGGGAACCTCTTTTATAAGCTGGATCAATTTAGTCCTCAAAATGGCTTTAGTACGGTTTAACGATATAACCCCTTTAATTTAAAACAAGTAGTACCTATTTTGAAAATTAAATTCCTTGTTTATCAGTATAAACAGAAACATATATTTTATATTAAAATCGTATCGTAGCGAAACAGTTCGCAGTTATGTATTATATATATTCTCCAGTACCTTAGGGAGTATTCCCACAATACAAACCTGTGTAATACAAACTTAATTTATTAACAACCTTGTCATTACATTTTTATGTTACCAGTTATTTTAATCAGAAGTTAATAAAGATATTTACAAGTAATGGCCATTGTTAAAGTTAAATACATTTAAATTTACATTTAACATTTTAAAAGTTGCTGAATTTGTTTATGTTTAAAATTTTTACCACCGATTGCCACATTTTGTCATATAATAAGTGTTTTACGATAATCCAAGATGTCACAAAAATCACAACAAAAAAACACAGAAAAATACCTTAATGCGGCTATGAACTTTAAATTACGAGTAAATTAAATTAGCAGTAAATAAAAAATGTTAACTTTAAACTGCATTATTTTTTAATTTCTGTGCACATCGTAGATTCATCTTGCCAAGGTAATTAATAATAGTTTATTGAATTTCAACTATTGTCAACACACAGGTTGACAGTACTACCGTATCACACTCAGTTTTGATGAATTCTCTAGTTTAGGTTAAAATAATTTTTGAAGTCATTTGTACCATTTTTTGACTAGTAAATATTGAATTCAAAACTCTATTGAAGCTTTTAACTAATAAGTTACAAATGACACAAATCAAAACGACTTGAAAGAAATTCTCTAATCGAATAATCTATAATCAACAAAAATACATTGCTATTAACATATTTATGTACTTATATTCTTAAAATCCATATATAGTGATTTTATAAAATAATATATTACTGTCATGGTTGGAGAAGTTTTCGTCCCTTCTTCAATCCTTCATCTTGATTTTTAGTATTGTGTTGTTATTTCTAGTAATTCTAAAACCTAATAAAGGTAATGATCAAATAAAAATTTTGTGGAACACAACATGTTTTTGGCCCAAATGTAGCGAAAAACGTTTTCTGTTTTTTGTGAGATGAGTTGTAATTGAGATTTAAATACCTTCGTTTTCCGTTTCCCTTTCGAGACATTTACGCATCGGACCTCGAAAATCAATAACATTTATTTTTGGTGTTTTTTGGGTTGCAAAGTTGGCTTCCTTTCTTGTTGTTTTGTTCAAGTCTAAGTAAAGTACTGCGTATGGTTAACATGATTTGGATCATTGTAATGCGAAGCACACAGTGCGTTCTAGAAAATAGCCAGAATTTGAATAAAAATATGATTAGGAGTGGATTAAGCTTTATCAAAATAAGAGTCTCATAAATATAAAGAGGTCCATTAAGCATGTGGACGGCAATGATGTGCCATCGATCCCTTACACGAATTCCGTGTTAACACAGATAATTCAATAACTCATCAATGTCTATTCCCTCAACTTCCTAATAAAAGCTTTCTATTAGTCTTTTAATAAATAGTTTCTGATCCAATTATTTTGTTATACTAATATTTATTTCTTCGGTGAGAAGGTGATTAATTTTTCAAGCAGTCCCGAATTTTAATAAACACGAGGTGGCGGGTTAATATGCAATTCAATTATTTTGAGATTACTGTGCAGATATCGTCGGCACCTTTGATGTTTTTCATAATTTAAAGGAACAAAAAAAAAAAAGGTCATGGCCGAGTGACCCGACTATAAGATACCATATATCCATTGCCGACGTGTAAGTATATCTATTTTGATCAGCATTTTTAGGAGAGTATAAATTCGTCTGTCTGTTTCAGTGCAATTTACTCGGAAACGTGCAACTTTGGCAAGACTATTATAGTTCCGAAAATAATATATATATTTATTCGAAAATAAGTTGTAGCGCCGTGAAAATGCCCTCTCCGACGACGCACTGCTGGCCTCGACACATATTTACAACTTTGCCGCTGTCTTTATACCATAGTGGATTCTGTCCATTGCAAGACATTGCAGTTTTGTTAAGTACAACATTTTTAGATTGGTATTTTTAAAGTTCTGCTTTAATAATACGTTGAATAAAATTTAAATGAAATTTATAAATATATTGTGCTGCTTTTAGAAAATAGTTCCGTTGTTTCAGATTCATGTCCTTCTCGCAAAAGTATACTGTTGATTCCTTTTCTTTCAAATATTAAGCGAAATAAGTTTGTTTTGTGGAGAAAAAAGCGTGCTACTATGGTGGTCACTTGAAATAGTCGACTACGACAGTCACAAGAACCTTTTTGTGTGAAGTTTTTAATCCTCGATCAATCACAACGATTCAGATGTCCACATCAATATTCAAATTAGATTTGTCAAGTTTTTTTTAACTCTTTTGTCATATTGTTAAGCCCTTAAATTTAATATAATAAGCTTACCTGGTGGATTTCCGCAATTGATTGTACTGGTAAAAAATGCCCAGTACCATACCGTTTTTAATAGTTCTCAGCCCATATATCAAATGCCATACTTAATCCAGTGAAGTAAGCCCTCCCTAACTTGCCATTATAAAGAGGCTGAAAAGAGGTGCTAAAAAACTAACACTGTGGGCCTAAACCATACTTAATTTACACAGGCCAACAAAATTTTAGAAAATCCCGGAACTAAAAACTGGACCCACTTTTTCTTATGCAATTTTGCTGAATCCAAATCCGGTGCCAAAATTGCTCCACCACCCACAGTTATGAGATATGAGATATGACCATTTAAAGTTTCTGTAAGTAACCAAAACGAGAATTTTGGTTTGGGCGTTAAGGGATTTAATAAAAATATTAAAGTGACATTCTTTAAATGGTCATTTAAAATATTAAAAAAGAATTTTAAAGGTTGGGATGTGCACTTTGAGGTGAAATTGGTACTAATGTTCAAATATTATCGAATATATAGCTTGTTGAAATATGCCAAAATCGTCCATTTTCACACTTTTAGGTTATAAGAATATCTCAGAAACTGTTGGTGCTGAACGAAATGAGCAAAGCGAATAAAAAAAACTCACGAATTCATATATGACTTAGAAGTTTTCGAGAACAAGATCTGTATGAAAAGTACCCGTACTTACTGCCAAATCCGACGGCCGATGAAAAATGCTTATTTCATGTAGTGCCATGACTGTCGCAATTCCAGAAAAGTTTATATATTATATAAATTGGCTTTTTAATTCAATTTAATTTAGTTGAATAATACATTTTCAAGAACGCCAATGGTTAATCTAAAATCTAATAATACATACCAGATCGACGGGTGAAGAGCAACAAAATTTTATATATTGTATATGTCAATTAAAAGCAATCAAAATATCGTAATATAAACAAGAAAGGAAAGCTAACTTCGGGCGGAGCCGAAGTTGATATACCCTTGCAGAATATTCTGTAAATATTATTCTCCAAAATTATTCATATGATGCATTCTTAATACTCATAAAAAATCCCAACTTTCTAACTTTAAAAACACCAAAGTTATGGCATTTTCCAAAGTTCAGTTATCCGTATCCGATCCTTATGAAAGGAAAGAAGGGTGTGTGCAAAGTTTCAATTCGATATCTTTAAAACTGAGAGACTAGTTCGCGTAGAAACAGACAGACGGACAGACGGACATGCTTATATCAACTCAGGAGGTGATCCTGGTCAAGAATATATATACTTTATAGGGTTGGAGATGTCTCCTTCAGTGCGTTGCACACTTTTGACCAAAAATATCATTCCCTCTGCAAGGGTATAAAAAGAGGTATGAGAAAGTTATCGGTGAGATTGGGAAACATCGAACAAAAACGTTTGGACGAATCTTTTCTGAGTATTGTATATAGTATATATTGGACGGATTTAATACTGAATTAAAAAATTGCTAAAAAAGTCCTTTTGACAACGCACTCACTTAGCCGCAATCGATACTTCAAAATTGGTCGAGTGATGGCTGGCTCACTCACTCCATTCTCTTGATTTTGAAACAAGCGATTTCCTGTAGTTTCCAAAGGCTTCGCATCAACCGCAAACAGTTTCAAAACAGACTTTCATAGATTACACAAAAACTGATCATAAAGAATTATATCTTTCGTTTACTACGCACTTTCCCACCAGATACATTTTATTTTTAGAAATATAAGATAAATTTTATAAACAATGTTTCCTGTTCCTTTAATAAATCAGTTGGTATCGTAAACAACCAATTAAATAATAAAATAAACATATTTAAATCTAACAACGTATAACAAACAATAGACTTTTATAAAGTAGTCAACATTGTTCTACAAGTACAGGGTACAAAAGTTAATCCCAAGGCATTTTCGACAGTGCCTGTTGCAGTGCCTATGATTGATGCTTCCGGAGGCTTTGGAGTCCCTCTTTCCGATGAAGCCCATGCTGTCGGCAGCGAGAAGGAACCTGAAGTAATTGACATTTAAGAGACACCTTCTGGCGCCCCCTCAGAACTTTTGCTGACGTCAGCGAAGCGTTGAATCACTGCCGGAATCCTACTCCTTCGGATTGATTATGCACCGCGTGCCTTGAGCCGCCTATTTTAATTCTCTATGCGGCGCTCTTCTATCTCGGCGATAAGACACACACGCACCCATAAACCTCGATACCGTCCGCCTTTCGTGTCTTCTGAATGACCTTAAAACTAAATTGCCAATTGCGATTTTATGGCCCACATGTGCCCCACGGCGGCGTGGATATTGATGCCGATCCAGGTGCGATCCCTTGGCCCAGTGCCGCCCCCGAACAGCTCCACAGATCAGCGGCACTGCGATAGTACGAACTTCGCATCGCGGCGAACAGCGTCGTCATCCAGCAATCAGAGTTGTCAGGCGGATGGTTCGCACGTTCCCGCGAAGATCCCCGCCGCATACTAAGCAGAGATCGGCCGCTGGCTATGGGTATATCCGATTTTTTTCGACCGCCTCTCATTATGCTCGTTGTGCTGGCCTTTTTGCCCGTCCGCCGCGTATATAAATCTAACGCGCTGCCCTGACCAGACATCACTTCTTTGGTGGAAACTTCAGTGACAAGTTTAGCTCCTGTTGTGATCAGTGCGCGTATCCAGAATCGAACCTCGCCTACCATCCCAGGATTTAAAAGTAGACCTTCCCCCAACCGCAACTCAGTTCAGTTCGACATGAAGTTCAGTGCTGCCTTGGCTCTCCTGCTGATCGCTGGCTTCGTGGCCAGTGGCGATGCCCTGCCCGCCCGGAAAAGTGAGTCGCCGCCCAGAGGATTACCCATTTGCGCACCAGAGTCTCCCTCTAATCACCCCATCTGCATCCCCATCCCCTTGCCCTCCCACTAAGACCGGCAATTCCTCGTTCCAGGAATGGTCTACCTCCAGCAGCCCGCAGCCGCCGAGTGGTACGGATCCGCTCCCCAGCAGCGGTTCATGTACATGCAGTACGTGCAGCCCGGACGCACCCACGCCCGCTCCACCCAGGCGGCCAGTGCCCTCGTGGCCGGCGAGACCGTCGCCACCGGCACCTACCTAAAGGGTAAGCAGACCCGCATCCGCGTCCCAGTCCCCGCCAGCACTAACCACGCCCTCCCTAACCAAAGATTGCAATCACGCAGAGTCCGAGATCAGCGCCGAGGGAGCCCAGGCGGAGGACGTCCTGGCTGCCGCCGGTGCCCACGGCGCCAGCTCCGTGGCCGAGGCCTTCCCCGACCAGGCCCCCGTCGTCCAGGTGGCCATCGATGCCGACGTAGTGCCAGCACCTCAAGCCGAGTCTGAGGCCGAGCCCGAGCCCGAGGCCGAGCCTGAGCCCGAGACCGCTGACGACGCCGCCAAGGTGCCGCGGGACTTCAACTTTGCCGCCGAGGAGGCCGCCGTTGGCGCCGCCGCTGAGGAGGAGCCAGTTCCCCTGCCCGTCGCCGAGGCCGAGCTGCCCGTCCCCGCCCCCATTGCTCCAGTGGCCGCCGTGGTGCCCGCCAACCGCTACCTGCCCGCCAAGAAGAAGGTGATCGTCGAGCTGGACCAGGAGGAGGAGGAGCCCCAGGCCGCCGCGATTGAGGACGAGGAGGAGGTGGAGAACGCCGTTGCCGACGACGTCGAGGAGGATGAGGAGGAGCTCTCCGTGCCCGTGAAACCCATCAACCCCGTCCGCGTGCCGAACGCCCGTCGTCCCGCTGCCAAGAAGCCTGTCAAGGCAGCTCCCGCTGGTGGCAAGCCCTCCAAGAAGCCCGCCGCCCCTCTTCCCGCTGGCACCTTCTTCCCCATCGACTTCGGAGGCACCAACGGCGGAGCCATCGCCATCGCCAACTCCTTCAGCACTGGCGAGGGCGGATCCGCCACCAGCCACGCCATCGCCTACGGCTCCCCCGAATCCGCCGTTCGCCGCGCCCGTCCCAATCCCAGCAAGTTCCGCCACTAATCCTTGGACTGACGACCAACCGCATCTTGCTAGCGCCCCGCATCTGCGAGGGTACCCAATCAAATCAGTCTAAAAAGATTCTCCTGTAATTATTAGCAAAATTGTCCATTTTTGAGCGCATTAAAATAAAGCTTTTTCTGTTTTTCAATTTTCCGCCTAGTTAAAGTCCTTAATCTAGGGGTGTTGAAAAGCCGAATTCCAAAAGAAATTGGTTTCCCAAAACCATATATATACCCTTTCAGAGGGTATTATAATTTCAGACAAAAGTTTGCAACACAGTGAAGGAGACATATCAGACCCTATAAAGTATATATATTCTTAATCAGCATCACCAGGAGCGTCGATTTAGCCACGTCCCTCTGCCCGTCCGTCCGTTTCTACGCAAATTAGTCCATCAGTTTTTAAACTATCTGCTTAAAACTTTACCAAAAGTATTTCTATTGCAGGTAGTATATAAGTCAGAACTAGCCGAATCGGGCCATAAAAACGATGACAAAATGCAGCGCAAAATCCACATAGCTTCATTGTTTTTAGAAATATAAGCATAGAAATTGAAATGTAGTCTATTTGTAAGAACTGCAAGGGTATATTAACTTCGGTTTGCCGAAGTTTCCTTCCTTTCTTGTTATAAAAAACCTTGTTTATATTGTACAACTGGTTCAGTTAACTAGGCCAATAACTGGATTTCTTTGCAATATATTTATTTATACCCTTGCAGAGAGTGTTATAATTTTGGTCAAAAATGTGCAACGCAGTGAAGGAGATATCTCCAACCCTATAAAGTATATATATTCTTGATCAGGATCACCTCCTGAGTTGATATAAGCATGTCCGTCTGTCCGTCTGTCTGTTTCTACGCGAACTACTCTCTCAGTTTTAAAGATATCGAATTGAAACTTTGCACACACCCTTCGTTCCTTTGCACGCAGTATATAGTCGGCCGACTATATCCTATAGCCGCCATATAACTGATTGATCGGAAATGCCATAACCTTGGTGTTTGTAAAGTTATGAAGTTGGGATTTTCTATGGCTTTTATTTTTGGCCAATAAATCCGACCTACCAAATTTCATAAGGATCGGCCGACTATATCCTATAGCTGTAATATAACTCAACGATTGGAAATGCCATAACTTTGGTGTTTATACCCGTTACTCGAAAAGTAAAAGGGTATATTGTATTCGTGCAAAAGTATGTAACAGGTAGAAGGAAGCGTTTCCGACCCTATAAAGTATATATATTCTTGATCAGGGTCACTAGCCGAGTCGATATAGCCATGTCCGTCTGTCCGTATGTCCGTCTGTCCGTCCGTATGAACGCTGAGATCTCGGAAACTATAAAAGCTAGAAGATTGGCATTTTGCATGCAGATTTTAGGAGTTCCTACGCAGCGCAAGTTTGTTTCAAAAAGGTGCCACGCCCCCTTTAACGCCCACAATCGCTTATATACGATTTTATTTAAATATAAATTTAAATATTTCGGAAAAGTAAAAATGCAGTTTTATTGTGTTTATCAATACCTATCGAAATGTAGAAGAAATTTTTCAAATCGGACCATTCGTTTAAAAGTTATGCGTGATCAAAGTTTCTATCTTTATCTCCCTCGCACTCCTTTTACCTGAGTAACGGGTATCTGATAGTCGGGGCACCCGACTATAGCGTTCTCTCTTGTTTTTAAGTTAGGAAGTTGGGATTTTTTATGAGTATTAAGAATGCATCATATGAATAATTTTGAAGAATATAATTTACAGAATGTTCAGCAAGGGCTCCGCCCGAAGTTAGCTTTCCTTTCTTGTTTCATATACAGTCGTTCCGACTTAAATACCACCTGCAATAGAAAGAAGATTATTTTGAAGATTTCTTCCAGATCCTTAAAACTGACAGGTGGACGGGCTAGTTCATCTCGCCTGGTGTCAGCATCGCCATACTTTATAGGGTCAGAAAAGTTCATTCCACTACATTTCGATTTCTATGCCTATAGTACTAAAAGCTAGGTCAATTTTGCGATGCATTTTCCCATCGTTTCTATGACAGCTATATATTGTTGTCCGACGAACATGCTTATATTAACTCAGGACGCGATCCTGATCAAAATATATAAACTTTATAGGTTCGGAGATGTCTCCTTCACTGAGTTGCACACTTTTGACAAAATTATAATACCCTCTGCAAGGGTATAACGAGAACGGAAGCTTAATTTGGCAAGTTTAAATATCCTAGCAGATAAACCTTTTCTCACAAGAGCGCGCAAATTACGATTTGGAAAGTTTAAAGAATCTATATATTACTCCACGGGAAATATCGGCTAGACTTTTCTTATATTAATTAAAACTCATAGGATAGGTTCTAAACACTAAAAAAGATATTTTTGTCAAAAGTCAGCAATTTATTCAGAAATTAAAAAAAAAAAAACATCGAGGTTGAACAAATTTGATCTGATCGTCCGATCGGCAAGATTTATTAACAGCAAGTTCCAAGAATCTTTATTTTAAACTGCGAGTATGGTAGCTATGTGATAGGTTCTAAACACTAACAAGAGAGAACGCTATAGTCGGGTGCCCCGACTATCAGATACCCGTTACTCAGGTAAAAGGAGTGCGAGGGAGATGGAGATAGAAACTTTGATCACGCATAACTTTTTAACGAATGGTCCGATTAAAAAATTTCTTCTACATTTCGATAGGTATTGATAAACACAATAAAACTGCATTTTTACTTTTCCGAAATATTTAAATTTATATTTAAATAAAATCGTATATAAGCGATTGTGGGCGTTAAAGGGGGCGTGGCACCTTTTTGAAACAAACTTGCGCTGCGTAGGAACTCCTAAAATCTGCATGCAAAATGCCAATCTTCTAGCTTTTATAGTTTCCGAGATCTCAGCGTTCATACGGACGGACAGACGGACAGACGGACAGACGGACATGGCTAGATCGACTCGGCTAGTGATCCTGAACAAGAATATATATACTTTATAGGGTCGGAAACGCTTCCTTCTACCTGTTACATACTTTTGCACGAATACAATATACCCTTTTACTCTACGAGTAACGGGTATAAAAACCAGCGATATTAACTGAAATAAAAAAAAATCGAAATTTCACATTCTAACCTGGTTGTTCCCATGGCAGCTATAGAATATGGACGTCCGATCTCCGCCGTTTTTAAACTTGATTTTAAGAGCGGAACTGATATGGCCTTATCAGACAGCACACTTCGTGACGAGATGAAAGCCCGCCTAGCAAATTCGGCCTTCCTGACTGTTCATTCGTCTCGAACGGCCTGACCATGCTGATCCTTGCTGATACACATTCCTTGTTTCATTTTCAAATCAAATACTTTTTATTTAATGTTCCCTCGAGGTCCCTTCTATCTAACTACATAAGCAAGTCGTTTAGTTCATTGCATCTCCAATCCATTTAAAAGTTGGAAAGGACTGATTTGCGATTCTTGGCTCAGTGCTGTTTATAATCTGATGTGTTCATAACTTTTCAAGCATTGGTACGATTAGCTTCAGAATTATATTCACCTGACTACCTATAGCTATAAGTAAAAGCTGCATGTTTTGAGACGAACATCATTCCTTAAATGCAGATCAGGTAAAATAAGTACCTCTATTTGCCAAAATTCGGCAAAGATATACAAAAAGAACAGCTTGTTTTGCTACGGGTTCTAAAATCCATCCATGCGTCCGACATGATCGATTTGGTAGATTATGAAAGGTAATTTTCCTTTATCAATTGAAATTAGAAACTCAATTTTCTTGTGGCATTCATAATTTGTATACATTTTCAATAGATCCGACAAAGGCCTGGCAATGAATACGTACTCGTTTATGAACTTTCTGAAACAGGAAGTCATACCAAGGAAACACTGAATGCCTTTTTTGTTAAATGGTTTGGTAAACTATTTTACAGCTTCAATCTTTTCAGGCCATGATGTAATCGTTTTATTATAAATGATGTATCCTAAAAACTGTACTTTAACCAATTACTCCTCAAAGACAGTTTAACTTTCTCAACGTCCTGGTTAGTTATAATATTGTCGTCCATGTAAACAACAGCGACTTCGGTGGCGATGAGTTCCCTTAATACTCCCATGAATCCGCTAAAAACGGCAAGTGAATTTGATATGCCGAAGGGTACATAACCAAATTTAAATTGTCCAGATTGAATCACACATAAGGTTAATTTTCGGGAGCATAGTTCGCTTGGTGAATATCTGCAGCTTGTCGAGTACGGTCTTCATATAAGCCACCGGAAACTTTGTTTTCATTAAGCTTTGGAAAGTCACAGCACAATCCGATTTTCTTGGACGTGCCTACTCAGAGGTGCTGGGTCTGACAAGGATCTCAGCAAGCCACTTCTTAACTTGCTTGATTTTTGGTCACAAAAAAAATGCTGTAATGCAGGTAGTTTTTTCTTTAATGTGATTCCCATCGGCGGGTTCCCTTCGCGTACGGGTATATATGTATGTACTCTTCAATTAAACCTTGTTTCTTCTTAAGTGACAGAATTCTACTGACACGTGTCCTGTAAACATGGCCTTCAGCTTCTGTAAGAAATCAATTCCGTACCTAGTGTGCTTTTCTTCTTGACTTTTTGATTCGTCCAGACGCACAAACTCACTGCCTTCTTGCTGTCTGTCTCCACAGGTACATATAGTAACATACCCACACCCACATATCTACCACATAAACAGTAACATACCCACACCCACATATCTGTCACATAAACATATTTACATTACGCATTTGTCACACCCAAAAATCATCGGCTCCCAAGAGTCGCCAATTAATATAAACATCCTCTAGAGTTATAAACAAATGAAAGAACCCCAAATTGTCGGCTCCCACGACTGACCAATTAATGTAAACATCCTCTTGCATTATAAACAAATGTCCCCAAACTCCAAAAAGCTTTTATCCCCCAATACTGTAAAATTGCAGACGCAGCTCAAACCTAGATCGCTCTCATGCTCAGTGCTCTCATTTTGGACACTCTCAATTTATCAATAAAGTTCTTTCTCCCAATCGAAGGTTTGATAAGCGCCAGCTTAGTTTATAAGTTTGAGTTTTAAGTTGAATCTTGTAAGGAGCAGACCTATCTCTCCCAGTTCGCGTTTACACTATTTTGATAAATAACAAGAGAGAACGCTATAGTCGAGTGCCTCGACTATTAGATACCCGTTACTCAGCTAAACAACTTAATATGAATATGTCTTCTTGTATGTTTTTCGCCGCTCGAATTAGCTCCCGATTTTTATGTTAAAATCGGTACCCAGGGAACACCTCCAAGGGGACACCTCCAATTTGGCTAACTTGATTTGATTTGCATAGTTCTTGGGATATAGTTCGGTATTGACAAATAAAAGCCATCGCAATTTCCTTTAATAGAAATCCTTATCGAGAATTAACGTTGACTCTGTTGAGCACCTTGGCCAGCTGTTCCAAAGTCATCCGTTAGATGGCGCTATTGTATACGCCATGAAAGGCGGAAATGTAGGCGCTGCCAGGCTTAAGTGTTTAATGGGTTTTTGGGCGATAGAGTGGGCGTGGCAAACTTTTATTTGGCCAATCGATAGGTATTGACGAAACAAATACACATCAAAAAAAATTTTCATAATAGCATCAAAACTGTGGCCACAGCTTGTGGCTTGTGGGCGTCAGAGGGGGCGTGGCACCATTTTGAAAAAAACTTGCGCTGCGTAGGAACTCCTAAAATCTACATGCAAAATATCAATCCTCTAGCTTTTATAGTTTCCGAGATCTCATCGTTCATACGGACGGACAGACGGACAGACGGACATGGCTAGATCGACTCGGCTAGTGATCCTGAACAAGAATATATATACTTTATAGGGTCGGAAACGCTTCCTTCTACCTGTTACATACTTTTGCACGAATATAATATACCCTTTTACTCTACGAGTAACGGGTATAAAAATTATATTTTTTTCTAAGTGTTAAATCCCGAATTTGTTATTATATGTATGTATGTTGGTGCTCCAAAAATTAAATTACGTTTTTCTTGCAATCTCTCTTCATGTTGGACGGATCGGCGGACAAAATCTCACAAAATCTGGTTTATTTTCAACACTTTTGGAGCCATTTTACCCAGAAACGGTTTTTTGCTCAGTTTTGAAGGACTTCTTATGCGATCCTCCTTATATACTTCGATCTCCTTTTAATTATTTTTTGTTTTTGCCTAGTTATCATAGTTTTGTCTGTCTTTGCATATGGCACTCCCTTTTCTAAATGTTCTTCCAAACTTTGTTCGTCTAACCTAGTTGACTATCTCCATTGCAGCATACCAATATTCGTGAAGATTTTCAACTTTCCTTTGCACGCGTAGATTTTCCAATATTTTATTTTAAGTAATTTAACGAACAGTTTTTCAGTTGTATCGAACATAATTTACTTTGCCTTGTGTTGCACCCCTTTAGGTGCACTGCTTCTTGAGACTGCTTGAACTGCCTTCTGTCGAACTCCAATAAGATTTTCTTCTTCATTCTGCTTCAGTCAGAAAGCACAACCGAATAGTTTTTGATTTATATCAAAGGTAAGACGGTATTCACTAATCGGACCAATAGAGAACTCTTAAGATTTGGCCCAATTTTATTCTTATTTATTTATTTTCTCGTCTACATTTTACGTCGATAAAACCAGTTATATTCAGTTAAATAATTCTGTTATTTCATAACAGTTATTTTTTCATATATATAGACCACTTTATCCTATCTGAAAGCATTGCAAGCTGCCGAATAACATTATATTAATGTAATGTTTTCTTACAGAAATCTGACCAATTTTAGCAGAAATGTACATATGATTAACCAAAATTGGTCGGAAATTACATATGATGGACATACAATTTTTAACCGTCACTTTTCTGCCGAAAAGTTCTATCTCTTGTTCTATTTTAATTTATTTTATCTAAAAACTTTGTTCAGGGTGTTTCATTTTAAGCTCAGGACAAAGCTACCAGCTTAGCAACTGGAAAGATTGAATGCATATATGTACATACATATACAGACACAACGTAGGTGATTTTCTAACTCATATTTATAATCCTGTTTTAAAGACTCCTTAACTCGCGAATATTTGCTATGCAGTTCTAGTTTATTCATGTTACACTCTTTTACACAATTCCATGATAAACGAGAAACAAATTAAAAATTAGCCTATCGGAATACAAAATTTGAGCTCGACAAAATATTGATACATAATAGAGGAATAAAAATAAAAATTGGGGGAATACAATAGTTCCAATAAAGTCGAGCGAGCGTGGGCCGCACAGAATGCACATGCTTACATTTTTAATCTGAACGTATGTTTATGTATATTTAAAAGACACTACGCGCATTTTACAGCTGGCTATACTGCATGGATTTTGCTTCGGGTTGTTCTGTTTCAGTAATTTTTTACAAGATCAATACGAGGTATGCAAAAACATTTCTCCTCTGACTCTAGGCTAAACGGCTATTTGCTTGGAATCCTTTATAACTTTCTTCATATACGCGAAATGGTTCGTGTGTGACTAATATATAAAAACGTTAAGATAAGACATTTCTCCGTCACCGCGGTGGCCGCTCCTCCTGCACGCGCTGCTACGTTGGTCACTATGGTTGTCCCGCTGATATCAATAGCCGTATTTGTCTTGCCAAGAGGTCATCACGTCGTTGGCCAAATTGCTCAGCCGGCCGGCGACTTTGTGCACTCCTTGACGAACGCTCTCCTTTACGCTTTCCACATCTAGGTCGGGTGCACTAAAGTTTACAGACGATGAGTAGCCTGCTGAAAGAAGTCGAGTTTAAGCTTTACAATCTTCTTCACAGGTAACAATACGATATTTCACTAACCCCTATTGCCCGCACTTCCACCAGGGGTGCCTTCACCAAAGTAATCCGACGAAGATATGGCACGCGATCCCTGGAAGCGGTTTAAACTCGCGCTGACGTCAGCAGAGGATTGTTCGCTGGCGAAGTACTGGTCGGAGCCGAAGCCCTTGGAGTTTCCGAACTTTTGCTGCGCGATTACGGGATCATTGATAGCTCCCCCTTTGCTGTGACCTGAGGAGGACGTAGCGTTCAAGCCACTCTTCTTTGCCGGCGCCGATGTTTTAAGTTTGTCATGATCATTGCTGCCGGCAAACATAGACGTAATGTTGCTGTGCGAGCCGCCAATAGGTTCTATGGTCTCGTAGCCAAGGGCATCTAGTTCAAACTTATCCAGCTTGCTGTTGCCGCCACCGGAGCTTTCTCGCTTTTCGCTGGAGCTGGCTCCTCCTCCGCTACTGCTGTTGCCGTACAGAGAATAGTCCGTAAAGAAGTTGTCGCTCTCCAAGGAGGAGAGTTTGGCCTTGGGAGCGGCCGACTGCTGGATGGTCTCCATATCGCCAAGTGCAGAGTGGGCCATGTCGGATCCACGAAGGCTGAAGCCCATTCCCAGGCGCTCCATCTGCTTGGCTTTTGCGGGGTCCATGTTCTTGAGCTTGGCTTCCTCGCGGGTCTTTTGCATGGAGAGCTCCTGGTACGCCAGCCGCATACTGGCCACCGTTTCTAGTTCCTCTTCGGCTGTCTGGGGCTTATCCAAAGAGACCGTAGCAACAGATGTCTTCATTTCGTTGGCCGCGTTGGCACGGGCCTCGATGTCTGCGAAGTTAGTCTTAACCTTCGTGGCTCCCAGGCCGCCAACCTTGCGAGCACCCAGCTAAAATAGAAGCGAATCGATTTAGCTACGAAAAATAATGCTGTCGGCTACACCTACTCCACCCTTTTTGGGCTGCACCTTGCGCGCACCGATCGAAGAGGGCACTGCTGTTGGCACCACTGAATTGAGCAGATCCACGCTGGGTGCGCCACCCAGTTGAGTCTCCAGGCTGATTACAGGAGCAGCGGTTGGTGCCTTTAGATCCTGCTGAAAGAAAGTCAAACATAAGTGAAGGTCTATAAACTCTAAAACTTCAAAAACTCTAAAAGCGCGTGCGTGACTCCTGGGTGTGAGTGTTGTCATACCTTGCTGACATTATTATTCTCCACATTAAAGTCCGCCTCGTTGTCGCACTGGGCGAAAAAGTCCTCCTCCTTGGCGACCTCGTTTCCCTCGCTCTTGTCCGTCTGCTCCAGATGCAGCTGATTGGGTGTGGTGTGTTTGGCAAGGATTTGGAGTGGAAATTGGGAGTGGGAGGCAGGCAGAGCAGTGAAGCAAAATTTCAGTTATGAGGTTAGGTGTAATCGAACTACAGGCAATAACAAACAATGCGAGTGCTGCGGACTCACCTTCGTGCCGTGTATCTTCATGGCCTGCTGGGCCTGAGTGCTCAGCTTGTCCCGGTAAAGCTGGGCCGCCCGCGAGTTGTACTTCACCTGAGCGTCGGTACTGCTGCAGTTGTGGGCCCGGAAGAACTGAGCCGCGTTTGCGTTGCCGCCGAGCTGCATCTGGCGAAGCTGTAACCAGGTCCAGTTGGTGTCCAGGTTGGTGCTGCGCACGAAGGTCAAGTGCACGCCCAGGTTGCGATGCACGGCGGAGCAGTCGATGCAAATGAAGATGCCATAGGTGACGGAGGACCAGGTGGGAGCCTTGGCAGCGCAATCAAAGCAGGACTTTGAGGCAGGAGGAGACGAAAGGGCGAAGCCCCATTAGTCGGAGCCTCAAGGGCGTACTGGCGAAAGTAGGGCACTCACTTTGTTGGCTGGTTGGGCGCGCAGGCGACTGAAGACCGACTCGATCTCCTGCTTGGAGGGTCCTGCAGCTGGGTTGGCCATCGCTAAATGCTGTGTGGAATTTCTAACTCTGGATACTTAAAAATGGAACGTTATTCGGCGCCCTCGTGTCTTTCAATGCGAATGCGATTTGCGCTGGGCAAGGGAAGCCCTAGTTACCAATCACAAAGCTTTGCGAATTTCTCAACTTCTCAGAACGTACGTGGACGTGTTTTCGTTTCGTAGTACTAAACGTAGTGTTGTGTTCGTCCACTAAGTGCTTATATGCGCACCAGAGTTGGACAGCGCGAGGGCACCGGAGCTGCCACGTTTTGACTGAGGCGCTGAGTCTATCGAATTTCAAATTTTTAAACATTCATTCACACATAGCCGCTTCAAATCACATCAGCGAAAAAGTTTATGCGGAGCATCACACATGACACCGCTGTTGCAAAAAGTTAATAAAAATGGGAGCAAATTCAGTGTACTTTGCGAAAAGTAAGCACTTAACTAAAGCCTAGTATCCTGATCGACGAAAACCGAACGCCAGTCATGAGAGAGAGCGAGAGGCAAACAGCTGGCGTTCACTTTTTGTCGGGCCTTTTTTTCACGTTGGTCTCCTGTTTGACGAAAAAAATACCAGAAAATTCCATAGCATTGCCAGTCTGCGGAAATGAACTTTGGGTGAACCCTAGCGCAAAGATTAAAAAATTTAATCTTTCGGCATGCGCTTCTCACTGAACATATTAAAAATGGAGGAAAAAAAATCAAAAAACCCGCAAAAGTCAATTGCAGGAGTTTACATGTGAGGACAAAATAACATTAATACTTCTGGGGTGCCTCTTGTCAGAGCAAAATGTTTCATATGTCAAAAATTTACGAAAAACACAATAAAAGTGCAGCTATGAACTTTAAATTAGCAAATAATTATCAGTAAATTAAAAAAAGCAACTGTTAAATTTAAATTGAATTGTTTTTTAATTTCTTTGTACAGCGGCAGACTTGTCTTGCCAAGGTATTTGATAATATCTTTTAAAGGCTCTTTCCCGCAAATACGATATTTGAATTTTAACTGCTTGTCAACAAACCCAGCTGATTGACAGTACGACCGTAGCCCGCTTAAATCTGATGAACTCTCAAACTTTTGGTCACACTGCAAAGATTAAGGTTTTTACGCTAGCATAATCGTTTGTCGATCAGGATACTAGGCTTAAAACTTAAATTCTTAATACATTTGATATTTGTCTAAATTATTGTAATCAAACACAACAAGAATTTAGAATTTATATTAAAAATTGCGTCAGGCCTAGTGAAAGGATAAAAATGAGTTGACTAAAAACTCTGAAAATCTATTTAAATTTTACACGGAATACTCGATTTATTTTTCGTTTTTGGTCCAAGTATCTGAAACTTGATATACACACATCAAACAACAAATGTTATAATATAAAACATTTTAATTGAAAAATGGGATTTTTGAAGGAATATTTATAAACAATCTTATTTAATTCTTTTTTTTTTAAAACCTTTTTTTTTCCAAAATACTTTGCGCACGACCTTGAGTTTCCTATCAAGTTAGGTATAGATTACTTTGCTTGATTATTATTTTTACATTGGGATAACTCTATAACTCGATAAAGAACCATTGTTTTATATTTAGATTTTAACACGGTAGTTAAAGAATCTATTGATTGCCATGTTTTGCACGCCCTTTGAACATGGCCGTAACGCACAAACGCAGTCCAAGTGTGAACAAGATTTAAGTCCAATAACAAATGAAAAGTGTAAATCGGCCTTAAGAATGACAAGAATGCCGCTATTGTTTTTGTTAAATATGGAACGGGGAAAATATGCAATCGATTGTCCGTAGCTATCAAACAATTGAAGCACCCAAAATGCACTAACGCCAATGCTAAGCTATAAAATTAATTCAAACAATTTTTAAAATAATGAAAGCCACAAGTAGGAAAACATCCTTTTCATCGGAGCGGGGCTCTGGTCGCCCGAACATAGAAGAGCCTCCGTGTAAGGTGGGTATACAAAAGGATAAAAGACTGTTGCATCCCTTAAGTAAAGTCTCAGATTCTCGAACTAATTCTGATTTCGCATTTATACACCTTCTCGCATAGCCCCCGTCACCAGAGAAAGACAAGTGCATGGATGTCCAATCGCAGTCTGAATGTCAGCTCCGAACAGTGGAAAGAAGCGAGCAGAATACGCCTACTGAGCTAGTTCACATCAAGAGCGAGCCCTTTTGCGAAGATCTATGGGATGTCCTGGACGAGCTGAAAGACATTCTGGATGAGGAGCAGGCCGATTTGGATCTTGAAGAAAAACCAGTCATTACGCCACCGCCGCCCTCAATTTCACTGGCCGACGACTCGTCTTTGTTCACTAGAAGATCAAAGCCCGACTTAGAAGTTGAATCCTTGCAGGAGTCGGGCGAAATCTCCTCCAGTGAGGCCAACAATACTGAGGAAAGTTTACCTGGGGAGGAGAATCCCGTTCGAGGTATTAATTTCTCAGCAAAAGAATGGCAAGAGGAGGAGGAGCTCATAAGTAGTCCAGAAGCCAATTCAGGACACTGCTGGGGTAGCGTAGAGCACAAAGAAAGGTTCTCCGAGAAAACTATCATAACCAAGGCCAAAGTAATCAAGTCAGACCATAGAAAACGCCGCAGCGAATCCAAAGAGCGAAAACATGCTCGAAGAAAGAGTTCCCCAATACGAAGAACACCTATTACCCGCAGCCCCAGTCCCTTGCTCAGAAGCAGGAGAAGGAGTTTGTCAAGAAACTCATCCTCAAGCAAAAAAAGATCAAGCACTGCTAGCCGCAGATGGCACAAGAGTCCATCCAGAGATCAGAAACGATCTAGAAGAAGGAGCGCCTCTAGAAACCGGCTGAAGCGCTCTTGTATGCCGGTCTCGCCTAGGCGACGATTAAGGTCCAGATCTCAAAGTCGGGATCGTACGAGTCGTTCTCGTTCTATACGAAGTCGCCCCTCTGACAGAAGATTAAGACATCTTTCTCCAAGTATTAGACACAGACTTCGCAGTCCCTACCGTGGTCGGCCTACCTCGCCCGGATTTGGATGGAGGCACGATCGGCGACATTCGCCAGCACTATTGACTCGTCATCGTTCAAGAAGCAGATCTAGGTCAGCCAGGAAACTGGTACGGCAGCAATTAGGGAACAGGGTACCGTTGCGGGAGCGTTCAAGGAGCCGGCCAGTCAGAAAACCTATCCGAAAGCGTTCTAGAAGCAAATCCATATCAGCTAAGGTCATGCTGCGAGAGGGTTCGAGAAGCGCATCCAGTTCGCGCTCGGTGAGTAAAAGTCGGCCACCTAAAGCCCGCCAGCCTTTCAGGAGCCCGAAGAGTAACCTTCAGGAGCATCCGAAGAGTGACTCTCAGCACCAGCCCGTGAAGTCACTTGTGGATAAATCCTGGATGGCCGACCGACTGGCAAGTCCAGTCGAGTCCATTCCGTCACAAGATTGCATCAAGCCGCCGTCGGTCAGGTCCTCCCCCATCTCTCCGCGGCCGATCTCCCCGATGGTCACGCTTCACGACAACCGTCTAACCCGCCCTAAGGAGTTGCGCCATTATCTACTGCCCACACCACCTGTTCCCCAAATGGTCTATACACACTTTACCCAACTGGAGTACAGTTCGCAGCACTGTCCAGGCTACCTAGCGCCCGCACCTTACAACCAACGTCCACACGAGCTCGGTGCTTACGACCTGCGACACCGTTTGTCCACAACGCGATCCCTCTATTATCTGGGTCCAAACGACCTGCGTCACCGGATACAGGACGTGTTCCGGCCGGACGTCTACTCGCCTCCTCCCGCCTTCAATGCCTACGCCGAGTGGCCCACAGGATACCCTGGGGCGTATCACCCCAGTGGTTATTACTGAGGGATTCTTCATTTATTCGTTTACTTTACGTTTAAGAACAAAGGTCTTTATTTGTATTACACACGTTATAAGAGTTAAATGTTATGCCTATATTACGTGGCGCTCCGGCTGCCTGAGGGAAACATACCTCTCCGGCGGCGGGTAAAGCCGGTCCTGGGATTTTGGTTTGGTTGGAGCGAGAACATTGGACGCATAAAGTTACGACCGCAGCACTTTAGCCATGGGTGGAGATCCTCAGACGGCAACTCCACTAAGTTCGATTTCAGAGTCGAATTCTGGACGGGATCTTCCACGGTTTTAGAACGAAAGAATGCGAGGCGGGCTCTGTTAATACAGAAGTCCACCTTCTCTATCTTATTTTCAGTTTCGCCTAGATCTATGGTGCTGTGGTCGATAAGCATCAGTTCCGGCTGTATCTGCTGCTCCTCGTCCAGGCTGGCCGCCATCGTGCAGATTTTATTTCAATTAACGTCTAATTTTATAAACAGTTTGGCCGAAGAAATTGACGTAGCAAGAAAACGGTGTATGTATGTGGTTTCCTGTTTCTGTAAAATATAATAAAAATATTAAATAAGTAGCAGTTGACCAAAGTAAACTCGATTTGTTTGCCTTTGTTTTCAAGCTATGTACATATGTACATATTATATAAACAAAATTTCTGTAAGCCGCGATCAAACACGATTTTTGCACAACACATAGCGCCGAAGCAACCCTGCGCAAGTGTTGGAGATCGAAAAAAGTCCAGTTACGGGGAATACATATGTACATATGTATGTATATTTGGACGATACAACTTCAACAAATAAAATAGCGTTCGGCGGTGAACGGAAAGTAGTCCTGCTTCCAGTTTCTGCAGCTAGTTCTGATCCTTGCAGTGGTGTTTGTGTACAAATAAACTTCCATTCGAGGCACTGCCGCATCTTCATTTTTTTTCGTATACTCCTACAGGATTATTTGTCTTCGAGGGCAGGGCGCTCTGGCCATATCTCTTTAGCCAGGCATTGGAATCTACTCCCAAGTGGGCTGGCTGCATCCTGTTGCGCCCAGTCGACTGATTTCTTTGTGAGTGACGGCGTAGCTCTTTCCGATCTTCATAACCGAGTTGAGTTTTTCCATTTCCATAATAAAACAGTAATCGGGTAGTACTCGCCAGTGCTATGTTGTTTACAGCAATGCCCGACCAGAGGCGAAATTTCTGCTGCAGTCAAGGTCCGCGGAATTGGGTAAAAGCTCGCTCTTAGTATTTGTATTTTTATACCCTTGCTGAGAGAATTATAATTTCAGTCAAAACGAACGAGTTAGAACGGGAGACTATATCATATAACTCCCATTGGAACAATCGAAAAAAATCCAAAAAAAGTAGAACTTAGTTGTTTTTAATTTGGTGTTTGTTTTTTGGGATTTGGTAGTATTTAAATACTATGGAATTACGGATTTAATTAAATTAAAGTCATATAGCTCCCATAGGAAAAACAATAAAATACAAATTAATAAAAAAAAGTTATTTTAGTTATTTTTGTTCTATTTATCAAAATATTCCTTTGAAAATTAGTAATTATTTACTATTACGCTTTTAGTTGCCATAAAACGATGGCAAAATGCAGAAATATAGCCATAGAAATTGTTGTAATAACTGCAAGGGTATATAAACATCAGCTTGCCGAACTTTGCTTCCTTTCTTGTTTTAGTAAAACAATTTTTCATTTTCATCGTTGTCTCCCGATATTTCTGATGCCATTTTCAGTAGAACTTTATTCTTTCAACAATTTGCTAACAGCTGTCCATTCATTATAAGCTGCTGAAAATATGATACGTGCTACTGCAAAATGTACTTTTTGCGTTATTATATATTTTATTGGCGGGAAACTAAATGTTTTCTTCTTCTTTTACATTTATTTTATGTACTGCTGTTTTGCAACAACTTTTTCGCACAACTCTTTTAAGTAATTGTGTGAGGACCGTATATCACGTCAGATAATTGGATTTGACATCGATATATGTAAAGCCTTTGTTTGCATTGTATCGTATTTTATTTTTACATTTTTTCATTGGGACTTTACCATATTAAAATGATTTGATAAAACAATGTTAAGTGCTGTGAAAAAGGTTGTTTTTTATCAGGTCATAACATTGGTCTGCACTTCAATAAACTTTGTAGAAGAAGATGGGCAAAACTGGATTTAAGTGAAATTATTACCGAGTTTTGGAAAAAAAATATAATATTAGGACACTACTGGTAGGCAATAATGTCCAATGTTAATGAACAAGAAATTTATCAACGTCTTTTTCATCCATAAAAATTGCTAGAAATGATGGTCCGACCGTCAATAAAACAGTTCATATATAGACGGCAAATGACGGTAAATATACAGAAAACTTGTATTTAACAATCCTTAATAAATAAGTTAATTTATTGATTTTAACAGACCATTCTGAGCAGCCAATGATCTCTTCATTCACCAATTGGTGAAAATCCTTTGGGATTTCAGAAAACACACATTTTTATGCTGAGTACTGTCAGCAAACACTGTCATAATTTTTTATAAGCCCCTTTTTGTGGGTAAACTGTATCACAGCTTAAAAATCTATGAAATATGATTAAAGACCCTTGACATAAGAACCCAAAAAAATGTACATATGAATTCCATTTAAGGATAAAACTTAAATGCTTTTTATACCCTTGCAGAGGGTATTTTAATTTCAGTCAAAAGTTTGCAATTTAGTGAAGGAGACATTTCCGACCCTTTAAAGTATATATGTACAAATGTATATATATTCTTGATCAGCATCATCAGGAGAGTTCGATTTAGGTATGTACATATGTCCGTCTGTACGTCCATCCGTCCGTTTCTACGCAAACTAGTCCCTCAGTTTTAAAGCTTTCTGCTTGAAACTTTCCGAAAAGTTGTCTTTCTATTGCAGGTAGTATATACATATGTAAGTAGGAACGAGCCGGATCTGGCGACTATAGCTGCCATATAACTGAACGATCGGAAATGTCAAAACTTTGGTGTTTGTAAAGTTAGAAAGTTGGGATTTGGGTTTTATTTTCAATCCAATAAATCAGACCTACCAAATAGGGATCGGCCGATTATAGCCTGTAGCTGCCATATAATTGAACGGTTGGAAATGCCATAACTTTGGTGTTTTTAAATTTAGGAAGTTGGGATTTTTTATTGTTTTTATTTTTGGCCAACCAATATAATTTACAAAATATTCTGCAAGGGTATATCAACTTCGGCTCCGCCCGAAGTTAGCTTTCCTTTCTTGTTGATCATACTTATTAAAGAATCGATATTTTTGAGTACCCTTTTAGTGTTGCGCAACGGTGGAGGTCATTGTACTCGCTTTACTATGGTTCATTATTCGCTGGCATTATTTTACAGCAGCTGCACATTTCAAACGTCTGCTATTTTGATATTCTCACGCCACAGCTCCCGATCTGTTTACAGATTGCGCAAGACCTTTCTCCAGGCGTCATTCGAAGTTCTCTGTTGAAGCTAGGCTAACCACGCTCATTATCCATTGAACACCATTTTAGAGGACCGAAAACTCATATATTTCTGCCCGTTCATTGGTTCTCACCTATCTTTCGCTGTCTCGCTCGCTCGGTCGCGCACACGTGTTCGACGTTTGCAACAGTAACCCCGTCCGATTTCTCTCCCCTTCGTCTTGCCACGCCCAGCTAAGATGGCCCCTAAGAAGCATAGTGGCTTCATGATGTTTGTAAACGAGTGGCGGAACCGTAACGCCGAGGGCCGCCGTATGACGCTAGCGCAGGCTGTTGCGCACTGCGGCAGCATTTGGGAGGTAGGTTTTCCGATTCCGCACCCGAGCCAAAGAGCCTAACCACCGATCTCTCAGAAAATGACCGTCCAGCAGCGCGGCCCTTACAACTCGGGCGCAAAGGATGCCGACGTCATGGAACGCGGAAAGAGGGAGCGCCTCAACTGCCACGGTCAGGGAGTGTCCCAGGTGGACCAAGCCCAACGCGAGGCAGCTGAGAGTCTGATGCACATGAAGCGCAGCACGGAGCGCATCGTAATAGACGCCAAGAAGTCCCATGGTAAGCCACACATCCTGAGAGACCTAATCCCAAATGACTTCTAACATGCTTTGGTGCAGATTTGGAGAACACCAAGTTCGTCTTTGCCGCCTTTAACTTTTTCACCAAGGCCCTGACCACCGACGTCTATGTGCCCGCCGAGTTTGCGGCGTGCGAGTACTCACTCAAGGAGGGAATCAGGTCTATATATAGCACCCTGATCGACCCGGGTCACATCATTTTTGGGCAAGGCAGCGATGCCCTGCACCATTCGTCGACCACTCACAACCTGCCGCTGCCGCCCAATGCGCTTGGGGAGAATAATATGGGCAAGTTGTACCGAAACATTGTGGACTATTTAACCAAGTGTCAGAAAGACCAGCCAGTCGTCTTCACCCCCTCGGAAAATATTTCCATGGTCAAGTCGTGCTTTCAGTACTTGGCTTGTGAGGATGAGAATGACTCCAGACACGGGAGCCAAAAGATACAGGTGTTCGACATCCAGTACTTGCTGTTCATATTGAAGAAGGAGGTCTTGGATATCGCCGGATTGCCTGATGAGAATATCAACAAATACGTAACCGACGCCTTTTTTGGGAGGGACTTCTTTGAGTTTACGCCCGAGATCGGATGTCAGGTAAGAGCACCCAATCGAATAGAACGATTTTCTCCCTATGTTGAGGCCCTTTCCTAATGAATATTTTCAGTATCACGAGGAGAACGATCGTTCCAAGTACTGTACTCAGAGTATGGTGACTAGATGGGCCTACACCTTTAGTGATTTTATGTGTGGCGACCTGGCGATCACTGTTAAACCCGGAAAGCACATACCCCCTAAAACGAAACCAAACTACCGGATCATTCAACCGGACACATCCTCACTCGTGCAAGAGTCCTCTTTCGACTCCTTTTACTCGCTTCCAGGGTCGCGGGTTAAGAAAGAGAACCAGTCCCGTGATACATCGCCGACTGGCAGCAAACATTCCGTCGCCTTTAGCTCCTACGCTCCCGCTGACCACACCGCCTTTACCGCCGATTTAAACGAAGTTAGTGAATTTCCCAGTCTTGGCCGGCGCCATCCCAGTGGACGCTGCAGTGTGGCAGCCGGTGCATCTGCTGAGAGTGAGAAAACCACAAGGGCTTGGAATTTACCAAAGCACTCGCGCCCAATTCAAAAGTTCACCGACCACGACTTCAGCGTTACCGGCGCTGGGAAAAAAAATCAAAAATAGGCTATTGGATCTAATAACTTTATGAAATTGTTACTTGGTTTAAGAAGAAGCAGATTGAAAGAATTCTCTTAATTTACATACTTTATAATATGTTTATAAGTAGTTCAAAATTTGAAATCTTGAGAACATTGTAAGTAAATTTCTTTTATTTGGTTTCTACTGTCCATTAGAACTATGATAGAACACTTCAAAATACCTATGTATTTAATACTATATATGCCATGCTCCCTAAATATGTTCTTTGATTATAGGAAAGTATATGGTCGAGACAGGTAGGCATAAAAAATGACCTTATTCGATTTGAGACCCTAAGTCTGTCTACGTGTCAGGTACTTAACAATATTTAACAATCAAATCATGAAGCAACCTTGAATGGTTTAAATTGCAGGGTATGGTTAAACCTACAAAATATGCTTCGAACACTGCGCTACTTTTAGAAGAATTGTATTTACACAACTTTAGAGCTGTTAAGGTAATCCATACTTTTATATCAGGCTTTAGATCAAGCCTATACTTTTTCATGTACTAACTTTATTTAAACTCCCAACTGTTTAGATCTGCCTTTTACCGTTGCTAGCTGCTCGGTCTAACTTTTCAGTGTTAAGAGCGAGAATTCTTTCTGGAATCTGTTCTGCTTAACGCTCGTGTTTAAACAAAAATTTCTTTCATTGTAGCGTCCAGGTTTCACAAGATCATAAACAGTGAATGAGACATCAGCATCACCAAGAGAGTCGATCTGTCCGTCCGTTTCGACGCAAACTAGTCTCTCAGTTTTAAAGTTATCTGGTTAAAACTTTCCCATTTTCAAAGTTGTCTTACTATTGCAAGTAGTATTTATGTCGGAACGAGCCGGATCTGGCAAATATATTATATAGCTCCCATAGGAATAATCGAAAAAAAACGTTGTTATACCCTTGCAGAGGATATTATAATTTTGGTCAAAAGTGTGCAACGCAGTGAAGGAGACATCTCCGACCCTATAAAGTATATATATTCTTGATCAGGATCACCTCCTGAGTTGATATAAGCATGTCCGTCTGTCCGTTTGTCTGTTTCTAAGCGAACTAGTTTCTCAGTTTTAAAGATATCGAATTGAAACTTTGCACACACCCTTCTTTCCTTTGCACGCAGTATATAAGTCGGAACGGCCGGGATCGGCCGACTATATCCTATAGCTGCAATATAACTGAAGGATAGGAAATGCCATAACTCTGGTGTTTGTAAAGTTAGGAAGTTGGGATTTTCTATGGCTTCTTTATTTGGCCAATCAATTCGACCTACCAAATTCCATAAGGATCGGTCGACTATATCCTATAGCTCCCATATAACGATAGGAAATACCATAACTTTGGTGTTTTTTAAGTTAGGAAGTTGGAATTTTCTATGAGTTTTATATTTGGCCAATCAATCCGACCTACCAAATTTTATAGGAATCGGCCGACTATATCCTATAGCTGCCATATAACTGAACGATTGAAAATGCCATAACTTTGGTGTTTTTAAAGTTAGGAAGTTGGGATTTTTATGAGTATTTTGAATGCATTATATGAATAATTTTAGAGAATATTATTTACAGAATATTCTGCAAGGGTATATCAACTTCGGCTCCGCCCGAAGTTAGCTTTCCTTTCTTGTTATACCCTTGCAGAGGGTATTATAATTTTGGTCAAAAGTGTGCAACGCAGTGAAGGAGACATCTCCGACCCTATAAAGTATATATATTCTTGATCAGGATCACCTCCTGAGTTGATATAAGCATGTCCGTCTGTCCGTCTGTCCGTCTGTCTGTTTCTACGCGAACTAGTCTCTCAGTTTTAAAGATATCGAATTGAAACTTTGCACACACCCTTCTTTCCTTTGCACGCAGTATATAAGTCGGAACGGCCGGGATCGGTCGACTATATCCTATAGCTGCCATATAACTGAACGATAGGAAATGCCATAACTCTGGTGTTTGTAAAGTTAGGAAGTTGGGATTTTCTATGGCTTTTTTATTTGGCCAATCAATTCGACCTACCAAATTTCATAAGGATCGGCCGACTATATCCTATAGCTGCCATATAACTGAACGATTGAAAATGCCATAACTTTGGTGTTTTTAAATTTAGGAAGTTGGGATTTTTATGAGTATTTAGAATGCATTATATGAATAATTTTGGAGAATATTATTTACAGAATATTCTGCAAGGGTATATCAACTTCGGCTCCGCCCGAAGTTAGCTTTCCTTTCTTGTTTTTAGTCAAGTTACTGGACTTGGCGCAAGAGCAAATAGTTATCAAACTGGTTAATGTAGAGTTTCGTGTAGTTTTTATACCATCATTTCGGAATGAGAATGGTGTGTCAGTCTCGTCTCCCTCTCACTGTTTTCGGCAGTAATTCAGCTGTTTCTTCACATACCTGAGCAACAGAATGTGTCACATTTGGCATTTATCTATAATTTCCAATGTAGATTTATAATCTTATAGACAAACTCTTTCCTTTGGTATTGCCGTAGATGAGAGCTCTGGGTTTGGTCAAGTTGCGTGTTGCTCTCGCTTCATCTTCTGTTTCCTTATTCGTCTGCAATCTGGATACAAACTTAAAGCCGTTATTTCCTTACATTCACAATGTCCCCAAAAGTCCTATGCAAGCAGTAAGGTCCATGGGACTGCGGACGCATGACCTTTTGGCTACATGCGTTCAGAGCCAGGACGGACGGTAAACAGGACACCTCCCGACTTTAACCATTGATGATGATGTGATTTGTACCTGCGACATTAGCCCAAAACCTATTTAGTAGGGTACCAATCTAGGTTCTTAGTTTTTAAAATGCCATAGTCATCGCGCGGAACTTTTAGTATTGTCGGCCGATCTAAAAAAGACACTTCTGTAGCCGCCCAATGACACCCGTCTCAAGAACAGCCACGGACTGAATTTAAAAACCGCCTCCTCACCTAAGCAGGTACCCTGTCGATTCACAGAGATCAAAGTTATTAAGTATAGTAACCCTATTTACCTCAAAAGACGACTGCTTCACATACTTTGGATCAATATTATTCATTTTAATATAACATACTCAACAAGAAAGGAAAGCTAACTTCGGGCGGAGCCGAAGTTGATATACCCTTGCAGAATATTCTGTAAATTATATTATATTAATATTATTCATATGATTCTTAATACTCATAAATCCGGCTGTAGGATTTAGTCGGCCGACCCCGGCCCTTCCGACTTATACATATACTGCGTGCAAAGGAAAGAAGGGTGTGTGCAAAGTTTCAATTCGATATCTTTAAAACTGAGAGACTAGATCGCGTACAATCAGACAGACGGACATGCTTATATCAACTCAGGACGCGATCCTGATCAAGAATATATATTTGTTCTTATTGTGAGTTTTTTAGAAATCAACCAATTTTATTGATTTTTACTATTCCCTTGAGCCGTGAAAACGAGATCGTAGGAGGTAATACAAGGACAATAAGGAGACAGACAGACTTCTGACAGACAAAATACTAATACTAATTAGCGAGCGTAGTCTATAGAAGAAGAAGATTGAGAAGTGTAAGCGATTTAGTAACTCTTTGGTTTGCTAGTCGATTACAGTTAGATGGTAGTATTAGTTTTGCATCCCAGTTAAGTTCCTTTGCACAACAAAATAAACGTTTAAGATTTTAAAAGGAAACGACATTAATTTTAGAAAAATTTAACCAAGAATTGACGTGCAATGTCATTAAAAAAAAAGGTACAATTTCTTGCTTTTAAAGTTCATTTTATTTAAAGTGTTTTTCCAATGACTTGATGTTAAAAAGCTTTAAAAATCATCTAAGAGTTGATTATTTATTACGTTAACGACATTAAAGGGTTTTTTAAAAATTAAAATTTATAATTAAAATCCTTTTAGAATCAATATAGTTTAAACTTCAGTTTTTTGCAGATTATAAAAAAACCCCTTACGAAATCGATTTAGAGAAAATGTTGTTTCAGTTTCAGAAATCCCTTTATTTTGAGGTTGCGACTAATTTACTGGTTTATAATACAAAATACGTACATGTGCAAAATAACGTTGCTGTTAAAATTCTTAATATTACACTAAAATAGCCTCGCAACTTTCTTCTCCCGGAAGAGAACACTTGGAACTGCGGGTAACCAGGGCGATACTTTGCGAATCCTGCAGAAGCACGAGACGAGTAAAGGCCAAGGTAAGTAAAAATGCCTGTCCCAGAAGCTCGCGCTGGTAGCGCTCCTGCTGCGAAAAAACGAGGCGTAGGTCGGCGGGAAAGAGCACTTGTTGGCGCAGGCTCAGTGAGGAATCTGTTTTTGGGAGCTCATGTTCCACGTTGTAATGGGTCCGCATCATGGCCAATATTGTGTCCTCGGACGATACGCGCTCCGTGCCTACCAGGTGATTGAAAAGGCGGGCTGAGAGAAAGCGGCGCATAAAGTAGAGGCGGTTGGTCTTGTTTTTATCGGCATCCGACCGGGACATTAACGAGTAGCTCATGATGGCTGCCACCTGCGCTTTCTGGATGTTAACGTTCTGTTGATCGATGCTGCCTGGGTTGCTACTGGCTTGGGCCATCTGTGGACTCTCCATGACGTAGCAGTCAGCATGCGGTATTTGGTGGGAGACGTAAAGGCATCGTTGGGAAAGCTCTGACAAGTGGAGCTTCTTGTCATTGAGCTCATGATGATGCCAGTCGGTAAGCAAGCAGGGTGAATCGCCGCTCCCGATTTCCAATCGCGCCCAGCTTACACTAGTTACCCCGATGCGTACGCCCACAGTGGAGGCTATCCGTTGGCGTTGCCCCTCCTCAATGGCCGGTGTAATGAAAGGCGCCACTCGCGCTGCCTTTGGCTTTCCGACAGCTCCGTTGCTTCTACTCCCCAACGGCTCAAGTAGACTCTTGAAGAACTTGATGGCAACTTTCAGGCCGAATCCCTCCACGTAAAGGATGTCACTGAGGTCTTGCAGCGGACCGTGTCGTACCTTCCAGTTGTGCAGCTTGGTGGCCCTCGACTTGGTTATGTCAAAGCTGGATCGAATGAAAACCTGAGTTAGGATTTTACGCGTCTTCTCTACCTACCTGGTCATCTGATCCATGGTTTTTTCGTTTATGGCCTGTAGGATCTTCAGACGTTCCGCATCTGAGTACGCGGGCAAGAGGCTGCTTGCCTGGTCATTTTCCGCTTGGCCAGCTCTGTGCTGCAGCCTGGCTAACAGCCTTAGGTATCCAATACAAGGACTGAACAACGACCGTCTGCACAGCATATTTTGGCACTTATATATAAATATATTTGTCAGCACACTTTGTTGTTACTTAATTCCATACCGGCCAGTCAGCTGCGCGATTAGGGTGACCAAGTTGCGGTCACGCAATGAAGAAGAAAGGAAACCGATTCATCGATGCCTTAAATTTTCATCGTACATTATAATTTTTAACTATCGATGCAATTAAAAATGAACTTATAGCCTATTTACACCGGAGGCGTTTTCAGTAGAAATTTATCGATCAGGGAGTGGTGAGAAGTTGGGGGCCGACTGATCCATTTGATGTCAGTTTTAGTAGGCAATTTTTCTTTAAAATCGTTGTCTCCTAATATTTATGATGCCATTTTCATTTTCCTTCACCATTTTGCAAACACCAGTGGATTAATCATAAGCTGTGGAAAGCATTTCATATTGCTAAATTTGTATTTAGTTTTGCGCTATTATCCATTTAATTGACTGGACCTGTGTGAATGGTCGAAACTATTTTCGGTACAACTGTTTCAGCGGATGTGTGAGGTCCGTAAAAAAAATTAAACTACTTATTTATATAATAGTCGTCAGATTTGTTATAAAATGACAAACCTTATTTGTTTGTTGTTGTTGGTAGTGATAGATTAGGTCAAATATCGAGTAAAAATCAAAAAATAGATGATCTGTCTGAATTTTGGATAAACTCAACTAAACGCATTGCCACAATTGTAAACGTTCCAATTTTTGTGTTAAATTTGGCTATTGCCAAATCTGTCAAAAAAAGCTAGTTGACAATCAGTTAAAATTTAGCTGCGAAATAGCTAAGCTTGCAACTCAGCTGGCTCTCACCTTCTCTGGCTGCGGGTACTCGAAGTTCCAATCGGAACTTCGATGGCAGACGTGCGTCGTTTGTTGAGCGGGTAGTGGCACAAATAAAACCATAAAAAGCGTAATTTTAATTAAATTAAGACAATAACAACAACTGTTTATGGGACTTGGTTGCTTCGCCATAAGTGACACCAAACTTATACACACCACCGTAAATTCCAAAACATCTGTCTGTACGGATGCGGGTGCACAGAAGTGAAATTTTGCAGCGACAAGTGGAAGAGAAACGGAGAAAGGTAGCATCAGAGCCAAGTGTAAGTCCTGGCCATGTCATCAGTGGACTTCGAGATCAACAGCTGCCGCTACAACAACAACACGTACGGATATGCGAATAACAACAGCGTTATGCAGAAGCCACCACCCTACCCCTCGGCGCCCACCGCCACGCAGCTGATTCAGGTCAGCTGTTCTGAAGGACTGGAGGAGGACACACTGGCCAGCTGCCCGGCCAGCGTACCCGATCCATCCTCCGCCGCCCTCGCACTGGATTCTCCGGCGGACAGCGAGTGCGATCCCTTTCTCGCCAGCAACGCCCCCAGTCGAAGGGTCACCCGCTCCTCCTCCGTGCTTCGCAGCCGGATGCGTTACTCTTGGTGGGGTCGCGCCAACGGCTTCCTTACCCAAAACTGGTACCTGGGCTGTCTGGTGCCCGCCTCTATTCTGGGCGCCCTGATCTTCATCGGCTGGGCGACGCGGGACTACGCCCGGCAGCTGCTCTTCTGGATCGAGGTGCAGAACCCTTGGCTGACTTTCGCCGTGTACATGGCGCTCTTCGCTCTCGTCAGCTTTCCTGTGGTGGTGGGCTACTTTGTCTTGTTGATCACCTCCGGATACCTGTTCGGCTGCCTTCGTGGCTGGCTAACCGTCATTGTAGGCGCCAATCTCGGCATCGCTGTGGCCCATGCCACCATTCGCAGCTGCCGGCACCGAATTCCCGTGCAAAGGTGAGTGCTCTTTCAAATGTTAAAATTATCTATAAACGCAATATTTCTAAAACTGGATATTCTTGGTAGATAAATCAATAATGTAATATAAAAAATAGTATAGATGTTTACAGGCTATAAGCTGATTTAAGGGGTTATGCGGGTCTTGAAGCACCAAAAAGTCCTATTTTCGTGAATTTTTTTAAAAGATCTTACTACAATTTTACAAATTTCATTTATTGTACATTAATGTATATGGTTTGACCAAAATTGTGTAAAAATTTGAACCAAAAATATTAAAAATTGAGCCGTTGAGGCAGGCTTGAACTTGATCACATAAAAAATTGTGTCCTTGCGGTAGGCAAAATATCTCCGTCAATTTTTATCTGAAATCAAATCAATCTGATAGTATATGTGTCTGGCTTGTCCTTCACGAGGCATTTTTTTTTTAAATTAAAAATTGCATTTTTTGTAGCGCTTTTCATAAAAAGTGTAATTTTTTACGTAAATTTGGCCATATTTTGGCTTATAAAATGAGTTGTAATTGAAAATAAAAAAAATCCCTTCGTTAGCGACAACAACAACATGTCTAAAAGAAGTGTGCAAAAGCAGATGTCGATCGGTGCAATAGTTTTTGAGAAAATGTGACTACCGACTTCAAAAAAGTGGTTTTGAGAAAAACGCGTATGGTAAAAAGTTTGAAAAAAATGAATTTTTTGAAGTGTCAAGACCCGGATAACCTCTTAACATGAAGAGTAATCAGAACAACAAAACAAACAAAAACTATTGCGAATGCAATATTTTAAATATTCACAGAAAGAAATGCCCCATTAATTCAATTAATTTTGTAGTTTAATTGCTACAACGAGTTTGCCGAATATAAACTATAACAAACATCGATCTTTTTAACTGTAATGAGAATTATAAGCACAGAAGGACAATAAATACAAATAGTATACATTTTATTGGTGCTTTACTATTAGTTGCGGTCAGCGAAACAAAAACTAAATACATACATTTTAAATTTATTCGCCAAATATGACCTTCTACTAAATTACTAATGGGTTGTCATGAAAATATGAGAAAATAATGTTGCAGTAAATTATGTGATGTTGATTAAACCAACCAAATTTTTCAAGGCTCTTATCTCGTTAAATTTTGCTCAGATCGGCTTTAATTTTGAGGACGTATTTTTAATGAAATAAGTTATTCTTAATAAAGAAATAAGAAGCTATAATTGTATAATGCAATATATTATATAATCTATGATATATATTTGTATTATGTATATATAAAGACTAAAAAGCGCCATATGGCGAACTGCAGTGCCAAAATCTTAAGCTCAGAGTGAGCAGCATCACCCCCCGACCCGGTAAAAGAGTCCTCGCTTTCTCTCCACGTTTGTTAATATGCATTGACGTCTTAATACACATTCAATATGTCATATAACTATTTTTAACGTAATGATGCGATTTCTGGTGAGTCCATAGATGTTGACCGAATAAGTATTTTTATAGTTTCCACAGTTAAAAGGTCTCTAAAGTGTTTTTTCAATGGGCGTTAAAGTGGCCGTGGCTTTATAAACTGTCGCTGCGTAAAAAAGTCTAGAATATTCATGATAAATCCTAAATCTCTCCGAATTCTCAACTTATACACGCACTGACTGACGAACAGACAGACGGACATGACTTAATCGACTGGGCTATTGATCCTAATCAATAATGTACATATATGTAGGTATATATTTTATACTTTCTATCTGTCACACACTTTCCAAAGAATACAATATACCCTTTTACTCCCATCTATATAAAAATGATAAACAATTTGCAAATAAAGGATTAATTGATTATTGAAATAGAATATTGAAAAATATCCTGTACTAGATTTTTAAAAATATTTTTAAAAATTTCTTATTTTTGTATAATGTAATATTTTTATACCATTTTTTTGGCAGAGGTACCTATTCACTGAGGTACCTCTTTGTATTATAACTTAAAATCGTTTTTATAAGATCACTTGAACACCATAAGAGTTATAAATCTTGCAAAATCAAATGCTTTGCTAAAATAAGTGTAAACTTTGCCTTTATTAAAACTTTCGTTAAAAAGGTTTTTTCGTCGTAAAGCATTTCCTTACAATTTTATGTTGACAAGTGGGTGTTAATAACATTTCAAACAAATTTTAAATAGTAGACCACATAGAGAAACCTCTGTCATGAAAGTGAGAAGTTTCTAATAAAAGGTAAACAATTTATGTAGTGATCTGCGTAAGGTCTCGGTGCGGTATCTGTTTGGAACTTTGTCGAAACCCGATTATAAGACTGTTTTAACCTTTTGAAGTTACAAGATATAAATCGCACAAAAAATTGATTGCTACAATATCTATCGGCTGACCTAAATTTTTCAAATGAAAAAATGCTTTAAAAGGTTATAATTAACTTAAGTGTTGAAAGTGGCATTACATATCTAAAAAAGGAAGTTCACGTAAGGTTTGAGTCAAAAGATGTATAGTTTCCACCTCCCTGAACGGACGATCAAGCTTAGAGTTGTGTACTTACCTAGGAAAACTTCGGTGCTGAGAATCTCCGGCTTTAAACGGTCTTGTGGGGACAGTAGTATTGGATGACAAGATCTATCTGAGTAAAATGTAGTCGGCTTAGTAATCGAGTAATCTGATTTTGTGACGAAATTAAATTTTTGTTTTGTGTAAAGAAATACAACAATTTATATAATCTTCTCGGTCGCCACTTTGAAAGGGAAACTATCGCATACAAATACAAAATTAAGAGCAAACAAATTGGGCAGATCAGGGCACCCAATTGTCTATCTGTCTCAGCCCAGTCTTGTCTCGTCCATTTAATCCCCTCTGTCCAGTGTGTTTCCTTCGATTCTTCAATGTTGCGTTCTGTTCGAAATTTTAAGTTTTTTCCATGGCGTGGCGTGCGTCGAAGGTACGCCGTATTGGCCGCTTCGGATCGGAGTGACGTCCATCTAGTTCTGCCAACGGTCCTGTCCTCCGAGTTCGCCAAAAGAATTCAACCGCTCCCAGTACCCGACCTGATCGAGAAGTTCTCCCGCCACTCCCCCGGCGGCCAGTTCGCCACAATGGCCGAGCACCTCCACAGCGATCCGAGGCCCAACGCAGTTATGGTGCCGGAAGAGGTCGACTTGCACCGAACAATGGCTTTGGATGACCTGAACGCTTATATGCAGGCAAAGGACGCGTTTAAGGAGCCCCAAAGGAAAAACCGGATGTTTTCGCACGTCCTTGTGGTGGTCGGGGCTAATTCACTCGGCAGAGTCCCGCTCCGGCAGAAATGCGAGTTTCTCTACCTCTGCGACTGCTTGAGGCCAGGAGCGACTCTGGTTCTCCACCGCAGCCGAAAGAGAAAATCTGGAGCGTTGCTGTTTCTTTCCGAGGAAGTGGACTCGCAGCTGTCCACGATTTATAGCGATATGCACCACGTGGACGATGTTCTGCCCCTAGCCATGCTAAAGAAGAGTTTGCTGTGGCTGCTAAAGGATCAATCTCCCGAGCTGTGGCACTTCTTCGAGCCCTCGAGTGCAGTCAGCCGGATAGTGAAGGAGGTGGCCGAAGAGGCCAAGAAGCCTCTTAGCAACCCCCGGTACATCCTCCAGTACACACGCACCGTAAAAACCTCGCGGGAGCTGAGTGCCCTTCGTCGGGCTAACGCTATTGCCGCAGACTCCATGGCTGAGGTGATCGCCCAGCACCAGCGCATTCCCAAGGAGCTGGGTATATCCTTCGACTACAAATGCCGTATGAGGCACGCCCATCCGAACGAGTCAAAGGTGTCAGGTGGGCCAGAGGCCAATGGGCTTTGGCAGATGGATGCTGGCTGCCAGTACGGAGGATACCAAGGCGGACTGGCCAGGTGCTGGCCCAGCTCAGGCCGGTTCACGCCACCTCAAAAAATGCTCTACGGTGCTCTGCTAGACATACGGCGCGATCTGTGTTCGTTGATTCAGTCCACTGGAAATGAAGGTGCCGTACGCACACCCCTGGAACTGCACGCCGCATATCTAGTTCTTTTGGCGCGACACCTAAGGGAGCTCCGGGTGTTACCCAAAGGCGCCAGAAGTCCAGCCGAGACTGTGGAGGTGGCTCGCAGGTATAACTGTACGCCAGTCGTCGTCTCACACATGGGACTTGATAAACAAGACACCAGTCGGAGACTCCTCGACTACCCGTTCGCACCAGGGAACGTGGTTTCTCTGCACCTGTCCATCTCCATTCCCGACGACTGCTGTCAGGCTTATCCCGAGTTCAGGGGCACTCTTTGTCAGCTCGGCGACAGCCTTCTCATCCGAGATGACTACTCCGTAGAGGTGCTCACTGCCCTCTGCCCTAGCGAGTGCCAGGCAATTGAAGCAGTATGCTTACCTGCCAGCCGGGCCAGATCCCCACGATTGTGGGCAGATCAGCGCGGATCTGGTGATATGCACCGGCTAAATGACCTCGCTGGGAGTATCTGAAAACCCACCCACAACAACATATACACATGTGCTTTTGTGTCGTAGATATTAAAACTCGATTTGTCATAATTAAACTTTGGCTTTTGGGTGATTATTTCAACGTGAAAGATAGTTAAAACTGAATTTCAGTTAAACAGAAATTTGTTTCACAATACAAAATAAACAATGAATTTACATTTTCATATCATCCAAAGATTTTACGACATATTATCCAAGTAGACATTTAAACTTAAGAATGGGATATTCCTATAGCAGTATATGATATATTTCTTCCATTTGTATACCCTTGTAGAGGATATTATAATTTCAGTCAAAATATATATATTCTTGATCAGTCGATCTTGCCATGTCCGTCTGTCCGTTTGTCCGTCCGTCTGTCCGTCCGTTTCTACGCACACTCGTCCCTCAGTTTTAAAGCTATCTGCTTGAAACTTTCCCAAAATTGTCTTTCTATTGCAGGTAGTATATAACTCGGAACAAGCCTGATATAGTCGACATATCATGTAGCTCCCATGAGAACTAGCGAACAAAATTGTTTAAGTATAAATCTGTGGTTTTTATACCCTTGCAGAGATATTATAATTTAAGTCAAAAGTTTCAGCATCGCCAGGAGGGTCGATCTACCCATGTCCGTCTGTCCATCCGTCCCTCAGTTAAAGCTATATGCTTGAAACTTTCGCAAAAGTTGTCTTTCTATTACAGGTAGAAACGATGGCATGATGCAGCGCAAAATCGACATAGTTTCATTGTTGTTAATAATATAGGCATAGAAATCGAAATGTAGTCGTTTTGTATTAACAGTAAGGGTATATAAACTTCTTGATAATGATCAAGAATAAAAATACTTTATAGGGTCGTTAAAGTGTCCTTCTCTGCGCTCCTACAAAATTTCATAAAATTCAAGGTCTAGTCATTTTACTCGTTGATTCATACTTCGTTTGGTTTCTATAAGACGGTGACTTTTCAGTGCCTTATCAGGCATTTAAAAATAATTATGGCGCAACTGTAAGAAATAATTGAGTATAACAAAAACTGATAACAGTATATTGTTACACCTCCTTTAATTACAAAAGTGGTTTTCACTGTTGCATCGGAAAAAAAAACTTAAGTATAAATTATAACTTTATTTTTGTTTAAACATTAATAGAAACTTTTAATATTTTTAGAAATTTGTTTTTTTTTTATCGGACGAAAAAAATTTAAAAATCAAAAGAATAAAGCTGCCACGGGAACGAAAAACGACTTAATTACGTGTTAATTGTGTGACAAAATGATATTCATTCCACCAATTTTTATGGTGCATCGGGAACTGGTTAACTGGCGAACGGTAGAGCTGGCTTACAGCCCCTATAATCAGTTTCTGATTGTGGGTTAGATAAACGCATAAGTTTTTAACGTATCTAATTTGTCCGGTTCGTTTGATTCATTTTGCAGGCTTATCAAGAATGAAACGGGACGGGCTATTCTCCGCGTGATATCTGGACCAAAGGCATTTAGGGTGGTGCTCTTCACACGACTTACCCCCATTCCCTTCGGAGTGCAGAATGTGATATTCGGAGTAAGTCATTGTTAAACTTCTCAGGGAGAGGATTCATTTGAAGTATTAATTTAATTGTTAAATGTTATTTTTTGTTATTCACAATTTTTTATGTAGAAACACCTGTGAAAGTCTAATTTCACGGATGGAAAAGCGTTTAACATTGTATAATAGTAAAGATTATAAATTTACATATTCCTAAACCAAACTTACACTTGAAGTGATCCCTGACCCGGTTAAAACACCTTTAAAGATTATTATTTTCGCAGATCAGTTCCATCAATACGAGAGACTACCATGTGGCCACAATGATTGGGCTTCTTCCAGCCCAAACTATCAATGTTTACTTGGGCTCCACCCTAAGGTCCATGCACGAAGTGCTTAATGACAATAATACCAAGCTGACAGGCTACATTAGCTTTGTCATTGAGGTAAGTTCGTTCCGGATCGTGATGACTTATAAACGTGGGTAATAGTTAATGTAATTTGAAAATGCCTACACTCATAGCAAAATTAACCCTAAATTTTAGAAATTCGCCTTAAAACTTTATTTTTTCTAAATCCAAGAAAAGATTTCTATTTTCAAGGAATTTTTTTCTCAAAACAAGAAAACTTTTCTTGAATCAAGAAAGTCTTTCTCAAATGTAGAAATTGTCGCCATAAACTAAACTCGCCTTAAATCCAAGAAAGAATTTCTATATTTTAGTAAAAATTGCACTTGTTTTTCGAAATTTTTTTCTTAAAATTAGAAATTCTGCCCTAAAAAATGATTTACCTTAAAATATAGAAAAATTTTCTCAAATTAACCCTAAAAATTCGATAACCCTAAAAAATAGAAACGCTTTCTTAAATATAGAAATATTTTCTTAAATATAGAAATATTTTCTAAAAAATAAAAATTAATCCCACAATATAGAAATATTTTCTATAATATAGGAATTATTTTCTAAAATGACCATAAAATTGTTCTAACCCTGTCCGAGTAGCCTAGGGGTTAGAATGTCTGACCAGAAATCTAAGCACCGCAAGTTCAATTTCAGCTGCCGACATCTTTCTTTTTTCTTTTTTTTTTACTTGTGTATAAACACAGATGAGAAGTAATGCTTAGAACGACTAAAGGTTTTACCCTTTATTGAAAAGTAATTTAAATATTTTTTGAAATATGAAATATCATCTTAGAAAATTTATTTTAAATATTTCGACTTTCACAGTTGCGACTTAACGAGTTCTAAAAACTTTTTAAAACTAATATTCTTCGCAAACGCCCCATCATATAGTCTTTGGTTTGCCGTGCGTTCTTCGTGCGCGACCGTGGCTCCATTTAATGTCTTTGGACTCACGCGCGGGAGACCTGGGTTCGAATCTCACCCGACAGACGAATAAAATTATAAGTTTTTTCGGATAAGAAACTTATCGGATTTTACTTGTAAGAACTGGAATAAATCATAATTGTACTAATTCTCTCTCTCTTTCCCCACAGAATTACAGTTGAAATCAATATTGGCAATTCATATTAGTGCGCAATACTAATACAAACTTTGTGACTTTTCTAAATGAAAAGCGAAGTGCTTAAATCATATACGTACATATGTATACACCATACATACATAAATCCAGAATGAAAAATTACATCATGATGGAATGTAGGCGCATTTTTTCTAATTTTTAGAAAAAATACCCTAAAATTTATGGTTAGATGCCCTAATTTTAAGAAATATTTTTCTATTTTTTAGAAAACTTTTTCTTGTTTTTAGGGCCCTTTGCCTTAGATTTTAGAAAGGAACGCCCTTAATTTTAGAAAATTTTACCCTAAAATTTAAGGTGCGATGCCTTTGAAGACAAAAATAAGGCGAATTTCTTGTTTTTAGGGTTAATTTTGATATAAGTGCAATAGGCCAAAAGTATTTATTTTTCATTTTCACCTTTAAAAAACATTTGAATACCTCTTTAGTATTCTTAGCAAAACAATAAAATGTTAACAATTAGTTAATATTAAAAAAAAGACCATTTATACAAAATTCAAGCTTTTGATACTAAGCTAAGATCGACATCATGTATACATGTCTCACCGTTCGCTTTCCCTATTTTTTTTTACAGTTTTATTTCTTTGATCGGTACTCGACTTTGATAATAAAAATAAAATAAAATAACTTTTTGGTTTTGAATTTTTTTGATTTCCTATATATGTACATCACCGATGCAAGGTACATGTATCTTTATTTTCAATTGTACACTTGAAATAATACAATAAATAAACAATGTTGTTCACTTTGAATGTTGTTTTTGATAAACTGTACTAGCAATAGCAAATAGTTGGAGGAAACAAAACTATATCTAATCTATGTTGTCTCTTTGAAGGTCATTTGTGGCGTTGTTCTGATGTTCTGGGTTGTCCAAAAGGCGAGGAAGGAATTAGCAGAGACGCTGCTAGCTGCTGATTTTAATAATGAGGACAAACACCATGACATACAAGTTTAGAAGGAGAGCCCCCACAAGAAACACGAGAGCTTTTCTAGCCCAAGTAAATCTCCTGGACTGCAGGTCAAGACTGCATTTTTGCATTAACTATTTTAAGCAAAGGTGATTTTCCAAGTTTTGTATTTTATTCTATGCTCAAAGCAATGCCATCGATACCAAACATTACGATATTCTAAGCAGTTACACGTTTTCTTTGAAACCGCGCCCAAAGGAAGCCACCACGCTCCACATCACAATTTAACTTTAAAAATTAAGTATATTTATTACTAAGTGAAAGCCTTGGTCAAAAATCGCTTACTTTAGGAATCGATTATCGGTTATAATGCTACTCTTTAACGTTGTTCAATTACTAGATTGTAAGCAAATCGAATAAATGAGCTCTGAAGTACAATTGTTAGGCTAATAAGACTATCTCATCCTGTGGCTGATTCTCCAGCTGCGAGGACCTTTGCTCATGTGAAACTTAAAGGCTGCCTCCAATGTTTCGAGGGCGAATTCCACATCACCGATGCATAGGCACAGAGGAGGTCTCAAGCTCAGCACCTAATAAAGGAAGGAACAGGGGACAAATGGGCGAATAAGTTCTCTGTTAATATAGGTCTGTTTAGTGTAACACCAAATCGCAATATTAGACATTTAACATTAACATTTTATATTTATCTAATTCGCTAGTAAACCGAATTTATATTATTTGTTACATGCAAATTAGTAGGATTAAAAACGTATATGAAAAGGAGGTTATAAAAACAGACTCGCTTATTTTTTAAATACAAATCCACAACAAATTTTATAATTTTTCATTTCATGGTGTATTGTGGATTAGTATGATTGCGCGACTATGTTTGAGACCAATTTAACTACTTCATCAATCTTCGATCATTTAAAGCTAATTTAATCTTATATTTGTAAAACAGGAAGAAAAAAAGGATTTGCTTTTTATAACTTTTAACTAATTTTCAATAATAGGGAAAGGAATAGTAACACATTAGGACAACCATCAGGTGCTGTGATGATATGACTATTACGAATCGTCATTGGGCAAAAAGTATAAAACCATTTTAAAAAATCGAATATTTTTAAGAAGTTCTAATTTCTCAAAAAATAAGAGGTTACAATTCTTTTAAATAAAAAAATTATAAAGGCACACAATTTGGATTTTGTTTTAAAAAGGGTTCAAAAACTGAAAATTTCTTAATTGCTGTTTATTAATTTTTTTTTGTCAAATTAAAACTAGTATATAATACTACAATTAATGGAAAAGAAAATTGCACTGGAAACGGAAGTCCCTTAGCCTATGAAAATCTTCTTATTTTGCTGTATTCTTATAAATTTAATTAACCAAATTGAATGTAAACAAGAAAGGAAAGCTAACTTCGGGCGGAGCCGAAGTTTATATACCCTTGCAGAACATTCTTAAAATAATATTCTCCAAAATTATTCATATGATGCATTCTTAATACTCATAATCCCAACTTCCTAACTTTAAAAACACCAAAGTTATGGCATTTTTAATCGTTCAGTTATATGACAACTATAGGATATAGTCCGCCGATCCCTATAAAATTTGGTAGGTCCGATTGATTGGCCGAATATAAAACCCATAGAAAATCCCAACGTCCTAACTTTACAAACACCAAAGATATAGTATTTCCTATCGTTATATGGGAGCTATAGGATATAGTCGGCCGATCCTTATGAAATTTGGTAGGCCGAATTGATTGGCCAAATAAAGAAGCCATAGAAAATTCCAACTTCCTAACTTTAAAAACACCAGAGTCCTGGCATTTCCTATCGTTCAGTTATATGGCAGCTATAGGATATAGTCGGCCGATCCCCTCCGTTCCGACTTATATACTGCGTGCAAAGGAAAGAAGGGTGTGTGCAAAGTTTCAATTCGATATCTTTAAAACTGAGAGACTAGTTCGCGTAGAAACAGACAGACGGACAGACAGACGGACAGACAGACGGACAGACGGACAGACGGACATGCTTATATCAACTCAGGAGGTGATCCTGATCAAGAATATATATACTTTATAGGGTCGGAGATGTCTCCTTCACTGCGTTGCACACTTTTGAGCAAAATTATAATACGCTCTGCCAGGGTATAAAAATTGCCAAAACCTTGAAAAAAGAATATAGGTTTTCTGCTGATCAAAATTTTGTATTTTTATAAAAAATGTGCAATTTTTCAAAGCGATGGGTGCGCCATGCAAGATACATTGTGAGATGTGCCAAAACTTACTGTCATTTTAAGGCTACAAAAAAATTTAAATTTACTTCTGGAGAGCAACCGGTCCCAATCAAATCAAAAAACGAGAAAGGAAAGCTAACTTCGGGCGGAGCCAAAGTTGATATACCCTTGCAGAATATTCTGTAAATTATAGTCTCCAAAAATATACTTCTTTTGAATTTGACATATCTACCTTTTTCAGCCTCTATTATAATGCAAGGGAGTGACAGTAACATGCAATAACGGTCATAGAAGAAAGAATTTTAAGTCCACGAAAGAAAATAATCATACATTTTATTGATCAGGATTATTAGCCCAGTTGACCTAGCCATGTTCGTCTCACCGTTCGTGTCTTCAAAAACTGGTCTCTCAAAAATTTATCTGGATAAAACTTTCCCAATGGTTATTTTCTATTGCAGGTATTAGCAACTGGTTTTAAAAATGAAAATTGGGTTTTTTAAAACACTTATTCCTCCAGTTCATCTTCCTTAACTTTAACTTATCTTTCGTATTAAAAAATACAGATAAAAATAAAAAAAATGGCTAGGGATTTTTTTTGAAAAGGTTTGTACTTCTTGTTTGAAGAAAATTTATTTCTTCAACTAAAGATTTTTCTCTTATACTATGAAAACTGCCCTGTACACAAAAACTAATTTAAGTTAGTATAGAAAAAAAGCTTCAACTTTTCTTTTATACAATTTAGAATGTATTTTTTAAGAAATTTTCTCTCGGAGAAGACGTATTTGTTTTTTTTTTAAATCGGACCCATATTCGAAAGAAATGACTTTGTATTTTTTGAAAAGAATCAGCTCGTGGGAAAAATATTGTTCTCTTCATTAAAAAAAGAATAAAACCATAGAGTTAAGGAGACCTACCTTCGAAAGAATGCATGTACGAATTCTACTTTTTGCGGAGCCTTCGAAAGGCTCATATCGTAAAGATTCCTGGTCAGAGACCTTACCTCTGTGTTACCTGGGATCCTGGGCCTAGATCAAGTCAAATCAAATCCGAGACTTCTCTACGGTGGTAAATGTTTATTTGGAGCAGCTTTGGGCTTATGGCCTGCTTTTCAAACGCAACTGCTTATCTTTGACACTTACCTTTTCTTTAAGACATTTACATGGAATCCTCAGCGGAGAGTTGGTCCATTTTCCATCTCCATTAGCAATGACAACTGTCTTGTAGCTCAATATTCACAATCCTCTGTCGAGGAGTCCGATCAGGGTCTTGCCTCTCTCGACCCCCATGAAATATTCGCTTCCCCCATTAGTCCTGAATGGCTTTTTGATATCAGCAGGGTTCTTGGCCATAACTGGCTTGGACTCGAGCTGCAGTTCTCGATCTAGACCGAGGGGCCTAACCTGAGCTTGCCTTGAATAGACATCAACGTTAAGTGCCACGTCTTTCAAGTACCTGTTACTCTTCTCTACTCCTCACATTTTATGATAAATGAATTATGAGAAATGAATAAGCCCCTTTTTATTTTATTGACATGAAAAACAAAATGATATGGCGGCGAAGTATATTTTTCTGAAATAATTTTTTGATTCGATTGTGTATTAATAAATATATATAAGTATATCGGACAAAGACATTTTTTCTACCATTTCGCTACGAAAGTTCATAATTTAGAAATAACCTGGCGCTAATTTCTTATAGTTCTCGACATCTCCACGTTTATATGGACGGACAGACAGACGGTTCTGACTATTGACTCAGATCAATAATATAATATATGGCGAATTATATTATATAATTACATATTATAGGGCGAAAACAATATACCCTTTTATTCTACAATTCTTTGCCATTTTTATACCCTTGACATTTCAGTCAAACGCAATGAAGGAGACATTTCCCACCCTATAAAGCTTATATATTCTTGATCAGGATCACCAGGAGAGTCGATCTAGCCATGTCCGTCCGTCTGTCCGTCTATCCGTTTCTACACAAACTATTCCCTCAGTTTTAAAGCTTTAAACTTTCCTAAACGTTGTCTTTCTACTGCGGGTAGTCGTAATCAGCCGGATCGGGCGACTATATCATATACATAGCTCCCATTGGAAAAATCGGAGTTTATATACCCTTGCAGTTATTACAAATCGACTACATTTCGATTCTAAGCCTGTATTACTAAAAACAATGAAACTATGCCAACTTTGCTCTGCATTTTTCCATCATTTCTATGGCAGCTATATGATATCGTTGTCCGATTTTAATTTAATTAAAACCATAATTCCATAATAATAAAATATTACCAAATCCCAAAGAACAAAAAAACTAAAAACAAGAAAGGAAAGCTAACGTCGGGCGGAGCCGACGTTGATATACCCTTGCAGAATATTATGTAAATTATATTCTCCAAAATTATTCATAGGATGCATTAATACTCATACTTCTTTTGAATTTGATATATCTACCCTTTTCAGCCTTTTTTCCGATCAATCAGTTATATGCCAGCTATACGATATAGTCAGCTAATCCTTCCGAATTTGGTAAGTCTGATCGGTTGTCCAAAAATAATACCCATAAAAAATCCCAACTTCCTAACTTTAAAAACACCAAAGTTGTGGCATTTCCGATCAATCAGTTATATGACGGCTATAGGATATACTACGTTTCGACTTATATACTGCGTGCAAAGCAACAAAGGGTGTGAGCAAAGTTTCAATTCGATATCTTTATAACTGAGAGACTAGTTCTCGTAGAAACAGACAGACGGGCAGATAGACGGACGGACAGACGGATATGCTTATATCAATTTAGGAGGCGATCCTGATCAAGAATATATGTATATACTTTATAGGTTCGGAGATTTCTCCTTCACTGCGTTGCACACTTTTCACCAAAATTATAATACCCTCTGCAAAGTTATAATTATACCCGTTACTCGTAGAGTAAAAGGGTATATTGTATTCGTGCAAAAGTATGTAACAGGTAGAAGGAAGCGTTTCCGACCCTATAAAGTATATATATTCTTGTTCAGGATCACTAGCCGAGTCGATCTAGCCATGTCCGTCTGTCCGTCTGTCCGTCTGTCCGTCTGTCCGTCTGTCCGTCCGTATGAACGCTGAGATCTCGGAAACTATAAAAGCTAGAAGATTGGCATTTTGCATGCAGATTTTAGGAGTTCCTACGCAGCGCAAGTTTGTTTCAAAAAGGTGCCACGCCCCCTTTAACGCCCACAATCGCTTATATACGATTTTATTTAAATATAAATTTAAATATTTCGGAAAAGCAAAAATGCAGTTTTATTGTGTTTATCAATACCTATCGAAATGTAGAAGAAATTTTTCAAATCGGACCATTCGTTTAAAAGTTATGCGTGATCAAAGTTTCTATCTCCAGCTCCCTCGCACTCCTTTTACCTGAGTAACGGGTATCTGATAGTCGGGGAACCCGACTATAGCGTTCTCTCTTGTTTTAACAAATTTTTTCCGATTGTTCCTACGGGAGCTATATGATATGGTCTCCCGATCCGGCTCGTTCCGACTTATACTATCAGCAACCACTTTTGGAAAAGCTTAAAGCAGATAACTTTAAAACTGAGGGACTAGTTTGGGACGGGCGGACGGACGGACAGACGGTCGGACAGACGGTCGGACAAACGGACATGGCTAAATCGACTCTGATGCTGATCAAGAATATATATACTTTATAAAGGTCTCCTTTACTGCGTTGCAAGCTTTTGATTGAAATTATAATACTCTCACGAGTATAATTTAGTAGAAGAAAGTTGAACTTCATTGTTTTTCAACATACATAAATACTTAAAATACGAGATGAACGCAAGCTCGGCAAGAGCTGGTTAGAGGTTAGCAATAAAAGTTTTCCATAATAAAACAAAGCAAAAACATTTACATTTTATAAACTATTAAGTTATATGCAACCAATTCTTTTCAGCATTTAACTACCGAAATTTAAGGGACTCAAATATTCTATAATCACAATGCCAAGAGGTGTAGTTGAATTAAATCGGTTAATAAATGCAGCTGAGACCTATAAACGCTTTCTCTGCCATGTACTCCTCTTCTTCATTTGGATCCTCGTTAACTATTATTGGGCAGAGACTCAGTGATGGCACGGGCCAGCACATCCACAGCGAACTTCGCGTCCGCCCGGTTGATGCACATGGGCGGCTTGATGCGCAGAACCTGTATAAATGCACGAAATGATGCACAGATAGAAAAGGAGGACGTGATGATGCGCCCGAAAAAGAGCCTCTAAGGAGTCCTGCTCGCTTGGGGGCCCTTCAGCGGAGGTCGGTTTTCGTTAGTCAAATGTGCCCGAACGAAGACGATAGAACCCAGATGAGGATGCACTCAGCCCAATGAAAAGGTCCCACTTACGTTTCCATGAAGTCCTCCGCGTCCGAAGAGCACGCCCAGGTCTTTGCACTTCTCCCAGATCTCCAGAACGTGGGGCGTGGCCAGCGGTGTACGTTTCTCGCGATTGCCCACCAGCTCCACCCCGATCATCAGGCCCTTGCCACGCACATCTCCAACGATCTCGAAGCGCTGCTGCAGCTCGGCCAGACCCTTCAAAAAGAAGGTGCCCACCTCCAGCGAGTTGCGCTGCAGCTGCTCCTCCTCTATCACGTCCAGCACAGCGATGCCCACGGCACTGGCCATAGGGTTTCCGCCGTAGGTGTTGAAGTGCAGCGCCTGCCCCAGTGAGGCAGCGATTTCCGGGGTGGTGACCACGGCGGCCAGCGGAAAGCCGTTGCCAATGCCTTTGGCCATGGTGACTATGTCGGGCATGTAGTCGTGGCCCTCGAAGCCCCAGAAGTGATCGCCGGTGCGTCCAAAGCCCGTCTGCACCTCGTCGGCCACAAAGAGTCCTCCGTTGGCCCTGACCAGCGCTGCCGCCCGCTTCAGATAGCCCTTGGGGAACTGCACCGTGCCGCCGACCCCCTGGATGGACTCGGCGAACATGGCTGCCACCTTGCCGCGCGGCAAGGAGTACTTGAAGGTTTCCTCCAGCTCGTTGTAGTAGGCGTCGCCCGCCTTGCAGCCCTCCCGGCACTGGCAGTCGCGCGTCGTCTGCACGGGCGAGTCCCGGCAGGCGGATCCGCCCCAAATGCCCTGGTAGGGGTCGGGGTTCATCACGTGCACCAGCCCGTTGTTGACGCCCGGCAAGGGGAAGCGCCAGGTGGAGTGCGCCGTCAAGCCCATGGTGTACGGCGACATGCCGTGGTAGGCGTTACGGAATGAGAGGATATCCTGGTTTCCCGTGTGCAGGCGTGCCATCAGCATGGCCAGGTCGTTGGCCTCAGAGCCGGAATTTACGAAGCAAACGCTCTTCAACTTCCCAGGGAACTTGGCCACCAGCCGCTCGGCGTACTCATGAATCTTCGGGTGCATGTAGATGTTGGTCGTGTGCCACAGCTTGGCGGTCTGCTCGCTTAGCGCCTGATTTACTTTCCTGGGGGTGAAAGCAATTGGTTTTATCGTAGGGAATATTTTGGACAAGATATTTAAACAAAAAATAACCTTATTACTATTTATCGTCCTACTTTCTTATAGGGTGGTCGAAATTGCGGTAAACGTGAAAGGAAAACTTATCAAACAGGAAAGGAAGCAAACTTCGGCAAGCCGAAGTTTATATACCCTTGCAGTTATTACAAATCGACTACATTTCGATTGCTATGTATATTAGTAAAAACAATGAAACTACATGTCAAATTTGCGCTGCATTTGGCCATCGTTTTTATGGAATTATATGGAATTGTTGTTCGATTTATTTAATTTAATTAAAGCCTAAATTCTATAATATTTAAATACTACCAAATCCCAAGGGAAAACAAATAAAAAAAAAATTCATTTATATTTATAATTTGTTTAAATTATTTTTTCCAATTGTTCCTACTTATATGCTACCTGCAATAGAAAGACAACTTTAGGGAAAGTTTCAAGCTGAGGGTGTAGCGTAGAACGGTCGGACAGTCGGACAGACGGACGGACGGACGGACGGACAGACGGACATGGCTAGATCGACTCTCCTGGTGATGCTGATCAAAAAAATATATATAGTTTATAGGATCGGAAATGTCTCCTTCACTGGGTTGCAAACTTTTGACTAAAATTATAATACCTTCTGCAAGGGTATACAAATTAAAGCTCTTGAAAAAATGAGTATTTATCTTCCGCTGTTCTACGTCTCACAAAATAGAACAAAAAATAAACTTATATTTGTTTTTGTTTATATTATCTCTCGACATTTCAAAAAATATTCTTTTTAATTTAACATAAAAAGTATAAAGTATTTGGTTTCTCTTTCATTCTGTTTCATAAAATATACACTTTTTTTCCCAAAAAAAAATAATAATTTTAAGAATTTGTTTTCTAAAAAGAGAAATGTTTTTGAATTTAGAAAACTTAGATATTATTGCCATAATCTTATATCGCTCCTCAATCAATTAAAAAACACTTTCATTTACTTTCCCCTCCTCAAAAATTAAGTTTTGGTTGTATTTTTATAACTTTCCAGAGCGTATTCTGAACAGTATAATTTTACATATAAATTAGCCATTAGCAAAGCCATACACATGGATTTTTTTTTTATTAATAGTTAAAAAAAATGTTTGATTTTCGTTCATTTTTGGTTAAGATTCAGTAACCACCGGAAAACGATTTTTTTAAAGACGTTTATAAAAACATTTTTTATTATTATTTAAGGATAAGTGGACAACTACATTTTCCAAACCGTAAAATTGCCACATTAAGTTTTTTAAATAAATAAAAACAAGGGCAATGCCTAAACCAGACAAGAAGCTTAAATATTTTTCTAAAGCGGGTCGAATGAGAAAAAACTTTAAAAGTATTTATTTTGACTAATTCTTTAATTATTTCTGGTAGTAATTTGTAGAAGTTAAAATGCATTCTCGTTTTCTAATTAATTAAAGTGTGAAGATAATAGTTACTAAAACTGAATATTCTCTTAAAGTGGATGTTCTTTTGCCCATTTTTTCCCTTTCTGTTTCTTACGGGTGACAATGTCCCACGGACACAGTGACGATTCCGCCAAACATATCCAGGTAACGCCGTCCCTCGTGATCGAAAAGCCATTGCATGTGGCCCGTATGAATTACCAGCGGCTTTTTAAAGTGCGCCAGCAAGTTGGGTGTCAGGTGGTTGCGCCGCGTCTTGAGGATCTGCTCATAGCTGGACCCTTCGTAGGCCACCGGGCGATGACCACACTCGGGCATTTCACTCTGCACCTGGTTCATCATGGCGGGCGCTGCCTTCGAGTGAAGCGTTGAGCTGGAGCTCCAGCGGCCCAAGGTGCGGGAGAGGACCCGACTGTTATGAACTGGAAAGTGAAACATAGGTTAGTTGCAGCCATATATTCTTATATTTTTTGATTTGAAAAAAAATATGCATTCATAATGTATAAGTTTCGCTTGGTTGATATAAAATCCAGTCCCATAACCACGAAAATAGGTCACTTGAACCTTAAAATTCTCTAACACCCCTCATTAGCATGGGGCCTGTAAATTGAATATATCGGAAAACGTAAAAAGCAAATTTGCAGGCTCAGGGCCACAGTCTTTAAGCCTAAACAAAAAAAAGTCCCTGCCAAATTAACAAAGTTTACAGTTCAAATTTTTAAACCGACACTTATTGGTTCAATTTACTGAAACATAAGTGTTATTCTTGTTCAGCATCACCAGGAAAGTCGATATAGCCAGTTCCGTCTGTATGCGAATGTAAAAGCTAAAACATTGCTTAATAAGCTAAAGCTTAACTGAAAATTACAGTATATGACTTTTTTCGTAAAAAGAAAAACAAAAAAAAACGAAATTTGAGAACAACTATCTCCGATTTTAAAACTAAGACTTCTCATAATTTTTTGTGTTTTGTCAAAATAAAATCACTGGTAATTCTGAAATGTATACTAAAACGAGGACGGAAGCTAACTTCGGCAAGCCAAAGATTTAATACCCTTGCAAGCTTTGAAAAATTAACGTCAATAGCTTATACACTGCGCGAAATATAAAGTAAATTGTATGTAATTATATAAAAACAAAAAAGGAAAGCTAACTTTGGCCGAAGCCGAAGTTGATATACCCTAGCAGAATATTCTGTAAATTATATTTCTCCAAAATTATTTATATGGGGTTATACTCATAAAAAATACCAAAAATCCTAACGTCAAAGTTGACATTTTCAACCGTTCAGTTATATGGGAGCTATAGGATATAGTCGGCCGATCCTTATGAAATTTGGTAGATCGGATTGATCGGTAAAATATAAAACCTATAGATGTCATGCCATTTCCAATTGTTCAGTTATATGGCAGCTATAAGATATAGTCGGCCGATCCCAAAGTTTCAATTCGATATCTTTAAAATTGAGAGTCTAGTTTGCGTAGAAACAGACAGGCGGACATGCTTATATCAACTCAGGACGCGATTCTGAACAAGACTATATATACTTTATAGAGTCGGAGATGTCTCCTTTACTGCGTTGCACACATTTGACCAAAAATATCATACCCTCTGCAAGGGTATATATCTTAGGATCGGCCGATACTTATGAAATTTAATAGGTCGTTTAATTGGCCAAATATAAAGCCCATAGAAAATCCCAACTTCCTAACTTAACAAACACCAAAGTTATGGGATTTCCGATCAATCAGTTATATGGCAGCTATAGGATATAGTCGGCCGATCCCGGCCGTTCCGACTTATATACTGCGTGCAAAGGAAAGAAGGGTGTGTGCAAAGTTTCAATTCGATATCTTTAAAACTGAGAGACTAGTTCGCGTATCAACTCAGGAGGTGATCCTGATCAAGAATATACATATATACTTTATAGGTTCGGAAATGTCTCCTTCACTGCGTTGCACGCTTTTGACCAAAATTATAATACCCTCTGCAAGGGTATAAAAACGAATATTTTAGAATGTATTTTTGGAGAACGCTTTTAGATGGTTGTTCTATATCCTTTCATCAGAAATCTATCTGCATATGTTCCAAGACAAGCATCTAATAGCTTTTTCCGATAATGTAAAAAAAATGTTACGGGCTGCTTATAAGTTCCACTTCCGACTGGGTCCTCTCGCAAATAGAGTGCGAACGTGTCATGCCGTGACCACGGGTTAAAAAGCCCTATTTTATGAGTAGTTAGAAAAGCCTTAATTGTAATATATATCTTTCTGTGTTTGCCAACGTGTTGTTTTTACAATGGTATCACCCTATAAGTTTGACTACAATATATTTTGAAACTGGTGTCAACCCAAACATTCATGTAAAAGCCTCAACCAACACTTCATGGAAATCTCGTGGATCGGATGGATATTGTTTTTTATTGCTGCCAAGGAGAAGAGTAGCAAAAATGTGATTTCACATTTCTCTGAAAAAAATATATTTAATGTAAAGCATGCAAGGTAGAACTCTTGATATTGTTTATTTAACTAAATCGCAATTTCCTAGACAAAATGTGATTACTCGATTATCAATTTCAAACAGAAACTATTCCTGAATTGTAAACAAATTGTAGATGGGTCATTGGCCGTTATATGAATGCGAATGCTCTCCAATTTTCCGGGTCCAGCTTCAAATGCGCAATATAAACCATAATTGGTCTTCTACTGAGCAGTTGTACCCATTTAAGCTGATAAGAACTGGCCCCCCGCCGACAGCCTAGGCCACTCGACTTCTTAGTGCGCTGGGGAGCAGGTCCGAATTATCAGACTCCCGCCACCTGTTAAATTTTCAACTAAGCTCTTATCTCCCTTATCTGCGCGTCCACCCAATTCGACCCAACACGAGCCATACGTGATTAGCGCATACCTAATAGGCCGGTCCACTCAAAAAAAAGTGGAATTATTGAATTCCTATAAATAAAAAACTAGGAAATATTTTTATAATTTAACTATTATTTTTTTAATTGTATAATAGATTCCTTATTTTAAACTAAAATCTCAGAAAGTGATTTGAGAACACTACTACCAAATTAAAAAGTAGATTTATCTTTTTTTTAATGTATTCTTATTAAAATTCAGACTGTGAAAATAAAAGCTATTGCCCTAAGGAATCAACAAACACTCAAATGCCAAATACAGGGACATCAATTATTGCATCAGGAGAATAATGAAGGCAACAAAAGGAGCTTTGACGTCAGTCCCTCAGTAAACTCACCCAATAATCGTTTGGACATAATTTCTGGTTTCAGTTTCCCAAGGCACTTCTCAATATAAATTTTAGGTATTTACTATTTTGATTTAAACAGCACTACTCGCACAATTCGAAGCAAAACAGCGGCAGATTATCTACGCCAGTCGTCCGAATTTGACGTCGTCGGTGAAGCAACTGATCGGTGAATACGGTTTCTATTCCAGTGCCAATAGAGAAAGCTTGGTCGTTGGAAAAGCTTTGAACGACAGATTAAAGAGCAAAGTCAAGGCTGCGGAAAAGCACTCTCTTTTGCCAGCCCAAGGTCTGATTAGAAAGCGCTGAGAGGTGAAATACACAGTTGGTTAACAGCTGGTTGTCTCATATTAATTTATTTCAATTCTTGTTTGCTATGTACTGAAGCACAAACTACTGAAGTGCACAGGTAATTTGTTTGTTTTTAACAAAAAATATATCGCTTTAATCGCTCCTTATTAATTGCTGCGCGGAGCGCTTTATCCCGGATTCAATGCGCAGTCCTGGGTGGCAGACATTTAACATTGTGGTGTAATTTACATTAGCCTTTGATATTAGGTATGTAGGTCCTCGAATATGCTATATTGATTTATCAAGTATGAATTATATATTATGCTTTATCAACCAACATCACGAGTTTGCGCTTTGATTTTCACGTTGCCCATCACCAAACCTCCTGGACTCTCCCGACCATATTTTACCCAATGCAACCGATTATAAGGAAATATAAAACATTTGCGGGGTCATCTAAAAACAAGCTCTACGCATCGTCGTGGGCTTCAATGATTACACAAACAACCATAGCCGATCTGAGCTGGGACGCAACGTCCCCTGCAAGGAGACCTGCTCGGGCAGTTCAGTTGAAGTCGGTGTACAAATCGGGGCTTCGGGGCGTTGTTGGCGGCTGGTCCGGCTGTTCTAGGTTGGCCGCCATCTGGCGCAAGTTGTCCACCCCAGTCAGTAGTTGCCTGCAAAGAATTTTTAGTAGTTTGTCATGTTGTAGGCGACAATTATTAATCTGGTTTACCTAAGGTTCTGCTCCGCTGTGTCTGCAGCACGAAGAAGATCCCTTGACAAATGGTGCGTTCTGGACGGTCGCGTGCCGCTGCTTCCGCTGCTCACGGCGCTTTTGCTGCCTCTGTCAGGAGTCGCCGCTGAAACCCCTCCTGCGGCGCAATCAGAGATGCCGGCTCCCCTTAGAGTGCTAAGCTCCGCCTGAAAAAAGTTGTACCGTTAGATAATCTGGGACTCTGACTAGATTAAATGAAAGATGTAATTAAATGAAGAAGAAACGTCTTCCTGACCAAAAGAAACACAACCCGGATGGGCTATTTTCAAAATACCTTATAGCTAAATTATGTATTTTGACATTCAAATTTTGGTTATTATTGCGAAGGGAATCCGAAATTTTTGAATTTTTGCAATTTACGTTCGTTGAATACGCATATGTCTGACTAAACATGAATGTTCTTTTTGGCTTATATGGTATCGGCATTAAGACTTTTAAACATGCCGTTGTACAAAAAAAAAATGGCTTCGGGGCTAGATTGACTCGGCTATTAATGATAATCAAAAATATATGATCTTATTTATACAAATCAAAACTGACGCGGAAATACTTAATAGTCAAGATCGTTCATATGGCAAACAGCAGGTGAAGAAAAACTTCCTTATAAAACTCAAGCTCATTAATAAGTAAATTTAGTTCGAATTTTTATTTGATCAGGAAAAAATTAGAACTACCGACTAGCCTCTCACCTCTAATTGGGCCAACTGGCGCCTCAGATGTTGCGTGGTCTGTGTGTTGGTCGTCGCGGCCAGCGCTTCCCGTCGTCTCGCTGCCTCGGATAGATGCAGCAGCTGCTGCTCAAAGTCACTAGCCCTCCTGGTCTGGACATTGAGTTCTGCACGAGCCTCCTGCAACTCCCGTTGCAAACGCTCGTTCTCTTGCCGCAGTGACGACAATTGCAAAGTGCCGGGCGGATCCTGAGGAGGCGAATCAATAGAATTGGAGGGTAGGCCGATAGCCACGTCGGCCAGTCGCTGAGACGAGTGAATTATGGGGCCGTCCGACAGGAAGTCTGGCAGCATTTTGGTCGTGGAGCCGGTGGGTGGCTCGCCGGGCGGACCAGGGAGCGCGACTGCGTTGGAGCAGCAGGTCCCACCGCTCCGCTCGTCGCCTCGGCCGCTCCCAGAGGCGAGTTGGGAGGCGAGCTGGGGAGGGCGTCCTGCCCGGCGCACCAAGCGTCCGGCAGGTGATCCTGTACAAAGTCTGGCAGGCCGGACGCGGCTGCAGCGCCACCACTTGCTCCTCCACCCACAGCATTACAAGCGTCCAGTGGCAGGTCAAGCTTCATCTTGGGGCTCGCGGATAAAACTAGACGGGTCGGGCGTTGATCGCGGTTTCCAGCGGGCCGGCGGCGGGGCGAGGACGAGGGACACGGCACATGTGGTGGCATTTCGTAGTTGGAGTAGGAGCGCGGCACGTAGCGCGTTCCACTGGCGGGTTGTTGGTTGGAAGCGGCTGATGGGAAAATATCTGTCCGCGTAGGAAGCGAGTGCGAGTTAGAAGATATTTTCTGGGAGGCCCAAGAACTCACCGTCATCTATTCGCTTGTCGTAATGCCTGCCCGTGTTGCGCACCTCGGCTAGAGCCACGTGGTCGTCGTCGTCGTTGTCCAGGGCATCCTGCACGGCGTCGTGGCCCAGCCGCATATCCAGCCTCAAGCGGTGCTGGGGCCCGCCGCTGCTGCTGGAGGCACCTCCCCCGCAGGCTGCGTACTCGGTCAGACTCGCCTGCGAGTCGAAGGAGCTAAATCGCGGAGATCGCTTCATCCTGGAGGATGCACTGCTGCCGTTCACATCCGGCGGTTGCATGTGGGAGGCCGAGGCCGACTGGGGAACCTTGGGGCGGGCGCCCGTGGACGTCTGCACTGCGGCTGAAGTAACCGTGCTGGTAGGAGCCGTTACAGTGCCCGTGCTGCTGAGAAAGTGCTTAAAGGAGAACGAGGACGAAGACGAGGAGGCTGCCCCTGATCCTGCGCCGCTTGTGGAGGTGGAGGCGTCATCGTCTTGTGCTGCTGCCCTATGTTTAACCCTGCAAATTAGCATTGTTTAGTTCACTTAAGCCAAACACATTTAACTTACTTACATTTTTGTCAAGTTCTCTTGTTTCTCTGCTGAAGCGGGCAAAAATAGGATATTTTTTCACAGCAACGTTGCCACCTAATTGCAATGTTTGCATGTTTTTATTAATTTCTTTATAAGTACAACTTTTCTTTCCTTACAAAGCTAACCACATAAATGTTTTATTCTTTCTCGAAATACTGCGTACCGTTTTGTAAATAATTTATTTATACCAAAAACTGATAATTTTACCGAAATTTGGTTTTTTATAATTTGAGCAAGATGGTATCTCTGACAGCTAAGACGGTTTTAGATATGGGGCACCTTACCTTACTCTGTGTGAGACAGTATATAAAATGATTCACTTTAACAGTAATAACATGGAAATATACATATTTGTTTTGTACAGATCGTACAATAACTTAGTATTATTATAAATCCATTATTCTTACCACTTTATTTAATATATGTATTTTATTTTAAATCAGGACATACATATGTATAAGTCTATATAAGTCACCGAAATTTATTTTTATATCCTTGCAGAGGGTATTATAATTTTGGTCAAAAGTGTGCAAAGCAGTGAAGGAGACATCTCCGAACCCATAAAGTATATATATTATTGATCAGGATCACCTCCTGAGTTGATATATGTAAGCATGTCGGCCTGTCCGTCTGTCTGACCGTCTGTCCGTTTCTACGCGAACTAGTCTCTCAGATTTAAAGATATCGAATTAAAACTTTGCACACACCCTTCTTTCCTTTACACACAGTATATAAGTCGGAACGGCCGGGATCGGCCGACTATATCCTATAGCTGCCATATAACTAATTGATCGGAAATGCCATAACTTTGGTGTTTGTTAAGTTAGGAACTTGGGATTTTCTATGGGTTTTATTATTGGCCAATTAATCCGACCTACCAAAATTTCCTAAGGATCGGCCGACTATGTCCTATAGCTGCCATATAACTGAATGATTGGAAATTCCATAACTTTGGTGTTTTTAAAGTTGGGAAGTTGAGATTTTTTATGAGTGTTAAGAATGCATCATATGAATAATTTTGGAGAATATAATTTACAGAATATTCTGCAAGGGTATTTTAACTTTAGTTAGCTTTCCTTTCTTGTTTTATACTGAAAATTCATTTAAATTCATTAAAGGTCCATGCTAACATTAAATAAATTATAAATTCTTTTGCCGAAAAATGTAATCATATTTCGCTAGTGAATTAAAAATAATATGACCTGTTGCAGGTCAACATATTTGTATTTTCACATGCCAGGAATGTTAAATTTAATATATTTGTTCTAATAAGAAATTAATTATATTTAATTTTGGACAATTCTTTATTGCAGATACGTGTCATTAACTAATTTTCAAATATAATCTTTTAGAGTTTCATGTTTGTTTGTTGTAAAAATGTACATATATGTTTCTAGATATAGAAAAGGAAAGAAGTCATAATTTTTAAAGCCTTCTGCTGTTTTTTGTTTTCGAAGAGGCCTCGAATATATTTATACCCGTTACTCGTAGAGTAAAAGGGTATATTGTATTCGTGCAAAAGTATGTAACAGGTAGAAAGAAGCGTTTCCGACCCTATAAAGTATATATATTCTTGATCAGGGTCACTAGCCGAGTCGATATAGCCATGTCCGTCTGTCCGTCTGTCCGTCTGTCCGTCTGTCCGTCTGTCCGTCTGTCCGTCTGTCTGTCCGTATGAACGCTGAGATCTCGGAAACTATAAAAGCTAGAAGATTGGCATTTTGCATGCAGATTCTAGGAGTTCCTACGCAGCGCAAGTTTGTTTCAAAAAGGTGCCACGCCCCCTTTAACGCCCACAATCGCTTATATACGATTTTAAAAATTTAAATATTTCGGAAAAGTAAAAATGCAGTTTTATTGTGTTTATCAATACCTATCGAAATGTAGAAGAAATTTTTCAAATCGGACCATTTGTTAAAAAGTTATGCGTGATCAAAGTTTCTATCTCCATCTCCCTCGCACTCCCTTTACCTGAGTAACGGGTATCTGATAGTCGGGGCACCCGACTATAGCGTTCTCTCTTGTTTTTTATTGCATTCGCCGTTGGATTCGTACAAACAATAAATTCAGCTTATACTTTTGTTGAAATTTTATAAATTTTGTAGATATAAAGTTTTTTTTTACATTTATAAATAAGAGGTATCAGTAGCCCGTTAAAAATGAATTAACTCTTATATTTGGTAGTTTTCCTTGTAAATTTCACTATGCACCATTTTAGGGGTTTGAAGTATAACAGCAATAATTATGAAATGAGCATAAGGATACAAAATGCAAATTCAACATTTTTAAAAAGTGCACTTATGTATTTTGAAAAAGGCCTAATTGGTATTAAATACCCTATAATATTTTTAAGCTTTAAGCCTAGTATCCAGATCGACAAACGATTACGCTAGCGTAAAAACTTTAATCTTTCCAGTGTGACCAACATTTTGAGAGTTCATCAGAATTAAGCGTGCTACGGTCGTACTGTCAATCACCTGGGTTTGTTGACAAGCAGTTAAAATTCAAATATCGTATTTGCGGGAAAGAGCCTTTAAAAGATATTATCAAATACCTTGGCAAGACAAGTCTGCCGCTATACAAAGAAATTAAAAAACAATTCAATTTAAATTTAACAGTTGCTTATTTTAATTTACTGATAATTATTTGCTAATTTAAAGTTCATAGCTGCACTTTTATTGTGTTTTTCGTAAATTTTTGACATATGAAACATTTTGCTCTGACAAGAGGCACCCCAGAAGTATTAATGTTGTTTTGTCCTCACATGTAAACTCCTGCAATTGACTTTTGCGGGTTTTTTGATTTTTTTTCCTCCATTTTTTAATATGTTCAGTGAGAAGCGCACGCCGAAAGATTAAATTTTTTAATCTTTGTGCTAGGGTTCACCCAAAGTTCATTTCCGCAGACTGGCAACGCTATGGAATTTTCTGGTATTTTTTTCGTCGAACAGGAGACCAACGTGAAAAAAAGGCACGACGAAAAGTGAACGCCAGCTGTTTGCCTCTCGCTCTCTCTCATGACTGGCGTACGGTTTTCGTCGATCAGGATACTAGGCTTTAAGTGCTTTAAAATTTTAACCGCCTTCCTGCAATCTTTTATGTTGTGGATGTTGCCGTGGTTAGGGAGAGGCAGTGGATGTTGCAGGTCGTTCTGCATGGAAAAACTACCCATAAAGCGTCGAGGAGTTTGTTAATTTGGCTACTTTTTTACCAAACGGTCAGCGGATCTTGTCATAGAAGCGACGAATAGTTGATTTACTAATAACAAGGAAAACAGAGAAGCACTTATTCGATACCTATTTGGTAATAGTTGTTTTGAGAGCTACATTTAAAGCAGAAGTTGGGACGGTCTCAAACTACTTTCTCACAAGCAGATGTAATTGATTACAATTGTTTAATTCTTTTTACATTAACTAATTTAAAAATGTAGGCCTTTACCTAACGTGCTATTTTTATATGTTTTGTTTATACATTTTTTATGGAAATAAGTTAAATTATATAAAAAAAATTAATTTTAAATTAAATAAAAATAGCACGTTTCCACTGGAACTTTGAGATAAGCTTTCTTCTCGGACACTATTTTTTCTGGTTTATGGGATTTTAGCTAGAGTTTGTAGTTATTTGTTTGTTTTTGTTAACGGTTAACGGTTTTTCCCCCAACCACTTAATATAGAGGGGATTATTCGCTATGAAGGAAAAATGCGCTGATGGGGAAATCTTTTGTACCTGTAGAAACGACGCCTGTGCGAATGGTCCTTTATGGTGTTGGTCGATGTGGTCACAAATATCGCGTTAGGCATTCAATTCTTGCTTTTAATGAGGACGAAAAAATGTATTAATTGAACATTGCGCGTTCCCTTTAATATGCCATATGCCTATCTGTTATGTATTTCTTATCGAGATCAATTTACCAAGCATTGTTAAGAAGTACTTTCTCGTTCACCGAAAGAAAATAGTCAACAAATTATGTTATAATAAAATAATCAAATTTATCTAAAATTGTCGAAACAAAAGTACATACAAAAGTCTTGAAATCAAAAAAAAACTTTTCAGAAAGGAAAACGAACTCAGATCTAAGAACTATTTAATTTAATATTTTGTTTTGTTATTTCTTGTATCGGTAAATGCAATTTTTGAACATCAACCCTACCAGAACTATAAACATATTACTTAGGTATACCCTTATTATTTCGCACTCGTAAACGCAGTTCTGTGAATCGCCCCGCGCGCAGTGTTGGTAAATACGCCCAGTCCAGCCATAGTAAACAAAACGCGTCGTTCGGGGTTCGCTGCGCATTTTTAATGCAATAAAAATAAAAGCGAAAGGCAAGACAAAATCACGCAACTGGCCGTCGCTTTACCTTTTGTGGCCATAAATCCGGGACTGAGCGTTTTTCATCGATGCCGACTCCGCGTTTCCCTGATTGCGGTGTTGTCTTACTGCTTTGAAGGAAAATTCTGCGTAGCAAACAAACCGGTCGGTCTTGTACATACAGTGTATATATAAGTAGTATATACACACACACCAGTTCGGGCGCGTACATGGCCGAGGAAAAAGCGTCGCAGTGCAGTTTGTGTGGCAAATTAATTGCGCCGAATGTCTTGAAAAACAGTATTTGCCTGCCGAACTCGTAATTTTGAAGTCCATATGCCCCTGCTCTGCCGCGGGGGTGAAGGTGCGTCCATGTGAGCCTGCCAAGGTGGTGAGCCGCGAATTGTGAATTGCCGTGCAAACACACTCAGACCCACCCCTTCCCGCTCCGACAGCAGTGAGTGTTCCACTTTTGGCTGTCCTGATTTTCCTGCAGTGCAGCCAGGACATCTTCCGGGCGTGTTCTTCGCCCTGTCCTAGTTTCTGGGAACGCAGAGTCAATCAAAGAACCATCGAGCAGGGATACTTGCAGCATGCTCTGGAGCTGCGACAGGTAAGATAGTTCCAATTGGTTACTCGTCCTGCTACCTTTTGCTACGATTCGAGTGGGAAAAATAGCTCTGCTTGGGTCACGGCCCCATTTATTGACTCTCTTGTCCTCTCTCCCCCGGATGACTTCTTTGCTGTCCTCTTAGCTTTTCTCCTGCATTTCCACATGCGTCGGCCTTTGCCTTTCATTCCTTGCACAGTGGCTCAATGCCACTAAAATCAAAGAGTTGCTTTAGTCAAATTTCCCGGTATTCAAATATTTTAACAAATAATACTCCTTTATTTATTAATTAAATGTATTATTAAAAATGTATCCTATTATTTTTTCTATTTATATTTTATGCATTAAAAGTTTTTTTTTATAATTATTTCGCTAATTAATATAAATGTTTCTGTTAAATTTTGAACGTCTCAAAATAACTCTTAATTTTTTTTACTGTAGTACTTTTTTGTCCTTAAATGTAGTGCACAAATTACATAAAATGTAACAATACGGTAGATTTTTTTAATAAAAAAATGATCTATATCTATATCTTAAGAAAAAGAAATGCGATCCATTTTGGTATTTTGAGGAGTCCATTACCAGATAGACTATTTTGTGTCACTATGAAATATTCCCTTTTTTCTGCTTCTCAACAGTTTATGGTAAACCATTCCAATAATTTTTTTATTATTAAATAAAATTTAAAAATGTGGCATGTCGCTTTTTAATATCCAACAGCTTTAATAGGAACGATATATATATTTTAATAAAGTTAATTATGTTTGAGTATATCTATCTAAGATTTAATAAATAGCAATTTGGCATTTATAAAGCCTCTGAAGAAGTGAATAGTTCTTATACTGAGTTGGGTCCACTGTGCTGGCCTTAGCGTTTCTTGTCTGTCATTGCTGCCTCTGCTTTTTCTTCTTCTTTCGTTTTGTATACAAATTATGGTGAGTCGTTGTTGTTATTGTTTTTGCAGTTGTTGTTGTTTTAAGCTTTTATAGGCAGTGCATTCCACTTGTTTGTTGTTGATGTTGTTGTTGGTGTTGTTTTGCTGGTTCATATACTGTGAAATGTTATAATTATAGACTTAATTTGCCTTTAGCTGAGTTCAGCTGTTGGTAAAGATTATTTGAAAATTGATTTTGTTTGGTCTGCAGTTAATAATTTATCCCCAAGTCCTCCCAGTTTCTACCCACTGGTGGATGAAGCGTGCAATATGGCAAGAAGAGTGAAAATGCTTCCCGTCCCTTTTTGTTTGTGAGCGTTTGGACTCCTTCTTTCTCTACGACTTGGTAATTAAATTAACGTGTTCAGACCACCCGTTTTGCCTCTTTTCCCCTTTCCATTGCACCCCCCTCCCAAGCAATTTGTTGACCCATATTCGGTCACTTTTGTTTTGCTGTTAATTACTGTTTGCATTTCTCTAGTTTCCTTTTAGTTTTGAGGCTATGTGCTGTTCGTTAGCCTGTGATAAGGAGTGATTGGGATGATTTTCATAACAAATTATAGGTTTAGTCGCTTGATATTTCTCAGAGGCTCTTTATCAGGTGGCCTCAATGTTCACTCTTATTGCACAGTGGTTCCGACACACTCTAAAAACTGATCAAATGCAATAAGATCAAAGTTGACTACTATACCTCACGTTATACTTTGTTATCTCTGATACTATCGATAAATATCTAAAAAAAAAACGTCACGGTAACTTTCCCCCTAGCATTGGGCCATTAAATTAATTGTTCTAAAATACTTTACAATAACTTCAACTTGGAAACAATATGATAATAAATAATAGTATAATTATATCAAATTTAAAATGAATAATTTTATTTATTAAAAAAATTTTGCTGGTGCATCTCAAAATTAAGTCGATTTTAAACTAAATAACTTTTGCTAATGTAGAAGAATAGGAAGAGAATTCAAGATTTGTAATGGTACGCAAAAAAATATTTTGTTTAAATTAGCTTAAGGGTCCATTCTGGTTAGTTGTGTCAAAAATCATCAGTATTTTTTTTTGGATAAAGAAAAAACATAGGTACTTCAAACTTTTCAGGTATATTTCTGATATTTTAAAGATAATTTTTGGAAACATTTCAAAAATTTTGAAGCATTTCCGAAAGCAGGACACAGGGCGCCGAATGCCAATGCACGAAACAGGAATCCCGCTGGTCCTAAAAATAGTCTGAAACGAAAAATTCAAAAATTTTCTTGTGTAGTTGGAGTGTAATTATGAAATAGATTACTTTTTTCGAAATCGAATAAAAAATAAACAAATGGCGTCGTTTGAAAAATTCAGTGTCGTTTTTCTAAACATTTTCTTCACTTTTATGTCGAATAAAAATGCAATGTATAAGCTATCTAGGTAATTATAGTCCATTCCGTATGATTTTCTAGACACCCTGTAATGATCGTAAAATGCAAAAAAAAAGTGGACCCTTAAATCAATATTATATAAATCCAAATTAAAAAAAAATTAATTGGGGATATTTTTTTTGGTCCTTTTATTTACGACTGCTAATGTTTGTTTCTTTGACTTAAAGCATTCAATCAGTCCATAGACAGAAAAGTGAGGCAAAGCAAAGCCTTTTGTCAAATTCTGCTAATGCATTCTTAACTCACAAGGGAAATTTGAAATCTGGAGCCCAAAAAAGTCGGTTCCAAAATCTTTCTGATCATAGAGCATCAACGTCCGAATAAAAAAAATTGTAACGCCTTATCGCTTTTCACTTTTGCACAACATTTAGTTTGTTTGCCCACTTTCAGTTTCAACGAGGTCGGAAGCTAACTTCGGCAAGCCGAAGTTTTAATACCCTTGCCGACTGTCGAAATTGCTAAAATAAACAAGAGAGAACGCTATAGTCAGGTGCCTCGACTATTAGATACCCGTTACTCAGCTAAACAACTTAATATAAATAAGCCTTCTTGTATGTTTTTCGCCGCCAGCTGTTCCAAAGTCATCCGTTAGATGGCGCTATTGTATTGCGCGGAAATGTAGGCGCTAGCCAGGCTTAAGCGTTTAATGGGTTTTTGCGCGTTAGAGTGGGCGTGGCAAACTTTTATTAGGCCAATCGATGGTATTGACGAAACAAATACATATCAATTAAAATTTTCATAATAGCATCAAAACTGTGGCCACAGCTTGTGGCTTGTGGGCGTCAGAGGAGGCGTGGCACCATTTTGAAACAAACTTGCTATGCGTATGAACTCCTAAAATCTACATGCAGAATGCCAATCTTCTAGCTTTTATAGTTTCCGAGATCTCAGCGTTCATACGGACAGACAGACAGACGGACATGGCTAGATCGACTCGGCTAGTGATCCTGAACAAGAATATATATACTTTATAGGGTCGGAAACGCTTCCTTCTACCTGTTACATACTTTTGCACGAATACAATATACCCTTTTACTCTACGAGTAACGGGTATAAAAAAGGTGCGAAAGGAAAATAATACATAAATAAACTGGATTTGCATAGTTTAATGTCAATTCCTTTTATACTGCAAAAATGTCACATAAAAATAGAAAAAAAGTATTTTCGCAGCCTTTAACAATTTTTCCTACGGAAGCTATAAGATATACCCGTCCGATCGGCAAGCGCTTTTACCCTGATCAAGATAGGCGTATATAAATAAGACTTGGAAAAATGTATGTCAATATCTTACACACTGCGCGAAATATTCTGAAAATCATCAAATTTTGACCGATTTTTCCCAATTGTGCCTATGGAAGCTATAGTATATAGACGTCCGATCGGCACGCGCTTTTACCCTGATTAAGGTATGCATAAAAATACGATTTGGAAAGATTTATTTCAATAGCTTTTACACTGCGCGAAATATCCTAAAAATCATTAAATTTTAACCGATTTCACATTATTGTTTCTATGGGAGCTATAGGATATAGACTAATCGTCCTATCGGCAATAGCTTTTAAACTGCGCGAAAATGTGTTCCATTCTTGCAAGTTATACCCGATTGTTCCTATGGGAGCTATAGGATATAGACATCCGATCGGGGCGGTTTTAAAACTTGTTCTGCGTACACATGTTTTAAGACGATTGTGAAAGTTTCAGATTGCTAGCAATTAAACTGACCTCGCAAACGGTATTAAAACAGACGGACAGACGGACATGGCAATATCGACTCCCCTATTGATCCTGATGAAGAATATATATACTTTATGAGGTTGGAAACGTCTCCTTCACTGCAATACAAACTTCTGACCAAAATTATAATACCCTCACAAGGCTTTAAAAATAGTGTCTCTTTGAACATTTTCGAAAACTCATTAAATTACTTTTTTTTTAATCACAAAGAAATGTATTCGAATCACCAAAAATGTATTGCACCCATTTGGCCCTCTTTTAGAATTAAAAAAATTGTTTCTCAACCTCTTAAAAAAGACCATGTTCTTTCCGAACGTTGCATCGTTGATATATGCGTAATAGAAGTCTTTATAAATACGATCTAAAGAAACTCCAATTTAAATTCAAGAAGCAAAAATAGTTGGAACATCTCCATAACTCGAAAAAAATTCCAACACTGCAATTTTATTTTTTTTTATCCTTGTATTATAATTTCAGTCAAAAGACATCTCCGACCAAATAAAGTATATATTCTTGATCAGCATCACCAGGAGATTCGTTCTAGCCATGCTGTCTGTCTGTTTGTACGCAAAATAGACTTTTAGTTTTAAAGTTAAAACTTTTTAAACTTATATAGTAATGACCGTAAAATAAATCGGGAAATAACGAAAAATTCTCCGAGATAAAGGTATTTTTTGCGATTATACCCATTCAGTTTAAAAAAATTTTCAACTTATTTGCATACAGTCATGCCACAGATACAATCGTTATAGGCAGCTCTCCAGTCGGCTCCCAGGAAGTTCTATTGCCCTCTCTGCTTGACGTTGACAGAAATTCCTATTATTAAACCCTTGTAGAGTGTATTATTATACACTTATTATAATTATAATTATTTATTTATAATTTTAGCATCACCAGGAGAGTCGATCTAGCCTTGTCTGTCCTTCCGTCCGTCTATCTGTCCGACTGTCCGTTTCTACGCAAACTAGTCCCTCAGCTTTAAAGCTATCTGCTTGAAACTTTTCCAAAAGCTGTCTTTCTATTGCAGGTAGGATATAAGTCGGAACAAGTCGGGTCGGGCGACTATATCATACAGCTCCCATAGGAGCAATCGGAAAAAATTCAAAGAAAATGTTATAACTTTGTTGGTTTTAATTTTTTTTTTGTTCTTTGAGATTTGGTTTTATTTAAATATTATTAAATTAAAGTTTTAATTCAATTAAAATCGGACAACAATATCATATAGCTGCCATAGAAACGATGGCAAAATGCAGAGCAAATTCGACATCGCATCATTGTTTTTAGTAATATAGGCATAGAAAACGAAATGTTTCCTTTCTTGTTTTTAAATGATGATTGAAGAATTTATTGTGTGTCGATAAATAATGAAAAAATACGCCGACAAATTGTTAAAATTGCATGGGTATATAAATTCCAGGATACATTTACTCTACAATCTCCCACGGTTTAGCATTTGGTTTTGACAAAACGGCTTACGTAGAGGCAAATAAGAAGCCAGACAGGCGAATCAATAATTTCTTTTGTCAATGACTAAAATGATTATTATATTTAAATATATTATTCATTTTATGGTTCATTGTTAATAATTTTGATCAACTTTTAAAATAAATATCTATTTTCTTATGACGAGACTAATGTTCCATTTTTGTTGGCCTTCCTGCAGCAGCTCTCCGCTTGACTTTCCAATGCATTTCGGGCATTCCGTGATTGCCGGCTTAGATGCGCTAGCCTAGGATTGGACTGCGTCAAGATGTCGTCGAGTAACGGCGGTCTCAGCAGTGCCACCAATGGCCGCAGCGGTAGCACCGGCAGCGCAAATATCAACCTTAATCTCAAGGGGCAGGAGCGGGCTGTAGGAGCGGGACCTGGGGCTGGTGCATCAGGTGCCACGACCACGTCAATTACACATAAAACACTGCCAGACCTGAAGACGCAGAGGAGCAATAGCGCTTGTCACGCCCACGAATCACTATCCGCCCTTCGTCGGATCGTGCTGCCGGAAAAACCGCCCGAGAAGCCGCTCAGCTATGCTGCGGCCCAAAGCCGAGTCTTGGGCAAAGAGGCTAAGGAGGGCCACCTGGTCTACTGCGAGGGGCGCCTTCACTCGGGTCCTCTGCAATCACTCATTGTCCACATGGTCCCCACACACGAATACTATCCGGATGATGGCTTTGTTTTCGCTTTTCTCCTCAGCGCCAGGCTTTTTGTGCGCCCCCACGAGCTTTTGGCGCAGATCTCGCAGACTTGGGAGCAGCAAGATGTGGGCGCCGGCGGAGATGCGGTGGATGATGCCGGACAGGTGCCCGGCCGACCCATGCTGCTTAGCATCAACTCCGCTTCGCCGCTGACGCAGAGGAAGGGATCCGCGACTGCGGTATCAGCATCCAGTTCAGAGCTGGAGCCGCGTCCGCAGCAGCGGACGTGCACTCAGCGCTCTGCCCAGTACTGCATCAGACTACTGTCGGAATGGATAGAGATCTTCCCGTACGACTTCAGAGATGAGCGACTAATGCAGCAAGTGCGCATTCTGGCAAGGAAGTGCGTCTACATTGACAATTCGCTGGGCAAGCAGGTGTCGCGCATCCTGCAGCTACTCGTATCCCGACTCACGTCACTAGAACAGTACGAGGAGTTTCTGCAGACATTAACCTCTGAGGAGGCCAACAGTCAGCAGCAGCAGCACCACCACCACGGACACCACCATCACTTGCACAATGCCTTCCACACCTTTCTGGGCACCTCTCAACATACCAACGGGGCCAGTGGCGGCGGATCGGCAAGCGGGGCCTCCAATTCGTCTTCCAGCGGCCCCACCTCCTCTGCCTCCACATCCAACTCGATCTCCACAACTCCACAGCCGGACGAAGTGTTCGGCATTATGGACATGTGTCCAAGCTGTGCGGATTTGGCCCACCAGTTGACTGCCATCGAGCTTGAGCGCCTGTCTCACATTGGACCAGAGGAGTTTGTCCAAGCCTTCACAAAGGATTACCAGCAGCAGGCCAAGGATGGGGGCAAGGAGAGCAGCAAAGGAAAGTGTAGTGGAGGTGGTTCGTTGAACGACATGAAAAAGACACGCAACTTGGAGTCGTATGTGCAATGGTTCAATCGACTTAGTTACTTGACGGCCAGCGAGATTGTCAAGGTAAACAGTAAATAATCCCTATAGGGATGAGTAGGCACAACAAATTAAATACATTTTTTCGATTTCCCCTTTTTAGTACCCTAAGAAAAAGCAGCGTGTGCGCATAATAGAGTATTGGATTGAGACAGCCCGAGAGTGCTTCAATATTGGCAACTTTAATAGTCTGATGGCCATTATAGCTGGTCTAAACCTGGCACCGATAGGCAGACTCAAAAAGACGGTAAGTTGGGTTTTTACTTTATTTCGGCTGTTACTAATTTTGAATTTAATACTCAGTGGGCCAAAGTGCAATCGGCCAAGTTCTCCGTGCTGGAACATCAAATGGATCCAACATCGAACTTTAACAGCTATCGCTCTACGCTTAAAGCTGCGATGTGGCGCTCAGAGGGCGCTACTGAGGAACGCGAACGCATAATCATTCCATTCTTTAGTTTATTTGTTAAGGATTTGTACTTTTTGAACGAGGGCTGTTCCAATCGGTAAGGAGTTGTGGACGTTTTAGGCGTCAGACCACTAATTGCCCATATTTTTAAGCAGGCTGCCAAACAATCATATCAATTTTGAGAAGTGCTCCCAACTGGCCAAACAAGTGATGGAGTTTAATGAATGGAAGAAAGTGAATTGTCCTTTCGAGAAACTGCCCAACGTCATTGCCTATCTTCAACACAGCGCAGTGCTTAATGAGAACACTCTTTCATTGGCATCATTCGAGTGTGAGCCACCAGAGAACACGGAGGAGAAGGACCGCTACAAGACCGTAAAGGCGGAGACGAAGCAACAACTGCTACAGCAACTGCAAGAGCAGCAGCAGTAGTTGCAGTAACCACTATGTAGAGGGTAGACTAAGCTACGCTTAAGCGCTTGCCATGATTATTTTTTCATCTAGAACCGTAAGACCGGGGATATTTTAGTCTAAGTTAATAAGAAAGATGAGTACAGAGGGTGACCAAGCCTCAACCCCCGATTATCCCCTCCGGCGAAAGAAAAGCTTCTGAAGCTCTGTGTAATATGTTGTCAAAAAATTTTATTTTCACTCACCAGCCTTTTTTTGTGTTTCTGTCCCGAATTTTTACACGATGGGCGGCCGCGTGTCTTTTAGAGAGCAGCTCCGTAGGCAGTAATTTTATTTATTTAACTAGGCTATTAGAAGGGTGGAAACAACGAACCAATGTACTTAAAGCCTTATTTGGCTAACAGCTAATGGAACTAATTTAGTTATTAGCGTGGAATGTTTGGTAAATCATGAATAAGTTATGATATCATTATTATGATCAAAACCATCTGACAAAGCTGCATGAGTACGAGATATTCGTACGAGACCAGTATTTATATTTATGTATACAATTTTATAGCTAAATGAAATCTTTTTGATATTCCCTAAAGATTACAATCGAAAATAATTTGATGGGTTACAGGATGATTCTTTCTCGAGGCTTTTCTGTATCAGTAAAATAATATCCGCAAATTATCAGTCGCTGGGCATAAAAATGTTCGTATAAATTAAGAAAACCAGCAAGTAGGAAAGGCAACATAGAAATGAAAAAAAGATGCTTCTTTTTTATAAGAATTTGATTTTTAACGATGCAATTGCAAGATTAAGTAAAATTGTGGATTTAATCATTAATGATATTAACTATAAAAGGACTAAACACAACTTAAGTGATTAAAACTGCTTTCGAATAAAGGATATGAACAAAACCAGTTCTTATAACAAAATATTGTAACTTGTATATGTTGGAGATGGGTTGCTTTATGACTTGACTTTTTATACCCTTGCAGAGGGTATTATAATTTTGGTCAAAAGTGTGCAACGCAGTGAAGGAGACATCTCCGACCCTATAAAGTATATATATTCTTGATCAGCATCACCTCCTGAGTTGATATAAGCATGTCCGTCTGCCCGTCTGTCCGTCTGTCTGTCTGTTTTTACGCGAACTAGTCTCTCAGTTTTAAAGATATCGAATTGAAACTTTGAACACCCCCTTCTTTCCGTTGCACGCAGTACATAAGTCGGAACGGCCGGGATCAGCCGACTATATCCTATAGCTGCCATATAACTGATTGATCGGAAATGCCATAACTTTGGTGTTTGTAAAGTTAAGAAGTTGGGGTTTTTATGAGTGTAAAGAATGCATCATATGAATAATTTTGGAGAATATATTTTACAGAATATTCTACAAGGGTTACTTCAACTTCGGCTCCGCCCGAAGTTAGCTTTCCTTTCTTGTTATACCCGTTAAAGGGTATATTATATTCGTGCTAAAGTATGTAACAGGTAGAAGGAAGCGTTTCCGACCCTATAAAGTATATATATTCTTGTTCAGGATCACTAGCCGAGTCGATCTAGCCATGTACGTCTGTCCGTATGAACGCTGAGATCTCGGAAACTATAAAAGCTAGAAGATTGGCATTTTGCATGTAGATTTTAGGAGTTCTTACGCAGCGCAAGTTTGTTTTAAAATGTGCCACGCCCCCTCTGACGCCCACAAGCCACAAGCTGTGGCCACAGTTTTGATGCTATTATGAAAATTTTAATTGATATGTATTTGTTTCGCCAATACCTATCGATTTGCCTAATAAAAGTTTGCCACGCCCACTCTAACGCCCAAAAACCCATTAAACGCTGAAGCCTGGCTAGCGCCTACATTTCCGCCTTTCATGGCACAATAGCGCCATCTAACGGATGACTTTGGAACAGCTGGCCAAGGTGCTCAACAGAGTCAACGTTAATTCTCGATAAGGATTTCTATTAAAGGAAATTGCGATGGTTTTCATTTGTCAATACCGAACTATATCCCAAAAACTATGCAAATCAAATCAAGTTATCCCCATTGGAGGTCTGAGTCAGACAATGGCGTATGTGTGTATGTACATATGTAAGCATTGCACTCAAAAACATAAACATAAACACAGCTGTTGGTGCAGGACAAAAGCTGCCTGCTCTAAAGAAGAACTCGTGCTGATGCTCGTGCTGTAAAGCTGCCAGCTCTAAAGATCGCCGAATTAAAATTGATAATTTGAACGAGTAACGGGTATCTGATAGTCGAGGCACTCGACTATAGCGTTCTCACTTGTTAAAGTTAGGAAGTTGGGATGAGTATTAAGAATGCATCATATTTTGGAGAATATAATTTACAGAATATTCTGCAAGGGTATATCAACTTCGGCTCCGCCCGAAGTTAGCTTTTCTTTCTTGTTTAGAGAAGTTTTTCTTGTTTTTAGGGCCCTTTGCCTTAGATTTTAGAAAGGAACACTCTTAATGTTAGAAAAATTACCCTAAAATTTATGGTGCGATGCCATGGAAGACAAAAATATGGCGAATTTCTTGTTTAGAGCTTAGAAGCTCTAATTCTGCAACCAGAGCGCACTTTAAATGTGTAATGAATTCAATCTGACTTTCCGTTTTGTAAATCCCGGCTGCAAGTTGAGCTTCTCATTTGCGCTTAAGTCAGAAACTAAACACTTTGGAGCGTTGTCCTGTTGAAAATTCCATGCATCTTCGGCTGAATAATCAATAAATTCGTTGTTTTGTTTGTATCTTTTGGACAGCGATCAGACCATTATTTTCATCCAAATAAATAACTTTCCGGAATTCTTAAACTCAAAATTTGTTCCTGCCAGCAAATGCAACCCGATCTCTAAAGTGGCATGGCAATGCTGTAGTTAAACTTCAAATAACGTTTAATGCTGTTTTATTTATTTGTTTGTTTAAAGCGAGGCGCTAATTTCACGATTGCACCTGTTGTCGATGGGTTTTGCTCTTCCACTGTGTTTGATCTGGCGATAGCAATTTGGATTTTGAAAGAAATTATCGACGGAATTTGATTATACCAGTTAAAAGTTTGCAAGAGCAGTGAAAGGCACATTTCCGACCCTATAAAATATATACATATATTATTTCTCATGATCACCAGGCGAGCTTATCTAGTAATGTCCGTTCGTCCGTCTGTCCTTTTCAAGCAAACTAGTGCTACTCGTCATTATCGTATAGCTGTCATAGGAACAATCTGGAAAAAGAATGTGTATGTGCTTACGCCTAGTACTCAGATCTAAGAAAAAGTTTGCCAGCGAAAAACTTTAATCTTTCCAGTTTAGCTGCACTAAATTCTTGCTGAGGATTTTTCTGTGTCTTTTGTTGTGCACACTGTGCACTTTAAAAGATTACATTTACAAATGTAAATGTAAAAAAGTATTCGCCGTATGGCTACGAGGAGCGCGGAGAAACTCATATTTAGGAGAAACCTACAACTAATTAATGGATCTGGAAAGGAAAGATGAAGTCCTTGGGTCGAGACTGGTCCAATTGTTGGCAGTTCTAGTAATACAGAACGCCTGTCTGATTAGAACTTTTCTCCTGCGCCAATTCCCCAAAAACACTGGACAAAACATTTCACTTGCTAATGCTAACATTTTATTGGTTATTATCAATATTATTTGGTGGAAAAAATGGGTCGCGAAAACTCTTTCGCAACAACTCTTTACAGCGGCTGTGTCAGGACCGTATGAGCAGGAAAATCATTGACACAATGTGTAGAAGTGTGCTGCAGAACGTAAAAATACATAGCACTGGCCTTTTCTTTACAGTAATATTCCCATTAGCCAGTGACGGAAGTGACTAGTATTTTTAAGGATACCAAGTTAGTAAATTTTTGGTGAATGGCAATTGCGTCGCAATAGCCGTGGTCACACTGAACCCAGCCTGCGGACGTGTTGGACGCGACAATCGCGCACTCCGATTCGTAAGCCCAACTATGCGTTACCGTGCGGGCCGTTCTTGACGCGGAAAAATCGATTGTGTCCGTGTGATTATTTTTGTTTTGGTTTGCGGCCTCTCGCCCCCGTAATCCCGCGCGGCCTCGGCCACATGACTCATGCCAGGCAGCAACAATGAAAAACCACAATAAGTACGTCAAATTGCCCCAAGACCTCGATTTGAGTTTCCACAGCGATTTGGACTTGCTGCCGGACACGGCGGCTGACATTGACGCAGAAATAGACGCGGATGTGGCCGCCCTCAGTGTGAACGTGCCCCCGGCTCCGGGCCTGGACGAGGACTACGACGACGAGGTAATCATCGCCCCCGGCGGGGGAGGCCTTCGACTAGCTCCCACGGCAGCGGATGCAGTGTCGGCCCGCAGGCAGCAGCAGCAGCAGCAGCACCAGCAGCGCAGGCAGCGGAAGCATCAACTGGAGCAGCAGCAGCAAATCCTGGCCAGCAGCAAGATCTGCGGCCTGGGCAGCGACAGTGTAATCGAGGTGAGTTCCTCCGGCGAAGGCAGTGGAGGATCTAGGGTAAGACTCTGTGAGATATTTCGAATACTTTTGGGGGAACTGGGTTCAAGCCGGGAGTAGGCTTCTTTCACCGCCTACAACTTGTGGCTCAAGGGGAGTCCCAGGAATAAAAACATTCTGCGAATTCCAAAGCAATCAAATGGGCGCGTAAGCACCAGACGAAGGAGCGAAAAAATCGATAAGCGACAAAGAAATATTCTGCCATTTGTGGCAACCCCCGTGGACTGGGGCTCCCAGTCAATCCCTGTTGATTTTTTAATCGGGGAGTGGGAATGGAGTGGGAACGGCACGCAGGTGGAGAGGCAGAGACATGACGGATTTGTTCAGCAGAAGTGTTCTGTGTACTAATGCGGTCTGATTGTAATCAAGTTTGTGTTGTCACAGTTGTAAACGCTTTCTGGAGATATGGCCGAAATGAAAAATAGCCAAAGTGTTCTGGCTAGGCCATGTCATCCATTTTCCTCACTCTAGATAATGTATCAAGTATTCCAGTGTTCTAGAAAGCCTCGGAACAACCCTGGAAAATCAATCGAAAAGTCCTTAATTCCGCCTTCGCAACTTGTTAATAATTCAGCTTGATGTGGCTACAGGGCATTAACTGTGGTACCAACGCTCTTTTCAATCAATAATGCGTCAACCGTGTCAATCACAACCCTGTTCCCCTTATTGACCCTAAAAAGAGGAACATGGTTAATTGTGTCACGATGTACTAAGATTTGGTCGGCAGGTACAAGCTCCGCACACCGTCCACGGTGTAATTGTTAGACTTCTAGCCTGAGTGGAAAAGCTTCGACAAGCTTGTCAATCTCTTTGGAGCTTACTGGTGCTGTGCATCTCGCAGAGGACTACTAAATTGATTTTTGTGTTTTGTAATAGAACATACCTATTATTTTTAAATCAATAATTTGTTTTCGCTTATTCTATTTTATTTTTAGCTACTTACACGTAAATGTCGCTTTTATAGAGTAATCCGCAGTCTTGAAACAAATTACAATTTAACAAAATCGGAAAATTACACAGGATCCCGATATTTGGGTGCTCCTCCTGAGTATTACCCCGAAAACAAACGACTGTTCCATTAATCGATTTTGGATTCCTGTGTTAAACAATTTTTATTTTTAATAGACAAAAAAATCTTTTACCAACACGCAAATTAAACAAATTTGCCATGCTCCGACCGATTTGACACGGGCTTGCATACTAAGAGTTTTAGGGTTTTTTGCGAAGGGTGCATGGGGGCCTAGAGATGGAAAATTTTCTCTATTTTGTTATATCGCTTTGCAATCGTGGGCAACTATCACTTTTCACAACCACATTCAATAACAAAAAACCTACTAAACGAATGCTGGGGGTTATGAATTTCTTTTCCAACTAATTTTAAAAACGTTATCCAAAAATTTGTATAAGCTTTGAAGGTAACATTTCCGACCCTATAATGTATATATGTATATGATTTGTCCGCCTGTCCGTCCGTTTCTACCCAAATTACTCCTTCAGTTTTTAAGCTATTCGAATGAAACTTTGCAAGAAGTCTTCTTTCGGAACGGGCTGGATCAGCTTACTATAAGATATAAGATAAGCTCCCAAAGAAAAAATCAGGGAGAAAAGAGAAAAAATGATAAAACTTCCTTGTTACTTAATATACACCAATAAACACTTATTAACAATTTCAGAATAACGGTTTAACATTTTTTGAAATCGGACAATTATATCATAAGGTGCCATGGGAACGATCAAAAAATGTATCGGAAAATCGACCTAGTTTCATTATTATTAGACATCGAGATCAAAATATGAGATATTAAATTGTTTAAAAGCTGCAAGGGAATACATTTTAGCTTGCCGAAGTTTTTAAATAATTTATATTTAAATTTGTAAGACCATCGTAATGGCCAAGATATGATTGAAGATCAAATAACTACCTTTTGGGCTGATTTATAAAATCTTGAAGACAGCCGTTAAAGAAGCCATAGCATAATAGATTCATTTCGGATATACATATCTGCGCCACGTTTGTTATTGCCATTAATGACTATTAATTTTTAATTAACTACAAGTAATTTTGGTAGTTTTTGCTGATTGTTTTGTTTTAACTTATGAATCAAAACAAAGAGCATCTGTTTTTTATTGATGTTAATAAAAGCAATCGATTTAGAAGGTTTTACATTGAATAAAAATATAACTATTAAAAATCAAAAAACTTAGTTGTTTTTAATCTTAAAAACATTATTTATTTTTGGTAAAACTTTAGCTTTGCTGAGACGTGCCGAATTCGAAAATGTCGAATAAAACGTTGTATCGAATTATACTATCAACAATTGTATTTTAAACAATAAATCCCTGCCTACAAGCAATACCAATTAGTCAGATATTATTAACACCGTAATGTTGAAAAGTTCTATATGGAATGACTGAATAAATTTAAATAAATTTAGAAAATTAGTTAGCCTAAACTTCGGTTGAGATTTTCGCTAGAGATTCTACTTCTACTTCTGCTTTTGCTGACTGTGGTTACTCGTGCTCGTTACATTCATTTCTGGGGCATTTATGCTCGTCATTATGGATTGCTCGTTGGCTCAGGTCACTGCAACCTAACCTAGATTTATTCACTTGCAGTTGCTTTTTCCCAAGTCCTATTCGTCGTGTTACTTTTTGGTTGTGTTTAGATTCCGGCAAGGTACTTTCAAATATTCTTTAAAAGTTTTTTTTCATCAAGAAGATTTTTAAATATTATAACATAATGCGATAACATAATGTTCGTAGATCGAAAAAAATATAATAAAACAAGAGAGAACGCTATAGTCGGGTGCCCCGACTATCAGATACCCGTTACTCAGGTAAAAGGAGTGCGAGGGAGATGGAGATAGAAACTTTGATCACGCATAACTTTTTAACGAATGGTCCGATTTGAAAAATTTCTTCTACATTTCGATAGGTATTAATAAACACAATAAAACTGCATTTTTACTATTCCGAAATATTTAAATTTTTAAAATCGTATATAAGCGATTGTGGGCGTTAAAGGGGGCGTGGCACCTTTTTGAAACAAACTTGCGCTGCGTAGGAACTCCTAGAATCTGCATGCAAAATGCCAATCTTCTAGCTTTTATAGTTTCCGAGATCTCAGCGTTCATACGGACAGACAGACGGACAGACAGACGGACAGACGGACAGACGGACATGGCTATATCGACTCGGCTAGTGACCCTGATCAAGAATATATATACTTTATAGGGTCGGAAACGCTTCCTTCTACCTGTTACATACTTTTGCACGAATACAATATACCCTTTTACTCTACGAGTAACGGGTATAAAAATGTCAAATAACAGTCTTTCAAAAACATGCTTAGATAGCACTCGCAAAACTTTATGTAGCTTTGAGAGCATTTATTATAATCATAAACGAAAAATTCAAATATTTGTTACATAATGATTTCTATACTATTGCAGATGGTATTATAATTTCAGTAAAAAACTTGCAACGCAGTGAAGGAGACATCACCAACCCTATAATGTATATATTATATATTCTTAATCAGCCATGTTTCTAGCCATGTTCGCTGTCCGTCTGTCTGTCGTTTTCTACACAAACTAGTCCCTCAGTTTTAAAGCTATCTGCTTGAAACTTTCCCAAAAGTTGTCTTTCTATTGCAGGTAGTAAATAAGTCGGAACTAGCCGAATCGGGCCATAGAAATGATGGCAAAATGCAGAGCAAAATCGACATAGCTTCATTGTTTTTAGTAATATACGCATAGAAATCGAAATGTTTCCGTTTTGTAATAACAGCAAGGGTATATAAACTTTGGCATGCCGAAGTTTGCTTCCTTTCTTGTTTTAAGTAGTACGTACATATAAGTATAAAAATCGAAATGTAATAGATTTGTAATAACTGCAAGGATATATAACCTTCGGATTTTCCTATGGGAAAATATATATAATATAGACGTACGATTTTAAATTAATAAAAACAGTAATTCGATAGTATAATATTTAAATATTACCCAATCCCAACATACAAAAAAGTTAAAAGCAACAATTTTGTATTTTTTTTTTTTTTTTCCCGATTGTTCCTATGGGAGAAAGAAAGACAACTTTTGGGAAAGTTACAAGCAGATAGCTTTAAATCTGAGGGACTAGATAGCGTAGAAACGGACGGTCAGACGGACATGGCTAAATCGACTTTCCTTGTGAGAATGTATGTATATACTTTATAGGGTCGGAAATGTCTCCTTCACTGAGTTGAAAACTTTTGAGTGAAATGATATCACCCTCTGCAAGGGTATATTTTTATACCCTTGCAGAGGGTATTATAATTTTGGTCAGAAGTTTGTAACGCAGTGAAGGAGACGTTTCCGACCCCATAAAGTATATATATTCTTGATCAGGATCAATAGGGGAGTCGATATAGCCATGTCCGTCTGTCCGTCTGTCCGTCTGTTTCAATACCGTTTGCGAGCTCAGTTTAAAAGCTAGCGATCTGAAACTTTCACAATCGTCCTAAAACATGTGTACGCAGATCAAGTTTGAAAATCCCCCCGATCGGACGTCTATATCCTATAGCTCCCATAGGAACAATTAGATATATCTTGCAAGAATTTATGATATTTCGCGCAGTGTAAAAGCTATTGAAATTAATCTTTCCAAATCGTATTTTTTTATGCATACCTTGATCGGACGTCTATATCCTATAGCTCCCATAGGAACAATAGGGTAAAATCGGGTAACATTTAATGATTTTTAGGATATTTCGCGCAGTGTAAAAGCTATTGACATAAATCTTTCCAAATCTTATTTTTTATGCGTACCTTGATCAGGGTAAAAGCGCGTGACGATCGGACGTCTATATCCTATAGCTCCCATAGGAACAATAGGGTAAAATCGGTCCAAATTTGATGTTTTTCAGAATATTTCGCGATGTGTAAAAGCTATTGCTATACATTTTTTCAAATCGTATTTTTTTATGCATTCCTTCATCATGGTAAAAGCACGTGCTGATCGGACGTCTATATCCTATAGCTCCCATAGGAACAATTAGATATATCTTGCAAGAATTTATGATATTTCGCGCAGTGTAAAAGCTATTGACATTAATCTTTCCAAATCGTATTTTTTTATGCATTCCTTCATCAAGGTAAAAGCGCGTGCTGATCGGACGTCTATATCCTATAGCTCCCATAGGAACAATACGGTGAAATCGGTCAAAATTTCATTATTTTTAGAATATTTCGCGCAGTGTATAAGCTATTGACATAAATTTTTCCAAGTCTTATTTATTTACGCATACCTTGATCAGGGTAAAAGCGCTTGCCGATCGGACGTCTATATACTATTGCTCTTGGCATTTGTATTAAGGTGACTTCGGGTTTATTTTATACATTTCGGCTAAGTCTGCAAGGGTATTAAAACTTCGGCTTGCCGAAGTTAGCTTCCGTCCTCGTTTCCTTTATTTTCGACAATATTAAAAATTAAACAAAGATTCTGTTTTAACGATTTGCATTGCCATTGTTGACATTTTAGATAGGAAAGCTCAAAATATTTTTCCTGTCGACTCGTTGAAAGTAGACTGTCCCAATGAGAGCAAGAAAGGAAAGCTAACTTCAGGCGGAGCCGAAGTTGATACACCCTTGCAGAATATCCTGTAAATTATATTCTCCAATATCTCATATGATGCATTCTTAATACCAAAGTTATGGCATTTCAAATCGTTCAGTTATATGGCAGCTATACGATATAGTCGACTGATCCTTATGAAATTTGATAGGTCGAATTGATTGGCTACAAATAAAACCCATAGAAAATCCCAATTTCCTAACTTTGCAATACATATATACTGCGTGGAAAGGAATGAAGGGTGTGTGCAAAGTTTCAACTCAATATCTTTAAAACTGAGAGACTAGTTCGCGTAGAAACATACAGATTGACAGAAAGACATGCCTATATCATCTCAGGACGCGATCCTGATCGAGGATATATAATATAATATACTTTAATATACTTTATAGGGTGGGAGATGTCTTATTCACTGCGTTGCACACTTTTGAAGAAAATTATAATACGCTCTGCAAGGGTATAAAAATTGTATGTTGCCCAAAAAATATGCATAAAACGAAGATAGCGATTTTCGGGAGCGAAATATTGTGTGAGCAACATTTTTGTATATTTAAAGTGCATTTATGGCTTATTTTATTTGCTTGGGTAAATATAATTTGCACTTTTAATTGCCCCGTAGATAAAGGGAGAACAAGGAAAATTTATTCTCTTCCTGCGGGCGTCAACTCAAAAAAATTTGAGTATACTTGTAAGATATGCGCACCAGCAGGCCAATAGTAATCCTTATCATTGTGTTAAAATAATTTAAATTGGCATTTCATAATTTTATTTTCACCACTTAACCTAAATCAGCTCGAGTTAGAAATGAACAAATTTCCAATTTAAATGTCATAACTGGAAAACGTATTTTTTTTTTACCAGCAGAGTAAGTCCTTAACACGAAAAGCTTTTTTTTATTTATCCACAAAAATGCTTGTGCAGACCACAAAGTTTTTAATTGAATTAATTTCGTGCAAAATTCCTAACAGCGTATAGAGCACAAAGCCACTAACTGTTGGTTGGCTTCCTTTCCTGAACCCCTTTTCTTCCCTTTTAGGTTGTCGTCACTCCTTTAAAAACTTGTAGAAGAATAACTTTGGGGGTCCTTGCTTGAAGCGGCATCCGTCAAAAAATGGTTTCAAGGAAATTTTATTGAGTCAAGGCTACCAACCGAAACATTAAGAAGAATGACCAGAATATAGCCTCTAGAAGCGTTTACTTCAATAAGTATTTAAAATTATGTATTTTATATACGTTTTTAAATGCTCCAAAAAAAAATGTAATTAGTTTGGTAGCATTACAAAAACTGAGTTTGGCAGCTTATTACTTGTTATTTAGCTATGTCTGCTCGTCTTTCGCAAAAAAAATTAGCATGTGATAAAAAACTGGCAGCTGTGTTTGCTTCTTTTGTTTCTGTTCCTGGTTCCAATGCATGGAGCAGCTTTTGCGGCAGCCAGAAGTCATAACAAGGTGATGAAAATCTGTCAAAAACCCCGCCGGGAGGCAATTTTTTGTCTCACCACAAACAAAAGGGCCGCATTTTGCCCTTATTTCCAAGCGTAAGCTTTCTTGTGCGGGCGGTTTTAATGCACATGCAGAGGGTATCGTTATTAAAATCTAAAAATCTTCGTGAAGGAATTGTTCTGCATGTTTGTATGTTTCGTTAATCAAATATATTGTGTTTGTTCCCATTTCTATACCCTTGCAGAGGGTATTATAATTTTGTTCAAAAGTGTGCAACGAAGTGAAGGAGACATCTCCAACCCTATAAAGTATATATTTTCTTGATCCGGATCGAATCCTAAATTAATATAAGCATGTCCGTCTGTCTGTCCGTCTGTCTGTTTCTACGCGAACTAGTCTCTCAGTTTTAAAGATATCGAATTGAAACTTTGCACACACCCTTCGATCCTTTGCACGCAGTATATAAGTCGGAACGCCCGGGATCGGCCGACTATATCCAATAGCTGCCATATAACTGAACGATCGGAAATGGCATAACTTTGGTGTTATTAAAGTTAGGTAATGGGAATTTTTTATGAGTATTAAGAATGAATATTTTGGAGAATATAATTAACAGAATATTCTGCAAGGGTATATCAACTTCGGCTCCGCCCGAAGTTAGCTTTTCCTTTCTGCTTTATATGGCAGCTATTTGATATTGTTGTCCGATTTTATATTAATTAAGACCGTAATTCAGTAATATTTAAATAACACCAAATCCTAAAGAACAAAAGAAAAAAATTAATGACAACAAAGTAATATTTTTTTGAATTTTTTTTCCGATTGTTCCTATGGGAGCTTTAAGATATAGTCACCCGATCCGGCTCGTTCCTGAAAGTTTTAAGCAAATAGCTTTAAAACTGAGGGACTAGTTTGCGTAGAAACGGACGGACGGACGGACATGGCTAGATCGACTCTAATGGTGATGCTGATCAAGATTATATATACTTTATAGGGTCGGAAATGTCTCCTTCACTGCGTTGCAAACTTTCGACTGAAATTATAATCCCCTCTGCCAGGGTATAAAAATCAAAAATATTTGTTACACAATTTTTTATTAATAGGAATATAAAATAATTATTTTTTGAGATTTTGTAAATATAAATCTCAGGTAAGCGTTATATTGGATTATTATTTTAGTCTAGTCTGCTCAGCTTCTTTGATTGTAAGGATATTTACCGTAGGTCACTATCGCATGTTGGTGTACAAGGTAGAGTAAAACCTCTCTATTAAATGCTTTTCTTATGTCGTAGAACAAGCCACGTAAAATCAATTTCAATATTTTTCTATGTAGATATGTTCCAAGAGAAAAGATTCCAAAACAAGCATTGCGGAACACACCTTTAGAATACATGTTTATTCAATTTTTTAAAAAGAACAAATTTTTTGTTAAAACTTTTAATGATATAAAAGTTAAGATTTACCAAGATAAAAATTCACACATTTCTGCATCGATTATTGTATTGACATTGGCTTGTCGTGGCGGGCACAAAAAAGTTGAATTTTTAAAGGTTGATAATTCTTGAAATTCTTTTTGATTTATACTTAACTGTTTATTGAAATTAATTTAGACCGTTCTTAAAAATAAAATAAGCAAAAATAAATAAAAATAAATAAAAATATTTTTGCTTTTTTATTTTTAAGAACGGTCTGAACTGTTTATTGAAATGAATTCCGACCGTTCTTAAAAATAAAATAAGTATAAAAGTATAAAGTATAAAACAAAAGTATAAGTATAAAAATCCACACAATTATTTGTAGTTTTCCAAAAATGCAGTCTTTTTCTTAACCATCTGCTTGCTTGTTATAATGGAAGAGTATTACCGGGCTTTTGGCCAAGAACAAGTGTGAACACACTTTCGTCAAAATATTTTTTGTTGAAATCAGACTTCCTTTTTTGTTTACTCTTTCTGAGGGTATTATAATTTTCACGTTTGCTGAAACATTTCGAGTAACAGCAAACAATCAAAAATTGGATCAACTATTAAGCAAACATTAACACATTTGCAAACACTTACTATATAGTTCGATTTCATGAAACGAAGAGCTTTAACTCGGGAATATATGATTCAAAATGTTTTCTATTTAAAATTGAGAGGCACCCTATAAAAAATTATCTGAATTGCATTAATTAGATAGTCGAGTGCCTCGATTATTAGATACCCGTTACTCAGTTCAAATTATCAATTTGAATTCGGCGATCTCTTAGAGCTGGCAGCTTTACAGCACGAGCATCAGCACCAGCGCTTCTTTAGCGCAGGCAGCTTTTGTCCTGCACCAACAGCTGTGTTTATGTTTATGTTTTTGAGTGCAATGCTTACATACATACACACATACGCCATTGTTTGACTCAGACCTCCAAGTTGGCTAACTTGATTTGATTTGCATAGTTCTTGGGATATAGTTCGGTATTGACAAATGAAAACCATCGCAATTTCCTTTAATAAAAATCCTTATCGAGAATTAACGTTGACTCTGTTGAGCACCTTGGCCAGCTGTTCCAAAGTCATCCGTTAGATGGCGCTATTGTATTGCGCCATCTACCCCAATACATTGGTACCACGGACCATGAAAGGCGTAAATGTAGGCGCTAGCCAGGCTTAAGCGTTTAATGGGTTTTTGGGCGTTAGAGTGGGCGCGGCAAACTTTTATTAGGCCAATCGATAGGTATTGACGAAACAAATACATATCAAGCAATATTAATATTTTCATAATAGCATCAAAACAGTGACCACAGCTTGTGGCTTGTGGGCGTCAGAGGGGGCGTGGCACCATTTTGAAACAAACTTGCGCTGCGTAGGAACTCCTAAAATCTACATGCAAAATGCCAATCTTCTAGCTTTTATAGTTTCCGAGATGTCAGCGTTCATACGGACAGACAGACGGACAGACAGACAGACGGACAGACAGACAGACGGACAGACGGACATGACTAGATCGACTCGGCTAGTGATCCTGAACAAGAATATATATACTTTATAGGGTCGGAAACGCTTCCTTCTATCTGTTACATACTTTTGCACGAATATAATATACCCTTTTACTCTACGAGTAACGGGTATAAACATAAAAGGAAGCAAACTAACTAACCGAAAACAATGAAGCTGCATACGTCGATTTTTCAGTGCATTTTGCCATCATTTGTATGACAGCCATTTCATATGTTGTGCGATTTTGACAAAACTAAATGCGTAATTCTGATATAGTAAGTAATTATTATACGTCAAAGAAATATTTTGATAAATAAGAAAACATCCAAATACAATTTTTAAATTTTTTTTTTAGTTATATAATATGATGTGCGATTTTAATTTTATTAAAAACGTAATTCCGTAGTATTTAAATTTTACCAAACCCCCAAAGAACAAACCTTTTTTAAAATTTTTTTTTTTCTGATTGTTCCTATGGGATCTTTATGATATATCCCCCGACTTATATACTACCTGCAATAGAAAGACAAATTTTGGGAAAGTTTTAAGCAGATAGCTTTAAAACTGAACAACTAGTTTGCGTAGAAACGGACAGACACGTTCGTTTGCATAGAAACAGGCGGTCGAATATGGCTATAATGAGTGCAATAACAACGCATTGCCGATCCTTTAAAGTACATATATTCTTAGTCGATCTAGCCATATTCGACCGTCCGTTTCTATATGTAGAACTATAGTCGTTTTGTGGAATATTTAATTTCTATAATAGCTGCAATCTTATATGAACTTGCTGTACATTTTAAAACCGCCAGACATGGCCAATTTATTGCTATACCGGGCAACCCTAGAACGTTGAAGCACAAATTTTTAAAAGACTTCTATTCAGAATCCGAATTTTCTAAATAATATTTGTTTTTAGATTCGTCACACCGGACAGCTTCTTAGGGACTGCAAGAGGCAAATGACATTTGAACTTATCCTGATAAGGGTAGTAGACCGGGCGTAGCAAGAGACAGCTGGAAGTGTCATTTGGAAGGGAAAATGTTGAGTAAACATTTTTTGTTGACTGCTTAATAATTCTCAAGGAGCCCAGTCACGGTTAGAGAGCCAAACTTATTTTACGAAGCAATACAATTCACTCAGGAAGAGTGGCATGTGGGAACATCTGATAGGGCGGACAAGTCGTCAACCTTGTTTTGACAAGCATAAATCATTTTAAATGACATTGAGAAAAACAATCAAAAAAATGTAAAATTAATTGATAAATAATAAAAAATGAGCAGCCTGTAAGTCCTTGAAACCGAAGCCGTCCTGAAATATTAGTTTTATGGGATTGACTGATTTTTATTAATAAGTTGCATGGTTGTCCAGACAGATCGTCCATAATATATTTAATTTATTTCCGTCGCCTCGGACTTACCTGCTAATTCCTTTGACATTCATGATTCAATTATGCAGGGGTTTTATAGAAATTGCACGCTTATTGCGAATTAGTGAAAATCTTTATTATGTGTCACAGAACTCCGATCGATTTCTTTTTATTTTTTTTAAAGGGCTGTTATTTTCCATCCTGCAGCTATAAGAACACTCTTGGTGCTGTCGTCCACATTTAAAAATGTACCAATATTCTTAATTAGGATGAATAGTCGAGCGGATCTAGACATAGTCAATATAATCGTCGAGATCTTGAGAACTACTAGAGCTATAGAGTTGGATTTAGCATTATTCAGTCAATATCCATCGACATATTCATATATATAAATAAGAATTGTTAGCAAAAGACGGGGATGCCGCTTGCCCTCAGTGTTGGCACTGAAGTTTGGCAGAACAAATTGTCGAAATTACCCATCAGCATGTTAAATTTGAATTTTTTTAGCTGATTAACGATGTTAAGCTGATTAATGTTAAAGAACTGATTTGAGTTCGAACGGATTTTGTCGACCTGAGTGTAATAACATTTAATACTCTATTTAAACTTTAAACTTATTGACCGCGACAAGGATATTCAGCACTTAAGACACTAAAATTGTGTGAATGTCATGTTTATTTAATTTACATTAAAAGATATTCAAATCATATCCTTCCAACAAATGGTTGAAAGATTTTCCTAAAAATGTTTAAAGGATTTCCATGTGAAAGTGGAAGTTATTTGTGCCCCGAAGGGCTGAAGAGTAGTCCCATGTTCTTTTTTCAGCCGCTTTATGAATTAAAATATTCAACCTTTCCTTTATTCCGATGATACAAAAGGTTTACGCAGCGCCTTTCACTTGGTGGGATTATCAGTATTTTAACTTTTCGTAGGACCTCTTTTATGGCATTTTTTCTATTCTTTTGTTTCTTTTTTTTGTAATGGATGACAGTCTTGTCCAATTCAGTTGCCAAACAAAAAAAAGACATCATCCATGATTAACTTTAAGAATACATTTTACACTTCATTTTATCTAATTTAATTTTTCTACATCTATTATCTGAGTATTATCTATTTTCTCATATCAGATGTATATATATTCTAGAAGGGTATATCTACTTCGCCCGAAGTCAGCTTTCATTTCTCTTTCTATTATATTGGTCTGAAATTAGTAAGGCAGTGAGCGAGGAAGTAAAAATATTCCCGATCAGCATGCTTCTATACTTAAAATGTCGATGTTTTTTGTGTCAAAACTATTAATAATACCCTTGCAGAAGGTATAATAATTTCAGTCAACGTAGTGAAGGATACATATATATTCTTGAATAGCATCAACAGGAGAGTCGATCTAGCCATGTCCTGCTTGAAACTTTCACAAAAGTTGTCTTTCTATTGCAGGTAATATATGTATAAGTCGGAACGAGCCGGATCGCAAAAATCATAAATTTGTTGTTTTTAATTTTTTTTCTTTGGGATTTGACAATATTTAAATATTATGGAATTACGGAATCGAAATGTAGTCGATTTGTTATAACTGCAAGGGTATATCAAAATTGATTAACAAAATACCTTTTAGTAGTAAGCTGAGAAACTGGCCACTGACCTTGCTGAGATACCGTGAGATGACGCACATATTTTTTTATTTCTGAAAAGTCTGTTAAAGACTTTCTGAAAGGGTTAATCTTCTGCTTGGCAAAGTTTGTTTCCGTTCTCGTACATAATTAAAATTATTATCTACTCTACAGTAGTAGTATCAACGATATTTTTATACCCGTTACTCGTAGAGTATTATATTCGTGCAAAAGTATGTAACAGGTAGAAGGAAGCGTTTCCGACCCTATAAAGTATATATATTCTTGTTCAGGATCACTAGCCGATTCGATCTAGTCATGTCCGTCTGTCCGTCTGTCTGTCCGTATGAACGCTGAGATCTCGGAAACTATAAAAGCTAGAAGATTGGCATTTTGCATGTAGATTTTAGGAGTTCCTACGCAGCGCAAGTTTGTTTCAAAATGGTGCCACGCCCCCTCTGACGCCCACAAGCCTCAAGCTGTGGCCACAGTTTTAATGCTATTATGAAAATTTTAATTGATATGTATTTGTTTTGCCAATACCTATCGATTGGCCTAATAAAAGTTTGCCGCGCCCACTCTAACGCCCAAAAACCCATTAAACGCTTAAGCCTGGCTAGCGCCTACATTTCCGCATTTCATGGTCCGTGGTACCAATGTATTGGGGTAGATGGCGCAATACAATAGCGCCATCTAACGGATGACTTTGGAACAGCTGGCCAAGGTGCTCAACAGAGTCAACGTTAATTCTCGATAAGGATTTTTATTAAAGGAAATTGCGATGGTTTTCATTTGTCAATACCGAACTATATCCCAAGAACTATGCAAATCAAATCAAGTTAGCCAACTTGGAGGTCTGAGTCAAACAATGGCGTATGTGTGTATGTATGTAAGCATTGCACTCAAAAACATAAACAAACACAGCTGTTGGTGCAGGACAAAAGCTGCCTGCGCTAAAGAAGCGCTGGTGCTGATGCTCGTGCTGTAAAGCTGCCAGCTCTAAGAGATCGCCGAATTCAAATTGATAATTTGAACTGAGTAACGGGTATCTAATAATCGAGGCACTCGACTATAGCGTTCTCACTTGTTATTGAAATATATTTTGCTCACTTTCACGCAAAATATATATGTATATAAGCAGCAAACCACGCTGTTTCCGACCTTTATTAAAATGCCAGTGTGACTATACCTTAGTATACCACAGTACCTACACAAATTTAAGATTTGTAGCTAGTCTGTTCAAAGACTTTTTCTAAGACTTTACATTTAATGTAGAAAACATACGAACATTTTCGTAACTTATTTATATGAAAAAGATCGTTTTACTATGATTTTGATATGTAAAAATTGAGCAGAAAATATCAAACTGGTTATAATTTTTTTCTTTGTGTATTGTTTCAAAAAAAAAAAAATAAAGTATAGAAGGCTTTACAATGAAACCCAATGATTTTGGAATAATGACTTCTATGTATGTCCAAACAAACTAACTAACTATCTTGCCCTACTCTTCCTTAATCTTATTTATAATCTAACAACAGGACGATAAATAATAATGTGTGAAGAAATTTTTCAACATCATATCGCATACACTGGAACTTTCCAGATGAGCATGAGGTACCTATATCTGCAGCAAGAGGTCGTGTTTGAGACAGGTGACAGCTGTCGCATTACTTACATATCATATTAACAAGTTCAGCATTGACGGGCATATCTCCCCCTCGACTTTGCAAGTGTCTCCCTCACAATTGACGCACATGGAAAATAGAAAAAAAAATTATTTGGCCCGTTCAAAGTCGCCTGAATTGGACGGGTGACGTGCATACAGCCGTAGTAACAGCTGGGTCACTTCCATTCTGGCACCCAAACGTTTTGCCAAATGGACTCCTAGCTATGGATGCATTCATAAACTTTTGTATTTAACTTCTCCCAGCTAGACATAATTTAAAGCATTTTGAGACGGCATCTGCCTGTTAATGGGTATAGTTTAATTTTTTTTCTGTGCCAATGTGTTTGACTTGCGGCCATTATTGTGCTAAAACTGCAAAATCATTAAAATACCCAAATCATTTTCCCTTTTTTGACAACAAATTGCTAAAAGATTTTTCTGTCACCTTTTCCACTTAAGAATCTTGAAATGGTTTCCAAACGCAAGTGGAAATCATATGCATATGCCCCGAAATGAAGGGTTGGAGGAGTTGCCGCTTTATGAATCTAAATATTCAAACTGTCCTTCATTCCGTTTACACAAAAGGCTTACGCATAGCCCTCAACTTCTTTGTGAGACTTCGTGATTGAACTTTTCGTAGGTGCTGGGAACCTCTTTTGTGGCTCTTTTTCTCTGCTTTTGTGACCCTTTGTAAGAGAAGACACTCTTGTGCAATTTAGTCATAGCAAACTGAATGGTCTTCCTCTTACCCGACAAGAAAAACTTTAAGAATACATTTTACTCTTAGTTTTATTTAACAATTCGTCTGTCTATATATTTATTATATATATAAATGTAAAGTTGGTATATTTAAATTACAGCAAAGTTTTTAACTTCTTATTTCAACTCAATCCACTGAATCCACTTTAGGCAACTTTGAAGACTTTAAATGCGACCGCTTCTTACGACTTCCTTCTGCGAATGAATCTCCGCCGTAATTCCTTATCCGATTTCTGATTCAGCTGTTCTCTCGATCGCTGAATACCATTCACAACGAGGGAATTAGTATATACTAGCTGTCCTGTTCTGCCTTAACCCTTTGCATAGTTTGCAATCCAAAGGGAATGACTTTAGAGAGAATCAAATCTTGTTTTAGAAAATAAATAAATTTTTAAGAAAAATGGACTAAAACCACAAAAAATATAGATAAGTCAAATTAATTAATAGTTTCTCTAATTCAATCTAATCCATACTTTTATTCCACTAAATGTTTAAGATTGGGATTGCTACTCGTAAAGTTATAACACTACAAAAATCCTGTATACATGTATCATAAAAACCGTTCAATTTGGGCGAGGCTCAAAAAGAATATTTCGTCATTTGGCCCTAGGAATGGCTGGTATTATAGCGATCTTATAAAGCAGGTGGCCACAGGCAAAAAGGAGGATTGAAATAGCACGGAGGAGACAGTCGCACGCATGTTCGTCTGGATGCGGCATCCAATGCATTTTTGCCGACAGGTTACAGGAGGTTAGCCACCCATCCCTTTAAAATCCTTTTACCATGTTTCCCCTAACATGCCGCTTAAATCTATCTGCTGACGACTACACAAAATGTCATAAATTCTGCACTTCCGTTATAATTTTTTGGGTAGCAGTGGAATATATGTACATTACATTAATTTAATTTTAAATGCCTCACATATGAGATTACCAGTCGCAATTAAGCCACTAAGCTACTAAGTTTATAAAATTGGTAGTGGCAATTAGCATAGCTTATATCTTTTTTACTCTGTATGAAACTCTCCTTTTATATAAAAAATTTTTAGAATCAAATATCAGATATTGACTATTAACCTATATTATTCCGACGTGAGATTTTGCGCTGCGCTATTGCCTCGGTTTATAATAAGTTGTGCCTAAACACGCATCAGAATTCACATCCGATTCGAACCTCGAAAATCGAAACAAGCCATTATTGGTATCAAATTGACCCTAATTTCAACAAATTGATACTATTTATTGAAAAAATGATTTTTTTTAATTATTTGATATAAATTAAAAAAATTTTTTGGGTGTAGTTTCATTAAGGATGAATTTTGTGCTTGCCATCGTCATTGGCAATGGTGTGTAAACTTTAATCTGCGCCTTGCCTCTTAATTCGCAAACTGTGTAGGCCAAGTGCTGAGCTTGAACTTCGCAAGCTCTTCTGCCTTTGAGGAGTGGATGTAAAAAAATTAAAATAATGAAAAAGCATGTTGCACAAACAAACCCGAAAGCACATGTACATACAAGACGTGTGGAATGAACACGACCTCAAAGCCAGGGTATTTACGAACATGGTGATGAGACGGCGGAAAACGGCATAGGTAAATGGGATGGGATGACAATGATTGCAGCTTGTGCAATGTGAAGTTATGACCATCACTACTAACCCTAGCAACCAAAAAAGCACTGGGTTCGGTGCTTTTGGGGTTGCTAAGGTTAGTAGAAAAAGCTGTAACCGCTTGGAAATAAAAAATGTTTATACACTCAGAGTAAATTATCTTCAAAATCTAGAAAATTGGCTTTCACTAAAATATATTTTTAACCAAATCGAGGTCAAGTGTCAGTTTAGATTTACATAACTCTAAGAAGCCACAGTATGGCAATTCACAAATAAAGAGCGTCGAGGCTTTAACGGACATGTTTTTTTTTTCACTAGATAAAATATGCATATTAGCGTAAATTGCTAACTTAACTTAGCTCAACTAACAATTACCACAAATACGCAGCTAGTACACGTTCGCATAAAAGGTTATACCGTTTGTTATTCAAACAACACTTAATCAGAGGTGCTCTTTGAATATTTTTCTACATAAAATGTAATTACTGATTCTTAAATATATCCACATACTTTACCATGTGTTCCCGTCATGCAAAGCATGAATGCGTAAAAGAAAAATAAATTCACTTGGATTCCTCAGGCTAAAAGTTTTTTTGTTTTTCTAGTTTATAATACATGTGTAAGAACCCACTAGCTTTTGGGCTGTTACGGTTTGAATTTATCTGAGTAAGATCGAGTTTATTCTCATTTAATTTCAGGTTCTTATTGGCTCTAAGTATCAGTGCTCGGTGGCATGGTGGGAGAACGTCAGTCAAGGCAAAAGATAGGATATATATATGTATAACCACGACTGAGATTTTTATACCCGTTACTCGTAGAGTAAAAGGGTATATTATATTATAAGGAAGCGTTTCCGACCCTATAAAGTATATATATTCTTGTTCAGGATCACTAGCCGAGTCGATCTAGCCATGTCCGTCTGTCCATCTGTCTGTCCGTATGAACGCTGAAATCTCGGAAACTATAAAAGCTAGAAGATTGGCATTTTGCATGTAGATTTTAGGAGTTCCTACGCAGCGCAAGTTTGTTTCATAATGGTGCCACGCCCCCTCTGACGCCCACAAGCCACAAGCTGTGGCCACAGTTTTGATGCTATTATGAAAATTTTAATTGATATGTATTTGTTTCGTCAATACCTATCGATTGGCCAAATAAAAGTTTGCCACGCCAACTCTAACGCCCAAAAACCCATTAAACACTTAAGCCTGGCTAGCGCCTACATTTCCGCCTTTCATGGCGTATACAATAGCGCCATCTAACGGATGACTTTGGAACAGCTGGCCAAGGTGCTCAACAGAGTCAACGTTAATTCTGGATAAGGATTTCTATTAAAGGAAATTGCGATGGATTTTATTTGTCAATACCGAACTATATCCCAAGAACTATGCAAATCAAATCAAGTTAGCCAAATTGGAGGTGTTCCCTGGGTACTGATATTTATTTTAAGTTGTTTAGCTGAGTAACGGGTATCTAAAAGTCGAGGAACTCGACTATAGCGTTCTCTCTTGTTTGAATTCCTTTCCTTATATTTTCAAAAGACACATTGCACATTCTTGCTTCTTAAGTATTTAAAGAAAACCTAGGTCTGATTTTGATGAGTACGCCTAAAAATATTCGTGAGAGGACAAATCTTACTGAATAAATATTAAAAAAGCTATTGTATTTTTCACCAGTTTTATGTGTTAAGCAACGTGATAATTCTTTTTTCAAAAACAAAAATACATTCTACTAAGTTTGAAAATGTTAAGACATTAAATTAATCAATTATTTTTATTCTGAGTGCAAAGCAAACGGATATTAAACCGAGTGGGAAGGAGGACTACCAGCTGTAAAGGCAATTAAACTGGCCACCGAAAAAAGGACAATATGTGATGAGAACTGAAACATTTTTATGGGGGAGGGATACTGGTACTGTCAGTTGTATCCACTCTACATATTTTTTTGCCTGCCGTAGCAGCTTTCCAGGCTTGTTGATATGTGTCGTTATCACAGACAGCACTTCTGTGTCAATAGCATAGGGCTTATGTGACACGCGGTGGCGCATACATCCCTGCTAATTTTCGGGTTGCTTATCAGAAGCTACCAGCACACGACTTGAAGAGCATTTTGATGAAGATTAGCTGATTCTGGCGACACTGTCAGGAAAGAAATTACCAGTGAAAATCGTTAGGGATTCTTAGAGAATTCCCAAATTATAACCCCCAATTATATATTAAACTTCTTTATGTTAAAAATTTAAAAAAATTTTATTGTGTCTTTTTATAAATGAAATTTTAAATAAATGTATTTATTTTAATATTAACAAGAAAGGGAGCAAACTTCAGCAAGCCGAAGATTATATATCCTTGCAGTTATTACAAATCGACTACATTTCGATTTCTATGCCTATATTACTAAAAACTATAAAGCTATGTCGATTTTGCGTTGCATTTTGCCATCGTTTTTATGGCAGCTTTATGATGCAGCTATATGATATAGTCGCCCGATCAGGCTCGTTCCAACTTATATACTAACTGCAATAGAAAGACAACTAATGAGAAACTTTCAAGTATATATGTAGCTTTAAAACCGAGGGACTAGTTTGCGTAGAAACGGACGGACGGACGGACAGATAATTATAATTATAATTATAATACCCTCTGCAAGGGTATAAAAATGATAATTTTCTTTACGAGTAACCAACATCTTCAAAACTCTTTGATCAATAAACAACTTATAAACCCGGTTTAACTTTAAGCAGTATCTCCAGTTTCCAATGAAAAGTTTGTGTGAGGTGAAAGTTAAGCTAAATGGCGCGAATTTTAATTGAATGGCCAATTCTATATGGTCTGGCCCAATGTACTCAGTTAGATATTCGGACATTGGGCAGGACGCAAAAAGGCGAAGCAGAAGCCAGAAGTTTATAAAAATAACTGTGGCTCGTATCTGCCAGATACAGATACACCGCTATACACAGTGTACCTTCCTTGGTCCCAGCCCATTTAGGAAAACTTCACTTTGAGTCTGCAGTTTTCGCCATATTTGTATGCAGCAGATGCAGGGAGTTGAAGTGATGCAAGGTCGGGCGGCGGAGGTATAAGCTGAGCTAATGTCTGTCAGCGGCCAACCGCACGCAGTCTCTGAAACAGATACAAATTCGGTTAGTCCTGTGTGTGAGGTGTGAAGGAGTGCTAGATAGCGCAAAAAGAGTAGTTGGCAACATTTTTGCAAGAGTCTTGTGTTTGGGGTAGTTGGCTATGAACTCTCGCATTGCAAAAAAAAATGCAAAAGCAAAAATTAGATCCGGTGCATTTCGTCTGGATTTTTGGGTTTCTCAAGCACGAAAGCTTTCCTTTCACGACCCTGACCCTGGTCACATTTAACTTCTCGGTCTTTAACAATTTAAACACTTCAATTTATAAATCTAAATTAAAAAACTTTTCATTTGGCAGCCTCTGGTAAAAGAGTGTTGCCTGTTTATGATTGCGCTTTGTCTAGCACCCGAACTCCTTCTCGCGCAGGCAGATAAAACTTTTCCTGCGAAGCTTTTAGAGTATGTGAAACTGGAATCCCTGGTTATGATTGGGAGATTTATGGGTTAACACGAATACGGCCAGATGTTTTTATACAAGTAAAAAATGAATTCGTTAATAAAATTATTTGGCACGATCGTCTCTGTTAAAGCTAATGTAAAAAAAATTTTATAAAATACCATAAACGAAGAGAAAGAGTAAGATATTATTTTGAAACAATACAATAAAGCCGCCCGATCCGCAATTGATAGTAGAGGCGCCTATATGACAGGAATAAAAACATCTGACCATAGTTAGAATATATTTCGCAAGGGTATGTAGAAGTATTGGAAGTTGAACGAATTGACCTTAAAGCCGAGTAATATTTAGAGCTCCCCACCTCTGGCTAAAACCCCGATTCGGTGTGTCTTTGCAGTCAACGACCGCAGTTCTCGCACCCAACCACCGCCACACATTCTAGTTAATGGAATAATAATCAATATGTACCCCTGAAAAGAGTCTTTAAAATTGAAATGTATTAACAGTTTGGTGAGACGCATTTGGAATCGCATTTTGAAATAAGTTTAAAATGGGGTCGATTCAGTTGTTAACTATTGCAGAGCCCCACAACTATGGGAGGATGTTTTTCTACGGGAGAAAGCCTGTGTTTTCAACTTTCTGGCTTCGCCTCCTTTTTGACCTTTAATAAGATTACTTACCGCCCCTGGGTGACTTAATGGATATTGTCGGCAGGACAGGCATGCCTCCGGACGAGGCCTCTGCTTCATTGAGTCTTACTTCAGTATAAATTCGCCCAAATGTCCCGGAGCCCAAAGCCTTTGACGACAAAGCGTAGGGTTCCGCCGGCCGGTGCCAGCCCCACAGTGCCGTCGCGCCCACTGGTCCTGGTTGAAAGTCCAGGGACTTCCAGTGGCCTTCGCAATCGCCATCCAAAGATCAGGGGCGTCGGCAGCAAACTTAACCCTCGGAGGAGTGTCAGCAATGTCAAGGAGCATCGGGACGTCAACCAGGAAGTCAGGCCGGGCAGTGTATCAGTCAAAAAAGATAACAACGAATCAGAGCACTTATTCGACCAGGTAAGAGACGATAGACGGTTAGGCTTTTGCTAATTTTGACTTCTGTCATGTGATTTGGAAAAGCTACTTTGTTATGGGACGTGTTTGCATAATATAGTTCTTCGGCAATGGTGGCCCGCCCTCAAAGCGGTGTGATTGCTAGGTAACAAATGTAAAGCCGTTTAATTGCTGATCAAGAATATATATACTCTTTAGGTCCGGAAATGCTCTTCACTGCGTTGCTAAATGTAAATGTAATAACTGGCTAGATCGACTCTCCTTGTAATGCTGATCAGGAATCAAAACGTTTTGCCCTATAAAGTATATATTATAATACTCTCTGCAAGGGTATAACAACAAAGGAAGACGTTTCCGACCCTATAATAAAGTATATATATACTTATAGCTATACTTATAGCATAGCTTTAATAAAGTATATATATCCTTTATAGGATCGGAAACGTCTTCTTCACTGCGTTGCAATGTTTTGACTGAAATTATAATATTCCTGATCAGCATCACAAGGAGAGTCGATCTAGCCATGTACGTCAGTCCGTCTCTCCGTCCATCCGTCTGTCCGTCCGTCCGTCCGTCCGTCTGTCCATCCGTCTTTCCGTCCGTCCGTCCGTCCGTCTGTCCATCCGTCTTTCCGTCCTTCCGTCCGTCCGTCTGTCCGCTATCCACTTGAAAGTTGTCTTTCACTGAAGGTAGTATATAAGTCGGAACGAGACGAGACGAGCTCCCATAGGAACAATTTTAAAAAGTATAAATTTGTTGTTTTAAATTTTTTTCTTTTGGGATTTGTTAATATATTATATTTATACTATGGTATTACGGTTTTAATTAAATTAAATCGGAAATTAATTTCATATAGCTTCCATTGGAAGATTCTAAAAATTAAAGAAAATTAAAATTTAATACAAATTTTATTTTGCTGTTTTTCTATTTATCAATATATTCCTTTGAGATATGGTAATTATTTACTAAATCAATTACACTTTTAGTTTTGTCAAAATCGCAAACCAATATCATTTAGCGCAAAATTGACTAGCTTCATTGATTTTAATAATATAGGAATCGAAATGTTAAATAAATTAAAATCGGACATCTATAGCTCCAATAGGTAAATGAAAAAATTTAAAAAAAATTAAAATTAAAAATACATGTTATTTTATCGTTTTTCTATTTATTAAAATATTCATTTTCTGAAAGGAATTAAGTATACAGTAATTATTTAACCTATCACGCTTTTAGTTTTGTCAAAATCGGACAACAATATCATTTAGCTGCCATAGAAACGATGGCAAAATGCAGCGCAAAATCGGCATAGCTTTATTGTTTTTAGTAATAAAGGCATAGAAATCTAAATGTAGTCGTTTTGTAATAACTGCAAGGGTATAAAAACTTGGGCTTGCCGAAGTTTGCTCCCTTTTTTGTTAAAATTAAAGTTAAACGCAATAAAGAACGCTATAGTTGAGTTACATTGTTATAGGTCAAGTGGGCAATTTTATAAAAAAAATGAATTATACTGTTGATGAACGGAATGCATCCACAATTTGAATTCAAAATATTATACTTGTGCCATGCAAAATAGTATTTTTGCCCTTTTTTAGTATTTTAGGTATTTTTTGTATCACTATGAGATTTTTTGGTTTTTTATGTATGTATAAGTAAGACGACTACAGCGGAACATGTGGGTTCAATAAAGCTTAAGATACAGTCCACTCAAATCGGAAATAAACCGTGTTTATTCTTCACCATATATTTGGTCATTCGAGCCAGATCGAGCAATTGATTAACATGGATCAATTAAAGCTTTTGAAGGCAGCAAGAAGCCGTGCGAAGGCAAGTATTACGCGCTTGCTAACGGCGTCACAAGATCCACGTGCGGGATCAAACTGGGAAATTGATGAAATCACAGTCTCATTGGAAAGGCTCAACAACGTTTGGAAGGAGTTTGAGACCATTAGCGATCAAATGGCCCTTTATGAAGAAAATGAGGGGTATGTCGATCCAGCCATCGACAACGAGAGATACGAGGATAAGTACTTGCAAGCAAACACATTGTTTCACACCATCAAACGGCGCTGTCAATCATCTAATGAGAGCGACAGAGAAGGCAGCGGCGGTAGGCAATCTGGCAACCTTGGCGATGACGCATCAAGTTCATCGGGATGGGGAAACGAAAGCCTGGCTCGTTTTCTACAACAACAACAGGAACTGAATGAGCGTTTAGCTGAGCAACAATCAACGTTTTTGAGGGCAAACTCGGCAGCAAATGTAATGCACAACGAACTGCCAAAAATTCACATCAAAGTGTTCACTGGTGACTACAAGGAGTGGCCAGCCTTTAAAAACATCTTCGAGAGTACGATCCATAGCAAGCAGCATTTGACAGCAATTCAAAAGTTCCACTACTTAAAAACGTATATTACGGGAGAAGCATCTGATTTGATTCGTCATATGCCAATAACGGATGCTGCGTACGAGGCTGCTTGGAGTTGCCTAATTGATCGATACAACAGACCACGTCACATTGTCAACACTCTGCTGGAAACGTTTGTGAATCTCCCTTCGACATCCAAGGCAGACGTTACAGTTCTGCGCAAGGTGACCGACGGAGCCACGGAGATTGTACGAGGATTGGATGCAGCAGGGCAAACTAACAGGGACTGCTGGATCATACACTTCATTCTGGCCAAGATCGACGCTGAAACTCGACGCAAATGGATTGAGGGAAGCCGGGAACTTGAATCTCCGTCTGTGAATGATTTACTCAAGTTTTTAGACCGACGCTGCGAGGAATTCGAGCTCAGCAAAAGTGACTCGGACATCGACTTCAAGGGTGGCCCACAACCAAGCAAAGCAAAGCGTTCGTCACACGCTTTAGTATCGATGGAAGAAAATGCTTGTGCGAAATGTAACTCCAAGGAGCACAAAATCTACGGTTGCCCAAAGTTTGCTGAAGCATCCATCGAGCAGAGACGCACATTTGTTAAGGCAAAATCATTGTGTTTCAACTGCCTTAAGCATGGGCATGTATCACGCAAGTGTGAATCCAAATTTACATGCAGGTTTTGCCATAATCGCCACCACTCTCTCCTACATGTAGATATTTCTGGATCGCAAGCTGCTGTGACCACGACACAGCCACACACTGATGAAAAGCACATCTCAAGCGCTCCCGAAGAGGCTGCGGGGACCATCAGCCATATTGCTCGTGCGCAAGTGGCTCCCACAGTTGAGTCCTTGTGCAACGGATCAACAACGGCTACACGGCCCCAAGGGCTAAGGAAAAGTGCATTGCCAACAGCTCTGGTGTTTGTTAAAAACGCACAAGGATCGCACACTACATGTCGGGTACTTTTGGACAGTGGTTCGGAACTGTCGTACATCTCAGAGAGGTGCGTACAGGCACTTGGTCTGTCACGCTCGCCCTCACGCATTTTGGTGTCTGGAATTTCATCGATCAAGGCAGAGACAACTAGAGGCTGCAGCACACTGGACATGCAGTCAAGGATCTCCGATCATACAATGAAGGTACGTGCACACGTACTCAGCAAAATTACCTCCACGTTAGCAAGACACGATATCGACGCCTCAGCACTCAAGGTATTCGCTGGCTTTGAGCTTGCGGATTCTAACTATCAATCGTTGGCGCCAGTCGATATTCTCTTGGGCAGTGATTACGTTTGGACCGTGTTCACCGGTCAAAAGATGTTCGACGTTCAGGGCAACATCATCGCCATTTCGACCATTTTTGGATGGGTCATAACATCTATCATCACTACCGGCTATTCATCCACAACAACAATGCACACGGCTATTGACATTGACTCAACTCTTCGGCGCTTTTGGGAGCTGGAGGATGTCAACCAGGAATTCCATGGAAAACCAGAGGACGACGAAGTTGAACAGCACTTTGTGAAAACACATTCTCGGGACTCAAAGGGGCGTTACATCGTCGAACTTCCTTTCAAAAACTCCAACGAACAGTTTTCGGATACATTACAAGGAGCACTTGCAAGATTCAGGGGTGTAGAACGCCGCCTAAAGAAGGACCCCGATCTGCACTCACAGTACGTACAATTTATGCGTGAGTACCTACAGTTAGGTCACATGCGGGAATTATCACCAGGAGACATTGAAAAAGGGCCAAATTTTTACTTGCCTCATCATCCGGTAATTACCCAAAAGCTAAGGGTAGTATTTGACGGCTCATTCAAGGATACGTATGGAAAATCCTTAAACGATGCTCTACACATTGGACCCAGCATTCTTCGAAACCTCTTCTTGATTTGTATGCGTTTCAGAATGTACAAGTTCGTCTTTTCAGCAGATATTGTCAAAATGTATCGACAAATCTTTGTGGCTGCCAACCATTGTTGCTATCAGCGTATTGTTTGGAGAGAAGACGAAAGCACACCTATCAAGCACTATGAGCTTTCCACGGTAACATACGGCACGTCTAGTGCACCATTCTTGGCAGTGAGAGTCCTGGATCAGTTAGCTCACGACCACCAACACGAGTTTCCCACAGCTGCAAGGATCTTGAAGGAGCAATTTTATGTGGACGACGTACTGACAGGAGCACACACAGAAGAAGAGCTAATTCGCAATCAAAAAGAGCTGATCCAATTAATGAAATGTGCAGGCATGGAACTTGGCAAATGGGTTTCCAATTCATCACGTATCACTGACCGAGCTACTTCTACAACCGAGGTACAAGACAAAGGATCCAATCCTACAGCAAAGGTTCTTGGCATTCATTGGAATCCAGAAGAGGATACGTTATCCTACAAAGTTTGCCTTACACCAAACCCGGACAACACCAAACGCCAAGTGCTTTCTGACGTGGCACGCATCTTTGACCCGCTGGGTATTCTGTCGCCAGTGGTGGTGCAGCTTAAAATTTTGTTTCAAGAATTGTGGTTACTGGATCTCGGCTGGGACACGGAGCTTCCTCCAAAAATTACTGACTGGTGGAACAAATGCCGTAACGACTTATACATACTTCAAGAACTACGCCTGCCACGATTTGTAGAAAACAATGGGGATCACATCGAACTGCATGGATTCTCAGATGCCTCCATTAAGGCATATTCCGCAGTCATCTACAGCAGAGTGGTACGAGCAGATGGCACCGTATCTGTTTCACTCATAGCGGGAAAAACCAGAGTAGCTCCGCTGAAGCAGCAATCCTTACCGCGTCTCGAGCTCTGTGGCGCTTTGCTACTCAGCAGACTAATATTATCAGTCAAGGATTCTCTGCAACACAAGAACATCAAAATACACGCATGGTGTGATTCAACCATAGTTTTGGCTTGGCTCTCACATCCACCATCGAAGCTCAAAACATTTGTAGCAAACAGGTCTTCAGAAATACTCGACGCGTTGCCGCGCAGTTCATGGCATCATGTAAACACAAAGGAGAATCCGGCGGACTGCGCCACACGAGGAATGCTTGCTGCAGACCTTCTCCATTTCGACTTATGGTGGATGGGACCTTCATGGCTGCAAGATCCAGAAAAGCTTTCGGTAAAGTTGAGCTGTACAAAGTTCCGTTCTTCCCTTTCAGATAATCCTGGCAAGGAAGAAGTCAAGTCCACCGCATTAACCACTCAGCAAGGCGGCTCATTTTCACCAATCGAAGCGTTGACTCAGCGGGTCTCGTCCTGGACAAAACTGGTTCACGTTGTAGCTTACGCATTACGCTTCATCCAAAGGACCAGGGCCATTAAAACTGTAGCGCTGACAAATGGGGCAAGACTCACCTATGAAGAGATTCAGGCTGCTCGCATTCTTTGCCTGCAAGAGGCTCAGAAATGCTTCATGGAGGATCGTAATCTTCTGGCGGAAAATAAACAACTTCGCAGCCGCTCCCAGTTGATCAAGCTCTCACCGTTTGCCGGCAAGGATGGCCTCCTTCGAGTTGGTGGACGCTTGGGCAACTCACAATTACCAGCTGACGTCAAACATCCTATATTGCTTCCGAAATCGCACCGCATCACAAGGATGATTTTGGAACACGAACACATTGCAAATCTACATCCAGGAGTGTCTGCTTTGTTTGTAATTACGCGTCAAAAATATTGGATTTTCGGCGCGCGTAACCTAATAAGGAACCTGGTACACAACTGCATAAAGTGCTTTCGCCAACGCAATATCACCGAGCACCAATTCATGGCCGATCTACCAGGGATTCGTATAACGGAGGCTCTACCCTTCCAGCACTCAGGCTGCGATTACGCTGGACCATTCATCCTCAAGGAAAGGAGAGGGCGCAATCCCCGAAAAACTAAGGGCTACATATGTCTCTTCGTCTGCCTTGTAACATCCGCCATACATTTGGAACTGGCCACCGATCTTAGCACAGACACATTCCTGGCATGTCTTCGGCGTTTCATGTCCCTTCGAGGAAAATGTTCGCAAATCTTCAGCGACAACGGCACGAATTTTGTTGGTGCCAAACGGGCTCTAGATGAGATGCAGCAACACCTATCTTCGCAGGAGCATCAACACACCGTAACTCAATCGTTGGCTAATGATGGAATTAAGTGGAGTTTCATACCTCCCCATTCGCCACATTGGGGAGGGAAGTGGGAGTCATCAGTACGTTCAGTTAAATTACATCTGAGACGCGTTGTGGGAAAAGCCGTTCTAACCTTTGAACAGATGCAAACTCTGATTGTTCAGATCAGTGCAGTGGTAAACTCAAGACCGTTATGCTACACACCTGACACTGACCTCACCTACTTGTCTCCGGCCCACTTTTTAATTGGCCGCCCATTCACAACAGTTCCAGAGGGTGATCTAACTCATTTGCCGATCAATCGCTTAGACTACTGGCAGCATTTACAATCAATGTACCAGGGCTTTTGGAAGCGCTGGCACCAGGAATATTTAACATCGCTGCAGCAACGTCAAAAGTGGAACAACAAGGAACATAACATCGCAGTCGGCAATGTAGTCCTGGTAAAGGACTCAAATCTCCCACCCGCAGCTTGGATTCTCGCCCGTGTATTGGAGGCTCATCATGGACCAGATGGACTTGTACGCGCTGTGAAACTTAAGACGTCTACCGGAGAGATGACGCGACCCATCACCAAGCTAGCTTTGCTGCCTAATTCAGAAACCATGTTTCAGGGTGGCCCGGGATGTTGATGAACGGAATGCATCCACAATTTGAATTCAAAATATTATACTTGTGCCATGCAAAATAGTATTTTTGCCCTTTTTTAGTATTTTAGGTATTTTTTGTATCACTATGAGATTTTTTGGTTTTTTATGTATGTATAAGTAAGACGACTACAGCGGAACATGTGGGTTCAATAAAGCTTAAGATACAGTCCACTCAAATCGGAAATAAACCGTGTTTATTCTTCACCATATACCCTTGCAGATGTTATTATAGTTAAGAGCTACCAAAATACTGAAAGGCTCTTATCCAAACCTTTAAAGTATATTTATAAATGATCAGTATCACCGTCTGTCCGTCCGTTTCTCCCTCAGTTTTAAAGGATTTTAAATAAAATTGTCAAAAGATCTTCATTATCTTGCAGGGAGTATATAAGTCGAATCTTCCATTAGTACCATCGCGAAGAAAGGGAAATAAATTATAGCTTTGCTGTTTCTTTACATATATCCATTATATTCTCTCGCATAGAACTGCTCCATATTGTTTGTTGTTATCAGTGGTTATAGTTACCTACCATAGTGGACAAAATTAACCTACATATGTATGTATGTATAAAAACGAAGTTTGGCAGGGATAATAATTAAAAACGAACTACTTTAATTGTATTTTCTTAGAAAAATTGTTCTTATAATCTTTGCGGAGAATAGAAAATGGGTTGCGGCAAAAGCTCACTCAGATTTAACTTTCCCTGTCCTGATCAGCCGAATGCGCTCTCCGAGCTGGCATATTACTTTTTGCGAGTTTTTCGCAAGCTCGCCTATTGGTGGATCCCTCGGTACGGGTGCGGTAGTATGATAGGGCACCTAACGACCTTCATTGCTTTGGATGATTGGCCAGGCTGAGACCTGGAAACGAACTTAAAAGAGTGACAAACTTTTCCAGCTCACGGGGGCAGTCTTCTGCGCTTGTCCCATTCCTTTTTTTCGTGCAACTGGGTGCATTGGGGGTCCCCTATCTCCTTGTGGATGTCTGTGAACGGTAAAAATTGATTTTTCAACTTTGTCTCTACCTGCAATTTGTTGACTCGAATTCAACATTTTCTGCTTGGCGCTCATCTTATCAGATTCCACTCATTAAACCAAGTGATTATCTGTTAAGTTCGCAAAAGCCTGGATTAAATAAATTACAAGTGGATTTCCGTTAATTTTTAATTTTTATAACAATTATTTATTTAATTCGTATACTATTTTGCCAAACTTATTTTGCTGAGTTTGGCTGACAAAATGACCATACATTTAATAAACGTGTACTCCCGCAATTGAATTAAAGTTTTTTTTTATTTCCCTGGCGCGGATTATTTATTGACCATCAGACACGTTTTGTGCATTAAACATGTCCACCCAGGGCGCTTGAAGCAATTAAAAGTAAATAATGTGGAACTGTGGTCGGTAAATATTCACATAATCATTATTTAATAAAAGATTTGGTTTCACTACTCCCACTCAATGTCCATATACTATGTACATATAACATATTATGCTAACAATTTGTTTGCGGTTCTCACTTTCACAAGCTTTTATTGGACTGCAAACCTATATTTCTGGAGCGACATTCTCACCTTATATTTTATATGGTTCTAGTTGATTTTTCATTATCGTTATCATTTTCGGGCTCTAAATTCTAATAAAACAACGAGGACGGAAGCTAACTTCGGCAAGCCGAAGTTTTAATACCCTTGCAGACTTAGCCGAAATTGCTAAAATTGAAAAAGTAGCGAAAAGAATAAGAAATGTCTAAAATATTCTGAAAAACATCAAATTTGGACCGATTTTACCCTATTGTTCCTATGGGAGCTATAGGATATAGACGTCCGATCGTCACGCGCTTTTACCCTGATCAAGGTACGCATAAAAAAATAAGATTTGGAAAGATTTATGTCAATAGCTTTTACACTGCGCGAAATATCCTAAAAATCATTAAATTTTAACCGATTTTACCCTATTGTTCCTATGGGAGCTATAGGATATAGACGTCCGATCGTCACGCGCTTTTACCCTGATCAAGGTACGCATAAAAAAATAAGATTTGGAAAGATTTATGTCAATAGCTTTCTCACTGCGCGAAATATCCTAAAAATCATTAAATTTTAACCGATTTTACCCTATTGTTCCTATGGGAGCTATAGGATATAGACGTCCGATCGTCACGCGCTTTTACCCTGATCAAGGTACGCATAAAAAAATACGATTTGGAAAGATTTATGTCAATAGCTTTTACACTGTGCGAAATATCCTAAAAATCATTAAATTTTAACCGATTTTACCCTATTGTTCCTATGGGAGCTATAGGATATAGACATCCGATCGCCACGCGCTTTTACCCTGATCAAGGTATGCATAAAAAAATACGATTTGGAAAGATTAATGTCAATAGCTTTTACACTGCGCGAAATATCATAAATTCTTGCAAGATATATCCAATTGTTCCTATGGGAGCTATAGGATATAGACGTCCGATCGGGGCGATGTTCAAACTTGATCTGCGTACACATGTTTTAGGACGATTGTGAAAGTTTCAGATCGCTAGCTTTTAAACTGAGCTCGCAAACGGTATTGAAACAGACGGACAGACGGACAGACGGACATGGCTATATCGACTCCCCTATTGATCCTGATCAAGAATATATATACTTTATGGGGTCGGAAACGTCTCCTTCACTGCGTTACAAACTTCTGACCAAAATTATAATACCCTCTGCAAGGGTATAATTAAATGATAAAATTAGAGCACAATAAATTGCAATAAAGAAAGTGATAACATTTGTAACCAGAAAGGAAAGCTAACTTCGGGCGGAGCCGAAGTTGATATACCCTATATTCCGTAAATTATATTGCCCAAAATTATCCATACGATGCATTCTTAATACTTATAAAAAATCCCAACTTCCTAACATTACAAACACCATGTTTAGTGCTTATAAAGTTAGGAAATTGGGATTTTCTATGGGTTTTATTTTTGGCCATCTAATATAATTTACAACATTTTCTGCAAGGGTATATTAACTTCGGCTCCGCCCAAAGTTAGCTTTCCTTTCTTGTTTATTACATATAAGTGAGCAGAGGTATTCTTAGAATCACGGACGATAAAAAAATGACTTTAAAACAATTTGTATAAAAAAGTTTGACACGTTGACACGCAAAAGATCTTGTATTAAGATCCATATTTTATTAACAGGTAGAATGAACTTTGTATTTTGCTATGTAATACCACTAACCAATGGTTATACCACTAACTATGGTTAGTGGTAATACATACACGTACTTATGTTAAATTTGATAAGTTTATCAAAAAATATTCCTCGGTAACGGCGACACTTTTTTTAAAAGAAACTTCATATATTTTTCAAATCTATATATCTCAAAATTTTTTCGCTTTGCTTAACAAGAATAATATAAGCAAAAACCCAGACAGGTTTTCGATTAACTACTTTTGAATTTGCACATATGTATATGTTTAAGTGCACTCGACTGAGCTTTTGTCTCGTTTTACTCGTAAATCACTTCAAATGTTAATGTTAATTAACAAGTGAAAAGCAAACCTAAATCCATAGGGAATGCAAATAAATTCTTTCTTGAGGTTCTTCTGAAGAGGATGAGGTCGGCCTGTGGGAGAAAACAGTCCAATGACTATTGTGGGAAAACGTCTTTTCATTCATTTCTCCCTCAACAAAAGGGAAATTTTCCACTGCGCATACCAGATAATTGCATGTAGGTAGGGATGCAGGACAAAAGCGACAGATTGCCGGCCATACATTGCCAGTCAATTATATGTAAATTATCAGTGCCTGCCACGCATAAATTTCCTGTGCGAGTGTTGTTAAAAGGTGGAAAGGATTTACCATTTCGTTGTTAATCAAGAGCACAAAAAATGTGATTAAAGAAACTACGCTCAGTTTTAATGTATCAGTATAATTTTAATACTAAATTATATAAGGCCTATATTTGTGATTACATTAAACTGTAGGCAGTTTTAAGGTATCAGTTCAATAATAATTAATATAGGGCCTATATCTGTAGTTTAATTTGCCTTCAAACGAGTTTTTATTATTCTGTCTGATTATTAAAAGTTGTTCTTAATAATTTAGAATGTATTACTTAATACTTATTTTGTTATCGCACTTTTCATTTATAATTCATATAACAGTGTAGCCTCATATTAAAGTAATACATTTTAAAGATTGTATTGAATTAGCTGTTATGAAAGAAACCATTCGCTTCACCTTTACACTTTCTTGTTATTACATTTATATATTTATGGCGAAAACGGGGAAATTAACGTTATGTACATATATATATCTTTTCGTATCTTTTTTCTGCAATTTCCCTCGTCTGTGGCTGTTTTAATGTTTTAAATGTTTTTCCTATTCGAGTAAACTACTTTACTACATGGCTTTGCGCGAAAACCAACGCCTTCTGTTCAATTGCAATTGTTAATTGGGAAGAAAGGTTTAGAAAGTGTCTCTTTACGACCATATTAATAATAATAACTGAACATCCGTTTACTGAACATCCTTTAACAGCTTAATGCTGTTCATCATGGCGGAAGTGACGAAATTTTGTACCTACAAGAGTCACACATTCTTAGCTAGAACTATACTTACACTCCAAAGAAGAAAATACATTTTAAAGCACAAACTCCCATTGCAACTCTTGCTGTTCGGAACCATGCAACAGACAATACCAGCAGACAAGCAATGCTGTTATGTTACTATCTCACCGTTCGCATTTCCATTTTTTCACTTATCTTGGCTTTGTTTTCAGCGCTGTTATGTTGGAACGACAATTTGCATATTCTCTTCCCCCAAATACACACTCCAGCAAAGGCACGAAAAACAGTAGAGATGGGAGTGGATGGGTGTGACAGACTAGCAAGGGCAGCTGTTTGCAATAATAGTCAACTTTTTAAGTGGTCGCGCTAGAACATATTATGTGCGGGATTTATTTACCAATACATTTACATTTGTATTAAGATTAAAAATACCTAAAAACTCGGAAGAATTTATACAATAAGGAGTCAATTCAAATGTAATGTGCTGTTTTTATTACTCTATTTTAGCGTTCTAGTTTCTATTATTGAATCGATGGTGAGTGTTCATAGTTAGTGAGATGGTGGGTGGTCCCGTGGGTGTAATGGGATCCAACACCCAGTTATATGCGACGTCTGTGAACCGCCGTCTGTGCATTTCCAGAATGCGACTTCAGGACAAGATGGGACCTCTTCCATCCCCAACTCACCCTTCACATCTGACTTTTTTATCTCGTTGCGGGGCTCGAGTGTCAAAGTGGAGAATTCTCCCTGAGCTGTCTCCTTGCTGCAGGCGTTGTAAACTATTATAATGGCCCACCCCCCACTCGCCTTATCTGAAAAACTTCCGTATAACCTTGCTTGTTTTGTCTTTTTTTAGCTGTGCAAGGAGAACATCGCGTGTAGGAAATATTTAAGGCATTCGAGATTTATTTTTTCTAGTACTCATTAAAATATTTCATCCATTTCGGACTGGTTTGGGTGCTCGTGCTGAAAATGAAGTGCACAATTTATGAAAAAGGCCTACCCAGTGCAATTAAGTCATTGTAATCGTAACCAGAAGGGATACCTCACTGAAAATTAGCGAAGGGAAGGTTGGGTTTTCTTGAGTTTACTGTGCAACCTACAAGGTGCAACAGCGCAAAGGAAATAATTCCTTCCAATTCACATTACTTTCCTGACTTCCCGCCACTCTTTTAATTCGTTTTCTACCTCCGTTTTTAATAGGATTTCTGTTTCGGGGCCAAAAACGGCAGACTGCATATTTGTAAGGGTTCCATTAAGAAGTTTCCTTAAACGTTGGGAAAAGGGATGGATAAAATTGGCAATCGAAGTTACCTAGATTGGATTGCAAATACAATTCGCCGCAGTTGTTTGGCTTGGCTCGCAAGATTGAGATTGATTCGATTCCCTGGCAGCGCGTCCATTGTGTCCGAAGTTAAAGCTAGTTTGCTTTAACCTCTTGCCGTTAAGCTGCAATTCATGAGGCATAAAATGTTGGGTCGCCACCGAAGGACATACCACATAAACAATGTGCCCGGACGAAGCCATTAGGCTAAGCAGCTTACAAGCCATAAACTATGCGAGTCAGATGGCAGTTGTGAATAGAGGCGCTCCTTCCACATGCACTTAAGCGACTCTCCTCTTGCTCCAGCATTAAATGTCTAGCCTCAAGTCACTTGCGTTTGTAATGACTCCATGCATCGAATCGATTCGATGCGTAACTTTAAGTCATTAAAGGGAACTCAACCTCTCTCTTCAATGAGTCCGTTGAAGTTTTCATATTTTAGCTTCTATGAAAATTTATGACATTTCTCATTTTCATAGTCATTGCAGCATATCTTTAACGAGACTATTTGCTCATCATTAGCGCCCGTGCTGGCACCTCCTGTTTGAATATTGAATGCCAAATAAAATTTCAAAATTTTGATCATCTCTCCTTACTTACTCCCCCGCTGTCACTTCAGCTTTTCGTTTCTTGTGCATTCAGCGTTTTCTCGTGCTCTTCCGGCGTGCTCGTTAGAGGTTTCCTTCTCTGCGGGAGTACTTTTTTCCATGAGGCACTTGCTATGCAAACTAACCAATGACCCCAAGCACTTGAGCACGGAGGCGAAGAATAATGGGCGTACTTGCCATCCATTTTTTACGCCCGGAGAGCCTCGCTTCTGACCGTTAAGTAACGCACAATTTTGGCCAACAGTTTCATGTTACGTGGCTCTGAAACTTCATCTACTACTTTTCATCGTCGCGTCTGGCCAGCTGAGCAATTGCATTGGGATGATAAATGCGTGTCGTTTGTGGTCAGATTTTTAAAGACGGTCCTTAAGGCTATTTCATAAGTTAGGGTTTTACATTGAACATGATAACATTCTTAAAAAAGGTCTTTGCTGACTCAATTTTTACAATGATAAGAAACATTTTGCATCTTATAAGCTCTTGTCCACTCCCAATATTGTAAATTTGAAATGTTTCAGATATATGATTAAAAAATAATTTATTTTTTAATTTTAGTTATAATAATAATAATAATATTAATATTAATATTAAAGCTGTTAATAGGTTTTCGAAAATCAAAGAAGGTTACATATAGGGTATACTGTTCAGTCCAGTGGATGGCACCCAATATATAGCGACACCCAAGATGTGAGAGTTCAGCAACTGATTCTGTCCAAACCGGTGCTCCTTATTCTGGATGTGCTGATAGCTTTTATTAAATTTCGATCTTGGGAATTTGTCGATCAAACACTACAAAGCTCTTTTATGTTTCCCCATTTCGTCTTGAGCCACGGTACTGCTCCATTGTATAATCTCCACAATACGAGCATTATCTGACAGTAATTTCTGTCTACATTAAAAGGATTAAACTGGGCTGAAGGAATAACTCCTGTGGAAAAGCTTTTGAAATAAACGTCACATATAAAAATCAGTAAAACTCATATTATTTTCTTAGCTGACTTTTATTTGTTAGTTTTAAGATACTATCCATTATGCAATTTTTCCTTTTAACACTCTTTGGTATAGAAACAAAAAAACTTTTTACGTTACCAATTGCTATACTCAAAGAGCTAAAATAGGCCGCTTATGAGGGATAGCCTTATATAGTATGTTAAAGACCATTCATCCTTCTCCGAAAAAGTCACACTTCTAATTTTTTATTTTTATACCCTTGCAGAGGGTACTATAATTTTGGTCAAAAGTGTGCAACGCAGTGAAGGAGACATCTTCGACTCTATAAATTATATATATTCTTGATCAGGATCACGTCCTGAGTTGATATAAGCATGTCCGTCTGTCCGTCTGTCTGTTTCTCCGCGAACTAGTCTCTCAATTTTAAAGATATCGGATTGAAACTTTGCGCACAACCTTCTTTCCTTTGCACGCAGTATATAAGACGGAACGGCCGGGATCGGCCGACTATATCCTATAGCTGCCATATAACTGATTGATCGGAAATTTCATAACTTTGGTGTTTGTTAAGTTAGAAAGTTGGGAATTTACTGTGGGATTTTTGGCCAATCAATCCGACCTACCAAATTTCATAAGGATCGGCCTACTATATCCTATAGCTGCCATATAACTGAACGATTAGAAATGCCATAACTTTGGTGTTTTTAAAGTTGGGAAGTTGGGATTTGGAGTGTTAAAGGGAGTGTTAAGAATGCATCATATGAATAATTCTGGATAATATAATTTACAGAATATTCTGCAAGGGTATTTCAACTTCGGCTCCGCCCGAAGTTAGCTTTTCTTTCTTGTTTTAAATAAAGATGGTACAACACAAAAAACATCACGGGAAATTCCAATTTTCCACTAGAACGAAAAAAAAATCGTTTTTTTTTAGAAAATAGCGGTCTAACAAGGCAGAATATAAACTTAATAACATGACTCGGCGAATTTATCAGAGGTTTAGTAAAGTCAAAGATTACACACGGGTTTTGGGAATGCTATCATGAGTTATAATACAGAAACTATTAAGTATTTATTTTCATATTTTAAAGCGTTATTATAAATATATTAATCTTAAATTACAAATATCTTTGACAAACAAAATCAAAGTTTCGTTAACAGTTAAAGAAGTTTTTAAATGAAACAAAACGGTGTTACAAAATCATGCTGCTTTATTCAAAATTTGAAAAATGGTTCTTCATACTTATTTTAAGAAGACAAAAAAATATGTTTTGTGTTATCGGTGCTTTTATAATTTTTCTAAGAATCACTTTTATGCACATTATTTTTGAAAGACCTCATTTTTTTAAAAAATAATTAAAAATTGTATATTAATCTTAAAACATGCACATTTTGTTAAAAACGGCTAATATAGCTTAAAGCTTAGTATTATTCCAATTTGTATAGGAGTTCTGCGGGTTTGTCTAAAAGAGTTCTAAACTTGGTTTGCTCAGCTATTAAATGCCGGACTTTCTCGTTTATTAATCATTAGTTTACCTAAACCCATAAAATCACATAAAAAGTGACAAATTAACTAAAATGTTGAAAATAATAACCCTAATTTATCGCCTATTTGTGGTCTATAGTTTTTGTTTAGTTTTACACGATACGGTTAATGTCAAATCAATTATTTTATAAGCATGTAAAATTACAATATTTAAACTATGATTTCACAAATTATCACCGAAAAAAAATAAGTTAATTTTCATCTAAAAAAGTTGACTATACAAAACCTAATACTTTGCAATTTTTAGGAAATGCATTACGTAAAAATAAAAGTTAAATCCATTTGGCATTTTTTAAGTCACGCATCACCTATAAATGCGTTCACCATTTTTCTGGGTGTGTAAACTTTTATACATTTTATAACGTTGATATTGTTTCCATATTATAGTATTTTAAACTTGCAATAAAGAAAGAAATATATTGGTTTTGTACATGGCTAAGCCCGATCTACAAGAACCGAATTGAAGGACGGCGCACTTATCATTTCAACCAAAATGCTGATTAAATGATGTTTCAAAACCACTTGCCTGGTCAAAGCTTCAATCTATCTTTCCATCTATCGTTCGAGTGACAAGGGAAGTGGAATTTTCCGGATTACAAATTGGATTTCGTCGAGCCTAGGTTAAGGGCCAAGTTTAGACCCAGGCATTGGAGAAGATAAACAATTTCAATGAGAGGGAGCGTGATTGGAATTACTGAAACAGACCGATATTCAACGGGCGTTGAAAGCACCCAGGACCCAAGAAGGAAGGACTTGAAATAGGGCCAGACCATTGGTAAATACAGAAGGCAGCTTAAAGTCGTAATTGTTTTTTTAGTTAGACTAGCCATGAGGACACGATCATCGAACGAAGTTCGAGCTTGTCCCTTTCAAAACATATACCATGCCAATCGTGTGCCAAAATGTTCACTTAAAAATAAATTATTAGTCACAAGTCAACAACCAGACAGAAAACTTAGAAGGTAATCCAAAAGACAGGATCGTATATCTTGTTATCGATTAGAAATTTATGAAAGTTCTTATTTAGTTTTATATTCCTTGCTCGCCCCAAAGTAAAATCGACTTAAGTAAGTTTTCCTTTAATTAAAGCCCGTTGCTCGGCCCTCTGCCTCTCCGATCGCAAAGTAATTGATGCCTGAAATTGTTGCAACTATGTTTTGAAAGCATGCCACGGAGAAGGCGAAAACTTCTTACTAATAGCCCCAATCCGCCCCCTTTGTGTTTCGTGTCCTACAAAGTAAACGACGTAAATTAATAAAGAACTCGAGCGAGTGCCAAATGCCCCGAAAACCGCAGTGTGTACCCAAAAGGTTGTTGCAGCCTTTGTTGTCGGCTGTCAAGGCGCCCGCAAGGGAGAAAGTAAAATGAAATATAGCAGGTATAGACGGGATACTGATTAGAGAGAACTCGATGTTTTTAAAAGCAATTTTAAATTCTCTGCGTTTTTGTCTATTATTATGGGTGCGCTTATCATGCTATAGGAAAGGGAAACTGTGTCTTAGATGCATATTTACTTTTAGCAACTTGGATAAATTCTTATGCAAAAACGATAAGTCGACCACTCAATTTTATTTGCAGGTAATAGCTAGAAAAAGCCCTCGACTATAAGATACCTGTTACTCAGCTAAACTATTTAACAAAAAATATGCCTAAGCTAATGGTGCTTTTCTTTTGTCTGGACAGACAATCGGGTTTTAAATGCGTCATCAGCCAACTCCAGTGTCGATCTAAACATTGAATATCATTTATGATTTCAAATTACATTTGAATATATGTATCGTTTTCGACAATAATTATAAAAATGCTCCTAAATTACAAGAAAAAAACGTTTTTTAAGGTTGACAGTAAGTCCCTGTTTCTTTTGCAATTGACCAATCAAAACAGAAAAATCGCTCTTTATTTAGGAAAAATTACAATATTAAAAATTCCTATTAGCTTAAGACAAGTTTTCCCAACCCATTTGGAGATTTGGTTTTTGTATTTAAATTTTAAGTGTATTGCATAATAAGTAGTCCTCTACATAAGAGCTTGCACTTGTTTTACATTTCCGAGCCTGCACAGAAACAAATTTATTGGTCCAATCAAACAAATTAATTCATTTCAAAAATGGTAACTACAATTACATTTTTACAGTAAATTCAAGCCAAATTTAAAGTTAGAATTCTTAACCCATGAAAACAAAAACTTTACCAAAGCTTCCAGTAAGCAAAAATACTAGAAAAGCCAAAAAGGTACAATTTTGTGGTTTATTCAACTGGTAGAATTATAATATATAAGTTTTTAAATTTTTAATCATATGCTCAGTTTCGAGAATCTTACCCATCATTTAATTGTCCTTGCTTACTGATTAACTGCTTATGCAATCTGGAACAAGTCACGCGGAGCAAAAGTCTCTAAAAGTGCGAGGCGATTGTTTTGGTCGTTAGTGCTGTGGGAGGTTCCCAAACATTGTAAAGGTTGGTAATGGCCGAGAAATCAGGAAATCTCAAAACCGGGCCCGTATTGAAAATTTGCATATAAATTGGAAGGGCAGTAGCGACACAATGGACAGGCTTTCTCAAAAAAGCGATAGCTGTAGATAGCGGCCCACCATGTAATTGAGTAATTAGCAGTGGCGAAACAATTGTAAACGAAACCGCCAATAAGCGCACCTCATCCCAATGCAAACATATCATGGTGTATGGGATCCGATCAGCATTATATTCTGTCCTAAATAAAGAGAGGCGCGTTTCGAACATTTGCAACGCGATCCGATCAAATTGAGTTATTCATTTTTTGCAGAGCCTTGGGTAGCACATAACCTATAGGCGCAGCAACGCGATGTGAATGTTAAATAACACAATGGATTTATCAAATATAAAAGTCTTGATTTTATCATCGTATCATTATGTTTATCTGTAGTATTAATTACAGAACAGTCTCAAAAACGAAATAAGTTTTTCTGGAATTATAAAGTTTTGAAGTATACGATCCGATTTTTTTAGCCTTGTAAGGGGTAATTTTAGTCAAAAGTTTGCAACGCATTGAAGGAGACATTTCTTACTTTATAAGTATATGCATTGTATTGAAATCTATAAGCATGTACTCCGATAAAATTCGACATTTCAACTCGAGATATGTATTGTTTTATAACTTTGTTTTTAATTTAAATAAAATTAAAGAACAAATAGCTATTATTTCAGAAGTGCTTCTAGAATTGTAAAAACATAAGCGCATTTTGTCTGAGGGGTTTATTTTAATGGGGGAAAACAAATATTGAGGAATAAACAAAAACATATCAGTCAAGAAAGGAAGCCAGCTTCGGCAAGCCGAAGTTTAAACACCCTTGCAGTAATCGTTTCTATGACAGCTATATGATATTATTGATACTAAAAGCTTAATTTTGATACAATAAATGATTACTATATCTCAAAGGAATATTTTGGTAAACAGAAAAACAACAAACTAAAAATTGTTTTTCCTTTTTATTGTTTTTAATTTCTCGATTTTCCTATGGGAGATATATGATATAGATGTACGATTTTAATTTAATTAAACCGTAATTCCATAGTATTTAAATATTACAAAATCCCAAAGAACAAACAAAAAAATTAATAACAACAAAGTTATACTCTCTTACATTTTATTTTCGATTGTTCCTATGGTAGCTATATTATATAGCCTCACGATTCGGCTCGTTCCGACTTATGTTATACTACATCCAATAAAAAGACATATTTTGAAAAAGTTTCAAGGAACCAAAGAAAAAACAGCAAAAGTTCTGAGCAATTAATGCTTTAATACGAAAATAGTTAATAGTGCTATTCTTTGGCAGTTCCAATTTGAAACTTATAAATATAATGATAAACGTTCCCAAGTTCCTACTAATGTAATAAGAAAAACTATCTACGGAATAGTGCGATTTTCTTGCCAATAAGAACATGATTTTCACGTCAAAAAAACAATCACAACTCCAATCTGAACTTGACCCACACAAATATGTACGTTATTCAAGCAACAACAGAGCATGTGCTGCATTATTGTTGGAATTGCTGCAGCATCGACAACCGCTCTCACTCTCTCGAGTGTTGCGCCACAACAGCACCGTCCGTGCTGTTAGTAGTGCCCTCTCGCTCCGCGCCTCTCTCTTAGTCTGTACACGTCGCTCGATCGCATTCGTCATTTTTCCTGCGTTGCGCGTGTCTGAATATCGGGAAACAAAAAAGTCAAACAAAGCGAAACCTTTTTTTGTGAATTAAACCAGCCAGTGTTCCATGTGACACAGTTATTTTAAACGCCTTTCGCCCCTGTCAGCTTCCGCGTGAGTTACAAGAAATCGGCGACTGCCCTCGCCCGCTGTTAGTATCTGCGTCCCTCTCCCGCCTTTGTGGGAATTGTTTGTGCCGCTGTTTTTGTGCCGTGATTGTCGCCTGTTTTTATTTTATCTGCCGCCTTCTTTCACCTGTCCCCGCATCGCAATTAAATCAATTCATTTGCCTAACAACCTGGCCCGATAACTGCATGTTTAGTCGTATTCCGAACTTCCGACGCAGCGATCAGAAAGAACCTCCGTGCGCTCCCAGATCTCGGGTTCCAGTGAATGTGTTCAGTGCGAAACCATCGAATCTGAAAGCCTCAATTGGGCCCGCAGTTATTTCAGCGAAGTAACAAAGCATTCAGACCCACTGTCTTGGCCACGTTATCGATTTTCTAACAAGCTGGAGAAACTATCCCACAATTCTTAGGAATTCTTCGTCAAACTTAGTTGCACATATGTACATACATATGCCTTCCTCTCTCATTGGAATTTCACCCATCATGACGCACAGTGCACACTGGTTAACACGAACAATTTGTTATAAAAATTAATCTTTAAATAGTCAATCTGCTTGAAAAATTTTGTGCGTTCGAAGTTTGTTTTGTAGCTATTGAAAAATGGCAAAAAAAAACGGAAGCAGAGGTATTTTTATACCCTTGCAGAGGGTATTATAATTTCACTCAACAGTTTGCAACGCAGTGAAGGAGACATTTCCGACCCTATCACTAGGAGAATCGATCTAGCCATCTCCGTCTGTCCGTCCGTCCGTCCGTTCATCTGTCCGTCCGTCCGTTTCTACGCAAACTAGTCCCTCAGTTTTAAAGCTTTCTGCTTGAAACTTTCCCAAAAGTTGTCTTTATAATTCGAACGAGCCTTTGTTGGTTTGTTTTCAAAAAAAATAAACCTTTGTTGTTTTTAATTTTTTTTTGGGATTTGGTAATATTTAAATATTATGGAACTACGGTTTTAATTAAATTTAAATCGAACAAAATATCATATAGCTGCCATAGAAACGATGGCAAAATGCAGCTCAAAATCGACATAGCTTTATTGTTTCTAGTAATATAGACATAGAATTCGAAATGTAGTCGATTTGTAATAACTCCAAAGGTATATAAACTTCGGCTTGCCTAAGTTTGCTTTCTTTCTTGTTTTAATATAGTGCATTCCTATGTTCCTGCACACAATTACTAAACTCAATATCAGAGCATTCTATATGTTAAAAAAAAAACAACTTAACTTCTGATTCCATGGCTATATAGCTATTGCTATAGTAACATTTGTTCCAGTTTTCTGTTGCACAGTTCGAATTTAAAGATTTTTTTATTACGAAAAGAAAGAAAAGGATTTATAGAAAATAGTAAATATTTGTTTGATCTATCAGAGTAACTGTCGATTATTAACTAAGTTATGTTACAAAAAATTTCGCGTAACTTATTTGTAAAAGAAAAAACAATTTCTCTTTTGTATTTTTTATATAAGAAAAGTTTTTAGTTTAGTTGACCTTCATCGACTCGCCTAGTGATGAGATATAAATCCTTTATGAGGTCCTTCGCTACGTTACAAACTCCCGACCAAAATTATAATACCCTCTGCAAGGGTATAAAATAATTTTCGGGAAGAACGCAAACTTTCTATTAAGTGTGTTACTTTTCTCAAGACTTAAACATACATGATTGAAAACAACGAAATGAAATATTATATAATGTTATTATTTTTTCGAAGCAAAGCGCTAAGAGACACGACCAAGCTAGTGTTAACCAATATTCACTGCTTAGTATTAGTATCTGCCTTGAATATTATTTCCCTATATTACCCTATGCACTTCGACAAGTGTTAGCTTTATATATATCGATTTCTCGACTTAAGAATACCACTAGGTGACAGAATCGGGAGATTTTACAAGCTGTAATCCCGAAGCCTCTCGTTCCATGTGCGGAGAGATATTTGCGGGAGGCAAACTATAATATTCATGCTCTCATCTCGTGCGTGACCGAACAAATAAATTAAGCACTTTCCCAGGCCCAGAATAGATTGGCGTGCACCCTGAATGTGGAGTCGCGAGAGGTTCGGAAGGTATTTTCTCTCGCGCTAATGATAAGAATTCGACACATCGTCATCGTTTCTGTTCCACCGAAATGATAGTCATCAATGCCTCTGATGTAAGTTGTCCCCACTAACTTGTAAAGTTATACCCACAAATTTACCTTTGTGTATGCATATGGTTTGGGTTTGGGTTGTGGTTATTTCTAAGTGTTTTTAATGTTCCCTGATCGTTGTTTGTATGTCCACAGAAAGTTCTGTTAATACTTATGAGTTCCTTTCCTTCCAGAAGCCCTGAAAGATGCTCAGAGCTAGGCGCACCATTAGTATTTTCATTGAGGAACAGGTACAGAGTTATATTCGTGGTGTAAATACCAGATTTAGAAGTAGCTTCCCGCTTAGACTGGGGTAGTTAAAGTTCTGGCTATGCCTTTGCATTGCTAATCTTAACCGACTTGTTGGAATTTATGGCTCAAGACTTGGTTGCAAATTAGTTGAGTGTGGCTTGTGTAATGTCTAGTCCCCCTTCCATCAGATGGAGTCTATCCGGTTTTCCGGGAAGGGACTGTCTGGTACTATCGACTGCCGTCAATTTCACGTTAAACGATTAACTCGTGGGAATCGCTAAAGCAAGAATTTGGGGATGTACTTGCTTCCCCCACTCACGTTTTCCAACTTTATTTTGAATTGTACAACCGCGAGCCATCGCTATCAAGTGCACAACTCTACTTTACAAAACCCCAACAATTTGCTGTTTTAAGATGCGACAGCTGTGTTCAACATTTGAATACACAAACCCAAAAAAAGAGAATATTACCGCCTGACGATGTGGTAAGAATAGTATAATCAGCCACAAACAGGAAAGCCAAGACAACCTAATCTTATCCAATAAAAACAAAAAGGGCTTGCACAGCTTGGGTCTTCAGGTGTGGAAATCAGTCAATCAGTCAATTCAAGAGCTGCCACATATACAATGATTCAAATTGGACAAAGCTAACAATCCACCGATTTTATCGGATTTTATATTGATCATATTAGCTTGGAAAAGTGTAATTTGTAAACGCTATACGTGTATAGGAATGTTAAAAAAAGTTATATTTCTAGTAAAATGAGTACTGAATTAGCAAAATCAGTTTACCAGAAATCGAAATTAAAAAAGAAGTAAGCATGAAAAAAAGTAATGTACACTTAAAAACAAAGGTACCATAAAAATATTTTGAATGTAAATTTCTCAACCAGGGTCTCCATGTGCTGGAAAACCAAACATTTTTGTTAGCTAAATTATTAAAAAACGGGATATTTCTTTTAGATCAAAAAGTTGGGTCGACTAAAATCGATGTTTTCAACACATTGATGAAAATAAATTCTCTAAAATATATGAACTCCGTTTGATGTCATAATTAACACTTAATAATGTTAAAATATTGTTTTTGTGTCGATAGATATCGACCGAATAAGTTTTTTGTTGCGGCTTCGACATATTTTATTCCCTTGCAGAGGGTATTATAATTTTGGATAAAAGTATGCAACGCAATGAAGGAGACATCTCCGACCCTATAAAATATATATATTCTTGATCAGGATCGCGTCTTAAGTTGATATAAGCATGTCCGTCTGCCTCTCCGTCTGTCTGTTTCTACGCGAACTAGTCTCTCAGTTTTAAAGATATCGGAGTTCCTTCGTTCCTTTGCACACAGTATATAAGTCGGAACGGCCGGGGTCGGCCGACTATATCCTGCCATATAACTGATTGATCGGGAATTCCATAACTTTGGTGTTTGTAAAGTTAGGAAGTTAGGAATATTCTGCAAGAATATTCCGCCCGAAGTTAGCTTTCCTTTCTTGTTTTGAATTCTTTTTTCCGATTGTTCCTATATGATATAGTCGCCCTATCCGGCTCGTTCCGACTTATATACTACCTCCAATAGAAAGACAACATTTGGGAAAGTTTCAAGCAGATAGCTTTACAACTGAGGGACTAATCTGCATAGAAACGGACGGACGGACATGGCTAGATCGACTCTGCTGGTGATGCTGAATATATTATATATGTATACTTTATGGGATCGGAAATGTCTCCTTGAATGCGTTGCAAACTTTTGACTGAAATTAAATACGCTCTGCAATTGTATAAAAAACAATGAAGCTATTTATTTTGCTATCCTTGCTGTGGCAGCTATATGATATGGTTTTCCGATTTTGACAAAACTAAAAGCGTAATTCAGATATAGTAAATAATTACTTTATCTTAAAGGAAAAAAAAATTAAGAACAATAAAGTTATAATTTTTTTGAATTGTTTTTTCCGATTGTTCCCATGGGAGCTATATCATATAGTCACCCGATCCGGCTCATTCCGATTTTTGGGAAAGTTTCAAGCAGATAGCTTTAAAACTGAGGGACTAGTTTGTGTAGAAACGGACAGACGGACGGACTGACGGCCATAGCTAGATCGACTCTCCTGGTGATGCTATTTTATAAAATAGTTATAAAAAAAATAAAAAATTACCATGTTTGTCCACCTTTAATATGTTAAATTTCTTAAGAACCCTTTTATATTTTCCAAAATGTTCGAAGATTCCATATTTTTGAAACGAAAGGTGGGCAAAAAAAATTGATGGACAAAAGTGAAATTTTTTGCTCACCATTAAGTTTTACGATTACGGTTTTAAATTTCGATTTTAGTCGACCCAACTTCGTTGAACTTTTAAAGAAGCACACAAAACCAAAAAATGAAGGAACATTTTATTCTGAAGCACTTATGTGCCTTATACTAATTAAGGAAGTTTGTTTTCTCTTCTTGTGGCCGAAAACATTTATTCTAATTCTTTAGCACAAAGGCACTGTGCCCTTTAACTCAGAAAGGAGATTAGATAACTAAAACGAAGAAAAGCACATATGTAGGTGGGTGAACGGTCTCATCAAGTTCAAAAAACTTGGCTACAACTGAAAATTAACAATAGTTTATTGGGGAAAGGGAATGCTGTTGGCCCTTTCATTTGTTTCCACTACAAAGTGAAAAAAATGAAGTGAAAATGGGAGTAAGAATATTAAGTTCATACAACGGAGTAGTAGATTTAGTTGTTTGGACTTATTTCGGTTTGCACTTTTGGACATCCTTGCATGCACACACAAATGAATTGGCGATCCATTAACAAGATTTTAATTGTAGTTTACTATCCTACCCTTCTTCACAGACGGGCCTTACCTTCACACTCGAGTTGTAATTATTACAAGATAAAATCAAATCAATTACTTATTGATTAAAAACATTTAAAAAGTATTTGACTATCCTATTTTCTTTTCTCAGACGGGCCTAACCCTCACACCCGAAATGTTGTTATCGACCTCGGAATCATCGACTCACAGCGCCTCCGAGGTCGCAGGACGACTGCAAGTCGACGTGCGGACTGGTCTCAAATGGACGGAGGCCAAGTATCGCGCCAAGATCATAGGGCACAATGAGTTGCTGCTCGTGGCGGATGACCCCACCTGGAAGAAGTATATTGAGCAGTTCAAGAACCCGCTCATTTTGCTGCTCCTTGGCTCAGCTCTGGTGTCCGTAATCATGAAGCAGTTTGATGACGCAGTGAGCATAACCATCGCCATCCTGATCGTGGTCACAGTGGCCTTCATCCAGGAGTATCGCTCGGAGAAAAGTCTGGAGGAGCTGAAAAAGCTTGTGCCTCCCGAGTGCCACTGCCTGCGCGAAGGCCGTCTAGACACCTTCTTGGCACGCGAGCTGGTTCCCGGGGACATCGTGCACCTCAACGTGGGCGACCGGGTGCCAGCTGACGTTCGCCTTTTCGAGGCCGTGGACCTGTCTATCGACGAGAGCAGCTTCACTGGCGAGACAGAACCGGCGCGCAAGATTACCGACGTTCTGCTGAACAACACGAACGTGAAGGACCACAGCAACATGAAGAACATTGCCTTCATGGGCACTCTGGTGCGGTGCGGCAACGGGAAGGGCATCGTTGTCAGCACTGGAGAGCGCAGCGAGTTCGGCGAGGTTTTCAAGATGATGCAGGCTGAGGAGGCTCCAAAGACACCGCTGCAAAAGTCGATGGATATCCTGGGTGCACAGTTGAGCTTTTACTCCTTTTTGATTATTGGCGTCATTATGCTTTTGGGCTGGCTACAGGGCAAGCCTCTCTCAGAGATGTTCAACATCAGCGTCTCACTGGCCGTAGCCGCCATTCCCGAGGGCCTGCCCATCGTGGTAACAGTTACTCTAGCGCTTGGGGTGATGCGGATGGCTAAGCGGAACTCCATCGTGAAAAAGCTACCCACTGTTGAAACCCTGGGTTGTGTGAACGTAATATGCTCTGACAAGACGGGCACTTTGACGAAGAACGAGATGACGGCCACGATCATCATCACTTCCGATGGATACATGGCAGATGTAACCGGCGCCGGCTATAACGACCAGGGGGAGATCCACATCCGACACTGCAACAACGTGGAGATGGCCAAAGCCAACATTACGAACCTCCTGGAGATCGGCGCGGTCTGCAATAACGCTTACATCCAAAATGGCACTCTGCTAGGCCAGCCCACCGAGGGAGCTCTTGTGGCGGTGGCCATGAAGAACGGAATGTACGCTACAGCCGAGAACTATGTTCGCATCCAAGAGTACCCCTTCAGCTCGGAGCAGAAGATGATGGCTGTCAAGTGCATTCACAAGTACAACAACAACAAGGAGGAGATTTTCTTCGCCAAAGGGGCATTAGAGACTCTGCTGCCCCAGTGCACCAAATACCAGTTCGGAACCCAGACGGTACCACTAACCAAGCAGAACGAGGCCGAGTTCCTAGCCGAGGCGTACGAGATCGGGCGCAAGGGTCTTCGAGTGCTGGCGCTGGCCAAGGGCCGGTCCATGCAAGACCTGATATACTGCGGCCTGGTTGGCATCACTGACCCACCGAGGCCTCTTGTCCGGGAGTCCATCGAAATGCTGATGCAGAGCGGAGTGCGGGTCAAGATGGTGACTGGAGATGCCCAGGAAACGGCCTTGGCCATCGGTGAGTAGTCGTAATTTCCTGTTTGGATTGATTTAATCCAGCCGACTTAAAGTTATTAGTCCTGTTTTCTCGTTGTTAACCTTAAAGAAGGTTTAAAACTACCAAATCCCATCCGTTTTCTGAAGTTAAATTAATATTTTAGCTTACCATGTAGATGATAAAACAGGGCTAGGAAAGATGGTTGCCTGACAATAATATTTTCTAAAGGAATCTCTAATTATTCCTATTTTTCTGTCAATCTCAAAATATCCCGTCTTGGTCGCATCTCCACTGCCTATCTCGACGTTTTTTGGAGTCAAAACTAAGTTACAAAGGCTTTAGCAGCATTTTTGTCGGGCTATGCTAACAATAGATTTTTTGACCCTACCTGATGCTGAGCCACCCGAAGCTATGCAAATAAATTTGTCTAGACCGCATAACTAAAAGTGTAAGACTCCATGGCTTCCGGCACGGTCCCTTGACAAGCCACAATTTATGTTTGATGAGAAGAATCGAGCGTTGTTCAGGGCACGCATGAACTTCGACTGTCCACAAGGACATGTGAGTGAGTAAAGAGTTCTGCTACCAGCCAATATTATAGTATGCACACAGAATTAATTACCCATAGGCCAGCGGCCCTAATCAAGTTTTCCAGCTCAAGAAGTTTTTCTGTCTTTGCTTGTGTTTGTCGAGCTCAGAAGTTTTCCACTCAAATTTAGAGTTCAAGTTACGTAAAATGGTTTTCGGTGATGATTCGGAACAAACCTACCTATTAATAAAGCATTCTATGGCCTCGGACACACATACTTAAGTAGCTAACTGTTCGGGCAACTAAGACCAAAAAAAGGACTTGTTCAACGAGAAGCAGATATATACACGGCTATCTTGTCAAATTGTATAGATAGCGCGCAGCATAGCACAAAAAAGTCCGTCGAAAGTAGAAAGATGAAAAGAGAAGCCAGTCTCAGGTAGCTGGCTCCTTTGGGGTTTCATAGTCAAGCAGGGGTTCCCACATCGAATAACCTGAAAAGTGGGAAAGAGGATAAACAGAATAGAGCATCGACATCGTTGTCTGCAGTCAGAAATAATTAACTGCGACCCTAATCTCTCCGCATCCTAACATACATATTTTACACAGACCCAGATTCATCTACAACGAGCTCATCATTTGAGCATCTGCTGCGGACAGAAATTCATCATCGCCATAGACAAATACACTGGGCTTGGGCGATTGTCCCTCAGAAAACCAATTTCAATATATTTAGCCCTGTCTCTTAAATTTGATTTAATATATTTTAATTCTGAGTTCGCCCTAACACAGATTGTTGATTAATCATTATACCACGTCAAACTTCACTGCTTAATTGTTGTCTAAATTTGTTTTTAATTCTATCTCTCTACAATTATTTTCTTGGGTTATTATTATCCAGCTCCGTTCGTAAGGCCAGCAGAGAAACTTCATAAGGTTTTGCCTGCATTGGCATAATAAAGGGAGCCCAGGTATTTTTTAAATTTTTAACGACTTAAAATGGGCTGGTTTAAAAAATTTGCATACATCCAATTTCTCTCTGTTCAATCGCGTTGTGTCTTAAATCTACTTTTTGAAGGCGGTAGGCAGTTTTACTTTAAAAGTTGTAAACCGATTTTCATGACAAAATTTATTTTAATTTGTAATCCCTTGCGGAGGGTATTTTATTACCAGACGATAGGTTGCACCGCAGAAAAAAATGTATGATAATTATATTTGAACAAAACAATAATAAAACTTAAAAATAATGTTTATTTATGTACAAAATAAAACTCGTTTTTACCTTACGTCTTCTGTGTTAGATTTTTCACCGATATAATTTTCCTTGTTTAATCAAATTTTTTAGTAATCTAAAAAAATTCAATGTATATTTGCACAAAAAATAATAAAACCTAAAAATAATGTTTATTAATTATTTACATTTTTTTTTGATGCAAAATAAAACTAGTTTTTACCTTACATCTTCTGTGATGATACCGCCAGGATTTTTCCCTTGATTCTCTAAAGCCAATGTTACCATTTAAATAAATGTATTTTATTTAAAATAAATTTAGCTCTGTCACCTGTTTTCATGCAACACAATTGACTACAAAGCATTGTCGAATTCCCACGTAAAGCCTTTAATATTTGGGGACAAATTTCATTACTAACGGAAATAGTTAAAATAAAATAATTGTTAAAAATGTAAAAAAAAAACATTTGGTATACAATGGTATTTGTTCAGCATGTTTGAGAGTTTTACCCACTTATTACTTTTCTTCCAAACAATATATTTTGCATGTTTATACTACCCTTATGACCACAACTACAACATTGCTGAAGACATGAAAAGAAAATGTAAATTTCCTTTAAAAATATAGCCGAATATAACTTTAATTACTTTTAGAATCAGATGTAAGAAATAAGATTACTGCTCACAGCCCTAAATATGTTTTAGTGTACTCAAGGAAACAATTTACTACTTTTCCGCAATAATTTTTTATCAGTTGAGAGTTAAGCTTAACGTCACGACGTTAACAGCTGACTTTGTTTTGAAAGATTTTTTTTCGAATCCTAGCATCTGTATTTTTTAATCCAATATCTTTAAACTGTAAAATCTGTTAAAAATTAATACTCTGATATTTTCCCTTTCTCTTCTCTGTTGCTTAGCCAATGCATACAAAGGGTAAATCACTTAAAATTTTCCCCGGCGTGACACACTTCCAATTAGCGAAGTGCATTCAGAATGCACTCTGGAATCGGCACAGTAATCCTGTATGTTGGATGCTTGTTAATCGCTTCCGGAAATAATTATGCCCATTGCCATGAGGCGAGGCAAGTCGAGGAGAGAAGAAAGTCAGCAATCATTTGAAGGAAATCGTGTCGTACATGAACACACTTTACAAACTAGGGGGGCTCATCCAGCTTCCAGTACCGATACTGTTAAGCAACAGTACAAATGCAAATGGCACTAGCAGAAAAAACTTTCTTTACGAGCTCGTGACCCATGCGAACCTTTCAATTACCAAATGAGAGCTTGCGAAGCTTTCTTTGTTTTGTGTTTTGTTTTTTAACACAGTGCACAATTTTTCTTTGGATTTTTTCAACAGGTAAACAAAATCATTGTTAACCAGTTTTATACACTTGACATTTTCATACATTTTTTAACAGCGCCTTTAACTTTTGCACCAAGACTGTGCTTATTCCGCTTAAAAATGTTCAGTTTCTTTCCTCTTCGCTCAACCTTTTTCTAAATGGCAAGAACGTCTTATCGGGCCGAAAACAAAGTTTCCCAGGAAATATTATTTTGTGTGCCAAAGAGTAATTATTCCAGTTTCTTGTAGATTTCAATTTTATTCGTTGAAAATAGGAAGGGTTTCCGACCCTATAAAGGTTGAATATTGTTATACCCCTGTATTATAATTTTGGTCAAAAGTGTGCAACGCAGTGAAGGAGACATCTCCAACCCTATAAAGTATATATGTTCTTGATCAGCATCACCAGGGGAGTCGATCTAGCCATGTCCGTCTGTCCGTCCATCCGTTTCTCTGCAAACTACTCTCTCAGTTTTAAATCTATCTACTACAAAAGTTGTCTTTCTATTGCAGGTAGTGTATGTATAAGTCGGAACGAGCCGGATTGGGCGACTCATATAGCTCCCATGAGAACAATCGAAAAAAAATTCAAAAAAATTATAATATTGTGGTTTTTAATTTTTGTTTTTGTTCCATAAAGTTTAGTTATATGTAAATATTATGGAATCACAGTTTAAATTAAATTAAAATCGGACAACAATATTATATAGCTGCGATAGAAACGAAAATGCAGAGCAAAATCGACATAGCTTCATTACTTATAGTAATATAGTCGTAGCAATCGAAATGCAGTCGATTTGTAATTACTACCAGGGTATATAATTGCTTCGTTTCTTGTTATACCCTTGCAAAGGGTATTATAATTTTGAATTGAAACACAGCCTTCGATCCTTTGCAGGCAGTATATAAGTCTGAACGGCCGGAATCGGCCGACTATATCCTATAGCTGCCATATAACTGATTGATCGGAAATGCCATAACTTTGGTGTTTGTAAAGTTAGGAAGCCGGGATTTTATATGGGTTTTATAGTTGGGATTTTTTATGAGTATTAAGGATACATCATATGAATAATTTTGGAGAATTATTAATTTTAATTTAGAGAGTATTCTGCAAGGGTTTAGTTTAATGGTAAACGGGAAATGAGCAGGATATGGGAGGTTTTCTTAATGATAATAAACGAAACTAGTGACAACGGTGACTGGTGTTTTGAAATCAAAAATGCCAACTGAACAAAAAATTATAAGAAAAACTATTCGTACCAAACTGAAAATATATGAGTCAAAAAATGATTTGGATATCCAAACCCTGCTCTCTTTATATATATGCAGGGCTCTTATTTATTATACACGCTTACAAGTGCATACAAGAAATACCTTAGCTTTTAAAATTAAATTTTAATAACAGCAACAAAATTTCTCAATAAACAGAAAATGCAATAAGGGTGATAAAATTCTTCTGCTGACGGTTGTAAAATGACTGCAAGAAGATTTGTTTATAATTTTGTCTATGTTTGTAACATGGAATGAACGAAATACATGACATGTAAAGTAGCAAAATTATCTGAGTACTGTTGTTTGACGCAGGACTCAACTCTATAGCTTTTATAGTTCCTGACGATTCAGTGCTTATCCAGAAAGGCAAGGGGAAATGGCTAGAAAGGCTGGGCATTTTATGCCGATTAAGAATATATTTATATAAACTGTGTGCTGTTACATACTTTTGCCTGATTACATTATTATCTTTTTAACTGCGAGTAACATCCGACCTCAAAGTTTCTGGGGATGCGCTTCGTCAAGTCTAAGATGCTCCTACTTGCAATCCGTAACATGGACGAGATAGTGGCACACATTGTAGTTTGCGCTGGTTGAAATTGGCACCAAGCCACAGCCGTGTGTATGCTGCCGACTGCTCTACGGCTTGGGTATTAAACCAGGAGACCGAGCACAGACCTGGAAGACAACAGCGAATTAAAACATTCCCTTGGAGACCCCAATAGAAAGAAAATGGTGGCCAGAAAGGGACTCTGGAGCTGGCCACCTCTGCAATTTCCTGCAGCTGTCTGATGTCGGGCTGCATTTAATTGTCTGGGAGCCAAGCGAGTAGGGATTGAAGCCACTGAATGCGTTTTAATTACGTCTTTCTTTTGCTCATTTCGCCGCGCCTTTTTCCATTGGGGCGCACTGTTGCAGATTGTTATTATTTACTTCAGTGCACTCCGGCTAAAATTTTGTACGAACAGGTCGAGTACTGGGATAGGAAAAGCGATGTGCTCGGTAACTCGGAACTCGACAGGCGCCATAATGAAAAATGGCGACGAGACTTTTCGCTGAAGTTCTCTATAGTTGTTGTTCCTGTCTTTCTCAGATGCTGCCACCCATTGTGCGCACTTCATAAATGCGCTAGAGTGGAAAAAGAAAGGCGGCAGAAAATGGTATCGGAAGGTGGGCTAAGGACCGCCTCGTTCTTTCCGAACTTTTTATACCAACTACTAGTGTGTAAGAGGGTATATGGTATTCTTTTCCAGCCCTTTAAAGTATTCTTTTATTTTAAATATTCTTTATTAAGACCAATAGCCGCGTCTATCGAGTCGTCTGAACGTCGAGATTTTAGACACTATTGCAGCTAATTTATTTTATAAGTTTGCTCTGCTCAATGTAAAGCCCACAAATCGTAAAATTTCGTAAAGACATAGTCGAGACAAGCAAGGTATATGGTGGGTCAAAAACAAATAACACACCTAAAACTTTTCAAATCGAACCAATATTTTAGAAGTTATTTGTACTTTAAATGTTAATTGTGACGTCACTGCATATTTTTTATTTTATTTTGAAATTGGTTAGATGAGTAACGGATATCTTATAGTCGAGGCATTCGACTATGGCGTTTCTACTTGCTTTTTTAACTTCATTGCTTGTGCTTCAATTGAATTTTCGAGGAACGAACAACTCTTTGCCAGGCCACCCAACAAATTAACAATTGTTTTTGCATTTTCTTCGGGGATTAAGATCCAACTAGACGGCTTCAAGCTGTGGCGGCACACACGCGCCTCCTGGCGTGGCTCTCAACCACTTGCCAGGCAGCTCCACTCGCCTGTTGCTTGGTGTAATTCAGCGTCAATTGCTTGGAAAATGCAGTGAAAGACGATTTACTGCCTTGGCGCCGCTGCCAAGGGAGGACGAATTACAAGGTATAGGGAGTGGACCCAAGGACGAAAGGAGTTCTTTCGTTACCAGCCCTCGCATTGGTACAATCCCTTTGAATTTGTTTTTATTTACTACCGCTAGGCCATTTGTATGGTTTTTATATTTCTTACAACATTTTTTCCTCGTTCTTCCAGCGAATCTCATCGGCATTGATACAATCCACCACCAGACGCTATCTGGTCAGGAAATCGATCAAATGAACGAGCACCAACTGGACAAGGTGGCCAACAACGTGAGCGTCTTCTACCGCGTTTCGCCACGTCACAAGCTGGAGATAGTCAAATCCTTGCAGCGCACAGGGAACATAGTAGGCATGACTGGCGACGGGGTCAACGACGGAGTGGCTCTGAAGAAGGCGGACATCGGCATTGCCATGGGCAAAAACGGGACAGATGTGTGCAAGGAGGCTGCAGACATGATCCTGGTTAACGACGATTTCCACACTATCATGTAAGTAGATTCAGTGGCCAGTAAATAGACAATTTCTAATTAACTTTCTACGTATGCAGCGCTGCCATCGAGGAAGGCAAAGGCATTTTCTACAACATCCGGAACTTTGTGCGGTTCCAACTCAGTACTTCAATAGCCGCGCTGGCCCTTATTGCCCTAGCCACTCTGATGGACATTGCCAACCCGTTGAACGCCATGCAGATTTTATGGATCAACATCATAATGGATGGGCCGCCCGCACAATCCCTGGGCGTGGAGCCCGTGGACCACGACGTTCTTAAGCAGAAACCGCGCAACGTTAAGCAGCCTATGATCACAAAGTCTGTGGTGGTAAATGTCCTACTCAGTGCCAGCATAATAGTGCTGGGCACGCTGTGGGTATTCCAGCGCGAGATGGCTGACGGGACGCTGGGGAAGACCAAAAGGGACACGACCATGACCTTTACTTGTTTCGTATTCTTCGACATGTTCAATGCGCTGTCTTGCCGCTCGCAGACGAAAAGCGTGTTCACCATTGGACTCACTACCAACCGCATGTTCCTGCTGGCTGTCGCCTTTTCAATTATTGGTCAAATGCTGGTCGTATACTTTCCGCCGCTGCAGATGGTTTTTCAAACGGAAGCCCTTACGCCATACGACATATTCTTTCTGGTTTCCCTTACCTCCTCAGTGCTGGTGGTCTCCGAGATAAAGAAATGGTTCGAGCGCACCATGGAGCGCAAGGTGTACAGCACCCGCTCTGAGTTGGACTTTGTATGACAAAACGCAAGCGCTAGAGAAGACTTGCACCCCAAAGCCGAGTAAATTAAAAACTTTAACAAACAAAAAACCACAAAAAAAGCAAAAACTATGCCAAAACAAGCAAGGAGAGCTGCAAAAGCAGCCCAAGGGAAGCAAGAGCCGATAAAGGAGCAAGGCAGCAGCGATGTGTGTGTTTACTTTTACATTTGACTCGACAAATTATCAAAAACTTAATCGACAATGTGGGGTTTCTACCAGATTGGGCCTAGCAGGGATTTTCTTAGATTTGACGAAAGCTTCCAGGTTGGTTTTTTGCTCTCTGTAATTTATGCGTTTCATTTTGTGTATTGTGTTTATATTGTAAGTAGAAAATTTGTGTGTAGAACTTTTCTTTTATTGTTCGCTTTTAAAACATTCTTTCAGATGCTCTTGTACTTGAAAAGGGTTTCCAAAACTATTGATATCTCAGCGTAAAGCGCACCATTTATATTTTAAAATCTCCCATTGGCTGCAATAGCTAACTTTTCATGTACTTTCTATTTCCATTTTATATTTAAGTGCTGCTGTAGTTTTAATGCTCATCACGCAAATTAAGTCAATTCAAAGTGTTTAATAATCTATAAAATTGTCGGCAAAAACAGTTTAATGTGATATTATTTTAAGCACATAAACCAGGTCATTCCACAATAAGGCGAAATGCAAATTATGATTTTATGTTGATTTGCACATCAGCTTGTGGCGCCAAATATTTTATTTTTTAAAAATAAAACTTAAACTGTACAAAAATTTTAAACCAACAAGTTGCATATTTATTTTCTGATTATTTTAGATCTTACCTTTTTTTCCCGCAGCGAACCAGCCAGATTGTAAATGAAGTGATCGTTTTCGTGAATGCGATTAGGTTCAACAGGCAAATGCAGATACAACCAGGTCTCAGCAAACATAAATGAAAATAAAATGGACAAGAGTCAATGATGACATGGCAAGGACAAGGCAAAGCAAGGCGTAGTGAAATAAAACACGGTTTTTTTTGGTGATATTGATAAATAATTTATTCGGTATTTGAAAAGCAAGGAACAAATTTGTGTAAAATTTACGCAAATCGGAACTCTAGCGCGTTAGCTAAAAAATCAATTTTGAAAAAAATACCTCCATAAAAACATCAAATGGAAAGTGAAGATCGGCAAAAGATTTTCAAAAGTTTAAATAATTTAGTTTTATGCGTAGTTTTATATTCAAAACAATTTCGATGCGTTGATAGTTTGTCGTTTTGCCTAGGACTTACTATCTATAACAGAATAATGCACCAAACCAAATACAAAACTTCACAAGGCAAACATCACCAGATTTCACGAATGAACAGCAATTTATTCAATTTCGCTCTTATGTTTAAAGCAAACGGTATTCTTAAAATAGTTCCAAGCGAATTCACAAAATTTTATTTTCTGGCTTAGATTAAAGACATATTCAATCAATATAGGAAAGAAATCAAGAAATCAAATCAAGTTAGTTCTTTACTTAAAGCAATTAGATTGAAAGTTAAAAATATCCATCTTAATAGTCAATTAATCAATTTTTCAGAAATTAAAAGAAATATTAAATTCAATAGAATACCAAAAGTTGTCTCAGCTATATTATTAAACTCTCTAAATATCATTGTCATTCGATTCATATCATAACACCTCAGAAGTTTTATACACATTATAACGATTTTACCAATGCACTGGGAGCATATCACATTTTCAATAGCTTGTTTTCGATCACCAAAACTCTACTGTACTGGGGTGACAAAGTGTTGTTGGAATCTTGTTTGAACGTTTCAACTGAATTATTTGTCACCCCCGATAAAGACATTTTTCATATATTTAACAATTTTGCTGAATGCAATTTTTTTCACTCTGCTAATGGCAATTAATGGACCAATTAAGAAATTGTTTATTTAATCACACATCAGTCTAAGCTCGACAGAGACTCATTCTCATATATCAAGGCAAGAAAAAAAAAACAGAAAAATCTTAAAACAAAAATAAAAAAACCAAAAATATATATTAAAAATAAAGCTCGTTCAACGGAGCAAGCAATCAAAGGCTCATTATATTACCCCACGCATCAAGGCATACTAAAAGTACACAACACAAAATATACAAAGACTTACACCCACATACATTCACTGACATCTCATCCACAATGGTAACAATAATTAGAAAATTAAGCGTATTTATTAAAACAAACAAAAAAATTAATGTCTGAAGGAATAAATAAATTGCACCAAATAATATGAATATATTAGTCAAAACAGGTATAAATTAATTTATTGAATTTAAACTGAACTATTAAAAGTAAAGACCAAAATCGGTCTTTGAAATACAATAATTTAAATGAATGATGATATTAAAAAAACTCTTACCCACGGAAATATTTTTTAAACGTCTATGAAAATTATGTGAGCCCCATATATTTGTAAGTGTAAATGTCTAACAATGCTGGCTAAAGTCCAAAAAATATGAGGCATAATTCAACAAATTAAAAATTATTGTTTCTACAGAGTTCGGTTAAACGAAATGTACAAGCTGATGGCAAACTTACAAATCTATAAATATTCCTTTCATAACCGTAACCTAAAAAAATTAACTATAACTATCTGTGCTATTAAATGTAAGCTTTAACAATATATGTATCTAGATAAATACCAAGCATTACGCAAAAATACATACATATTTCGGAAATATTTGGTACTTTCCCCTCAGCAGTAGAACTAATTTAAATAAAACTTTCATCGTTGTGTTTCATTGAAGCCATCTCTTAACAATTACAATGTCAACGTGAAAAAATATAATTCGTTAATCGAACAATATTGGGGAAAAATCTTAAATATAAAATTAATTATGCAATGGTAACAATACTAATATATTTAATATTTATCTGTGGAATATTGCGAAACAAATATTTACCAAATATAATAAAGTTTATGTAGTACCTACTTTTTAAATATCTTAAATTTATTTGAACAGAGTCTAGCGACTGGGACCTTAATTTTGGAATGGTGAAAACTCCTGCCAATTTGATGTTGACCATATATAAATTATTAAATTAGTTATGTTCACATATAATTATTTGTTCTTTATTTTTAAGGCTTGATCAGCATCACTAGCCGAATTAATATGATCATTAGGGTGGTGCAATAAAAAAAAATGATCTAAATAAATTTGGTAGGTTTAAGAATGCAAATAATGTAATTTTAAGCATGTCATCTTCTTTTCGAAGTTTCTAGAAATAATTACTTCTAAAACTCTTACTCCTCCTTAATCTTATTATTATTATTTCTAGAAATACAAAAATGCTCGTACAACTCTTATTCCAGAAACAATACCCTCGTATGGGGTATTACAATCATAAGTAATTCTGTTATGCGTAAAAAGTCTCCCACCCTAAAAAGCAATTATCTTCTTGCACTACCAGGAGGATTAGGTAGTTTGGGGTATTTTACAAAATATTTAGCGCATATCTAGTAGAAAAAATTGGAAAATTTTCCTTTGTTTTCAGACAATAGCGACTTGCCCTTTTTTAAGAAAAACAATTTTTTATACAGTATGCCGTTTTAGGATTCCTGACTTCACTCTTTCGTTTGTCAGACACTCCAACTAATAGCTAGACTAAGATACCATATTGTAATTTAAAACTAAAACCAATTTTGACATGTAGTTACTGCAGATACACACACATCTTATTCGAAAGCGTGGAAAATATAACAAAAATGCATAATTTGACCTGAAGACCAATAGAATTTAGGTAACAAATAAATGAGGCTGTAATAAAATCATTTAAATATTTGGAACTATTTTGAATGTTACCGATTGTAGAATGTATTTGTATGTATTTTCAAAAAGCCCATCCTCCAAAGTATGATCCATAAGGTTTTCTGACAGAATTTATAAAATCTAGATTAAGCTAAAGTAAACATTTTATGATTTGTAACTTTTTTATACCCTTGCAGAGGGTATTATAATTTTGGTCAAAAGTGTGCAGTGAAGGAGTCATTTTCGACCCCATAAAGTATATATATTCTTGCAAGGGTTTAAAAAGCAGTAGATATAATCGACTTAAATCACTTAGATAAGTTTCAAAAGTCTGAAGTGGAAAAACTGATCACGGGATACAAACCGAATCAGTCAATTAAGTCGCCAGTCGCAATGAAAATAATATTTTAATCGAAAAGCAAGTTTAGGAATGGCTAGATGGAGGAATCGTAATTTCTAGCTGCTCAGAGTACGCATCTCCCGAGGTACTAGTGTCGAAAAAGATTGCTCGAAACGTATTTGTTGTGATAACAAAATGATTAATTTAAAAATAAAGAGACAGTTTCCCCATGCCATTAATCGCTTGCAAAGCAAAAAAGTCTTTACTACTTTAGACTTAGCCAACGGATTTTTCACGTACCTGTCGAAGCAGAGTCTAGAAAGTTAACTGCCTTCGTAACTCGCAACGGCCAGTATGAGTTTACACACGTCCCGTTCGGTATAAGCAACTCTCCCGCAGTATTTTGTCGCTATGTAGGATCCGTACTAAGAGACCTGATACAGTCAAAAAAATTGTCGAATACATGGCATTATCATACCAACAATTGGTGAGAATACAGGTCTTTTGCATCTTTGGCATCTAGAGCAGGACTGCGTATTAAGTGGGAAAAGGGTCCATTTTTGAAGCGGAAAATTACATTCCTAGGATACGTAATAGAAAACGCAACTGTTGCACCGACAGAGGATAAGGTCAAAGCTGTTGTTAACTACTCATTACCGCAAAGCAGAAAGGCACTTAAAAGATTTTTTGGATTAACATCATACTTCGTTTCATGAGAGGCTGTGCTCTGGCAGCGAAACCTTTAAGTGATAAACTTCGTAAAACAGACAAGTCGCGAGAGGGAAGGAACATTCAGTTAGACTGTCAGTGCTTAGTCAGCTTCGAGAATCTGAAGAGCATATTAATCACTGCACCAGTTTTGAAACTATATGATCCTTGCGCCATCACCGAAGTCCACACAGACGCGAGTAAATTCGGATTTGGAGGAATTCTCATGCAAAAAGACTCAGACACAATGTGGGATTGGTAAAAAAGACGATGTCCCACCAAGAGTTGCTCGATGGGCTATGTATGTATGTACTTACAGAACTTCAAATTTTCCGTTCAACTTAGAGCAGAAAATCAGATGAAACACCTAGATGCACTCAGTCGCCTAAACTGCTTTATTACCGAAGATTCAACAAAATATCGACTAAGAGAACCGCAGAACCGGGATGATTGGATTAAAGCAGTTAAAAAAGTACTTGATAGCGTCGAGGATTTTTTCGCTAAAAACAACATACTCTACAAAGATGTCGCGAAAGAGCTTTTATTCGTTCCAGAATCCATGCAAGAAGACATAATCAGAATAGTGCGTATCGAAGGCCACTATGGAGCAAAGAAGACTAAGGAGCTAATTGAGAAAGCGTATTACATCAAAAATATTCAAGACAAGGTGGAGAGATTTGTCACGAGTTCCGTAGATTGCCTTGTTATAGATTCTCAAAGCGGTAAGAAAAAAGGATTGTTGACGCCAATTGACAAAATCCAAGATTTGCTGGGTACACACCACATTGATCACGTCGGCCCGTCGGCATTCACATTTTAGCAGTGGTAGACGGCTTTTTCAAGTTTGTCTGGATACATCCGACGCGATCTACAGGAACAGACGAAATATTAAACAAGATCGAAAGAGCTAATGGACAACTAACTTTGTCAGAATAACCAAACAAACTGGTATTGTCACGTGGATAAAGTCCAACAAATTATCAATGACAAACCACCCAGAACAACGAAATATTCTTCTTTTAAAATTCTTATGACATAAGAAAGCTTCTCGAGGATATAAAAATAGAGGAACTAATTGATGAACGAAATGAAATAAGAAGGAAAGCTCAAGAAAATATTGAAAAGGTACAACAGGAAAATAGGAAAACATTTAATGAAAAAAAAAGATTGAAACAGAGTACGATATAGGTGAACTAGTGGGAATAAAGCGAACTAAAAATGGAGTTGGATTAAAGCTCAGACCTAAGTTCTTCGAACCCTATAAGGTCACAAAAAAATGAAACAGGACGATACGAGATCGAGCAAATAGAAAACCAAGAGGGACCAAAAATAACTTAATACATGAAAAAGTGGAGTTCATTCGGGTCGAACTAAATTGAACAAAATGTGGGATTGGTAAAATGGGATGGTAAATTTAGTTTAAGTTAATCACCCTATAATTAAGTCAGAAGTTTCAGCAGAGCCCAGCTTTTGTGTTTATCCTAAATTTATTTAATGAATAGCCCTATTTATTAAATGGATGTTATAAAAAGGTATCGAAGAGTAAAATGCCAAACAATCGAGTAGGTACTACCTACTAGGTAGACATCATTGAAGATCTAGAATGCAGCAAGAAAGGAGTTAAAGAAAAGTGAGAAGTCGTCCAGAGTGCAGAAAAGCAGTTCGAGAAAAGTGAAAATCGTCTAGAGTGTGGTTGCAGTTAGGAGGTAGGTCTCATTTATCATTTGAAGTTCTTTTTAAATCATTCGTATTAATAAATCTAAATTTGTACTATCCCACAAAAATATATTTATACCCGTTACTCGTAGAGTAAAAGGGTATATTATATTCGTGCAAAAGTATGTAACAGGTAGAAGGAAGCGTTTCCGACCCTATAAAGTAAATATATTCTTGTTCAGGATCACTAGCCGAGTCGATCTAGCCATGTCCGTCTGTCCATCTGTCTGTCCGTATGAACGCAGAGATCTCGGAAACTATAAAAGCTAGAAGATTGGCATTTTGCATGTAGATTTTAGGAGTTCATACGCAGCGCAAGTTTGTTTTAAAATGGTGCCACGCCCCCTCTGACGCCCACAAGCCACAAGCTAAGGCCACAGTTTTGATGCTATTATGAAAATATTAATTGATATGTATTTGTTTCGTCAATACCTATCGATTGGCCTAATAAAAGTTTGCCACGCCCACTCTTACGCCCAAAAACCCATTAAACGCTTAAGCCTGGCTAGCGCCTACATTTCCGCCTTTCATGGCGTCATCTAACGGATGACTTTGGAACAGCTGGCCAAGGTGCTCAACAGAGTCAACGTTAATTCTCGATAAGGATTTCTATTAAAGAAAATTGCGATGGTTTTCATTTGTCAATACCGAACTATATCCCAAGAACTATGCAAATCAAATCAAGTTAGCCAAATTGGAGGTCTGAGTCAAACAATGGCGTATGTGTGTATGTATGTAAGCATTGCACTCAAAAACATAAACATAAACACAGCTGTTGGTGCAGGACAAAAGCTGCCTGCGCTAAAGCGGCGGTGGTGCTGATGCTCGTGCTGTAAAGCTGCCAGCTCTAAGAGACCGCCGAATTCAAATTGATAATTTGAACTGAGTAACGGGTATCTAATAGTGGAGGCACTCGACTATAGCGTTCTCACTTGTTTCATTTATACACCAGAATGCCCTCTTAAGTTAGTGCGAGTCTTTCGATTGCCTCGATCAGCAGATCGTCATTAAATAATTTGTAAGTTCAAACGATTTTTATACCCTTGCAGAGGGTATTATAATTTTGGTCAAAAGTGTGCAACGCAGTGAAGGAGACGTCTCCGACCCTATAAAGTATATATATTCTTGATCAGGATCACCTCCTGAGTTGTTATAAGCATGTCCGTCTGTCTGTTTTTACGCGAACTAGTCTCTCAGTTTTAAAGATATCGAAATGAAACTTTCCACACACTCTTCTTTCCTTTGCACGCAGTATATAAGTTGGAACGGCCGGGATCGGCCGACTATATCTTATAGCTGCCATATAACTGATTGATCGGAAATTCCATAACTTTGGTGTTTTTTTAAGTTAGGAAGTTGGGATTTTCTATGGGTTTTATATTTGGCCAATAAATCCGACCTACCAAATTTTATAGGGATCGGCCGACTATATCCTATAGCTGCCATATAACTGATTGATCGGAAATGCAATAACTTTGGTGTTTGTAAAGTTAAGAAGTTAGGATTTTCTATGGGTTTTATATTTGTCTAACTAATCCGACCTGACAAATTTCATAAGGATCGGCCGACTATATTATATAGCTGCCATATAACTGAACGATTGGAATTGCCATAACTTTGGTGTTTGTTAAGTTAGGAAGTTGGGATTTTCTACGGGTTTTATATTTGTCCAACTAATTCGACCTACCAAATTTCATAGGGATCGGCTGACTATATCCCATAGCCGCCATATAACTGATTTCCATAACTTTGGTTTTTGTTAAGTTAGGAAGGATATACTACCTGCACTACTAACATAGTCCTCTATAAATTACATCAACATTTTTAACCATTCTAGCAACAGTGAGGAAAATTTGAACTCGTAAACAAAGAGAAAAGTGATATATATATATCTTAAAAGACATAAACATTTTGCAAGCTTGTTGGAGTGGGAGCTCGATTTGGTCAGAATGTCGATATGGACGAAATCATTCCAAGTCCCACCACGCCATTACTAATTATTTTATAGATCCAAGATCTTAATAGGTAAGGAATTGATATGTTCAAATCCGAGTTCACTTAGACCAAATAAAGCTTTAGCTGCCCTCCTCAAAATTCATAAGCCGAACAGCCGACGTTAACACTAAAAAGGTTACGGAAGCAACTGCTCAAATCTCGCAGAAGTTGGAAACAAATACAGCTGGGTACAGATTTCAAACCAAACTTTATTTATAATTTATGTTACACGCCTAGAAATTCTAGTTTTTTGTTTGACGGGAACATCTGGGTCATAATATGGAATGATATCAGTTGATTGTGCAAATAAAACTTTACCGATAAAGTCGATGAGCATAATGACATTGCAATTATCTTTGAAATTTATAAGACACTTATAGATGGAATAGTGTTTAATGTTTAAACGGGGTCATAATCTAATCAATATTGTGTACTCTGTAGAAATAGAACAAGAGAGAACGCTATAGTCGGGTGCCCCGACTATCAGATACCCGTTACTCAGGTAAAGGGAGTGCGAGGGAGATGGAGATAGAAACTTTGATCACGCATAACTTTTTAACGAATGGTCCGATTTGAAAAATTTCTTCTACATTTCGATAGGTATTGATAAACACAATAAAACTGCATTTTTACTTTTCCGAAATATTTAAATTTTTAAAATCGTATATAAGCGATTGTGGGCGTTAAAGGGGGCGTGGCACCTTTTTGAAACAAACTTGCGCTGCGTAGGAACTCCTAGAATCTGCATGCAAAATGCCAATCTTCTAGCTTTTATAGTTTCCGAGATCTCAGCGTTCATACGGACAGACAGACGGACAGACGGACAGACGGACAGACGGACAGACGGACATGGCTATATCGACTCGGCTAGTGACCCTGATCAAGAATATATATACTTTATAGGGTCGGAAACGCTTCCTTCTACCTGTTACATACTTTTGCACGAATACAATATACCCTTTTACTCTACGAGTAACGGGTATAAAAACAAGAAAGGATGCCAACTTCGGAAAGCCGAAGTTTATATACCCTTGCAGTTATTACAAAACGGCTACATTTCAATTTCTATATTACTAAAAAAACAAGAAATGAAAGCTAACTTCGGGCGGAGCCGAAGTTGAAATACCCTTGCAGAATATTTTGTAAATTATATTCTCCAAAATTATTCATATGATGCATTCTTAACACTCATAAAAATCCCAACTTCTTAACTTTAAAACACCAAAGTTATGGCATTCCCGATCAATCAGTTATATTGCGGCTATAGGATATAGTCGGCCGATTCTTATAAAATTTGGTAGGTCGGATAAATATAAAACCCATAGAAAATCCCAACTCCCTAACATAACCAACACCAAAGTTATGGCATTTCCGATCAATCAGTTATGTGGCAGCTATAGGATATAGTCGGCCGATCCCGGCCGTTCCGACTTATTAACTTTTCGGAAAGTTTCAAGCAGATAGCCCTAAAACTGATGAACTAGTTTGCGACCTACGGATGGTGGGTCGGGCGGATATTTTATGTATTACTTTGTTATTTTTATACCCGATACTCGTAGAGTTTGGTTTTAACGTCTTTTTAAAAATGGATTTTGGCCAACGAGTGTGGTTGTTAGCCCCATAGTGCAACGTTTGTGGTTCAAACCCTAATCAATTGGTTGAGGAACGAGCACGTCACCTGTAATTCTAGGATTTGTTTTTTAATAATCACTTCCAGTATACTTTGTCCCCTTAATAGTTAGCTTTTTTCTCTTACACTTGTGGTTTGCCGCCCGTCAATTTACCAAAGCGTCCCTTTTATACATTTTAAAAATTATTAAACACTGAAATATTTATGTAGATACAAACAACCTTATTTGGGTGCCAGGACACCTCGACATCATAAATAATAGCAAAGCTGGCGAGCACCCAAACTTGAGACGAGCGCCTGTATCCTTTCCAAGAAGGACACGGCTACCTATAAGCTCAATTTAAAACAAACATAGGTAACACACTCTCTGACTGACACACTCCATCACCAACTGCAGAACATCCAAGCTAAACAGGCTAAACAACTGGTATCCCAAGTGCTCTTCCAATACATTGTCTTTTAGGTATCCATGCACGCAGACACAGGGTAGAACATAACTTCTGCCGTGATTAGCAGTCATAACATTACACGTTTTACCCGTTGCAAGCAGTGTAAAGGCTATATTGTATTCGCTAAAAAGTATGTTACAGGTATATCATAATTAATCTGAGTCAATAGCCAGGACGATCTAGCTATGTCTGTCCGTTGAGATCTTGGACGTTACTAGAGATTTGAGACTTGCCCACAAATTGCAAACCTTTGTATAGAAAAGGTATAGGCCAGACATTGGGGATTTGATAACGTATTTGGTCAATATCAAATCGCAACATTATTATAGAAGTTCGTTGCAAGTTGAGCTTTTATTTACAGAGTTCTGATATTTGAAAAAGTGGATGAGAGCGAAAGAAATGTTATTGGGGCGGGGATGCTGCTCGGTATCAGCCTGTGGGGTTGTAACTTCACAAATGACGCCACCTAAATTTGTCGAAATGTGCAGTCAGCTAAGTAACGGGTGAATTGTATTCGAACCACTAAGCCATATCGATTCTTCTTGATTTTAATCCATTCCTTCTTTTGTTCCTAAAGGGTCCATTCTGCGGTTAAGTTATTCGGAACTCACGACTTTAGCCAGTACATAAGCCATTAAGTTCAACATTTTCCCCATTAAATAGGGGAAAAAGTGGTAAGTTCGGAGAGTCATATTCACCACTGAATATTTCTTAAGTTCACCTCGACTTTTGATTTGATCTTTGGTACCTTGTTTAAACTAGCTTCAGCGCCACCTATGGGTCAAGCGTAGAAATCACAGGTAATGTGGCGCTCGCAGTTAGTCAGTCACAGGACTAATCCCACCGAAAATATCGATAAATGCATGTCGTAGACAGTTTCAAAAATTTAATTTTAAAATTTTACATCCCGTCAAGCTATTATAAGTATTATAAGAGAACCAGCAAAAAAAACAGATTATTAGAATGCAGAGTAAATAAATGACAGCAGATCCCAAAAGAGAGAACAATCCTTTTTCAATTATTTTTGCGGCGTGGAGAGCGCTGTAGTGACAGTCAACAGTCTAAGCGAGTAAGATGAGATTACCCAGTTTACCAAGGCGGGATCGTAAAGCGAAACTATCGCAAAATATTCGTAAACGGATTTAGAAACGATAGAAATACGCGAGCGTTTACCAACGTCTCGTAAATTGTTCGCAAACGAACTCAACAAAACAGCGCCTAGTAAACAAAAACCGGCCGACATATTTTTCAGCCTTATGTCCAGTTTTTATTCACTCTTGAGCTCGTTTGCGATAGTTTTACCAAATTTCATAAGGCTGACTATATCCTATATCTGCCATATAACCGAACAATTGGAATGCCATAACTTACAGCATATTCTGCGAAGGTAAATCAACTTCGGCTCCACCCGAAGTTAGCTTTCCGTTCTTGTTATTTATACTCTTGCGAGGGTATTATAATTGCCGACCCTATAAGGTATATACATATGTTCTTGATCAGCATCAACAGGAGAGTCGATCTAGCCATGTCCGTTTCACAAAAAGGGAGAAATTCTAATATGTTTCGCAAATTAATAAATAATCTTTTTTTTTAAAACAATCCACTAGAAGAGAATTTAATTCCGAATCCAATAAATTTTATCTCGTTTCGATAGGAGCTTTAATTATACCCGTTACTCGTAGCGTAAAAGGGTATATTGTATTCGTGCAAAAGTATGTAACAGGTAGAAGGAAGCGTTTCCGACCCTATAAAGTATATATATTCTTGTTCAGGATCACTAGCCGAGTCGATCTAGCCATGTCCGTCTGTCCGTCTGTCTGTCCGTATGAACGCTGAGATCTCGGAAACTATAAAAGCTAGAAGATTGGCATTTTGCATGTAGATTTTAGGAGTTCCTAGGCAGCGCAAGTTTGTTTCAAAATGGTGCCACGCCCCCTCTGACGCCCACAAGCCACAAGCTGTGGCCACAGTTTTCATGCTATTATGAAAATTGTAATTGATATGTATTTGTTTCGTCAATACCTATCGATTCGCCTAATAAAAGTTTGCCACGCCCACTATAACGCCCAAAAACCCATTAAACGCTTAAGCCTGGCTAGCGCCTACATTTCCGCCTTTCATGGCCCGTGGTACCAATGTGTTGGGGTAGATGACACAATACAATAGCGCCATAAAAATCGGGAGCTAATTCGAGCAGCGACAAACATACAAGAAGGCATATTTATATTAAGTTGTTTAGCTGAGTAACGGGTATCTAATAGTCGAGGCACTCGACTATAGCGTTCTCTCTTGTTTTTTCCCTATTTTTCTCGCCAGTTAGGAGTAATCGTAAAAATACAAATCATGGTGAGCAACTATTTCTCCTGTAACTTAAAAAATATTTTGAATTTGCTTCTGAAATTTTAGAGACACATTCTTGGATACTTTGGGAAGACATTTAATAAAATAAAATATGATTTTTTGAAGACTCTAAAGCAAGTTCCCCCTATTAACGCTACTAGATACTGTGCCTGAAGTGCGTGTAGGACAATAGTATTATTGGGGTTTACAAGCTAGACAAATCATTGAAAACATTAACTAGGATACAAACACCAAAGTTACGGCATTTCCAATCGTTCAGTTATATGGCAGCCATAGGATTTAGTCGGTCGATCCTTATGAAATTTGGTAGATTGATTGACCAAAAATAAAACCCATAGAAAATCCAAACCTCTCAACTTTACAATGCATGCTTATATCAACTCAGGACGCTATCCTGATCAAGAATATATATAATTTATAGGATCGGAGATGTCTCCTTCACTGCGTTGAACACTTTTGACCAAAATTATAATACCATCTGCAAAGGTATAAAAATGTATATTCTTATAACAATAAGCAGCCTAATTAAAAAAATTTTGCATTTTAAGGCAATAAACCATATTTGTTTCATGGGTTGTGGGTAGAGCGACGGATATTTTATTGTCGGGGGACCTATCTATTTATAGCCCAGCATTTTCATTCAACAAACCTCTATATTTATCCAAAACGAGTATTACTTCACACTTTACGAGAAAGTTTTATTGTTATAACTGTACTTCTCAGGGCTGTTTCCTCATACCACCATCATTTTATCGTGATGAAACCGGCTGTGGAGGATGACTTGAAAGATGAGCGGCGTTCATACGCCAAAGAAAAGGTTCTGATGTACAGCAGCAACGTGTTGATTGGCAACTGGTATAACAATCGCTTCCAGGGCCCAACACATACGGGTAGTACAATATTGCCAGGACTGATGACCGAGAAAGGGTGCGAGCAGCACCAGAGTTGCAGCCAAGCTACGTACAAGCCTTTCGACTACAACCAATCTGTACACGATCACTTGGTGGTCAGGAACCGGATGTATGGAAACAAGGTCGCGCAGAGCGCTGGTCTAAAGTTGTCCGAGGAGGAGCAGTACATCAACAACTACACCACCATGAACACCCTCATGTTCCACTTGTTCCCCAAAATGCGCCTGGAGGAGCGCTTGAAGATGGAGGAGGCCGGTCAGACGCACTTTACGCCAATGAGGCCCGATGGTCTCGACAGCTATGGCAACTTCAGCCTAGTCCGCAACAAGTTGCGCTGTAAGTTGGCCAACGAGCGGCCTCCTAGAGGCCTAACCAGCTACAGAGGCGAATTCGGTGCGAAAACCAGGAGTAAGGCCGAAAATGTGGAGGTCGGCGAGTGGACGGTTGCGGACGAAGCCACCAGGAAGAGGGAGCGTGACCGATTTGTCTTTCTCAATTGCAACATCCACGACGACTTGAAAGACTTCAACGGAAAGTAGTGTCGAATCCCAAAGTCCGAAATTCGTAGTCAACCGAGTAAAACAATTTATAATATACCACGTGTGTATCTCTGAGAGATGGGGAGGCGGCTAGAACTTGTTTGTCAATCTTTCGATGTAGCTACTTCTAAATACTTGAAATTGGCTCCATTCGGTTTTTCCCGGCGTTAGCCTTACTGTCAAATTAATTGTCCACACCCGCGACGGATGGATAGCATCAGCCAAAAGTCCCTGGCTGACGACATGGCCTCGCCCCAATTCGGCAAGGAGGTGCTCATTGGCAACTGGGCTGAGCGTCGCTACGCAGTCGAGGAGCAGAGCAACGCCATCCTGCCAGGACTCCGGGTGAGTGGCTGCGAGCGCCACCGCTCGCTCTGCCAGGATTCGTTCACAGGATCGGCTTTTGCTCGACCCGAGACGGTCTTTTTCTTCGTAGAGCAGCGCAAGCTGGCGTACCAGAACCTCATGAGAAACCGGCGGTCGTGCCTGAACCTTGTGGACCATGAGTCACTAAAGCGAAACTTCACTTCAACCAACACCCTTGAGTTCCAGGAGCTGCCGCGGCTCCGTATGTTGCAAGCGAATGCGGAGGATGATAGGAGCGGTCCTCCAAAGCACCCAGTCGAGGTAGACCGACTGCAGGCCTTCGGGAATATTACGAGGACCCACAACTACCTAAGGCGGTTCAAGTGCGAGAAACTCCTAGACCAGATCGGCAGCATGCAGACCACCTACTCCGCCTGCTTCAATCGCCCGCGGAAGAGCAAGCCCATCTTCGAGTACGGCCCAGACTACGACGGTGTTGTCAAATTCGATTTGGCGTGCTAGTATCCAGTGTGGCTCGGTACTCTTCAAATTAATGTCAGCATCGTACCGTTTTAAAAATTGTATACGTGTTCCATAAAGAAGACCATACTTTTATATTACAAGATTCAATTTATTTCAAATCATTTTCTTGTATAATCATATGGGTTCGTATTTTAAGTAGTTCTATATTTTGGATGCCAGAATTTCATTGTTTTTTTTTGGTTGCACATGCCGAAGCATTGGCTTTTGCATTTCCTTTTTTAATGAGCTATTTTTAGTTGGTTTCTATTTTTTTTTTGGAAATTAGTAGGGCGATAGATGTTATACTTTTGAGTTTACCGTTGCTGTTGCTTTGTTACAGAATATATATTTAAATATTAATTAATTATTACAAAAAGTAAAACGTTACGACATTAAACTAGACGACGCAAGATTTTGCATAAGTTTACTTGCTTAAATATTTTATTTTTGACTCGGTAATATTTGCTTGCCTTAAAATCTTATTTATTCTTTTTTTGATTAATTTTGGACTGCCATGATAGGTTTCTTTTGTGTTTTCGATATTTTTTCCTTCTTTTTGGCTGACGATTACGTTAAAAATTATGCTTAAAATCTAAACCAATGGAAGTTGTATGGGGCTGAGTGTGTGGTGGAGAATGTTGGTGTGTTTTTGGTGGTTGCATGTTCCAGGGGTTTTATGGGGGGTGTGGATGTGGGTGATTTTAGGGATTACCTTAGTTTGGCTGGTGTTATGAATTTTCTGGATATATGTTCGCGTATATAGTGTTTTAATTTGCTTATAACAATTACAATTTTGAATTTTTGGTACTTTTTTGGGTTTAGTAATCCCTTTTTCTTGATGGTGAATTTCTTTTATTCACTTTTCTTGTTCTTTCTAAACTCTCACTTTTCGTTCATATTCAAAGTTGTTAAACGTTTTTTCATGTTCGACTTAATTTTTTTCTTACATTAAATACCTTAAGTATTTATTTTTATTATTACTTAATTTTTATGTAAAAAATGATGCTTACTCATTTGGCTTAAATTTAAAATTTGGTTTTCTTTGCTCCGAAAAATGTAATTAAACGTGAATTGCCTTTAAATAGTTTCCATGACTCGAGTATACCTTGTTTTGTGCAATCAATTTTGAAATGACCGAGATTTGTTGTTTTTTCCGAGAATTTTAATTTGGAATTGGCCGAGAAGGTATATTTTTATTTTTTTCAAAATGTTTGTCTTGTTTGTTTTTTAATTCAATGCCATTGGTTTAGTCACCATTTTTTATTCAGATTTTGATATCTAAAGTGTCTTGGTTTCGCTGAAGTGCGAGTTTTTGTCTCCAAACATTTACTTTGTAACGTTTGTAATGTTCTTTTAAAAGTTTTCCCTCTAGATTGTAATGTTAATATGATTTCTGAATAGTTTAGAGAACCTTTTATTATGTGCAAATTATTAAATGGTATTTCGAACCTCATTTTGTATTCAGCCAAAACAATGATGGTTGTTTTTAGTCACAATATTCTTTAAATTGCCAGTGTTTGATGTATTTTTCTAAGATTGTTGATGGTTGCTCCGGTAATAGTTGTGGTAAGTGTTAATCTAAACTCGACGTGTTAACTGATAACTAAGGATTGGTTTAGATTGGAAATTAGTACTGGTATAGAACAGAAAAAAAGATATTTTCACATCATGTTTTTCATTGATGTTGGTCAGCCAGTTTTATTGTTTAGGTGCAATCATTTGTTATTATTTTTGTACCAATTAATTCAATTTTTACCAGGAAAGTGAGATTTTTGTTATTCTTGTTTGTCTCTTGTAATATAAAAAAGTTTTACATTCTTTTGCTTTGATTTTCAATGCATAGGTTTTTTATTTTTATTTGTATAACTTGCTTTTTACATTCAATCGATTCAAAATGATAAGAATTCAAATAGAAAAATGCTTAACAATTTTTAGCTATTGTTATTTCTGCTCTTGGTTTTGCGTTTGCCTCTTTAAAAAATATATGTATATAGGTAGTTTGCTTGCTCTTGCTTTATGTTTGTTGTATACTTCAAATCGCCTCTGTCGCTATTTCGGTATTCGTTTTTGATTCGGTTCAATCTGCTCTGCATCTTCCTATGCTTTTCATAATCAATTCTTATCATCTGCTGCTGCTTTTCCTATTAGTTGCTCAATTGGGTTTTGCTGTTCTTGTCTGTTGTATAAAAGTCGGTCAATAAGAAAAATGTATTATTATTGTACTATGGTTGCTGCTGCTGCGGTATCCGTTGCATTTGTTGTATATGTTGTAAATTAAAAGATTTGTTCGGTTTATTGTTATTTACTTGTATCAGGCTATTGGCTATTGGCTGGCCCAGGGCAGGTACGTGTCCTGATCCTGGCAGTATTGTATCACTATTGCTTTGTTTGATTCTATTTTGGTTTTGATTTGGATTGATGGTTTTGATTGAAACGTCTGCTCTACAAACCAAAAATCGGTTAATCGTCAATTAAATTCTCACTTTCTGATAAAAACAAATTAAAGTTATTTCTGGGTATGTCACAAAACGTATTCGGCCATAGTAGCAGTGGTCATATTTCTACATGGATATGTTGCGTTCAGCTGATTAACTCATAGCGAAATTCTTGAAACTCACTCGTACCTCTTATTTATCCGTCCCGCTCGAACAATTTCTCATCTGTGATCTCTGCTCTCCTTTTTCTTGGTGCATTAGCTATTCGCTAGCCAAATTAGTGAAATAATTGATTTACTTACGTTGGTACTATTGCATTTGCAGTTGCAGTTTGTGATTGCTTATGTACAGTTAGAGTTGAGTTACAATTAATAATAAGTGCTCACTGCCGGAGCCGACGCTGATATCTGCATAAATAAAATTTGATTCTATTGACTCTGCTCAGTTATTATTTCTATGGTAGTTATTAAATGGTAGTCCCTGTCAATTGTTTATAATAATTACAAAAGTATGTATCAAAGGAATGTTAACATAACAAATTGTGTTCGGTTCGTTCTCTAATCTGATGTAGTCTGATCCTTCGGGTAATTGAACTTATCGTAAATCGTCGTATCCGACGATTTCTTCCTTTGGGTGTCTTACTCATTGGCAAGCGCAGGTTTTAAAATAATTTCTTGTCATTTGCATACTTTACTTAACACTTAATGGAATATAATTTTATGTCTGTTAATTAAATGTAACTATATGTTCTCCATTTTAGTTTGTTTTTTTCGGCGTTTTCGTCGATCCTCGTCGACTTTTACTATTTTTTTGCTGTTTTTCTCAGTTGTAAGCTGTCTGATTGATTTATTTTAGAGCTGCTGCTATTTTTACTGACATTCGGACATTTTATTTCTATTTGAGAGCTGCATTTATTTCTTGTTAGTCGGTTACTTGTAAAAATTCTGTAAAATATTTTCGGTACTATTTCATTTGGTTTGTGATTTGTTCCTGTTGCAAAAACAACAATTCGTATATAATATAAATAAATCATTTGATTTCTGTCTGTAATAAATTACTTGTTCTATGGGCACATGGTGTCTATTGCAAAAAGTAAACCTCCATAAGGGCATAGAGTGATCCTAGGTCCTCGGAGCGTAATAAAACTAGAAAATCTAAGAACTTGTCTCCTAAAGAAGTTAAAACTTTTCTCATTTTTGATTCTTGATTTCGGCGGTGATCCGCGATGAACTTAATTCTAACTGTAAAATCCATTCCAATTTGGTGTTAAATAATTTAACACCATCTTTTGGATTCCATCACTCTGGGTAGCTTTTTATATATTTTTCCATAAAACGAATTAATAATTTAGCAAAAACTTATAAGTAACCGTTTATGGCTTCTGGACCAAAACGAAGAAACGGAGACGTAACGGACCCAGGACAGAATCTAGCCCCTTATTTGTCCACCTTTTTGCAATAATTTGAGTTTAGAGTTTATATCAATATCGCCATATAAGCTTAATTAACAACTAACGAGGCTATTGTTGTTTGGGTTTCTTCAATTCATTACTCATTTTGTGTTCTTTTAAACTAAAAACAGGTTATGGTTCATTTTAGCAATCTGGCTTCAATATAATTAAAAGTCTGTATTCCACCTATTTACGCAGCTAGCTGCTGTCACAAACTTTTTTAAGGTTACGTCAAATATAAGTAGATATATCGTATATATAGAGAGTACGCCTTAAATAGGTTAAAAAATATAATACACCATACATATAATATAAGAGCTTAGGGTTTTCCATATGCTATACGCTATTTTTCTTTGCTTTTGCAATTCGTTTACATTTTGAATTGGTTTTATTTTATTAAGTATTTTGAGTGTCAGTAATCCATTTCATTCTTTGGTTATCGCCTTCCTTTCGGATATTTGGTAATTTAACTAAAAATCTCATTGGAAATCGAATTAAATCCGTTAACTGCGTGTTACTGACAATTTTTATCAAATCAAACAGCTGTTCAATGGGCTTTTATATTGTTATAAATATTATTATATCTCATTTTAATTCAGAATTATCAGTGTCATTGTTATTCCTCATTTCTTTAAATTAGTGCTTACCGTTGCTATTTCAATGTGTATTTATCTATTTCTTAATATTCTCATTTTCTCTGTTGATTCTCTTGAGTTATATTTTCTTTGTTGGTTGCTTTGATGCTTGGTGGTTGACTTAAAAACTATTATCACTATTGCAGAAAGCGGCTGTACTCAATTATAATGTATTCGCTTCTGAAAATTGTGGGATGGAAGGTTACCCACAGATTACACTGCCACCATCCCTAACCCTTTCTTTTTCGATTTTGCTTCATTGTAGTTTGTATGTTTGTTGTAGGCATTTTCTATGAATTTTTGCTTTATCTCTGGGATTGAAATAGTTCTGAGTCTGAAATGTAAGCCGGAAAAGTTATAATTTCTGAATTACTCTCAAATATTATTCTGATTTTTTTTTATATTATATTCTATTTATTATTTTTTACTTGTAGTGGTATTATAATTTCTCATTTTTTAATTTTTAAGAAGAAAGGATTTTACTTTATCTCTTTACTTATGCTTTTGTTTTTTTTTTTGATTTTCAGGGTGTCACGATTTCTAATCGAAACGCAGATTCCAGATTTATTTACTTTTCTCAGTTTGGTTTTTCTTTGTCGATTTTGATGTGCCAAGTTTAAAATATTACCATGCCTCTGTTTACGTTGTGTGTTTGTGTTTCTTGGATTTGCTTTATGGTTACATGTTACTTATGTTTACTTATTATGGCTCTTTGATACTGCAATTAAAATTTCTGCTATAAAAATTACTTGTATTTGTACTCTTGGTTATTTAAATTGGGCTATTGTTTTTTGTTAGGTATGCTTGTAACTTTGTTTGTGTTTTGCTATTTCTCCTCAGCAGTTTCCTTCTCTGCGTTATGTCTCTGCACTATGTACCTCCATCGACTGTTTGTCAGGGTTCTACAATGGTATGTTTTTCTCCGGTCTGGTCTGTTTGGTTTGTCATGATGTAGCCCCTTTATCTATCTAGGCTTACTGCCATCTCAAGTATTACCTCACGATCATTTAACTGTTAGATCCTCGATATACATGTGACCGTAGTTTCTATATTTGTCTCGGCCGGTGTGGTCATTGGTCTTCACTTTTTGATGCACTTCGGAAGAATTCCAAAGGCAAGATTCCACGGAAGCAGCTGGTGTACCCCATTTTGCAGCTTTCTTTAAACTCATTTTTGCTATGAAATTTTGTTAGCAACTATGAAATCAATGAAATAATAATTCAAGAAACTGAAAGAAGGAATCAAACATAAATTATATTAAATAATAAGTAGTGGGAAAATAATAGCAAATTACAGAGCATTATAGGAGATTTTGAAGTCTCCTGGATTGGTCTGCAAAATGATTTCGGAGCGATTGCAAATTTTGTTCTTAGTTTCTGTCTCTATGCTAGATTTTGTTGCGCCTAAATGTATGTTTGTGTTTTTGATTAAGTGTATGCTTTAAATTTTGTATTAATGCCTAAAATGTACAAAAGTTTTACGTTTAGGTTGTTTTGTTTTTAATTTGCATTTATCACAGTGACATTCAGTCTAAATTTTGCTTTTATTGGAATTATAGCATAATTTGCCATAATTTACTTTGATATAATCGTTCTCATAAACTTTTTCATTTGTTTTTTAACTAAAACTAAAAATAATTTTGATTTAAAGCCAAAAGGTTCGTGTGTTTTCGTCGTTTGTTCATATCGATTTTTTTTCGATTTTTTAAAGCCGAAAGGATTAATAAAATTTTGTCTAAAAGGCCTAAAGGTTTGCTAGAGCTTAGTGTTAAACTTTGTGTTTTTATAGCAAATCATGCTGATCATTTCGATCAAGTCCCGTTGGTCTAATTCCAATAAAAGCCACCATATTGGTTACCATAAAAATTTTTGGATGTTGGTTGCCTTTGTGCCAGAGCATTGCAATATTTTCGTATTTATCATTTTTCTCCTCCATCAATATTGATTTAGATGTGATATTTTAATGTGCCTAAAAAGTAATTTTAAAATTTTGACTAAATTAACCGTAACCGTAGGTGTTATTAAATATTTTACAATGTCAAACAATTTGTTCAAACTATTTATAAAACTTTTGCTGGTAGGTTTACATTTAGTTTAAGCCGAAACGTGCTATGTACAATTTTGAATAAGCCATTGTTGCCGAAACTTTTGCCAGCGACACTCGTATCACAAAAACCAGACGCCTGCCCAAGCCGAAATAGTCGTTGATTTGTATAATTCCAAAATTGATTGGGTTAACTCGTATTTAAGGGATTAAAAAGAAACAGACTTTGGAAAGGATCAAGGTAAAAGATTTTCAAAAAATGATAATACAAACTTAAAATCAGATAAAATATATAATTGTTTTATTGAAATAATTAAATAATGTATCCAAACATAATTGATAATCATTAAGTTTAAAACAGTGAAAACAAATCGTATTCGGAGCACTTGCTTTGATTCCAATAGAAACTTAATTGACTAATTACTAAATTTATTAAATAATGAGTAGATACTTGATAAAGTGAAACGACTAAACTAAAGTTAATTTTGCTCTTTCGCGATTTTTCTTTATATATACATAAAATGTATATACTTTTACATATAAATATGTAGGAAACATATTCTACAAGATTAATAACAATCATAAATGCTTTGACGGTACATTGGAAAATTTGATAAGAAACTAAATTTGTCGGTTATATCCACACAGTTGACAGGGGAAGAACGTAGATGGTGGGGGTCGGGGGTTCTTTATATGGTGGATCAAATTGGGTGTAAGTCGGAAGCTTGACACTTGGTTTATATATTATCTTTTGACTATTGTTCATTTGTATGGCACCTTAAGAGTCACATTTGATTTGCCTGCTATGTAAACATGATGTTCCTGCTCAGTTCTTGTGTCTGCCTAGTGGGTGTGCAATTGTGTGGACATATTTGGGTTAAACGTATGCCTAATTACTAAATAAAAACTCAACATAAATTACACATAATTAGTTGGGGAAGACAACAAATGAATTCTAGTTTAAAGTACTTATGGTTTTATAACTTATTGTTGATTTTTCGTATCTTTAAATTGCATTCCAGTATTATTTTATACACTTTAAAAATCACATATCAATTGAAATGAAAAAATTAATTTATAATAAGAGTTTGGTGGGCACGGCAAGTCCCGTTGGCTCACCCAAGCTAGTCAACCAGCTAAGCCAATCAACCGTATTCATTAAACAAAAACTCCAATACTTCAACCTATCTGAAAAACAAAACTTAAGCTTAGATGCTGCTTCAAAAAACAATTTGCTCAGCGCTAACGTCTGCGTTTCCTCCTCATTTTCCTTTCCTTCTTTTTCCCTCCGCCCCCTTTATTCCTCGCTCAAAACAGATTCTAGCTGCCCTATCTATCACGTCACATAATGATCCTCAATATATCTGAGCTATCCTAATTTTAGGCCTAAATCGTATATCTTCGGTCGATTGTATCAAAAATCAAGACTGACGAACTTAGCTTTTCCTTGAGTGTCCGTGTGTTTGTGTGTATATAAATATTTGATGTATTTGTAGTCTTTAAAATGTTTGGGGTGCTTAAACAAATTATTAAAAAGGAATCGTATAACGTTGTGTTTTGGCTCTCTCTTTCCGCTCTTTGCTTCTCTTAAACATTGACCATTTGCATTTCATGTTTATGGTTTGTATCAAAGGAGTTTAGAGTCCTTTCTTAAAAAGACTAGTAATCGTCCTGTTTGCTTGTTTGCGACTCCTCTGTTAAGCGCCTCGTTCATTTGCCATTACCAAAACTGTGTTTTGTGGTTTCAAGTTTAGTTTTAAAAACTAGGAGAATTTGTATGCATCTTATACTAAAGAACTAATCGAACCTATGAAATATGGTGAATAGTGTGTTGTCCTCAACTTTGAATTCCTGCCTACTACTCCTGTCTCTCCTACTGATGACATCATAGAGATCCGAATATCGAGTGTATGTGTGGATGAATGGGAATCGCGTGTGACAGAGTTGGTGGAGGCGGAGGCGCAGCTCCGTTGGCCACGCCCGGATGACCCGGATGCCCTGGATGCCCGGGATGACCAGGGTGGACCGTGTGGGAGGCCGGCGGCGGCGGCAGCGTAATCGACAACGTCACAGTCTGTGGCCCCGCCACTGGTGAGGCGTGGGCGGATGAAGGCGTGGCTGCAGTGACAGTGGCGGCAGCTGCTGCAATGTGATGGGCGGATGACGTGGGCGGCGGAGGCGGCGGCTGGTGGTGTTGCTGCTGCGCCGCTGACGGCTGCTGCTGCTGTTGTGCCCCAGGTGCTCCAGTGGTGGGATGTCACTGGGCCACCACGGAGGCGGAAGCGTTCTGCTGCACCACCACGCCGGAGGACACCGAGTTGGCCACCGTCACGGTCACCGGCGGCGTGGGACCTCCGTTGGCGTGAGCCACGCTAGGCTGCTGGGCCTGCTGCGTCTGGAAGGGATGCTGAAACGGCGGTCCGTAGCACTGCGGGAAGTAGAGCTCGTTCTTCACCACCGACTGCTGGACGACGGCGGAGGCCGCCGCGTTGGATGCTATACTGCGCACCGGGAGAATGTTAGCCTTGTTGTCCACCGTCGACGGGTTGTTGTTGTTGAGGAACTGCTGGGCCGCCAGACTCTTGGCGTCGGTCATCAGGTGATTGGCCACCGAAGCCACCTGGGCGACGGTATTGTTGTTCTGCTGTTGCTGTTGCTGCTGTTGCTGCTGCTGTTGCTGGTGTTGCTGCTGCTGTTGACGACGCACCTTGGTGGTGTTGGGGTTCATGTGGTTGTCAATGTGCTTAGTGACCTCGTTCTCCGTGGCGAAGCGCCGTCGGCAGTTCGGCATCGGACAGCAGAAGGGGCGATCTCCCTGTGCGGTCAGACAAGAATTCATGGATTAGAACTCTGGGCAGAAATAGAAAATAATCAACTTTTACAACTATTCTATTTGATCAAACAAAAAAGCTTCTTGAAATCATAAAATTATTAGCTCAAAATTTAAATCGGACCTTTAAAATGTCATGTTAGTTAATTAGTCTGATGAAAATAATTGAGGATCTATTGGACCTCAGTTGAATTTGATTGATATTTTCGGTTTGCTAAAATTAGCTGGCCTAAGCTTAAATGCTAACAGCAATTTGTTTTTCCATGATTTGGTGAGCTATGAGTCAAAATTCAGACTCGGTGCTGATTTTACTAGTACAGAGCTCTAAATAACATAACGAATTTAGGATTCTGATAAATTTTCTTGTTAGCTTTTTAGAACGGTTGCGGACTGGAACCTTCATATTGAACTGAGAAATTGGGCCTAAGCGGGTCGAGGCCAGGCTACAACTACCTGGTGAGTGCGAGTGTGCTGGTCCAGGATGGCCTTCTGCCGGAAGTCCTTGCCGCACTGGCCGCATTTGTATGGCTTCTCGCCAGTGTGGATGCGCAAGTGCTGGTTGAGGATGGTCCGCTGGCGGAAGAAGCGCGGACAGTACATGCAGCCGAAGGGCTTCTCGTTGGTGTGAATTCGCAGGTGCTGTGTGAGGTGCGACTGCTGGCGGAAGCGCTTGCCGCACTCAGGGCAGGGATAAGGCCGCGACTCGATGTGGATGCAGCCGTGCTGCAGCAGGGTCGTCTTCTGCTTGAACTCCTTGTCGCAGATGGGGCACCGCACGTAAAGCGGCATGTTCGCGGGCCTCACGCCGATGTGCTGCAGAACCTCGGGCAGTATCTTTTGGCCTGTGCGAGGGTCTGATTAGAAGGTAGCTGCTTCCAAGCGCACCGCACTCTAGTACTCACCCTTGCCGTCTTTAAAGTAAGAGGGGTAGTGCATTCCGCCGCTGCCGTCCGGCGTTCCCTGGGAGTCCTCGTCGTGGTAGCCGCCGCCCGTGCCGGCAATGTCTCCCTTGGTGTCGTTGTCCTCGCCGGGAAAGGGCACGTCCGAGGGCCATAGGGTCGGGTGCGGCCCGTTCTTAAAGATGAGGTGTGGCGAGACGTCTGTGAGGGAGACGTGTTGATCCGCAGTGTCACATGGAAGTAGTCAAGCGAGAGAAGGCTACTGTTAGCAGCGCTTAAACTTGGCGCGCAGCCGAGATGCAAATCTTCAAAAGAACTGCCTAGCTTTCTGATTATCTAGGGGGGAAAGGATTCTTTTCTGGCTGCTAACCTGCTGAGGCAATCGGAAGGTACTCAATTATACATTTTTTCCAAAGATGGTTCGAGAGTGAGCTTTAAGTCCGCCTTTCGTATACGCCCTCAGCAAGTCCACGAGCCAAATGGGTATAACAATAGGGACAATTTAGATATAATGCCAAAAGTTTGCTCAATTGCAGAGAGTACTAAATTTTGCAGGGAAATCAGTTTCCAAACGGTATGAGACAAGCCAAACTTCCGGATCGGCTGGCTGCACCTAACCGGGGTCTGTCCTAGCGCTAGCCCTATCTGAGTCCCTGTTCGAATCTGTATCTGCATCTGCATCGGTAAGTAAGTTATCTGTATCTGTCGCTCGCCTTGGTGGGTGCGCACATGCTGATTGAGGATGGCCTTCTGGCGAAAGTGCTTGCCGCACTCGGGGCAGGCGAAGGGCTTCTCACCCGAATGGATGCGTATGTGCTGGTTGAGAATGGCGCGCTGCCGGAAGCTGCGCGAGCAGTACGGGCAGGTGAAGGGCTTTTCGTTGGCGTGGATGCGCAAGTGCTGGGTGAGGTGCGACTGCTGGCGGAAGCGCTTGCCACATTCGGAGCACGGGAAGGGACGCGCGTCCGTGTGGATGCGGTCGTGCTGCAGCAACGTGCTCTTCTGCTTGAAGTCCTTGCCGCAAGTTAGACACTTGAACAGCCGCAGGTCGCTGTGCGGCTTGTTCTTGTGCGGGCGTCCTGGGCCGTTGCCCGTCCTCCCACTGCTCGTCACGCCCACGGAACCTACGCCCACGCCCGCTCCCGTCGCTCCGCCCACTACTCCGCCGCCGTTGGCTCCCGCACCGCCTTCATTGGCATTGGCGTTCGCTGGTCCGGCGTTCTGCTGGCCGTTCTGCTGGGCGGGCAGCAGTTCGGGCAGTGCGTAAGCCTCGCCACCGCCCCCGCCCCCACCTCCTCCGCCGGACTGCTCCATGGGCAGAACGCCCTTGTTGAGATAGTGGAGAGGCGGAAAACCAGGCGGCGCTAGCATCCCTCCTTGCGGAGCCGCGTGGCGGGGGGCGTAGTAGTCCGGAGTCTGGAACCCGTTGCCCGGATCGCTTTGGGGTCCACCGTTCTGCTGAACGTGGGGGTTGCCCGGCTCGCCCGCATTGGAGCCCGAGTGCTGGGGGTCATTGCTGCTTTGGTTTTGGTTGGGCGCGGAGTTCTGCTGGTTGGTGAGCTGTAACAGAGGATATGAAGTAATCTGGGCTTTGGTCGAATCTTGACGTCTAGGCTTACCTGATTCATGGGGTCCTCGTCGCCTGCCCCGTTCGCCCTCTGCTGCTGCTGTTGCTGCACGGAGGGATACGGACTCGAGGAGGGCGACACCTGCTGCTGACGTCCGTCGCCGCTGCCGTTGTCCCGGGTCTCCTGACCGCCGCCCGGAGGACTCTGCGGTTGCCCCGCTGCCGCCGCCACAGCTGCCGCCTGGGCAGCTGCCTGCGCCGCGTTCTGCTGCTGCTGTTGCTGCTGCTGCTGCTGCTGGGCGGTGAGGTGCTGCTGGGCCTGCTGCTGGATGTTGGGGTACATGTCGCTGCCCCACTGCGCGGGACTGGCGCCAATGGCACCGGGGTTGCGCTCCGCGTCCTGCGAGTCCTTGTAGAGCACGTACGGCTGGCCCGTGTCCTGGGTAATACAGTACATGATCTGGCGAGGCACCTTCAGTCCGGCTGCTATGCAGGCTGCGAAGGAAGCCGAAAAGTTTATGGCCATTGCTGCTGATCCTCTGCTCAATTGGGTCCTTGTAGGTACTGGCTGTTGCTTTGTCGGGGTAGCACTTGATTTTGCCTGTGGCTCTTACGTCGCTTTCGATTAGTTCGAAGTCCCTGCTTTATTGACTTCTGATGCACATTTTTGCGGGTTCTCTTGACTTTCTTAACTGTGCTGGGCGTATGACCGCTGTGGTTTCTGCTGGTTATTTGTTTCTCTTCATGTTGATCAAATTTTAAATTCCTTTCTTCTTAAGTGTCTCATTTATTTATTTTGATTTATAAACTTGTTTTTTGTAGTTTCGTTTGCCCGGAACTCGTTAAGTTTTCTTTTTAATTTAAAATGAAATTTTATCCTTCTTCTTTGTTGGTTTAAAATGGGTTTCAAATATGATTTAATTGATGCGATTTCATGTTGTTCACCTGAAAGACAAAAAAAAAATTATTGAAAGATATTTCAGAGATGAATTTTAAAGGTTCTTATTCGGGAATAGCAACACTACTTGCACTCTATCTTAGCGGCTATGCCTTCGCTGTGCTATGTGTTTGGCATGCAAAACACATCCAACTCTTAAAATCACTGCAAACCTACAAAAAAGTGAAAAGGCCGGAGACATTAGCAGAAATGCCTGGCAAATTAAAAACAATGAAGATCATCAGCGGCTGATTGGGAGGAGTGGCGCATAAATGGACACCGCATGCCAGGCAGGCGAGTTCCTCCCTCCGAACCGATTCCCCCAGTACCAGGCGACCCACAATGCGGTTGTCCACATGTTTCCTCCTTTGTTGTCATGCCTTGCCGGTCTGTCTTGACTCACTTGTCTCCCCTACTCTCTTGCCTTTCGTTTTTTGGCTTCGGTTGGGTTTTATCTTTGTGCTGTGTTATTTTTTGTTTAACGACGATGACGACGACGTGCCAACTTTTTAATGCGGGATCAAGGTCTCGGAGAGCGTGCGCCTCGCGCAGCACAGGCATGGACAGGCTCCCACATATACACAAGCCCATAGCTTGCATAGTGCGCAAGTGTTAACTGTTGACTGATCCACAAGCAGCAAATAGGTCCTTCTCAACCCCAGAGGCGTTCCATTAAAACATACAAGGACACATCGAGTTATTGAATTGATTAGACGTCTATTGTAACGCTATGTTACCAAAATGTGGGTATTATAAAAAAGTCAACGCTTATTAAAGTTAATAGTCGGTTAAATGGACCTCTTCATTGATTCATGAAACTTCAAACCTGTTGCTGGTTCCAAATATGATTTTTTCCCAACCATGAAAACGAACTCAATCTATACTTCTAAGCTTTCTTAGTTTTAATCAGAAGACAGCGAAAGAACTGTTAGCGGGGGACGGGGGTGCTGCTCCCTCTCAGCTTGTGGTGTGGTTGTGGTTCGACAGATGGCGCCACCTATAAATGTCGAATCGCTCCATCAACTGCGGGCATATTTATTTGGGAGGTGGTTATCCGAGGGTCTATACTGGTTTCAATAAAAACAGGAAAGGAAAGCTGACTTCGGGCAGAGCCGAAGTTGATATACTCTTGCAGAATATTCTGTAAATTATATTCTCCAAAATTATTTCTATGATGCATTATAGCATTTTTAATCGTTCAGTTATATGGAAACTATAGGATATAGTTAGCCGATCCTTAATAAATGTGGTAGGTCGGGTTGATTGGCTAAAAATAACACTTATAGAAAATCCCAACTCCCTAGCTTTACAAACACCAAATCACCACCAATCAGTTATATGGCGGCTATAGGATATAGTCGGCCGATCCCTGTGAAATTTGGTAGGTCGAATTTATTGGCCAAATATAAAACCAATAGAAAATCCAAACGTCCTAACTTTACAAACACCAACATTATGGCATTTCCGATCAATCAGTTATATGGCGGCTATAGGATATAGTCGGCCGATCCTTATGAAATTTGGTAAGTCGGATTGATTGGTCAAAAATAAAACCCATAGAGAATACCATTTTCCTAACTTTAAAAATACCAAAGTTATAGCATTTCCGATCGTTCAGTTATATGGCAGCTATAGGACTTATATACTGCGACTTATATACTGCGTGCAAAGGAAAGAAGGGTGTGTGTTCGATATCTTAAAAACTGAGAGACTAGTTTGCGTAGAAACTGACAGACGGAGGCGATCCTGATCAATAATATACATATGTATATACTTTATAGGGTCGGAGATGTCTCCTTCACTGCGTTGCACACTTTTGACCAAAATTATAATACCCTCTGCAAGGGTATACAAATATTTTGTCTTAACTAAGTATGAAACTAATTTGGTGTTTTTTTATCTATACTATGTCAGCAATTTTAAGGAAGAACTTAATGTAGAAAATGGTAACGATCTTATTTAAACTAAAGTTTGGCAAGTTTAGAACAAGTTAGCGAAGTGTTTAGATCAAACCCGTGACTATTTTGAATAAACATGTGGTTTAAAAACCCCCATCATGAATCGGAAATCGAACATCGGTAATCGAGTGCTGGCGAGGCGAGAGATCCAAACTACCTTGAACCCGCAAATGAACGCGAGCTGCGAGAAACTCAACTGCACACAGGGAAGGAGTCGCAGATGTAGTCGTGCTGCGTTCTCCACCGATTGCACTTCGTGTCAAATGCAGTCGAAGTATGTATGTACATACATATATGCCGCCGCCGCCACCCTTGTCGTTGCAGTTGCTATTTGTGAATTATTGCGCTCCATTGGCAGAGCAACAGCATTCGCAATTTATGCGTTCGTTGTCGTCGCAGGTCGCCTTCCCTTTCGATTCCGCGTCACACTATCTGTAGGCTCGGCTGTTTGTTCTGTTGTCTGCCCCCTTCAGCCGATCTTCACCACAACACCTCTTCTATTATTCTAGTACAGGGTGCAATGCGTTCTTCGCTCTTTATTTCAATTCTTTGTTTTTTATCAGACACCCGTACTAATCCCGGATAGTATCAAGAGGGTAGTGATAGGATTTCCATACCCTTGCAAGGAGTATACAAATGTTAGGCAGAGACTTGAAACGCAGTTGAGAATACATTTTTCGCCGTATTATATATTCAAGTCAAATTAGACAAGTTTTTATACAATTGCAGTTATTACAAAACGACTAAATTTCTATTTCTATGCCTTTATTACAAGAAACAATGAAGCTATGTCGATTTTGCGCTGCGTTTTGCCATCGTTCCGACTAGAAAGACAACTTTTGGGAAAGTTTCAAACAGATAGCTTTAAAACTGAGGGACTAGTTTGCGTAGAAACGGGAGGACGGACGGACGGACAAACGGACAGACGGACAAGCCTACATCGACTCTCCTGGTAATGCTGATCAAGAACATATATATACATACTTCATAAGGTCGGAAATGTCTCCTTCACTGCGTTGCAAACTTTTAACTGAAATTATAATATCCTATGCAAGGGTATAAAAAACATTTTGACCCTTTTTATACCATTGCAGAGGGTATTATAATTTCAGTCAAAAGTTTCTATTTATTAAAATTTTCCCTTGAGATATAGTAATTATTAACTGTATCAGAATTACGCTTTTAGTTTTGTCAATCGGAGAACAATGTCATATAGCTGCCATAGAAACGGTGGCAAAATGCAGCGCAAAATAAACATAGCTTCATTGTTTTATTCGTTTTGTAAGAACTGCAAGGGTATATATACAAGCTTCCTTTGTTGTTTTTAATTATTTTCCATTTATTGCTTTTGACTCTGGTTAATGTGACTAAAAAAAGATTTTGAGGCTCTTATTAAATTTTAAATTTGTATTGTTTTTGAACCTCTCTTTTCCTGCAGCTAAACGAATATAATTGCCATTTTAGGCGATTTAATTATACCCGTTACTCGTAGAGTAAAAGGGTATATTGTATTCGTGCAAAAGTATGTAACAGGTAGAAGGAAGCGTTTCCGACCCTATAAAGTATATATATTCTTGTTCAGGATCACTAGCCGAGTCGATCTAGCCATGTCCGTCTGTCCGTCTGTCCGTCTGTCTGTCCGTCTGTCTGTCCGTATGAACGCTGAGATCTCGGAAACTATAAAAGCTAGAAGATTGGCATTTTGCATGCAGATTCTAGGAGTTCCTACGCAGCGCAAGTTTGTTTCAAAAAGGTGCCACGCCCCCTTTAACGCCCACAATCGCTTATATACGATTTTAAAAATTTAAATATTTCGGAAAAGTAAAAATGCAGTTTTATTGTGTTTATCAATACCTATCGAAATGTAGAAGAAATTTTTCAAATCGGACCATTCGTTAACAAGTTATGCGTGATCAAAGTTTCTATCTCCATCTCCCTCGCACTCCCTTTACCTGAGTAACGGGTATCTGATAGTTGGGGCACCCGACTATAGCGTTCTCTCTTGTTTTTAAATAGTCTTAGATTGTATTCTGAGTACATTTTTTTATACCCTTGCAGAGGGTATTATAATTTTGGTCAAAAGTGTGCAACGCAGTGAAGGAGACATCTCCGACCCTATAAAGTATATATATTCTTGATCAGGATCACCTCCTGAGTTGATATACGCATGTCCGTCTGTCCGTCTGTCCGTCTGTCTGTCCGTCTGTCTGTTTCTACGCGAACTAGTCTCTCAGTTTTAAAGATATCGAATTGAAACTTTGCACACACCCTTCTTTCCTTTGCACGCAGTATATAAGTCGGAACGGCCGGGATCGGCCGACTATATCCTATAGCTGCCATATAACTGAACGATAGGAAATGCCATAACTCTGCTGTTTGTAAAGTTAGGAAGTTGGGATTTTCTATGGCTTCTTTATTTGGCCAATCAATTCGACCTACCAAATTTCATAAGGATCGGCCGACTATATCCTATAGCTCCCATATAACGATAGGAAATAGCATAACTTTGGTGTTTTTAGAGTTAGGAAGTTGGGATTTTCTATGGGTTTTATATTTGGCCAATCAATCCGACCTACCACATTTTATAGGGATCGGCCGACTATATCCTATAGCTGCCATATAACTGAACGATTGAAATTTCCATAACTTTGGTGTTTTTAAAGTTAGGAAGTTGGTATTTTTATTAGTATTAAGAATGCATCATATGAATAAATTTGGAGAATATTATTTACAGAATATTCTGCAAGGGTATATCAACTTCGGCTCCGCCCGAAGTTAGCTTTCCTTTCTTGTTAAATCTGAAATCGGAACCATACAAATTTATAACTAATAATACTTTTTATTGTCATTAAAACTAGTTCGCCTTGGGGAGACTGCAAGTTATAAAAGTTATAGGTAAAAAAATTTAATTTGTAAACTCCATTTTTCGACTACTTTTCACCGGCGAAATTGAGTCGGCTATTTCTGACTCACGCTCCGCTGGCAGTGAAAGTTGTCAACGAGCCCGACACCAGCTGCAACCGCTGCCCCACCCACAAGTCGTGGTCCACTTTAAAGGGAGAATGATATTTCAGTTTCTATTTCTGTTCGAATGGCGTCCGACAGCGACGCAGCCAATGACTGCGTAAAACATTGCCAATAGCAAAGCTTTTAGTTTTCGCGCTCGTGAGTGCAGTTCCAGTATCTGGTGTCATGTAACGTGTATCTTCTGGTGCAGCGTGTGTCTTGCCTTGTGCCTATGCCGTCAGGTGTGAAGTAGGTGGAGTCTGCTCGCAATTGCCCGCCCAGCTTTGCTCCCATTATCCATCGCGATTGCATCTCGATTGGCTTCGCTACACACTTATTGAGGACGTATCCACTAGCTAGCTACTAACGCACTGGACAACATTGGTCTAAGAAAGATATATTCCGGCCTTTGCTCGCATAACCCTGACTCCACCCTTCAGATGTGACAGGAAACAACCTGATCAATATGAAATCATAATCACCTAACTCGATTTTTTCAATTTAGCACTTTATTTACTCTTAAATGGATAATAAACATTGAGTTTATAACATTACAATCAAACCTGCATGGATCCAACTTTCTTTAACCGAATGTTTAATAGCTCTTTAGCAACCCAATTGATACTATTTCATCTTCGTAAGTAAAACTTCTTTAATAAGACTTCTTTTTAACACAACCAAATTTTTAGGAAAATTGTTTATGATAGTACGTTTTTTTCAGTAATATTTGGAAAGCATTTATTCTAAAGATAATTTAATATTTATATTAATATACGAGACTTGATTTTAATTTAAAACAAGAATGCCTCCTTTCAAGAAACAATTAAGCTATGGCAGCTATTCGATTCTGACCAAAATTAAAATCTTAATTCTGACATAGTAAATAATTACTATATCTCAAATGAATATTTTGTTAAGTAGACAAACAGCAAAATAAAATAATTATTTTTATCTATTTTATTTTTCTGTAGGAGCCATATAATACAGACGTCCGTTTTTTTAAATTAAAACCGTAATTCCATTGAACAAAAAAGAAAAAACAATAAAGTTATCCTTTTTTAATTTTTAGATGCTAATCCGGCTCCCTCCGACTTTATATACTACCTGCAATAGAACTTAGACAACTTATGGGAAAGTTTCAAGCAGATAGCTTTAAAACATAGGGACTAGTTTGCGTAGAAACAGACGGACAGACTGTCATGGCTAGATCGACTCTCCTAGTGATGCTGATCAAGAATATACATATGTACATACATACATATATACTTTACTTGGTCGAAAATATCTCCTCCACTGCGTTGCAAACTTTTGACTTAAATTATAATACCCTCTGCAAGGGTATAATGATGACGATTTTAGAATATATTGGCCGGTTGGTATTAAAAAACAAGAAAGGAAAGCTAACTTCGGGCGGAGCCGAAGTTGAAATACTCTTGCAGAATATTCTGTAAATTATATTCTCCAAAATTATTCATATGAAGCATTCTTAACACTCATAAAAAATCACAACTTCCTAACTTTAAAAACCCCAAAGTTATGGCATTTTCGATCAATCAGTTATATGGAAGCTATAGGATATAGTCGGCCGATCCCGGCCGTTCCGACTTATATACTGCGTGCAAAAGAAAGAAGGGTGTGTGCAAGGTTTCAATTCGATATCTTTAAAACTGAGAGACTAGTTTGCGTAGAAACAGACAGACGGAGAGATGGACAGACGGACATGCTCATATCAGCTCAGGAGGTGATCCTGATCATGATCCTTAACTGCGTCGCACAGTTTTGATCAAAATTATAATACCCTCTGCAAGGGTATAAAAAGAACAGACAGACAGACACCTTTTTTTTCAAAATGCCAACCTTTTAAACGTTTTTCCAGGAGAAGCGCTTAATGCTAGTTATATTTTATCAGCTTAATAATAGATAACACACCAAATATAGGCTTAAAAATGCGAGTCTTAGTTCACAAGTCAAAAATCATCTTGCTCTGCCAACAAAACACACATTAGCAAATGGCTCTCCTTTCCAGGGGACTATCTTTTATACCCTTTATTAAATGGCTAAATAGAACACACTTCAAGGTTAAGGCAATAAACAGAAAACATAAAAATACACAAATTGCCAAAAGTTTTTGCGCTTGTTGCTGCACTAGCAGACACAAAAAATGAGCGGCAAAACATTTTAGCGTAATTTGTGCAGCTATCTAATTCAATGTACAAAAGCTCTGCCAGCGCCACACTCGCACACACACAACGAAGAGAGCTCCAGCGGGTCGGAAAGGGGAGGAGATGTGCGGGAGGAGAGAGCGCTCTAGGGACAGAGAAAGAGAGCGAGAGAGAAGGAGAGAGGGAGCGTATAAACTACAGCGACAGGTATAGAGATGTGAGAGTAAATAAAAACAAAATAAAATTAAAGCAAGAAGTGACTCACAAAAACAGCCGAATGGGCATTTTTTCCTCTATTTATTTGTTTTCGGAGAGCGTTCCTGAAAAACTTTGCTGCCTTAGGCTATCTGCGTAGCTTTTATGTATTTTTTGGCCCACCAAAATAATTGAATAAAGGAATCCAGATAAGAACCCCTATATAGTCAATATATTTAGTAGTCTTCCATTTAGGTGTTTAACATTTTCTCTTTGAAAGGGTTTTTAAAGTTTCGCAGGTAGTTATCTCGTTTTTGGCAAATCTCTTTACATTTAATTGGCGCCCAAATGTGAGACCAGTTGTGTGACAACTAACATTTCAACCGGCAACGAACTCATCGCTCGACGGCAGATGGACGTCCCACAGCACGCCACACATGCATTAGGAGTCGGAGATGTATCTGTTAGATATACAAGCTGAAATACAACAAGACAACTACGACAGACACACACGCACACACAATTAAGTGATTTTCCTTGTTTTATTGTTGAACATTTTGTGGATTTTAGTTTTTTGTGCGAAAATCGTTTTTGCTTATAATTCATCATATTCCTTTATGGCCTGACATTCGCACACCATCGTGGCTACGCACACATACGAATGCCCTACTCTTTCGGCTGCCCCTGCTCCCCATCCCACTCCCCCTACCCTACCGTCGACTCAACCCAGACACCAAAAATATAAATGAATTCAGCCCCAGGGAGAATTTCGCAAAAAATCGGAGAGCAAAAAAGCAAATAAAAATTGCAAATGATTTGTGGCCATTTTTGTTGTTGCTATCGCTTTAGTTTCTCGCATTCTGCTTTGAGCTTCTCTGCTCATTAGTGCCGTTTTGTGTGTGCCGCCCCTTTCCAGCGCCCCCTTATTTTGCCACCGGCCGACCGCACCATTCCCCTCCCCAACCCCCTGAAAATCTCCTTTGCATTTGTCAACTTGATTTACGCGCAAACATTTTTAGTTGTGTTTATTTATACTTTTAGTAGGTTTTTAATCAGTTTTCGCAACCAATGCTTTTGGGTCTATCCAAATGCAGCCTTATCTCAAAATTTTTATTTGACTTGGCTTCTGAACTTGGTTTGTGGAGCTCATCTCATACTTTGTGTACATATGTACATGCATGCACATACTAGTTATTTTTTCACACCTCCACCAACGGTGGCAGATATTAAGTATTCGTCTTCTATGTATATATGTATGTATGAACATATCTGCGCGGACAGATTTTGGGGGCTCGTAACTCACATCGAGAACCCAATATATCCCAATTCAGCTACTTATCGAGCCAATAAATCTGTATCTGAATTCGTATCTATGTCTAAAGGCTATAAAAATTCATCCAGTTCCTCTTCTTGGGAGTTTGACATAATGTGACTGTGTGTGTGGGTCCAACGGCTGTATTGGTATACAGGGTATAAAGACACTAACCTCAAAATGCTGATTGCGGCAGGCAATGGCACGACTTGTCGAAGCTCGGAACGAGGGAGCTGGAGGAAGTAGGGGCGAAAAATTGCAATTGCAACGGGCCGCTAACACAGGCGCAGCTCGCAGCGCACACAGATGCACGTGCTCACACAGACACCCCCGAGTCGAGCCGAAAATCGCAAAGATACCTCTACCAGTGCAGTGGCGTGGCAGATACACACAGATACGTAGATGCAGTTGCAATGTTGCAAAAAGCAAACTGCAGACGATCGCGAAACTGCTACTAATTCAGTCAAGAGTCATTTTCCATTACTCCAAAGGACATATCCACTTTTCATTAGGCGGTTATGTTATTCATCACTTTTAAGCCTCCTGCGGCAGCTTCCTCTTTCCTTTAAGGGCGACGTTGCGTATACGCCGCGTTGTGGGGCACCCAGGTAATTTATGCGTTGTTTATTCAACACTTTGCCCGCCTGGCGATTGTTTTCGGTGCACTTTTGCGTTTTATTTCGGTTTGTGTCACTGGCCGACTACATTTTTAGTTATTTTTGATGGCTGCCTCACAAGTTCTCAACGGGAGCGCTCTCCGCACATGTACGTACGCGGTGTACAGCTTTTTTATTAGATGTCGGCACGAAAAATCGAACAAAATGCCAAAAAATAACAAACCGAATGCGAAGCAACGCGAATCTAAATCGAGTCCGAACCCGAAACGAGACTCAACGCGACTCAACTTAGCTCGCCTCTCAGCGATGCCTCGTCGTCTGAACAGTTTCTCTGTCTGGTTGTGTGTCCGTCCGTGGGTTGCCTCTTTCTCTTTTTTCGTGTCTGTGCCTGTGATGTGTGTTTGGAATGGGTGTGCAGGAGCGCGCCAATATTTAGCTTAGGAGTCGCCAAACAAGAGGGAGAGCCTCCACTTCAGAGAGCGAGAGAGAGAGAGTCTCTATAAGCTATTTTAGCAAAACATTCGCAAATTTTTTCCACTTTTTGCCGGCGAGGGAGCCTGCCTGAGTGTGGGTGCATTGTGCGTCTTACACAACCGTCTTAGTGTTAGTGCAGTCTCTCTCAAAGCTCGCTCCCGAGCTCTGTTGTCAATTTTCTAAGGCTTGAGCAGCGACGCAGCGTCGCAGTCCGGCTTCAGCTGACGCCGACGCCGCTGCCTCAACGTCCTTTTCTCCAGCCGTACTTCACTGCCCCGTTTTATCTCGAGTCCAACATTTTTCTTATTTCCTTTCCGCTACGCGCTCGCTTGACTAATAAACATAGTGTCATAGAACCAGTGGCAGTAAGGGCCCCGCCTTCGAAGATGTCACATCACCATCCGAAGGGAGGTAAAGTTTAATTTGAGTTTTGCATCCGAATAATCGTCTTCGAACTTCTTTTAATTTTGTCTAATATTTAAAGTCATCGGGTTAAATCAAATATTGGACGTATATGTATGTATATGTACACATATATAACAAAATCAATTTTACCAATCGCTATCAGTAATTGGAAGTACTTGGAAATTACTAAAATAGAAATGAAAATCCGAAAAAATATGTTTATACCCTTACAGAGGATATTATAAAATTGGTCAGAAGTTTGTAACGCGTTGAAGAAGACGTATTCGACCCTATAAAGTAAATATGTTCTTGATCGGCATCACCAGGAGAGTCGATCTAGCCATGTCCGTCTCTCCGCCCGTCTGACCGACATAGGAACCATCGGAAAAAAGTCGGTATATTATCGTTTTATAATACACATTTGTAAACGATTAATAATTTTTTTTCGAAATGTCGAATTTAATATATATGCATATATTGAATAATCTATAAAATGACTATATATAGATTTTTACTTATATATGTTTTTAAATTGTGGGGGTATTTTGATAAACTATATAACTCGTTCCATTTTTATGAATCCGAAGTTATACCCCTGCAGTCATTACAAGGGTAATGCAGAGGGTATAATAATTTCAGTCAAAAGTTTGTAACCCAGTGAAGGAGGCATTTCCGACCCTATAAAGTGTATATATTCTTGATCACCAGGAGAGTCGAGAGTAGCCATGTCCGTCTATCTGTCCGTTTCTACGCAAACTAGTCCCGCAGTTTTAAAGCTATCTACTGAAAACATTCCCAAAAGTTGTCTTTCTGTTGCAGGTGTATATAAGTCGGAACGAGCCAGATCGGGGGACAATATCATAAAGCTCCCATAGGAACAATCGAAAAATAAATGAAAAAATGGTATAACTTTGTTGTTTTTAATATTTTGGGATTTAATTAAATTAAAATCGGACATCTTTATCACGTACCTTTCATAGGAAAATCATAAAATTAAAAAAAAATAAATAAATATTAAAAACGATTTGTATTTTGCTGTTTTTCTATTTATCAAATGATTTTTTGAGATATCGTACATATCGTTACAAATTGATATAGCTTCATTGTTTATAGTATTATAGGAATCGAAACGTAATCGTTTTGTAATGACTGCAAGGGTATACAAACTTCGGCTTTGCCGAAGTTTTCTGCCTTTCTTTCTAAGGTTATTTGCTGTTATAAGAACAATTTATTAGTCAACATACGTATTTAAGCCAAAGGACATAGTCATGTCATTTCCTAAAATCTGCCAGGCGGCAGATGGCGCCTGCAACAAACTTGCACAAGCCGCCATCTGCTGGAGGCATCTCTATTTTGAATCGGTTAACAGAGTAAACGGTTCCTGATGGTCGAGGCACTCGGCTAAGGCTTTCTTTCTTGTATTAATATCAGTTACGAAATACAATTATTTTTCCCCTATACCTCTAAACTCTCATCGCTTAATCAGATCAACCTTTGAACCTGCTAAACAAATACGAAAACCGTTAAGGCAATTATAATTTGGCACTCAACCGTCGCACCCAAGACGGCGACCCCCGCAGTATCGGACTGCTGGCTTTTATCGTACATGAACATTTGCAATTGTTCATTTGATTTCGCTGCTTTCCGGGTTGGAAGCGGTTTTCCAGCGACTGCGGTGACAGGTGCTGTGGGGTGAGGCAGAGGAAGGGGCGGCAGCAAGTACAAATGTAAAGTAAATTGTTGTATGATGTGTATGCAATATTGTATAAATAAACAGCGCTCTTTTATTTTTTCTATAAACAACAGAACAAACCCAGCAGATATACTAGCACCCCTCCCCCCGATACATATGTACATACTCGCTGCTGACATCGTATCTTTTGTATTGTTTTTGCTGGCTGTTTACTTTGATTGGGTTTTGCTTTATGTTAAGGTTTCTGCATTGCTGCAGAAACGAAAAAACACGAAAAATGACAAGTTATTTTTTACGCTGCTCAAAAAATAAATCAAAGTGCCATTTCAAAAGAGAGCAAAAGGAAGCCCAACACGACGACCAAGCGGGAAAGTTACCTTGAGGTGGCCAAGAATAAACGACATTTGGTGCTTTCAGAGATGAGTTTCTATCTCAGAGATATGGTACGCCCTCTTCGCTCTCTCCCTCTATTTGTGCATCTGTTGAGCGTTTGTAGTTTAAATTTAGCAGTTTTTATTGCATTGTTGCCAAGATTCTTTCTTCTCTTCATCTTCTCGTGGTTCCTGTGAAATGTTTACCAATAAATTCAGCTGTTCTGCTAGTGAATTCGCTTGTGCTTCTGCATTCGTATCCGTTGTAGGTGTCTTGCGCCGTGCCTCTTAGTTCAGTAACCTATCGATTTGATTTTGTTTACATTTGCGACTTGATAAACTGAAATGGCGAAGAGAGCGCTGGGGAATTCGCAAACATTTTGACATGCATATGAATGAAATTAAGTCTGCAAAAGGACAACGGGGATACCGACAAGTACGAAGAGCTGCTTTATTGATTCGAACCAAGTTTCGAGTCATGTTCGTTTTCGATTTAAAACAAACCTATTTCTATACTGACTTTCCTGATAAGCGATAAGGTCCGAATATTTGGTGATTTTTATGGGTGGACTTCTCTTTCGGCCAGGTCTATCTTGTATATCTGCACCTCTCGAACTCTTTCCGGTCTCGACCTAAAGCAACATGTCAAACGAGTCTAATGCAATTAGCTTAAATGACTGCAAAAATGCAATTTAGCGAAATATGTTCAAATCTCGGGAAACAGCAAATGGCCAACAGCTTAGGTGCCGCAAGTATTTAAGAAGAGGGCCGACTCAAGCGCCCATGTACAGTTGGCAGGTGCCAATAAATACACCCCTGCGTAATTCTACTCCACCGCAGGCAACTTTGTTGTTTGTCGGTCCGCTGATCCGTCCATGCGTAAAGTGTGAAAATCCGCACGCACCCAACAAAGCCTCTCAACGCACAATACGGTGGCTAGCCTCGTCTTCTCTGGCCCACTCCTGCTCACCTCTTCACCAGTCTCAACCAACTCATGGGTCTTACCGTTTAATGACATTTTTGTAAGTAATAGGATTAGTTGGGACCAAGGGTCGCACCGACCCGGGTTTTACCCGACCTAACTAAGTGACCTCACGGCAAATAACAATCTTTATATTTAAATTCATTGTTATAGGTAAAGTAAAGAACTTTTTTGTAGAGCCGAAAAGCAAATATTTTTTGGTCAACTTTTATGGACTTAGAAACATTTTTCGAAAAATGTTTTTGTAATCAATAAGGTTTACTGTAGAAACAATTTTTATTCAAGTTATAATTGTTTAACTGTTTTCAGTCTTACGCCTTCTAAATTCATTTCTAGTCCCGGAGCAGAAACACGTTCAGATGTTGTGCCAAATAATGTGCCAAATAATCGAGAACTAAATGAGTTTTGACATGGTTTTCCGTCCTGAAGTGGATGGATGAACTGGAGTTGGGGCCACTGGACGTATGGGCAATCTTACGTCTGGCAACTTTTTGAGGGCCCTTCGGGGAGTGTGCCAAATTCAAATTGAAGCCGCTTGCCGAATACCCATGCACATGGCAGACTAAGCGAAAACTTTTTTAAAGAAAAACTATTTTTATTTTATGTGTTTCTTGCTTCCAGCCACTTCGTTTTGAAAACACTTCAGCCTTGCTTAATAAACTTTATTGCATTTTCTTCTTTGTTTGCCTTGCTTGAAAGTGAAAACAGTGAGATACGATGTTGAAGGCTTCCACCACTTAATTTTCACTCGCTTGGAGGAAATAAGTTTTTATGGACAGAAAAGTTTTCGCAGACAGCGAACAGACAAATGATAGTTAACATGCAAAAAAATTAATCTGCGCTACAGCGCGAGTTCTAGCCACCACATTCTCAGTTGATTCGCATTCTAGTCGCCAGTACTGCAACCACCTGATCTGAATTATAGCCAAATTTGAACTTCCTCACCAAGGCCGCTTACCCACCAACAACTGACTGTAAATCAAATGGGCAAATTTGTGGCAACAAAGGAGAGAAAGAGCATTAACGTGGAATGGGCTGCTAACAAAGTTTCTACTGCATTTAAATGCAGTTGCAGGTTTCCAATATTATAGCTGCCTTGCCAACGCCCCGGAACGCCTCTCTCGGCGGCAGTCTGCACTTTTTACGAGTACTCCGATTGGGGCTGCAGATTCTGGCTGCATTGTCCTCGCAGCCACGTCGCATGCCCCGAGCATTTTTCTGCTGTTTATATTTTTCCTAGTTGGCCAGACAAAAAGCGTACTTGTGCGAGCATTCGAAATTTCTTTTTGGCCAGAGGAACGTTTGTAAAAACAAGAGAACTCCAAATGGAAGCAGAGTATGTGCGGGTGGAGTTGAAATCACTATGCACGTGCAAAAGATAAATTTAAGTTTTTGCTTTATTTTGTTCGCGACTAAGGAATATGCATAAATTAACAGAATGTTTACCAGTTTATGTTTATGTTTGATTTTAGGTTTAATTTACTTAAAATTGCTTAATTAGGTAATCACTGCATTGAATTATCTCGCACCAACCTCGTTACACCGACATTGAAAGTTATTCGGCTTCGAGCTGATATAAGGTGCACTAGCTGGCAGTATTTTAAATGCCCTATTATTTCTTCTGTTCTTATCCATTACAAAACCGAAAGTCCACTACGAACCTGTCACTCTCTTAGCATCTTGTCAACCTCCACGCTTCATCCTCTAGCTTAGTAAAATGCTTACTGCATGGCAACAAACGACAACTTCTGCGTATAAATAATGGCAGTCCCCGTCTCACACCCATTTCTCCTCACTCCGCTGCCGGGCAACCCCAATACCAATTCCAATCCCAAGCCCATTCAGACCAAGAAGAGTAAGCGATCTCGGTGCGGGCTTATGAAAATGTTACGCATACGCCCCGTGCTACGTCGCGATAGGCTGTTGACATGCATTGGCCAACCCTCGACCCCGCCATACTCTTTGTCGTTTATTTTAAATAAAATGAGAAAAACAAGTATTAAGTTTTTCCAACTTTTGTTACGGCACCTGCGAGTGTGCACGAGGGAGAGGAGGAGTTAGAGGAGTTCGGGGAAAGGGTTAGAGGAGTTCGGGGAAAGGGAATTATTCAGTTTCCCTGACAGACTTTAATCATTGATTACTCCCTGGCCAAAACCTACCTACATACTGAAAATTTCAAACCCATTCTGTCGTTAAAAAGGCAACTGCTCCCCAACTCATTTTGCCCTCCAGAATGTGTATGAACTCATTTCGTTGACATTTGGCTACATCAAGAGCTTTATGGCCAGCATATTCACGTGCAAAGGCTTCTTTATTGGTACTTTTAAAAGATATGATGTTATGATATTCTGATACTATGGTGTCGCCTTACTTCCGACCTAGTTGACCCCGATTGAATGCATGCATCCATCCATCTTTTTATCCAGCCATCACTCTACCCAAGTATTTATTTAGGCAGCTATCTAGGCACCCACTCAGTCTCCCACCCAAGGCCAACGAAGGCCCTCGATCCGGTTTAGGTGGAGGGCCCCCCGTCCACCCACTTCAACCATGGGAGTGTCTATCCTCCCCCTTGAAATTCGCCCCTAGGATTGCCGTTCTAGTTGCTTTCGCGACTTTCACTTGATGTTGCAGCTGAAGAGGATTCGCATGGATGTGTCATTCGGAATGGGATTCAGAATACTTATGAATAGAGCTCTTGAATGAGTTGAGGGGATAATTAGAGCTGGCTGAAACGGAACGAACAGTTCTGTGATGCGCGTTGAGGGGCTATGTGTTAATGGGATTAGATCTAAGGTGTTCCGAGCTGCTATGTAACATATGAAAGACTCGTAATCACCTTGTTTCAGGCGGCACAAGAAACCTTCGGAAGCACAAAAGAACACCAACTTACAATTAATTCTGATGTTATAAACAAAAACCAGGTCTGCCCGCTCCCCCCTTAATGGCATGTCACGTTTGCTCTAGACTCTAGAAACTACATTCAATGACAATGCAAAAAACGCGCAGAGACGGAAAAATATACGCAGCAGCTGCAATAAAATTAAGTGAAATGGCATGGAAAAGAATGCAACCGAAAAATGCAATTTGCGCGCGGTTCAGCGGGTTTGGCTGGTGGGTGGGTCGATTTCGGTGGGTGCTTCTGTGCCTTCCACGGTTGCCAACTGCAAGCGCAGCAGCAATCTATAGGAAGGGAAAAAGAAGGTCGGCGAATGTAAATTAAACTTGTCATTAATGACATGGCTCACACGTACAGCTGCAGATACAGAACCAAAATGCAGACTCCCAGAGATAGAGAGCGAAAATATAATTGCGCTCTTTTGGGCGACGCACCGTCAGTTCCAACACATTAAGAACTGCAGCTACTTGCTGGTGAGGGGCGTAGATGGAGGGGTGGGGATTGGGGCTGGCAGACAGTCTCCGTCCCTGTCGCACATCCTCGTGTGGAAGGACACTCGGCAACTGACCGTTCGGTCAGGCAACCCCTTTCGGGGACTCCACATCCACATCCGCATCCCACCCCCAGTTGCACACACTGCCCACGCCTCTGCCTTTGCCGCTGCCGCTGCCTCTGCCGCAGTCGCCGCGAATACTGCTTGCCTGCCATTTTCTGTTAAAATTGTGTGGAGTCAACTGTACTTCGCTGGCCACACACACGCTTACAAGCATTTTTATATACGAATTTTATTTCAATTCATTTAAAATATGTGTAATGACTCTTCTTTTTTTTGCTGCTACTGCGAGTGCTCATCCCTTCGACTTTTGTATTCCGATTGTCGATGGCCACCCACCACCACCCCGCCGGCTTTTAATGGTCAGCGGTGATGGGTTGGGATTGGAGTTGCTTCTCGCGGTCCTTGGGTGTCCGTCGCGCATTTTTTCAATAATTAATTTTTTGCGCGTAAGTGAAATTTGCATGTAGATGAGCATACAAATACGAGCATGTGTGCATGCACACTGTACATAGGCTTTATAGATATACATATATGTATGTATATGTACATGGGGACACCTACACATTTGCGCATGTGGGTCCCGAGGGGCTGTTATATGCGTCACGTGTTCACATGGACATTCGCACAGTACATGTTTTGTGTTTCTGGGTTCTGGATCCAAATATAATAAATTTAACTTAGTTTTTATTTGGACTATTTTTTGGCACTTGCGATTGTGTCACCTGATCTGCACTAACACAGCAATAAATGATTTTATTTTTTATTTAAGCATTACATTTATTTATGATTTCACCCAGCTTTAGTGCTTTACCTATTTAACGAGTTCCGCTTCAAAAGTCACTTCAAAACTTTTCCAAAGGACAGTTCCAATCGGATAGTTATTAATTATGTTATATATATTTTTATTCAGATACATATCCAAATTGTCCAAATTTGTAATTAAATTTGTACTAACACGGCGTATTAACAGTGCGTGTATTGAGTCACGAAAAAACACGGCACGCGCTAATCTCTTGTACTTTCCAACTTGTAATGTTCTATAACTATTATGAGTTATTGTTGGGACCGATGGGACAAAATGATAATATGTGTCTTTCTCCATGTCCGGACAAAATTTTGTTGGGCGGCGATTTTTTTAATTCATTTAAGACTTAATAGCCGTGGAGACTCCGCAACTTTTGACTAGATTCCGTGGGAAAAATTTAAGTTTCATATTAATTTAAATGCACTAAAACTAGACCACAAAATTTCAATACTAAAAAATATGTTATACCGGTTACTCGTAGAGTGAAAATGTAGACTGGGCTCGTTAAATGATATACATTCTTGATCAAGAATACAAGCCGAGTAGATCCGCCGCCTGTCTGTCCGTATGAACGTCGGGATCTCAGAAACTACGACCAAAAGGTTTTGAAGTAAACATGAAAATTCTAGTTATAAAAAAACAAAAAAGGAAGCAAACTTCGGCAATCCGAAGTTTATATACCCTTGCAGTTACAAAACGACTTAATTTTTATTTCTATTCCCATATTACTGAAAACAAGAAAGAAACGCTAACTTTGGGTGGAGCAGATATAGGATATAGTCGGCCAATCTTTATGAAACGAAATTCCAAATAACACCAAAGTAATGGCATTCCCGATCAATCAGTTATATGCGGCTATAGAATATAGTCGGCCGATCCCGGGCGTTCCAACTTATATACTGCGTGAAAGTAAGTGCCGATCCTTATGACATTTAGTAGGTCGGATTAATTAGACAAATATAAAACCCATAGAAAATCCCAACTTCCTAACTTTACAAAAACCAAAGTTATTGCATTTCCGCTCAATTAGTTATATGGCAGCTATAAGATTTAGTCAGACGATCCCTTTGAAGTTTGGTAGGTCGGATTGATTGGCCAAATATAAAACCAATAGAAAATCCCAATTTCCTAACTTAACAAACGACAAAGTTGTGGCATTTCCGATCAATCAGTTATATGGCAGCTATAGGATATAGTCGGCCGATGCCGGCCGTTCCGACTTATATACTGCGTGCAAAGGAAAGAAGGGTGTGTGCAAAGTTTCAATTCGATATCTTTAAAACTGAGAGACTAGTTCGCGTAGAAACAGACAGACGGACAGACGGACATGCTTATATCAACTCAGGAGGTGATCCTGATCAAGAATATGTATACTCTATAGAGTCGGAGATGTCTCCTTCACTGCGTTGCACACTTTTGTCCAAAATTATAATACGCTCTGCAAGGGTATTAAAACTAAGTTTGCGTAGAAACAGACAGACGGACAGACAGACGGACAGACAGGCGGACATGCTTATATCAATTCAGGATGCGATCCTGATCACTGCGTTGTTCCGATTGTTCCTATGGGAGCTTTAGGTTATAGTAGCCCGGTCCGGCTCGATTCGACTTATATACTACCTGCAATAGAAAGACAACTTTTGTGAAAGTTTCAAACATACTGAGGGACTAGTTTTTCTAGAAAAGGACGGACGGACAGAAAAACATGGCTAGATCGACTCTCCTGGTAATGCTGATCAAGAATATATATAATTTATAGGGTAGTACATGTCGCCTTCACTGCGTTGCAAACTTTTGACTGAAATTATAATACTCTCTGCAAGGGTATAATTAAGTTCACCAATGACGTTGACTCTGGCAGATAATTATTTCTTAACGACAGATGGTGTCACATCTTCTCTTATTAGAATTGCAAACGGCGTTATCTATCAAAGGGATTTTTGATTATAAAAAAAATTTAGTTACGGGTAATTGATAGTTGTGGCGTTCGACTATTGCGTTACCTCTTATATTTAAAAAATTTAAAAATATATATATTGAAAAATGTTTTTGTATGTATGTATGTATTTAACAATTTAATCAGTAATTCCCGAATGCACTAAAATTTAATAAAAAACTTCTTCGACGAATAATCCTTTTATTTTGACTATAGGCATATTTACGTAGTTCGAGAGCTAGTGGTCGAAAATATCTAAAACTGTAGTTAGAAAAAAGACACCGCAAAGCTTTTCGATTGCAAAAGGTCGGGTTGGATGACAAAAATTAAAAAAAAAACAAGAGAGAACGCTATAGTCGAGTGCCTTGACTATTAGATACCCGTTACTCAGCTAAACAACTTAATATAAATAAGCCTTTTTGTATGTTTTTCGCCGCTCGAATCAGCTCCCGATTTTTATGTTAAAATCGGTACCCAGGAAACACCTCCAATTTGGCTAACTTGATTTGATTTGCATAGTTCTTGGGATATAGTTCGGTATTGACAAATGAAAGCCATCGCAATTTCCTTTAGCCTAGTATCCTGATCGACGAAAACCGTACGCCAGTCATGAGAGAGAGCGTGAGGCAAACAGCTGGCGTTCACTTTTCGTCGGGCCTTTTTTTCACATCGGTCTCCTGTTCGACGAAAAAAATACCAGAAAATTCCATAGCGTTGCCAGTCTGCGGAAATGAACTTTGGGTGAACCCTAGCGCAAAGATTAAAAAATTTAATCTTTCGGCGTGCGCTTCTCACTGAACATATTAAAAAATGGAGGAAAAAAAATCAGAAAACCCGCAAAAGTCAATTGCAGGAGTTTACATGTGAGGACAAAATAACATTAATACTTCTGGGGTGTCTCTTGTCAGAGCAAAATGTTTCATATGTCAAAAATTTACGAAAAACACAATAAAAGTGCAGCTATGAACTTTAAATTAGCAAATAATTATCAGTAAATTAAAATAAGCAACTGTTAAATTTAAATTGAATTGTTTTTTAATTTCTTTGTACAACGGCAGACTTGTCTTGCCAAGGTATTTGATAATATCTTTTAAATGCTCTTTCCCGCAAATACGATATTTGAATTTTAACTGCTTGTCAACAAACCCAGGTGATTGACAGTACGACCGTAGCACGCTTAAATCTGATGAACTCTCAAACTTTTGGTCACACTGCAAAAATTAAGGTTTTTACGCTAGCGTAATCGTTTGCCGATCTGGATACTAGGCTTTTAATAGAAATCCTTATCGAGAATTGACTCTGTTGAGCACCTTGGCCAGCTGTTCCAAAGTCATCCGTTAGATGGCGCTATTGTATACGCCATGAAAGGCGGAAATGTAGGCGCTAGCCAGGCTTAAGCGTTTAATGGGTTTTTGGGCGTTAGAGTGGGCGTGGCAAACTTTTATTTGGCCAATCGATAGGTATTGACGAAACAAATGCATATCAATTACAATTTTCATAATAGCATCAAAACTGTGGCCACAGCTTGTGGCTTGTGGGCGTCAGAGGGGGCGTGGCACCATTTTGAAACAAACTTGCGCTGCGTAGGAACTCCTAAAATCTACATGCAAAATGCCAATCTTCTAGCTTTTATAGTTTCCGAGATCTCAGCGTTCATACGGACAGACAGACAGACAGACAGACGGACAGACAGACGGACAGACGGACATGGCTAGATCGACTCGGCTAGTGATCCTGAACAAGAATATATATACTTTATAGGGTCGGAAACGCTTCCTTCTACCTGTTACATACTTTTGCACGAATACAATATACCCTTTTACTCTACGAGTAACGGGTATAAAGAGAGAACGCTATAGTCGAGTGCCTCGACTATTACTAACCGTTACTTAGCTAAACGACGAAATATAAATATGCCTTCTTGTATGTTTTTCGCCGCTCGAATTAGCTCCCGATTTTTATGGCGCTATTGTATTGCGCCATCTACCCCAAGACATTGGTACCACGGGCCATGAAAGGCGGAAATGTAGGCGCTAGCCAGGCTTAAGCGTTTAATGCGTTTTTAGGCGTTAGAGTGGGCGTGGCAAACTTTTATTAGGCCAATCGATAGATATTGACGAAACAAATACAAATCAATTACAATTTTCATAATAGCATCAAAACTGTGGCCACAGCTTGTGGCTTGTGGGCGTCAGAGGGGGCGTGGCACCATTTTGAAACAAACTTGCTCTGCGTAGGAACTCCTAAAATCTACATGCAAAATGCCAATTTTCTAGCTTTTATAGTTTCTGAGATCTCAGCGTTCATACCGACAGACAGATAGACGGACAGACAGACGGACAGACGGACATGGCTAGTTCGACTCGGCTTCTGAACAAGAATATATATACTTTATAGGGTCGGAAACGCTTCCTTCTACCTGTTACATACTTTTGCACGAATACAATATACCTTTTTACTCTACGAGTAACGGGTATAACAAGAGAGAATGCTATAGTCGAGTGCCTCGACTATTATATACCCGTTACTCAGCTAAACATCTTAATATAAATATGCCTTCTTGTGTGTTTTTCACCGCTCGAATTAGCTCCCGATTTTTATGGAGCTATTGTATTGCGCCATCTACCCCAAGACATTGGTACCACGGGCCATGAAAGGCGGAAATGTAGGCGCTAGCCAGGCTTAAGCGTTTAATGGGTTTTTGGGCGTTAGAGTGGGCGTGGCAAACTTTTAGTAGACCAATCGATAGGTATTGACGAAACAAATACATATCAATTAAAATTTTCATAATAGCATCAAAACTGTGGCCACAGCTTGTAGCTTGTGGGCGTCAGAAGGGGCGTGGCACCATTTTGAAACAAACTTGCGCTGCGTATGAACTCCTAAAATATACATGCAAAATTCCAATCTTCTAGCTTTTATAGTTTCCGAGATCTCAGCGTTCATACGGACAGACAGACAGACGGACAGACAGACGGACAGACGGACAGACGGAGAGACGGACAGACGGACAGACGGACATGGCTATATCGACTCGGCTAGTGATCCTGAACAAGAATATATATACTTTATAGGGTCGGAAACGCTTCATTCTACCTGTTACATACTTTTGCACGAATACAATATACCCTTTTACTCTACGAGTAACGGGTATAAAAATGTTAACTTTGTTGTTTTTACGTCATTGTCATTTTTTACAATTTAAGAAATACGGGTTATTTTTACAACTTCTTCGAAATATAACTCAAGTTGTAAATATATTTTAAGCCTTAAAGAATATTTTGTAAAAGTAAAATACCTATTTTTTTTTGCTTATTTTCTTTTTTCAAAATTTTTGGTTAATATTTTTTAAATTTTTAAGCTTGCTGTATTTTTTATTTGCCACTTATTTTATTAAATGATAAATTAATTTTACATCTTATGTGCTCAAACCGTCAGTAGTAGGTTTACCGAAAACTAAATGTAATCAGCAGGAATTATTATGCTTACTTTACGTAATGATTTAACAACATTTTGTAGTTAAAATGCTGTAACCAACTTTTTACCATTGATAAAACAAAGAGAAAATTTATTCCAAGAAAATGAAAAATTACATGTGTTTGTAATTAGACTGTATAATATTATAAACCACCTTTCCACCATTTAGGACAGACTTCTTAATAATTAATGTTTTTTTTCTGCCGTAATTGAGTGAGAGGTAAGTCATCCTCTTGTTCTGTTCTCTTTAATTTCTTTGTGTAATTACTACAATTAAAAAAAAGTAACCAAGTTGTCCCAAGGTAATCAATAATGTCAGAAATGCTAAATAGTAAATTCTTCAGTAGAGAAGATTAAATAGCTTTTTTAGTCGTTGTGTTGTTTTTAAATGCAATCATTATTCCCCAGTATTAATAATTTTCTTCACATATTTTATAAGGTGTAAATCTTATTAAACGATGACTGAAAATAATTTTCAAGGAGTGCTCAAAAAAAGATTTACCCTACTTTTTTTGCTCGTCTGTGTAAATTGTACAGTACATTGTGGGTAAAGTATAGTACGAAATCAAATTAATTGATTAATTCATGCAATAACAAAATATTCGCAATAAGAAATATACTCATTTCTAAATTTTATATCAGTCGAAACCGAATTGTGGGGTGATTATTAGATTGCATTAACTTTTTGTTTTTAAATAGATCTTATTAAAGAAAACGTATCTTTCATAAGTATCAAAATGCTTTACTTACCAAATTGACATGCAAAGATTACTCCCTCGAAAGGATTTCTTTTGCTACGATGCTAATGGGTGTGTGGAGATTGATGACCTATACCCGAAAAACGGCGTCTCCTTTTGACTCCTTTATACTTTTAAGATCCTCAAAAACTTGTGTTATCTTTAATAGTAATATCATTTGATTTTTAGCCTAGAACGCTCCTTCTATCTGAATGGAATTTTATTTTGTTTTTGTTTATCTTTTTCTCACTACTAATGTTAGGTTAATTTTTTGTAAGTACGAAATGTTTTCGAAAACTGGTTTTACATGCTTTTAGATCATATATAGCTTTTGCCACGATATGAACAATTTTAGATAATTTGTATATAGATATATATTGATATAGTGATGTTCCTCACTCAGATTTATCTCCTTCTCGGTATGACGTGAACTTCTACCACTGACACGTTCCACACACACATACACAAATGTACACTTGTGATTGCGCAAATCTGGCACAAGACTGTTTTTACAGTTTGCCGCTGAAATGGTTTTTGCCGCTTCTTTCTTTATTTCGATTGCTTCCACCTCTCAAAGTTTATAAAGTGTTTCTCAGCTCGATTCATTCAAGACTTTTTCAGAACATTTTCTCGACCGCTTTTTTTGACGAACGCAAAATTTAAGGACTAAGGCGAATATGTAAACCTTAACGCAAGAGTTCAATTTGAAAAACGACAAATAGTTTCTGCATTTTTATTTTTTTCCGTTCAATATTTGTTTGATTTTTGCTTTTTTTCCGTTAAAAACACACAAAATAAATTTAACAAATTTTGGCTATTTCCGTTTTTGTATTCTTTTTTGTTTGACTTTTGGTTTTGAATTTCAGTTTTCACTTCTGGTGTTGCATTTTCTGTTTCGTTGCTCTATTTTCTGTTTGTTATCCTGTTATCGGTTTCAGTTACGGGTTTTATCTCTTGAATTCTGCTATTGGGTTGGGATTCTATGGAGGCGGGTTGTAAGGCTATTTCTGGTTCTGATTCTGTTTCGATTGGCTTCGGTTGCTATTTTCGTTTGTTTCGGTTGCTTCGCTCTGTTGCTTGTTGTGTTTGGTAGCTATTTCGTGTGGCTATTTTCGTTTGTTGATTTGGTTTGCTGGTTTGTTGGGTGTTTCCTTTTGGTTGTGTTATTCCTTATTTGTTGCGCTTTGATTTATTTCTCTGTTTAGTTTGTTTAGTTATGCTCTTTATTATGGTTACAACTTTTTATATTATTGCTTTTGCTCTTGTTATTTTTTGTTCTATTAATTTTTTGATTTTGTAGTTGTTATCGGTTGGTTGTTTGTTGCAGTGGTTGTAATTGTTGCTGTTATTGTTGTATTTGTTGTTGCGGTGTTTGTAGTTGTTGTATTCCAAATTTTGTTGTGAATTTTGTTTGTTAAATTTTGAGAAACTAACTAAAAATCACTTTTTGTTTTTTCATACAACTGAAAGTTAACTTTAATTTGTTGTACTATTTTCTTTTGTTGTTGTTGTAGTTGATGTTATAAAATTTTGTATCGTTGAATTGGTTGCGTTAAATTATATTCAAATCATTAATAAGAATGTTTGAAATAAAAAAGGTAACAGATGGCAAATAAGTTGTTATCGTTGTCGTTTATTATTTTATTACATTTGTATTATAATTATATCTTCGTTCCGTTCGTTTGGTATTATACTGACAGTATTATAGTGATTATATTATTATTTGTTTAAACAAAACAATATTTCAGTAAGTATCAACAACGTTTTAACGTAATGTTTAAAAATGTTCCAAACAGTCAAAAAGCACCTGCAAAAGAAGAAGATGTCCGATTAGTGGCTTTTGGAGTAACAGCAGTTTTTCCAGCTATTGGACCTGTAAATTTTTACAAGTACCAATGGAAAACTGCTTGGACTATATAATAAAACTAATTGAGTTCTTTTTAAATAACACGTCCAAAGAAAACATAGTTCATCGTGCCCTACGGCTCTTGGTTCCGGATTCCTTCTCTTTACTTATCGCGCTTCCTGTTGCCTTATAAAATCAACACATGGCATAGACCCCCCACGCACACACACAATCTCACCCACAGACACATCTACACCCACAAACCACCCACCACACCAACCACTTCTCTTCTATTCCTAACCCTAGACACCAGTGTTTTGTATAGGGGCACGCATTGTCTAAACATCGGAGAGGACCCCAAAGAGAGCCGCTCGAGAGAGAGAGGGCGCAAGGACAAAGCCGGAAAGCTGGAAAATATGGGAAACTAAGCGAACAACACAATTTTCAAGTTCAAAACGCCGCCAGATGATGGCCCCGCGAGGGTGGGTCATTGTGGGTGGTAGGCGCAGAAAACAAAGCAAACCCATCCAAACTAAGCAAAACAGGCAACTTGTGATACGATCTAATGCAGACAATAGCAGTCGAAAAAGCAGCGGCAACGCCAGCTAAATAAAAGTTGGGCGACGCCGACTGCACTTAGTCCGGGCAGATTTATGGATAGCGATACAACTCACACGAATACAGAGCCACAGATACACGGCTTTCTTCTTTTTGCTATGAAACGGAACACAACGGGTAAGTGAATCAACCGCCGGCAACGCCAATTCCACCCGCCAAACACAAAAACACAAAAGTTCCGAATAGTTGAACAGAAATAGTTGAACCGCATCGGGGAGAGTCAATATCCGTAAATGCGGCAGATAGCTCGCTCTGCTTTTGGGCTGGGCAAACTAACGAGTCTATACTGGCTACGAATTTGCTATTTTATAGCCATCCAATGCTTCCCTTGAAGCTGAAATTCTCTGCTTGGTATTCCATCTGACGGGCTTCGGTCTTAATGATCTTCACTTGCTTGAACTTAATTAAATTACATATTTACTTCAGATTTTCAAAAACACTTATCATATTTTACACAATTACATTCGAAAAGAGAGTTCATTCAAACTTCAACAACTCCAACAATGAATACAATTAGCTATGCTTATGTACATATGTATGTATATTTCAAAACTCTATTGCCAATAAAAATAGGCCAATTTATAAAGAAAAATTTTGGACCAAAGATTGCAAAAATAGCACTGCGGGAGTAGCCCTTTTCCCGGAAGACCCACAACGCAGAAGTAGCCTTTGAAACAGAATAGAAACACGGAACTACGTTTTCTTTGGGCGCGCGAAATTGCTGGAAAATCGCGCGAACACTCCAAGAGCCAGCGAGCTCCGCGAAACGCACCGAAAACGGCCAAAAAGATGAATATGTGCAAAAATCTTTTGCATACGCTCAAGAACCCATGAAAGCGTCGACGGCCAAGCCGAGGCCGCAGTCGCGGTCGCTGCCTGCGTTGGCGTCGGCGGCCGCAGGAGCCGTGAGAGCAGAGAGAGCTAAAAAGAAACTGAATAAACCTTCTTATGCAAGTGTGGAAGGGGGTTAAGGGGCGGTTGGCGCACAAAGCTTTTTACGGACATTCGCGCTCAGACAACAACAACGAAGCGAAAATTGAACGAAGCGAGCCCAAAAAGACGACGAGAACTTGGCCCACGCCGCCCCCCGCCCCAAGAGAGTGGCCCCGCGAGAGAGTCTAGTGCTCCGAGAGAAGAGCGCTGCTCAAGCCCAAGACTCTACGCGTGTGTATGTGAGAGATGGACAGAGAGCAATGGCATAGAGAGTGAGACAGCAAAAGGGGGGAGGGCACAACATCACCAGCGCAGCAAAAGTAAAGCAACAAAAAGCGTCGGTAAAAAGTTCGCAAAAAACAACTTGGCGGTGTAGGCGTGTGTGGATGTGCTTGTGCTGTATCTACATCTGTGCACACTGATTCTCGTCCGTGTGCATCTAGGCGAGTGTGAGTGCGTGTCGCGCGACTCGCATGAGTCCCGCGGTCGACGTACGCGTCGCTGCGACTGCGGCCTTGCGTCGCGTGCCTTTGCAGCTGAAGTTTTGCTGCCCGTTTTGGGTGCCCGTGCTCCGACTCCCGCCCCGCAGAGGGTTTATCCGGCCATGGGCGGAAGAGGGGCTGTGTCTGGTCACCAGGGGGGGTTAGTTCAACCCCCTCCCCTCTGCGCAGATCCTCCGGCTGGTCGTCTGGCGTTACTTTTGGCGGCAGCGCGTGAAAGTGTTACGATTTGGAAACTGGCCGAGCTTAGAAGTGGGTAAATCAGTCGCATTCGCCGGGGGTCGGGAGCAGAGGCAGGGTTTCCACGCGCCAAAATTGGAGTCCTGAGCTTAAAGCCATGTTAGCGGCCGTTTGACTAATTAACTTTTGCCAACCATCCATAATTCCACCATCGTCTGCCAGTACAAAAATCGAGTGGACTTATAGTTGCTAAGATCATTTTTTGAAAGACAAACGTTTACCTGTTTAATTTAGCTTTTCTTTTGGTTGTTATACAAGCAATATGCACGATTCACGAGATGCAAATATAGTGGAATAAACCTTATTTAACATAAATTCCAGAAGTTAAGAACCGCTTCAACAATTTTCGGCTCATAATACCGAGATAGCGAAATCAACATATTTGAGAATGTATTCATATAAACCGAAACAATTGTTAAAAAATAAATTCTAGGGTCTATGCTGTGGATGTTCGCTAGTCAATCCCGCGGCTGATTCTACTACTCAATGGAAACATATGCCAAATGCTATATGTACATATATAAACTTATCTCCATCGGCTGCGTTGGCTTAATCAGCCGGCGTTGTTGTTGCGCCTGGCCAACGGGGGGCTCCGTCCTATCCGGTACTATCAGTAGAAAAACAAAAGTGCTCACTTATAAATATTTATTAAAAACAAAATGATAAAGCCAATTGAATCGCAGCAAAACAACAAATGTCGTCGAACGTACAATGGCAAATGCTAACCGGCTAATTTCCAGAATGCAATATATTCTGTGTCTCTCTGAAAATTTTAGCTTAACTTGAAAATTTCGACAGAATGGACACTAAATGGTCATCTAACTCCCGTATTCATCCCTCATCCGCGAATCCTTCCGACCTGCGATACTCTCGTTCACGCTGTCCACTATTTCGATGATATGCTGTTGGTGGTTCATAATTTCATGGACTTTCAAAGCGTTCTGCTGAATGGCTAAGTTGTGGGCTTGTCTGAGGTCGGTCGAGCTGTCAACCTCGGTCAGATTGGGGGACTTCTTTCCACTGCAGACGAGGAAGCTGGGCTTCCCGCAAAGGCTTAAGTCAACCGCCTGAGCTCCACTCTCGCCATCTACCGGCGTCTTGGCCAGTCGGACTTTCTGCCGACAACCGTTGGACGAGGGCCTGAAAATTTCGGATTGTGATTTACTCATTGTGTTGTGTTCTATATTAGAAGTTTGACTCAAGTGAATCGCTTCACTGTATTTGATATAGACATTGACTTTTAACCCGGCTTGCTTGAGAGTTATATTTTACTGAAAGAACCCAAAAAGACTACTACTGCTATGAGGTCCAGTTTTCTGATCAGACGCTGCTAGCCGTGTAATGGGCATCTGCTCCTCATGGCCAGGAAGAGCGCCTTCACCCACCATCCTACTTAATCTGTACAGGCGGAGTCCTGTTTTTAGACCACGCCACCTGTCAGGAAGGAATCCCACTCATAACGGTGGTCGAATCTTTCGCCAGCAATATCAACTTTCTCTGCGGCATATCCCAAAATGTAACGTTTGGTGGGATTGTGCGGCTGGACGTGTTAAGGAAGGACGTCCCCGATAAGGAAAACGACGTGGAGCTCTTGGAGGAGATTCTTCTGAACCTGCAGGGCATACGTCAGCCGGGAACACCACTTCGAAGGGCTTTCGGCTGGTCTCTGAATTCAGAGTTTCCTCCTTAAAGTGAGGCACCGTCGCCGTCTAAGCCGTGAAGTGTGGCAACGCCGCACAGCACGGCCAACAATAGACACTCTCGTTTGGCGCCAATACGAACGACAACAATGTACAACACCAGAGCACTCTGCTGAGAGGGCACGTCAAGTGCAGAGAGAGTCCGAGACCGAATCGGATAGGAGCGGGGGTGGCGGGGGCGATAGGAGTGTGCACAAAAACATTTGCCGGCTGCTTAGTTTTTTTGCCGGTGCAAAAAGTCGACAGCGAGAGAATGCCGAAAGCTTAGACTCTCCCCCCGATTTAGTTTCAGATTCACATTCACATTCGCATTCACATTCGGATTCCGATTTCGACCTCCCCCTGCCCCTCATTACCACCCCGGTGCCTCATAAGCGTCATCACCATCGCCAAGTCACACACTGCGTATACATAATCCAAATAAAAAGCTATCTTCAAATAGTTGTTGCTCCAGCAAGTAGCATTTGTTGTTTTTAGCATAAGTGTATCTGCCCCAGGGTTTGGCATCGGGACAATGTGAGAGCGCCCTGCTAAATCATTGTTTTTGTTTGCCCTTTCGTGAAAGTGGCCAAGATCGAAGGTACATGTGCTGCCACGGCGAATGCTCTCTGTTTTTGTGGTCGTATCTGCTGATAAGGCGCCCTTTTTTTTACTGCTTCGCTCTGATATGCTCTAATCTTATCGCGAGCGAAAAGCGCACTTCATGAAATACTTCCCAGCGCGTATTCTTTTCGCCTTTTTGCCAAAGTAGTTAACTCAAATATTAGGTCACACAAAAAGCCGGTTTCTGTTGTATTCTGCTGTTCTTGTTGCTGGCGCTGTTATCTTGTGTGGAGCTTGCATATGTGGGTGAGCTTTGCTCGTGTGTGAGCTGGCAAGCCGGTTTCGGACGTGGTTGCTTTTTGCGACTTTGTCGACTTTGGCTATGTAAATTTCAGACTTCCCGCTCCCTTCAAAGCATTTGGTCCAAGTGCCAACAGAAAGAGCAACAAGAGAAATGGAACGTTTAAAAGATGAATTTGGCAGGCAGAACAGACTGTGGGGTTTTCCTGATGGCCTTCATCTAAATTCGCAGAGACCGTAAATAATGACTATTTTTATTTTTTAAATAAGGAAATCCCTCACTTATAAAGGTCCTAGAAAAAAATGACACACCCAATTTTCTTTCTATCATCATAAATAGTTAATTTTTACTTTGTTTTTGAACGCAAAACATTGTTTTTGAGTACTTAACAACACTTACTTTATAATCATTATTTCTCTTAAACAATACATACAGTGTATTTTATTGTTAAAAAAAACATTCAATGATTGAAAAATTTTTTCTTATTTAATTATTAAGAACATTAAAATATATATTTTATATATATTTAACTTACTGTTCATCTTCATTACATGTTACAAGTCAGAAAAAAATATTTATAAATACTGTATTTTGGAATATTTGTCTTAATAAACTCACTAAGAAATTTTAGTATAATAACAATAATATTTTTATACCCGTTACTCGTAGAGTAAAAGGGTATATTGTATTCGTGCAAAAGTATGTAACAGGTAGAAGGAAGCGTTTCCGACCCTATAAAGTATATATATTCTTGTTCAGGATCACTAGCCGAGTCGATCTAGCCATGTCCGTCTGTCCGTCTGTCCGTCTGTCCGTCTGTCCGTCTGTCCGTCTGTCCGTCTGTCTGTCCGTATGAACGCTGAGATCTCGGAAACTATAAAAGCTAGAAGATTTATATTTTGCATGCAGATTTTAGGAGTTCCTACGCAGCGCAAGTTTGTTTCAAACAGGTGCCACGCCCCCTTTAACGCCCACAATCGCTTATATACGATTTTATTTAAATATAAATTTAAATATTTCGGAAAAGTAAAAATGCAGTTTTATTGTGTTTATCAATACCTATCGAAATGTAGAAGAAATTTTTCAAATCGGACCATTCGTTAAAAAGTTATGCGTGATCAAAGTTTCTATCTCCATCTCCCTCGCACTCCTTTTACCTGAGTAACGGGTATCTGATAGTCGGGGCACCCGACTATAGCGTTCTCTCTTGTTTCAAATAAGAATCTGGTAATTTGATAAGAAGTTATTTGATAAACAAGATATTAATGCTCCTATGAATCATATTGTTATATGAAAGAATTTAAGAATTCAATGCAATTTGAGCTATTGAAATTAAATTGTATTCGACGGTACTGAAACTATATTTAGTTTAGAATTAATCAGTTAATGAGAAAACTTTGCTAAGATAAATTTCGCTTACAACTTTTAGGATATCGATTTACTTGCTTTATGTTCAAATCCGACAAAGTTATTACTTTACAGACGAATCGCACCGATAGTCTGCTAAAAGAGATTATTGTATATACATATATAACCAAGACTTTTAAGAAGCAGATTAGTCCAGAAAAAAGTTATGATTTGTATTTTTAATTCTTTTCTCAAAGTTAGAAAGCAAAAACTTGTCAATCCGATACTCGTTGGATGGAAATCTGAAAAAATTTATTTATAAAAATTTTTAATTTTTAGGGCTGTATGTATATTTAATTGTCTAGGGGGCAGACGATTAAATATACAGCTCTAAATATTCCACTACTTTTAAAATTTAACACATGTGTATGAAATAACTAACTTTTTTTTTTAAATTAAAACAATGATACACCAAGTAGGTCAGAAGGAGACCTTACTTTTTTCATTTAAGGGTTCTTAAGCATTTTTATTGTAATAAAAAGCTTGATCTAAATAACTCAATCTTACAAAATTTCTGAGAACATTTTGCGAGGAAAAGTTAAAAAAAGGGTATTATCTAAATATTATAATTCGTTTCTCTTCAAAAAAAAAAAAAAGAATTGAGTCCTTAATTTTGAAAAGCGGAAAGCCAAATAAATGTTACCTAAAGGTGATAGATTTCCCAGTAAACATATTTCCGGCAAAGAGCATCGATTAGCCAGGAGCGAAATTTAATAGAACCCAGATGCAGAACCCACACAGGCACAAATTATTGCATGTGTGGGCATATAGACAGGCGATTACCATTTTCGTAATTTTCAGTAAAAAGGCTTTTAATTTGATGGGAAAACATAAAGGAGTTGACCAGGACCCAAAAAGCCCTCACGGGGACTTCATACGTACATACGTAGGTTGCCCCAGGATAAATTCCAGGGCCACAATACCATCGCCATCACCAGCAGCAGCAGCAGCAGCAGCATACCAGTACCACCCACCAACCACCCCTGGATTGGGGCAGTAGCTGGCTCTCGTTCAGGATATGCAGATAACTGTAAATAACCGATTATATGCACATATATTTCCGCACCTATGTGCCATACACATTTTTATGTATGCAAGTATATCGCGGCACATATGTACAGGGCAGAGTTTAAGCCTGTTGTCGTTGTTGTTGCTTAATTTACAGCCTTATGTCACTTTTTGGTGCATTACACTTTTTCATTATCGCGCAGCAGCACCCAAAAACAGAGAGAGCGAAAGGGAGCGAGCCCCACCGCTCCCTCTCGCTCTCTCCGTGTCGGCTGGCTATGGCTATCTCGCTCTGCAAAAGTCCGAGGAAAAGTGAAAGAGGAGCAAGAGCGCACATCAAAGGGAAATGAGTTTTCATTTAGTCTCATACAAAAGCGGAAATGAATCGAAATAAATAAATAAATGGCACCTGTCCCAGCCCGCCGAGTACTCGGCTACCCACACCACACCCACTCGCATTACATACGATCCCCCGCCATCCCCCTTTCCCATGAGAAATTTTCCGCATGCGCAGGGAGAGATGGCGGAAGAATGCAGCAGCAATCCGCTGTCTCGCTCTGGCACGGCGTGCATTCAACCCGGCAACGCACCTGAGCAGCCCCTGCGCCTCCACCACCCACCGCCACCCACTGCCCACTGCAATCAGCCCCCTTCGAGGCGTTCTCATTTTCGCGCTGCATTCCGCTTCGACGAGTGTTCTTTTGGCCTTTTTGCAGCGGAAAGCCGAACTGAACGCGTTTCTTGTTTGTTTTTCCCGGCGACAAGCCCCCGGTTCCACCCTCGGTCCCCCCGTTTTGTTTCGGTTTGGCCTTATCAAAGTTTGGCGCTCTCCGGCGCGCTTTCTAGTTGCCGACACCCCTTCCGTCTTCCTCCGCGCCTTTCGCTTCGTGCGCCGTTTTGTATTTTGTATTTTGTTTAGGTTTTTGTTGTTTTGTCGTTTGGCCGTTTTTACTTTGACTTTCATTCAACAGTCTTCGTCGCGTCGGGAGTCGCCTCTTCGCGACACAGAAACGATGCCCGATGCTACAGCTAGGAAATAGATCACAAAAGGGTTAAAAAAAAAACCTCGTCGAGGTCGGAAAACACAGGCGAGCACGCACACACTTCTAATGAAAATTAAAGCGATCCGAAGACTTTCAAGGGATGCTGCAAGTGATTCCAGTCAGCCGCTATTTAAAGTCAATTTTGCCATTTCACCTCATATCAAGTTAGTTAGTTAGTTAGTTAGCTAGTCGTACTGGTTCATTGACTGGATTCGGTGATTCATTTATAGGAGCAGACTTATCTTCACATGAAATGTAATTTCATATTCACATGAGAAATATAGATGGCTTATTACTACTACGCCCAGAAAAAATCTATAATAATTTATTAATTCAAGATTTTCCATTTGACATACCATGACTCTTAGTCATTCTATTGCACGTTTAGTAATCCGAAAATAAAAGCGGACGGCAAACACATCTCTTTAGGTCATTACGACTATTTAAGAATTTGCAATCATTTTATTTTTTGTCGAAAAAAGCGAATCAATTTTTGTTTGTTTCGAACGCGAGAGCGGAGTTTTCTAAACTAATTTTGTTAATCAGATGCATCGACCAGCGCAGCTAACTAGCGGCAAAAACAAAACCACAAACCCAGCCGCAACAACAACAGCGAAAACGTCGACGCCAGCGTAATAGAGAAATAGGGAGGACGGTGGGCGGTAAATGGGCGTTCTCTGCGGTTTAGGGCTGTAATAGGGGTAGTATTTGCATAATTTACATAAAAACGCAACACATACCCCCGTTTGGCAGAGGCTAAGGCTTTTATTTGGCCTTTTTGGGGCTGGACACAGGATGCGCTTAGATTTAGACCAGACAAACACTGGCGCGCAGACACAAACACACTCTCACGGGAGTAGGTAGTAGGCACTCACTCATGTTAAGGGGACTTTCCCTTTCGACAGAAAATCAGGATAATTTTCCAACACAGAATCAAGTGGCGAGCCAAAGTTGTAATGTTGTACTAAATCAGGCAAAATAAAACTTATGCGACTAAACCGAAAATTTTGAATGTGTGTTGCTGTTGACAAAGCATTTTCGAAACTGATTTTGCCCCGACACGACGCACTGCCGCATTTGTCGATGCCCAGCAACCAAAACTGCAGCCAGAAAAAACTCATTATGAGAGTCGTTCACTGTCGACGCAGTCAGCGCCCAGCCACAAAAGTGGGTCGGGGCCGGGGTTTGGGCCACGCACGTCAATAATTAGCAGCCCTATTAATGCGAATTCCGACCACCTCGCTGCATCTCCCGCTTTTGCCATCGCCCAGTGGGTGTCGATTGAGTTTGGTATGTTTCTCCTCTTTCGCATTTTAATTTATTCGATTATTTTGATGTTTGCGCATCGTCATCAACATAATCAGCAACAGCAGCCTGCGCCGACTGCGCTTGCGATTGCAGTCGCAGCAGCAGCGGCAGAAGTGCATTATTATTGTTGCACCCATCCCCCAGACCCTGCCTCTGTATCCAGCCCACAAAGTAGCCCGTCCATTGTCCCATAGCATTCGGGATGCGGATCTCTTTCTGCGTCTCCGCCTGCCGTTTCATTCGCTGCACAGTTTTTTAATTCTTTTTAGGTGCGTTCCACACAAAAAGTGCATTCATTATTTTTTCTCTCGGCGCCAATCATTCACAGTTTTTTCTGAACCAGCACTTAACTCATGGATTGCGGTCATTTCCTCTAGGGCTTAGTGACTAACCACGCGAAGAAGCCTTTTGGGTTATGTAGCGTGGCGCGAATTCGACTAAAGTCATTTAATGTCCCAAGAAAAGTAAGCAAATGATTATCGAAAAGGTCCTAAATAAACCCTCTTGCCCACGCTCTCTAAGTGAAGCCTAATAAAGCACTTAATAAGTTGCTAAAAATGTATATTTAAATTTGTAACATTTAAATTAGATAAATAATTGTTTAATTGATTTTGAACAACTCATAGGAAGTGTATGTGATTGGAGGCTACAACCCGTCCAGTCTGTAATAAAAAAGATATTATAATACAATTTACTATTAATTTTTACCTGTTTTTTCAGCTGCATTCGTTAAGACCTGGCGACCAACCAAAATGCAACTCCCTTCTCTTGATAGGGCGGTTCATCGGCAACCGCCCATCAGCAGCAACGCATTATTTTCGCGCTTGTTGTTGTATTCTGCGTGCACAAACAATATTTTTATTTTTTTAGCATTTTATTCGATTTTATTGTCATTTTGCGTAGCTCAAACCAGAGACCACCCACTCCAGATCCTCCCCAAAATGGGACTCGAATACATGGCTGGAAATAATCGTCGACTGGGTTTGTGCATATGTACTCGTGTCGAAATGGGAAATTAGTGGTGAGCTCGCCCACGGGATCCTAGCAAGGAACAAAGAACAGATCTGAATCCAGCCATAATTTTAACACATTGCCAACAATCTGGTGGTACATAAATCGCCAATACTTATGGATTCGGCTACGTGTCTACGCAATAATTGAATGTGGCTGTTATTATTGTGGGAAAAATTATAATACATTGTTGCAGTTTTACCATTCCCAACGTTTTTATGTAGCAATATGTAATATAATCTTCATACAATAATGACAAGCGCAATAATTAATTAATATCCTTAATTATATTTGCAGTGCACAGGCTTTGAGGTCCCGCACTATCAGTTGAACAATTGCAAAAAAGGATTGGTTGCTTGGCTGCACTCGAGCATCGATTATTTTTTCCGACTAGAATCCAAGAACAGTACCTTGTATTGCCAACTGATACATTTCGGCATGCGGCGTAGCATAAGAATTCGCCAACTTATCTCTTTATTTAATATTGTCCCACCACGCTGATTATCCGCTGTTCAGATCAAGAATTGTACTGTTCGCCCACGTACCCGGAAATTCCCTCAAAAAAGAAAGTGATCGAGTTATGGATCACGACCGTTGGGACCACTGCAAGCAATAGTCAGGATGGCCGAGTGGTCTAAGGCGCTGCGTTCAGGTCGCAGTCTACTCTGTAGGCGTGGGTTCGAATCCCACTTCTGACAAACATTTTTTTTGACCCTACGTGTTTTATTCGTTGCTCCACCATTCGAAATAATGCAACAAAAATACATTTTACATGGCATGCATCACACTGTACACACACTCCTTGTTATTTGCTGCCCTTTATGTACACGCATTGTTGCCATTCACAGCAAAAAAAGTATACAAACCAAATTGATTTTTATACAGCCTTTCCAAATGTTTTATTTAACAAACCACTAGCAACCCTTAAAAAATGCCGGCGACTTTCACATATGCGAATTTTGGGCCTTCGTTTTTTAATGATGTGAATTCGATGTACGAAATTTTCATTAATGCTCCGTGCGACCTCCCCTCATTGAGCGGATGGAAGAGCGAGTGCGACAGAGACATCCACTGGGGCGGCGGTCCAGGAGAGGTTGGGTCATGGCTGTAGGCTTAAAGTGCGTCATGTACAGGTCAGGCAGCGCCGGAGTGGGAGGAACAGTCATAGACATGGCGGAGCATGGAGCATATGCAGAGCCTTTACATAGGTATGTACATGCACTCAGCTATGTACAACATAAACTCCGGTGTTTATGCAGTGCGGTTTACGGCCACCAGCAGACCCGCACTCTGAGCCGGACCAGGCCAGATCTTTGTTTGTCGTGTCAATCCTTTTTCAAAAAATAATTGAATGTTATATTCAATTAATTGTTCGTTAGTCGGCAGCACCTATTTCCATCCCCACCGCTGCAGCTGCTGCCGGGCCGCGAAACAAATTGGCTGCAATCGCACTGGCTCTCGATGAACAGAGCCTGATAGCTAATGGATAATGTGACCCCGTAATTGGATTATCGACGAGTGAATAACCCGCCAAATTTACTGTCCTTCTGTCTGGCTGAACTACAGTTAAGAAACATCCCATGCGTGATAAGGAAATTAAGTAAACTCCGACCCTATAAAGTATATATATCCTTGATTAGCATCACCAGGCGAGTCAATCCAGCCATGTTTGTCTGTCCGTCCGTCTGGCCGATTCTACGTAAGTTTGGATATGTGAAGGAGACTTTTCCGACCATGTAAAGTATATACATATCTTGATTAATATCATCAACCAAATTAGCCGTGCCCGCCCTTCTCTCTTTCTTTCCGTTTCTAAAAAAACTGGTCTTTCAGTTTATAGGCCATCTAGGTTCAAGATTTGGGGAAAAGTATTTTTTAATGTAGGTACAACGACTACGACTATTACGATTTCCTGCAATCATTTCATTAAATATACACAATTTCAAGTATTCACTTACACACGGTAGTTGCCTATGAATTTAGAGTTTTTTCATAAAATAGCAAAGCGCTACAAGTATGGCTCGACCCAAAGTTTCTCAATGACATCAGAAATGAATCTCTATTTATTAGTCTCGTATATTTTGTTCAATAAAATTATTGTTCATAATTACTACGTACTACTATAATTTTATAAATCTGTGTGTATACCATTATCAGGAGACATTTTGATTTCACGTATTCATGAATTTATGAAATATGTGTTTGTATATATATATATATATATAAGCATAGAATATATTACATAACTTTCATACAAAACGAGCGTTGTTTTCAAGCATTTACGCACATTACCCTTTGTAATTATACCCGTTACTCGTAGAGTAAAAGGGTATATTGTATTCGTGCAAAAGTATGTAACAGGTAGAAGGAAGCGTTTCCGACCCTATAAAGTATATATATTCTTGTTCAGGATCACTAGCCGAGTCGATCTAGCCATGTCCGTCTGTCCGTCTGTCTGTCTGTCTGTCCGTATGAACGCTGAGATCTCGGAAACTATAAAAGCTAGAAGATTGGCATTTTGCATGTAGATTTTAGGAGTTCCTATATACTTTATAGGGTCGGAGATGTCTCCTTCACTGCGTTGCACACTTTTGACTAAAATTATAATAACCTCTGCAAGGGTATAAAAATATATTCATATGGCGAATATATACAATTTTTAATTAAATTAAAGATAAGTATAATCTGTTCTTGGAGTTTTCGAGATCTCGACGCAAGTTTCTTTCAAAATAGTGCCACGCCCCCTCTGACGCCCACAAGCCACAAGCTGTGGCCACAGTTTTGATGCTATTATGAAAATTTTAATTGATATGTATTTGTTTCATCAATACCTATCGATTGGCCTAATAAAAGTTTGCCACGCCCACTCTAACGCCCAAAAACCTTTCCGCCTTTCATGGCGCCATCTAACGGACGATTTTGGAACAGCTGGCCAAGGTGCTCAACAGAGTCAACGTTAATTCTCGATAAGGATTTTTATTAAAGGAAATTGCGATGGTTTTCATTTGTCAATACCGAACTATATCCCAAGAACTATGCAAATCAATCAAGTAAGCCAAATTGAAGGTCTGATTCAAACAATGGCGTATGTGTTTATGTATGTAAGCATTGCACTCAAAAACATAAACATAAACACAGCTGTTGGTGCAGGACAAAAGCTGCCTGCGCTAAAGAAGCGCTGGTGCTGATGCTCGTGCTGAAAAGCTGCCAGCTCTTAGAGATCGCCGAATTCAAATTGATAATTTGAACTGAGTAACGGGTATCTTATAGCCGAGGCACTCGACTATAGCGTTCTCACTTGTTTATAAGTGATATTTATGGGTTTAACTAGTTATATTTTGTTATTATAAATGATTCCCGTTACACGTAAAGTAGAAGGGTATATTGAATTCGTTAAAAGATATGTACATAAATGGGCTTCCATCGCTATAAAGTGCCTATATTTTTAATCTGGATCAATAGCCGATCTCCGTCTGGCTCTCTGTCCGCCTGTATCAACGTCGAGATCTCGAAAACTCCAAGAACAGATTATACTTATCTTTAATTTAATTAAAAATTTTATATATTCGCCATATGAATATATTTTTATACCCTTGCAGAGGTTATTATAATTTTAGTCAAAAGTGTGCAACGCAGTGAAGGAGACATCTCCGACCCTATAAAGTATATATTCTTAATCAGGATCACCTCCTGAGTTGATATAAGCATGTCCGTCTGTCCGTATGTCTGTCCGTCAGACTGTCCGTCTATCTGTTTCTACGCGAACTAGTCTCTCAGTTTTAAAGATATCGAATTGAAACTTTGCACACACCCTTCTTTTCTTTGCACGCAGTACATATATAAATCGGAACGGCCGGGATCGGCTGACTATAGCTTCCATATAACTCATTGATCGAAAATGCCATAACTTTGGTGTTTGTTAAGTTAGAAAGTTGGGATTTCTATGGGTTTTATATTTGGCTAATCAATCCGACTTACCGAATTTCATAAGGATCGGCCGACTATATCGTACAGCCGCCATATAGCTGATTTATCGGAAATGCCATAACTTTGGTGTTTGTTAAGTTAGGAAGTTGGGATTTTCTATGGGTTTTATATTTGGCCAATCAATCCGACCTACCGAATTTCATAATGATCGGCTGACTATATCCTATAGCCGCCATATAACTGATTGATCGGAAATGCAATTCTGCACTATTTTCAGAACATTTTCTAAACTAAAAATTAAACTTCTAAAAAACTCAGCAACATTTTTAAACTAAAATACCCTATAACAAGAAAGGAAACAAACTTCGGCACTTATATAAACCTAAAATACTTATATTAAATAAAATATTATATTAATAAAAAACATTACCATGTCGATTTTGGGATGCATTATGCATTGTTTCTATGGCAGCTATATGATATTGTTGTCCGATTTTCTCAAACGAATATTTTGGTCAATAGAAAAACAGCAAAGAAATGTTTATTAATTTGTAGTTTTTATACCCTTGCAGAGAGTATTATAATTTTGGTCAAAAGTGTGCAACGCAGTGAAGTCTCTTCTCCGACCCTATAAAGAATATATATACATGATCAGGATCACCTCCTGAGTTGATATAAGCATGTCCGTCTGTCCGTCTGTCTGTTTCTACGCAAACTAGTCTCTCAGTTTTAAAGATATCGAATTGCAGAGTACACACCCTTCATTCCTTTGCACGCAGTATATAAGTCGGAACGGCCGGGATCGGCCGATTATATCCTATAGCTTCCATATAACTGATTGATCGAAAATGCCATAACTTTGGGGTTTTTAAAGTTAGGAAGTTGTGATTTTTTATGAGTGTTAAGAATGCTTCATATGAATAATTTTGGAGAATATAATTTACAGAATATTCTGCAAGGGTATATCAACTTCGGCTCCGCCCGAAGTTAGCTTTCCTTTCTTGTTTTAATTTTTATACCCTTGCAGAGGGTATTATAATTTTGGTCAAAAGTGTGCAACGCAGTGAAGAAGACATCTCCGACCCTATAAAGTATATATATTCTTGATCAGGATCACCGCCTGAGTTGATATAGCCATGTCCGTCTGTCCGTCTGTCCGTCTGTCTGTCCGTCTGTCTGTTTCTACGCGAACTAGTCTCTCAGTTTTAAAGCTATCGAATTGAAACTTTGCACACACCCTTCTTTCCTTTGCACGCAGTATATAAGTCGGAACGGCCGGGATCGGCCGACTATATCCTATAGCTGCCATATAACTGAACGATAGGAAATGCCATAACTCTGCTGTTTGTAAAGTTAGGAAGTTGGGATTTTCTATGACTTCTTTATTTGGCCAATCAATTCGACCTACCAAATTTCATAAGGATCGGCCGGCTATATCCTATAGCTCCCATATAACGATAGGAAATAGCATAACTTTGGTGTTTTTAGAGTTAGGAAGTTGGGAAGTTCTATGGGTTTTATATTTGGCCAATCAATCCGACCTACCAACTTTTATAGGGATCGGCCGACTATATCCTATAGCTGCCATATAACTGAACGATTGAAATTGCCATAACTTTGGCGTTTTTAAAGTTAGGAAGTTGGGATTTTTATTAGTATTAAGAATGCATCATATGAATAATTTTGGAGAATATTATTTACAGAATATTCTGCAAGGGTATATCAACTTCGTCTCCGCCCGAAGTTAGCTTTCCTTTCTTGTTTTTGATGTTACTATGGGGCTATATGATATCGCCCGCTCCCGCTCGTTCCGACATACATATGTATATACTACCTGCAATAGAAAGACAATAGAAAGTTTCAAGCAGATAGCTTTAAAACTGATGGACTAGTTTGCGTAGAAATGGACGGACGAACGGACGGACAGACGGACATGGCTAGATTGACTCTCCTGGTGATGCTGATCAAGAATATATGTATATACTTTATAGGGTGGGAAATGTCTCCTTCACTGCGTTGCAATCTTTTGACTGAAATTATAATACCCTCTGCAAGGGAATAAAAACTTAAAAAAGGTATGGTCTCAAAGAGCAATAAAAACTAGACAGCATTCCATGTTTCCACTGTCTAATACTAGCAAGAACTAATTGATTTATACAGTAGCAAGACATTTTTGAAATAAAGAATTGGTTGGTGGATATAAAACGTGTTTAAGTGCGACGTAGAGACCAATACGGGAGATTAAAGAGATATCTGTATTTTCTTCTCCTCTGTACTTCCCATTTGTGAATTAGACTACGTCAAATGCAATTGCCTTACTTGCTCCGCTCACTCATCGATGCTACCCCTTCGAGGACGATAAAGGTCTCTGCTCCACATGCTTGCATAGGAAGTTGGGTTTACGTATTTCAGCAGGCTGGATGCAGGAGAAAACACGAACAAAAACAATGGAAACAGTAAAGTGCATTTTAAATGTTGTTGTTATCGATTTTCGCGGCAGGACAGAGGCAGCAAGATAGCAGGGCCCAAAGCGTGAAAGAGATGGATAGCCGGCATCTGCATGTCGGTGTGCTCACACGTCCCCACTTCTGCATATATGGAGTAAACATAAAAAATGCAAATGTGCATGGACATAAAGCCCACCCCATCAGTCCACCCCATCAACCCACCCCATCAGCGCACTCCGTAGCCCTTGCATTGCCGAAACATGCGGATGCAACAGACCGAAGCCCGATCCAGAGCCAGACCCTCAGCCTTGAATGCACCCAAGGGTTGGGCCAGCGAGCGGTCCTCCTGATACCGAGCATATGCTTCCCGGAGGAGTAGACGAAAGCCCCTTTCCCGATCCCGGATAATGCCGGGGTTCGGGGAAACGTCTAATGAAGTTGGAAGCCGCTTGCCAGCTGCCCCCGACCATCCACTGGCAGCGGATGTGGATGTGGTGGCTTTGGGGTGGCCGGTGGATGGGCCTTGTTCGATGTGTTGTCAGCAATTCAACCGCACACAGACGATTGCCAATTTGGGATGCACGTCCTGGACATGCATGCAACATGCAGCATGCACACATCCTGCGTGCACAGTCAGGTGCAATATCCGCAACAAGAGAGTTGTGCATTTTTAAATGATATTGCATACACCCGTCCGCGACCACGTCCTCCCCTCGATTAAAATTGCAAATGAATGGCCATTTCGGTGCTGAAGTTTGCGGTCTGTCCTCAAAGGGTGGTCGGAGAACTGTGGTCTAATGGGGAAATAGACGTAGCCGCGTACACAAGGCGTCCGAAAACTTTTCTCCAGGCTCACAATTCACATTGATTAATGAATGCATTTGGAGTGCATTTAGGGTGAGCCCGCAATCGATGGCAGCGGCAGAGCCTGTCAACAATCCCACTTCCCAACTTCCCCTCATATCATTGCGATTCCCATTGCCGTTGGCCATCTAGAGTTGTTGATGAAGCCCATTCGGGAAATCATCCATCAGATGACAAAAACCGACAGAAGCTTCCCAGACAAGCAACCGGACTGTCGGACGGACGATCCGCCAAGCGGCAGATGAATATGGAAACTCGGATAATAGACGAAACGAACATTGATGCATTTATGATACATATATGAATCAAAATAATGGCCTGCGGTGGGCAGCAAACGGCCGAAAACTTAATTATACAGCCGCAGCGGGAATGCCACCACCGCTAAAATATATTTTTGCTGATACTCTTAAAATGCCTTCCCAATCCCCCTGCTCTTCAATTACAAAAAAAAAAAATCACTTTCCCATACCGGGAATTGAACCCGGGCCTCCCGGGTGAGAGCCGGGTATCCTAACCACTAGACAATATGGGATGGACAAGTAGCTTGTGCTTAACTTGAAATAAAAGGCACACGAGCTGTGCTATAAATAGAAATTAAGCCACAGGGTGACTCGAGTACTTGGTGCTTATTATCGCCCATGTGATTTTGAGTCATTTTAAGTAAACGTCACAAAAGACCATATGTGTGTAACGCCGCAGAGATATTGTGCACATAAAATATTGAAATTTAGCCCGCGGACCTGAACAATAAAGTCGGGCTACCTCCTCGGCCACATGCAATGCAAATTTCAACGGAACACAAGAAAACGAAGTGGAAATGGGAGTGGAAGCGAAAGGGGGTAGCATGGGGATCAGGTCGCTGTGCAGGGGTTGACTTTCCAGAGCGACTGGCTGTGTGTGCCACTCGACATATTGAAGCATATTAATTAAAAACATTTTCATTTATTAAGAGAGCAGTCAATGGGCCTCGGAATGCCTCATCAGGTGTGGGGATGAACGAGGGAGTGGCTTCTGAATAGCTACAGCACCTTTAGCAGTAGAAGAAGGAAGATTACCAGCCTGTTGGTCAGATTCTGTCCCTTCATTAAGTAACAAAAGTTTTCTCAATTCTTAGGCCAGAAGTGCTCTACTTCAGTATTTTCGAAAAAATCAAATTAAATATGCAAGTTGTTATTTGAAGATATTTTTGTCCCTTTTTGTTTTTGACATTTAATTTTAATGCAACAGGATTTGATTATATATTTAATGCTTGAATTTTAAAGCTTTTTTTACCACTGCAGAGGGTATTATAATTTCAGTCAATAGTTTGCAACGCAGTGATGAAGACATTTCCGACTCTATAAAGTATATATATTCTTGATCGGCATCACCTGGAGACTCGAGCCTTGTCCGTCCGTCTGTTCAAAATATTCCTTTGAGAGTATTACTATATCAGAATTACGTTTTTAGTTTTGTCAAATCGGACAAACTATATCATATAGCTGCCGTAAAAATTGATGTCAAAATGAAGCGCATATCCACATAGCTTCATTGTTTTTAGTAATATAGGCATAAAAATAGAAATGTAGTCGTTTTGTAATAACTCCAAGGGTATATAAACTGAATTTGTAATAACATGTACTATTTATTCTCGAAAAATTTGGTTTCAGTTGATTTGAGGAATCAATATACTTATGCTTTTAAAATTATTAACAAACAAGAAAGGAAAAAACCCTTGCAGTTATTAAAAAACGACATTCCGATTTCTAAGCCTATATTACTAAAAACAATGAAACTATGTCAATTTTGCAAACTTTTGACTGAAATTATAATAACCTCTGCAAGGGAATTAAAAGGAAAGGTTTTAGGAAAGTGTTTTTGCCGCTATTCTCGACGAAGATCTGAATGGTCTTTGAGATCAGAAAAGTCTTATACCAGTGGCAGCACCATTTGTTAGAGAATTGTTGTCCCCAACAGGCTGAAATTGGTAATTCGGTTTCCCAAAGAGGTTACCCCTAATTCCTGGCGTTCTCATCTATTTCGTTGAAAACGTGCATCTTTCGGAATTATTAGGTTGGAAATGTTTGCCAATGTCCGTAAATTATTCGAAGCTTGCTATTTCCCGGCGGAGCTCCAGAGTATCAGTCCATGGACAATAAAGGCGGGAAAAGCCGTTTATCAGCCAAGTCGCTGTTGCAGCTTCTAACAAATTGCCCAACTAGGTCCATAACACATGCCGTGCCCAAGATCGATATGGAGAGGGATACTGCTGATACATGGTATGTGTGTAGGACCATAACATAAATTTAAATGATAATAGCGAAAACATACATTGCGAGCTACTTTGTTGCTAATTGCGGTATAGGACTACTTCACTCTAATTGAAATACAACACATCTCGTACCCGACTCCCCAAACCGCAGACCCGGCAGAATTGTCAGACTTTCCCGCGGAAGACTGCGTACTGGAGACGGCTTTTGGGCTGTCTTCGGGCAGGTGAACTTGTTTCTCTTTTGGCGCTGCGCTAACCAGACACCATTTATCATTACGGACCCGAACTGGGAAAACTAGATTTCTCTGCCGCCAACTGACCGAGTCGAGTAGAGACCACGGCCCCAACTTCCAAAGCTACCTCGCTGAAATAATCGGTCGTAGCTAGCTAACGCTGTTCACTGTTCGATGATGCCCGAGATTTTTGCGAAAATTAATTTTAATTACCCAGTTATGTTATCCCCTCAAGTTGCTGTCTTGACATTTCTTAATAGACAGCTGATCAATAACAAATTCTCAGGCATTTCCGCTTCTAGTGCTGATGGAACTTACAGTACCTGACCAAATAAAAAAACTCTAGAAACCAATGACAATCCTTGATAAACTAAATTCAAACCGTTTTAATCCAATATGCCATACAATTCCGGGCCTCCAAATAAAATCAGATGATCTTGGAGGTATAGATTTTTTATTGATTTTATTTTTGGCCAACCAATATAATGTACAGAATATTCTGTAAGGGTATATCAACTTTGGCTATGCCCGAAGTTAGCTTTCCTTTCTTGTTATTTATAAGTATTGTATGTCAAAATTTAATGTTATAAGTTAAGGCTAGAATTAAGGTTGAAAAAAAAACACTGTTCATTTTAGGAAAAAAAATTTTTTTTTCTAATTTTTGGATAACAAAGTAAATGCTGTATAGAAAGCGGAATTATTCTCTTTCAATAGTATGAAACAAATGTTTTAATTCCCGATCCAATTCGCTTTTTTTAGATTTAACCGAAATCTACTTCCCAATTTTTACAATTAAACAAGATACCTTTGATACCTCTTATAAAACAAGAAAGGAAAGCTAACTTCGGGCGGAGCCAATGTTAATATACATACATACCCTTGCAGAATATTCTGTAAATTATATTCTCCAAAATTATTCATAAGATGCATTCTTGATACTCATACAAACTTCCTAACTTTAAAATCACCAAAGTTATGGCATTTCCGATCGTTCAGTTATATGGTAGCTATAAAATATAGCTATCAGGCGCGGTCCTGATCAAGAATATATATACTTTATAGGGTCGGTGATGTCTCCTTCACTGCGTTGCACACTATTGACCAAAATTAGAATACCCTCTGTGCAACGCAGTGAAGGAGACATTTTCGACCCTATAAAGAATATATATTCGTGATCACCATCCCCAGGAGAGTCGATCTCGCCATGTCCGTCTGTCCGCCCGTCCGTTTCTACGCAAACTAGTCCCTCAGTTTTAAAGCTATCTGCCTGAAACTTTCCCAAAAGTTGACTTTCTATTGCGGGTAGTATATAAGTCGGAACGGGCGACTATATCATATAGCTCCCATAGGAACAATTGGAAAACAAATTCAACATAATTAAAATACCCTTGCAGAGGGTATTATAATTTTGGTCAGAAGTTTGTAACGCAGTGAAGGAGACGTTTCCGACCCTATAAAGTATATATGTATATTCTTGATCAGGATCAATGGGGGAGTCAATATAGCCATGTCCGGCTGTTTCATAACCGTTTGCGAGCTCAGTTTAAAAGCTAGCGATCTGAAACTTTCCCACTCGTCCTAAAAAATGTGTACGCAGATCAAGTTTGAAAATCGCCCCGATCGGGCGTCTATATCCCATAGCTCCCATAGGAACAATAGGGTGAAATCGGTCCTAAATTGATGTTTTTCAGAATATTTTTGGCGCAGTGTAAAAGCTATTGACATACCTTTTTTTCAAATCGTGTTTTTTTATGCATTCCTTCATTAAGGTAAAAGCTAGTGCTGATCAGACGTCTATATCCTATAGCTCCCATAGAAATTAGGGTGAAATCGGTCAAAATTTGATGTTTTTTAGAATATTTCGCGCAGTGTATAAGCTATTGCCATACATTTTTCCAAGTCTTATTTATTTACGCATACCTTGATCAGGGTAAAAGCACTTGCTGATCGGACGTCTATTTCTTATAGCTTCCGTAGGAAAAATCGTTAAAGGCTGCGAAAATATACCCTTTTTCCTATTTGTTTATGACATTTTTGCAGAATAAAAGCTGTTGGCATGAAACTATGCAAATCTAATTAATTTATTTATACCTTATTCTTTTCGCTACTTTTTCAATTTTAGCAATTTCGCCAAAGTCTGCAAGGGTATTAAAACTTCGGCTTGCCGAAGTTAGCTTCCGTCCTCGTTTTTTTTTTGTTCTTTGGGATTTGATAATATTTAATTATTATGGAATTACCGTTTTAATAAAATTAAAATCAGACAACAATATCATATATGTATGTACATAGCTGCCATAGAAATGATGGAAAAATGCAGCGAAAAACCAACATAGCTTCATTGTTTTTAGTAAGATAGGTAAATAAATCAAATCAGGATAAACATTTTTAGCTAAACTACATAAAATGTCCGTAAAGCGAAGTAAGTCAAACAATTTTGGCATTCAAGATTTCGAAAAAAATAAATAGAAAATTTAGGATGAATTCGCGCCAAACAGATTACACCAAAAGTCACGAAACTATCTCAGCGCCAATTGCTTCCAATGTGAAGTGTGAAGGGATCAACATTGAGGCGACCACCCAAAACCTTATAAAGGTTGGGAATCGCCTTGATGCCATCGCCGACCACTTTCAGAAATTGGATGGTATAGTTTTCCGGCTCTGCGTGTCGACGATCCGGGAGCACGCGTTTAACATGGCCTCAAGGGATACTCTTAATGGAACGCGTCACTCGAAGCGTCGGCAATCGCATATTCCGAGCGAGAGCAAGATCAAACTGAAAAGAAATAAAAAATAAATATAATAAAATTACAGACTCCGTACCAAGTTGTTTTCATTAATCTGTTATAAGCAATTTACGAGGTAAATTCCATTAAAATATAAGGACTCAGGCAAATTATTATCTACCGATGTATTTGTTATATAAACGCCTCTCCCAGAAAAAAAAACAAGAGAGAACGCTATAGTCGAGTGCCTCGACTATTAGATACCCGTTACTCAGCTAAACAACTTAATATAAATATGCCTTCTTTGCTTAGAAACATACACACATACGCCATTGTTTGACTCAGACCTCCATTATGGCTAACTTGACTTGATTTGCATAGTTCTTGGGATATAGTTCGGTATTGACAAATGAAAGCCATCGCAATTTACTTTAATAATCCTTATCGAGAATTAACGTTGACTCTGTTGAGCGCCTTGGCCAGCTGTTCCAAAGTCATCCGTTAGATGGCGCTATTGTATACGCCATGAAAGGCGGAAATGTAGGCGCTAGCCAGGCTTAAGCGTTTAATGGGTTTATGGGCGTTAGAGTGGGCGTGGCAAACTTTTATTTGGCCAATCGAAAGGTATTAACGAAACAAATACATATCAAAAAAAATTTTCATAATAGCATCAAAACTGTGGCCACAGCTTGTGGCTTGTGGGCGTCAGGGGGGGCGTGCCACCATTTTGAAACAAACTTGCGCTGCGTAGGAACTCCTTAAATCTACATGCAAAATACCAATCCTCTAGCTTTTATAGTTTCCGAGATCTCAGCGTTCATACGGACGGACAGACGGACAGACGGACATGGCTAGATCGACTCGGCTAGTGATCCTGAACAAGAATATATATACTTTATAGGGTCGGAAACGCTTCCTTCTACCTGTTACATACTTTTGCACGAATACAATATACCCTTTTACTCTACGAGTAACGGGTATAATTACGCCCAAAACTAACCCTTATACTTCGCTGTCTAATTTTTGTAAGACCATATTTTCGTTTTTTTAATACATCTTTTAATAATTATTTTAAAAGAAACAAGAAAGGCAGCAAACTTCGGCAGTTATTACAAAACGACTACAATTCGATGGCGGTGCCTACAGCTGAGTTCGCCAATACACATAGCAGTGCGACAGTAGAACAACTATACAAGTATATAAAGGGAAGAGATCATTCGGCTTAGAATGGAGGGCAGAACAAGCGCTACGTTTTAAAGACTTCTAAGCCGCCGCTTTGGCAATTTAAGCGGGAGGCATGAGGCATGATTCCCCTCAAGCGTTGTCAAAATTTGTTGGACTCCGTGCCACGTAGGTGTGAGGCTGTGATAGTTAATAAAGGCTATACAACAAAATATTAGATCATAAGTATTTTAGTAGGATTAGATTATTTTGAAATTTATTACATTTATTGTTAATTGTTTACTTTGACTGCTATTGCAGTGAACAGGAAATGAAATAATTGTTATGCTGATCGAGAATATATATACTTTATAGGGTCAGAAATGTCTCCTTGCAAGACCTGCTTGCACTGCAAACTGTTTACTGAAATTTTAATACCCTCTTTAAGGGTGTAATGAAGAACATGGCCTTTTCTGTTGATAAACTGCAAGTCAAATTTAATTTATTTTAGTAAAAAAATAGTTAATGATCTCAATGCTTCGACTATTTGTGTACCCTTTAGTGTTATATATTGTAGTGTTGGGTAAACTTTGTTCAGTTTTCTGAACAAGATCAGTGATTAACTTTTTAGTGAGTGAACAAACATAGTCACTTTTCGGAGTCACTTTTCCAGTTGCATTTGTTCACTTGTTTAGTTGTGTCAATTTCAGAGCTGTTCAGTTTCACTGTAGTTCAGTTGCTCAATTAATTTGTGGTAGATGTTCAGATTCCCAGTTTCTCAGTTGTTTAATCAAAAAATAATAACAGACTTTCCATACTCCGGTTATATTCGGCTATTGTAGCAACCACCTCCCGCACACTCTCTTCACGATATTCTTACCTCGTTATTGATGTTTTGGCAGCGATTTGGTTTGTGTAATATCTTCCAAGTTAATACTTTAAACTATTATTTTAATATGTTGCTAGCACCGTCGGCCCGATTTCGTCGTTCTCATATATTTAATTAACTCGATATTTAAATTCTGAAATTAATTTTGTTAAAATTAGTTATATTGATAAATTAAAAAAAAAAAACATATAAACTTTTAAATTTGAACAGTATTAATCAATCGGCATTCAATTTTGGTTATAGCTAAATGCATTCCCGTTTTCTTTGGTCCGGCTCTCTCGGCGCAATTGGGCTTCAATTGAGTGTACTGGCGAAATCCTTGCAAGAGATCACTAGTATTGCTTTCGTGTAATTTCCATCCTGTTTACATTCCATCCTTCAGTTGTTTTGAAGTTCGCGCGCCTTTTTGGTCAGTTTTGCTGTGTCCGTCTCCTTCCCCCAGCCGTCAATGCACAAATCCACCAAATCCACCAACCCCACCAACCAAGCCAGCAGAATACATTGCGCAAACCGCAATCGCTTTTTGTTGCTCGCCGAAGGCTTTTGTCAGTTTGTACGGGTTTCACTTTTTAGTCATTTCTCTTTACTCTGCTAATTTTGCCTTGCAACTTTTTTCAGATATCCAGCGAAACGCGCTGAGAGCGGAGCTTTTGATGATGCAATGACCTCGAACTTCGGCTCCTGTGCATCTCGCCGAAGATGTATATCCTTTAAAAATCCCGTTCTCCCGTTCTCAATGGTTTGAAAAGTCGTTACAATAACTATAAAATAAGTTAGATGTAAGAGTTGTTAAATCAAGAATTTGTGGAATGCATTCGAAAATGATGGCGTGTGCTAATTGTTTGTGTTAAAACTCTCGAAATCAATTGTGTCGTTCTTATAATTGATCAATAAAGGTAGTGTCTAACATGTATATGTACTTTTTCAAGAATTTAATTCTTGTTAAAACGTATGTATGTATGTAGTTGAAAATGGCATTTATAGATCTAGCCTGCCCACAAGTTTTTGTTACGGGTTAATCAAAACGTGGAAGCAAATAACTGCATAATTTTATTACAAACAACAATTGGTATAGTCTCACCTTTATATATTTTGAATTAGGCGAAAAAATTATTTAGCTCAACAACATTAAAATTCCTAATCTTGCAACCTTCGGGAATTATTCGTCGATCGTAAATATTAATGCTAATTTGCCAATGTCCAATCGTGAAGGCATTGGAGTTGGAAGAAATCGCATGCGATTTAGTGTCCTTATGAAGTAGAGCGAAAATCAATAAGACTTTGACTCTTCATGCCCACACCCTCCTTTACAATAACTGCAGTAGTGCTCGTGTGAAGTTTTTCTGTGAGCTCTTTCTGACCAACACCGTAGCAGGGCGAATACCTGGAGAGAGCTTTCCACCATTTGCTCTCCGCTGGTGGCTGCTCTCGAAATCTAAATTTCAAGTTCGTCTCCCGGGCAATCCATCCTAGTGGGTCTACGTTTTCGTAAGCACCCCCCTGCATTTTGTGCATCCACTCAGTCGCAGGTCGAGGAAACGGCAGAGCGCAAAAACGAAGCTACATATAAATATGTAAGGCTGCACAACAAAGGGACGTTACGTTCCCCAGCCCTAGTGCTGATTGAAAACGAAACCGGATTTCTTTTTGGTTGATTTGGGTCCACTCTTTCGCATCGTTTTGTTTTTGCTGCCCTTTTTAGAAGTTCGAACTTAGAGTTGTCTCGTGCTGCGAGCTGCCTCACTGGTTTTTTTAGCATTTGACTGAGTTTTCGGAATGCAGTTTGGTTTTATTTCGCTCTGCTCTGCAGTTCGGGCTCTTCTTGCTTTATGCGCCTGTTTATTTTTATTTTCGTTCTGGTACTTCTCAGCCTGATTCACAGTTTTCGCGCAACGTTTTGCATATTTGCGTAGTGGACAGGTTTTACTTTTATTTATTATTTGTGTTTTATTTTATACTTTTTGCGAGTGGCAAAAGAGAACAACAAAATCTTTTGTTTTGGTTTTAAAACGGAACTGGTTTTCTGAGTCAGTTGGTTGCTTGACCAAAAAGAGGGGCGCGATGAAATCTCTACTCTTGGCTTCCACTCCAGAACTTTGGGCGCAATACCTACATATGTTAATGCATAATATATGAATAATAGAAACTACATTTTCATATGCACATTGTTTTTAATAAAGGGTCTCCCACAACATTGACAGCATCAGTTTCCAGGTGATTTATAAAGATTGAAAACGTTTTAAGGGCAGTCTAGGCTAAGACAATTAAATTTATAGGCAAGATACAATATGGAGAAGCTAGGCACTTCGCAACAGGAATGAAGTTCCCACAAAACTAAAATAAAGGTGGTGGTAAAATGCCTTGCCAATCAGTCTGGTTTCGTCAATCGTCACAAAGAATAAAATAAGGAGACATCTCCCACCCTATAAAGTATATATATTCTTGATCAGGATCGCGTCCTGACTTGATATATGTAAGCATGTCCGTCTGTCTGTTTCTACGCGAACTAGTCTGTCAGTTTTAAAGATATCTCATTGAAACTTTGCACACATCCTATGCACGCAGTATATAAGTCGGAACGGGAACGGCCGACTATATCCTTTAGCTGCCATATAACTGAACGATCGGAAATGCCATAACTTTGGTGTTTTTAAAGTTAGGAAGTTGGGATTTTTATGAGTGTTAAGAATGCATCATATGAATAATTTTGGAGAAAATAATTTACAGAATATTCTGCAAGGGTATATAAACTTCGGTTCCGCCCGAAGTTAGCTTTCCTTTCTTGTTATACCCCTGCAGAGGGTATTATCTCAGTCAAAGGTTTGCACCGCAGTGAAGGAGACATTTCCGATTTCCGTTTTTACGTAAACTAGTCCCTCAGTTTTAAAGCTATTTGCTTAAAACTTTCCCAAAAGTTGTCTTTATATTGCAGGTAGTATATACATATCGGAACGAGTCGGATCGGACGACAATATCATATAGCTCCCATAGAAACAATCGGAAAAAACAATTCAAAACAAGAAAGGAAAGCTTACTTAGGGCGGAGCCGAAGTTGATATACCCTCGCAGAATATTCTGTTAATTATATTATATTAATACTATTATAAATTATTATATTAATACTCATAGAAAATACAAACTTCAAACTTCATTTTCTATCAATCAGTTATATGGAATCTATAGGATATAGTCGGCCGATCCTTATGAAATTTAATAGGTCGGATTGATTGGCCCAAAATAATCCCATACAAAATCCCAACTTCCTAACTTTAACAAGAGAAAACGCTATAGTCGAGTGCCTCGACTATTAGATACCCGTTACTCAGCTAAACAACTTAATATAAATATGCCTTCTTGTATGTTTTTCGCCGCTCGAATTAGCTCCCGATTTTTATGGCGCTATTGTATTGCGCCATCTACCCAAAGACATTGGTACCACGGGCCATAAAAGGCGGAAATGCAGGCGCTAGCCAGGCTTAAGCGTTTAATGGGTTTTTGGGCGTTAGAGTGGGCGTGGCAAACTTTTAATAGGCCAATCGATAGGTATTGACGAAACAAATACATATTAATTAAAATTTTCATAATAGCATCAAAACTGTGGCCACAGCTTGTGGCTTGTGGGCGTCAGAGGGGGTGTGGCACCATTTTGAAACAAACTTGCGCTGCGTAGGAACTCCTAAAATCTACATGCAAAATGCCAATCTTCTAGCTTTTATAGTTTCCGAGATCCCAGCGTTCATACGGACAGACAGACGGACAGACGGACATGGCTAGATCGACTCGGCTAGTGATCCTGAACAAGAATATATATACTTTATAGGGAATATATATACTTCTACCTGTTGCATACTTTTGCACGAATACAATATACCCTTTTACTCTACGAGTAACGGGTATAAAAACACCAAAGTTATGCCATTTTCGATCGTTCAGTTATATGAAAGCTATAGGATATAGTCGGCTTATCCCGGCCGTTCCGCCCTGTATACTGAGTGCAAAGGAAAGATAGGTGTGTGCAAAGTTTCAGTTCCATATCTTTAAAACTGAGAAACTAGTTCGCCTAGAAACAGACAGACGGACAGACGGACATGCTTATATCAACTCAGGAGGTGATCCTGATCAAGAATATATATACTTTATAGGGTCGGAGATGTCTCCTTCACTGCGTTGCACACATTTGACCAAAATTATAATACCCTCTGCAAGAGTATAAAAATTATAACTTTGTTGTTTTTAATTTTTTTCTTGTTCTTTAAGATTTGTTAATATTTAAATATTATAAAATTTCAATTTAAATAAAATTAAAATCGAACAACAATATCATATAGCTGCCATAGAAACGAAGGCAAAATCCATCGCAAAATCGACATGGCCTCTTTGTTTTAGTAATATAGGCATAGAAATCGAAATGCAGTCGATTGGCAATAACTGCAAGGGTATATAGACTTCGGCTTGCCGACGTTGGCTTCCTTTCTTGTTACTTATAAAATTTGAATATAATCTATTAAACAACCAAATCAAAAAAGTACTTAGTCGAAAGCCCCTACAAAATCCCAGTACCAATTCTGTGTATAGACGATTCTCAACGAAATAAAGTTATAAATATTATGAAACCAAATTAGCTAAATTCCCTAATATAAGAGAAATACGCAATTCATGGTTTTTGTACGATGGTTGGAGGAAAATGTGTATTCAGAAGTATAAGTTAGCAACATTCTCAAAGATATTTAAAACGCGATTAGCTTATACGAACAGGGGCTCACTCTAACGACACCCAACACAGTCATGCTTCCCAATCAATGTACTTGTGGGCGGGGAGGACGAGGTGGTTTTGATACTCTGGATTTCTGCCCCGACTAAACAAATCCTCCCTGGCCCTGCGAAACTCCACTTCCATCTGGCTCAGCCGCCGACCGATTCCGTCGCGCATCATTGCAAGCACCACCATGTCCCGCTCCACTCGCTCCTTGCTGATCAAGCTGCGGTTGAATTTGTCGCAGAAGTCCTCAAAGGAGTGGTCCAGGGTGAGCATCTTGCATTCGAGACCTCGGATGTTTCTTCGGAGGCTCTTGGCCCGACTTCTGATGTCTTTCAACGGCTCGCTCATGCTGGCTGCTTGGACTACGGAGTGGATATCGGCTGCACACGCTGGCTTATTTTTTTCCGGCTCACGGACGCTCACATAGTACTTGTGAATTTTCAGCAGGTTGGCCCGGAAATGAACCCAGTCCGCGCTATCCGGATCCGCGTCCATGCCAGAAGTGAACTGATTTATTTCGTTGGTGAGCTGGGTGATCTCATCGCTCCGATTGACCTCTTCACTTGGTGCTTCCCCTGCCTCTTTGCCAGCACTGTATGTAAATGTAGGCTCTGACTCATCTTCAGTCTTAGCTTCATCCTCGAGCTCGGGTTCATGATTATAGACAGCAGCGCCTTCCTCCTGCTCCATCATACCCCTCTGTCAGAGTCACACTGAAGTGTTATTCTAGTTCGCAAAAGTACCTACATCTGCATACCTTAATCAGGATTTCCTTAAAGCTTTTGGCCTTGGAGCTCAACTTGACCATGAACTCGTTTCGCATTTCCTTGACTATTTCCGCAATTCCCCCGCGGTCCGTCGACCTGGACAAAAGCCTTGAATAGTCCCCTGCCTCGTCCTCGTCGGAGGTCTGGTCCAGTGAGTCGTACTCGATTAAACCCTTCTGAGGGTTTGGACTTCTTATTACCGAACTCGCCAGGTGGCCGTACTAACCTCTACGAGCAGACCAAGGTGAATATCGTCCAAGCTGAGTTCGGGTGGAACATGCATCTCGTCGCCGGATGGTGTCACCGTCTCCTGGCTCCAACTCCGCTTCAGAGTGAGCAGGCTGTCCGACGACCTGACCTCGCCCCACGGTTCGGCCCCATCCAACTCCATAGAGGCATCGTCCGTGGGCAATTCACGCTCCAATTCCATTTCACCGAAAATTTACTAATTACCTACACTGTTGTAAGTAAAAACCAATCACTGTAAATTTTAACTAAACTCTCGCTAGGATTTAAAACTCGAAACCTTACGCTCTGACAGTTGACACAGAGTCTCCTGCTTTTGGCCACCACACTCCACTAGAGGAAGGGGCTGTAGCCGTGGCTGAGATCGTGATAACCAGTCCGGGAGCACAGAAAGCGGAAATTAACTTCGCGTTTCTGTAAGGCATTAGCGCAACCAATAATTTGAGCCATCGTAAACACGTCGTAAATTTTGCACAGGCAAATTTAGGTCTTAATTTTCTTTAGAATACAAAAGACAGACAACTCCAGCACCCAGTGCAACTGCAATACGTAATTACAGTCCATTAATTCCGCTGCGTTTGCCCGCTGCTGTTTCTTCTTCCTACTTGGCGTATGCACGATAAGTGCCACTTGCCGCCAATCTCTCTCCTCCCCCTGTTTTGACTCGCTTTGATGAAAACGTTTCGCATTTCTCTTTGCCACTCTTATGTGGCATGCAACAGTCTTTGTTGAGGTGCAACCTATATACCAACCCTCCGCAAACGCATATCTGTTGCCTGAACACATTTATTAAATATCACAATTCTTAGCTTATTAAAAAGAAAAATTCAGTCCCAATTAGGGAAGAATTTGGATTTTTATGAACTGAAGGTTAAGTGTCGGCTTAGATCTTAAATTAGATTTCAATTGTACTCTCATTGAGTTTATGGTCAGAAATATATGAAACTTAGTCCGCGACTATGCGGAACACGTTACTCATCGACTATTTTCCACAAAAAAAATTGGTCAGAACATTTATGTAAAATGGGCCAAAACTACCAAAGATGAATAACTTTCTCAAGAATGCACGATTATTGAATATTAATAGAAACTTATGATACTTACAAAACAATATTTCCCAATTCGGACAGATAAAAATACCAGGCTACGTCGACATAGCTGTTGATCCTTTAGTGTTAATAATAACAACGATCTTGACATGTCTGTTCGTTTCCACGCAAACTAGCACCACAGTTTTAAAGCTATTTGGATAAAACTTTCCAATGCCTTCTTTCTTTTTCAGATCGTGAATTAGTCGGAACGGGCCCAATCGACCTACTATATCATAGGGCACTATAGGAACGATCGGAAAAATATAAATAAAATATAGTTTCGTTGTTTTTTAACCTATACCCATATACTCCAAATCATAGCAACTTTTAAAGATTTAAAAATACGGTTTTACGACTATATCAAATAGCTCTCATTGGTACGATCAAAATTATTATCGAATTTTATATATGTATGATTATGATTCGAAATATAGAAGTTTTAAATAACTTCCGAGTTAAAGTTACAAATTACACATGGATGACACATGGCAAAGATATAATTATCTTATTTCTTTTCTGCGACATTGATGTTACGAAAAGAGTCTATGAATAGTCTTTTCGATATACTTTCTTCGTCATTATTTTTTAACGCATTCTCATTAATTTGAGGTATACCGGGAATTTCTTTGCTTGGATTGTACATACAAATTTAAATTTTATTTGAAATGCAGACATTTTTGTGTCACCCACGATAAAGTCGTTGTAGTCATTATTATACCCTTGCAGAGGGTATTATAATTTTGGTCAAAAGTGTGCAACGCAGTTAAGGAGACATCTCCGACCCTATAAAGTATATATATTCTTGATCAGGATCACCTCCTGAGTTGATGTCCGTCTGTCCGTCTGTCTGTTTCTACGCGAACTAGTCTCTCAGTTTTAAAGATATCGAATTGAAACTTTGCACACACCCTTTTTTCCTTTGCACGCAGTATATATGTAAGTCGGAACGGCCGTGATCGGCCGACTATATCCAATAGCTGCCATATAACTGATTGATCGGAAATGCCATAACTTTGGTGTTTTACAAGTTAGGAAGTTGGGATTTTTATGGGTGTTAAGAATGCATCATATGAATAATTTTGGAGAATATAATTTAGAGAATATTCTGCAAGGGTATTTCAACTTCGGCTCCGCCCGAAGTTAGCTTTTCTTTCTTGTCAACATTAAAATAATAATGATAAAGATTAATAATTAGTATCTAATTAGTTTTAGTTGACAGCACTCTCGCATTCTGCGTGTCATCGTCTATCAATGGTTAAACAATCGGTTCAGTGCTTTTGCAATGGATTCCCTCCCCAAAGACCATTTAGTTTTTAAAACCAGAAGCTGTCTTCGACTATCTCTCGGCCTGTCGAGAAAGGTCAGGGATGCAAAGTAGTTATCAGTGTGCCTTCGCCTTTTGCAAAGATAAGTTCCGCGGACAAGAGTTCCCATTGTTGTCAAGAGTTTGTATTCTTTGCCTGCGTGCAGTAAGGGGCACATCTTGTGTAATGTACAATCTCAATTACATACATATGTACATACATACCTACTACAGATCCCGAAAAATTGCATTTTTTAGTTTTGCTAATTGTATCTTCCTTTCCTTTACCTGTTGTACTTATTTTTTAGAAATTCAACTTACGATTTCAATTGCTGAGTAAATGTGTACCTAGCCGTCAAAAGGACAGATTTTAGGCAAGTCTTATTTTATTTTATTTAGCATCGCTCGTTTCGGTTCGTTCCGTTTTGGACCCCATTTGGTCAAACGAACTTGAAATAGGATATCGGCCGCAGCGACAACCCGTTTGCCAGTTGCCGCAGCAACAACATGAGCCAAAACCTGATATTGTGGCGGGTTGTCGCCAAATGTGGGCGCACGTGGGCAACAGTGGTGTCATGAACTTGCCAATCCATTCCGGTGAAACCAACAACAAGGAGAAATTTTTTTGTGGAAAGTCAGAGGAAGACTTTTCTCAAACAGCTGAATCTGGCACCAAAGTTTAGGCTTTCATCGATATCGCCTTCTTAATAATTATAACTAAATATCACTGGTTAAGAGACAACATTTCTGATGGACTTATAATAATAAATCAAATGCATATTGTGTTATTAATATTTCTCTGTATTATTTTATTTATTATTATTTTTTTTATTTTTACAAATGTTGTATATATTTGATGATCAAACAGAATACTGTTTTACATAATAATTTAAATTAAGATGCAGGATATTGCCATCCGATATTTATAAAAATAACTAAAAGAAGAAAGGAACTCGACTTTGACAAGCCAAAGTTTGAATACTTTTGCCGTATAATATTATATTTGATTTGGCTTTGTGGGATTTAGCAATCTGCGTTTTTTATACCCTTGCAGAGAGTATCATAATTTTGGTCAAAAGAGTGCAACGCAGTGACAGCTTTTTATTTCTGAGAATAATGAAAAATGTTTGTAGTCTAAGGTAAATCCAGGAACATGTTTGTTCTACGACAAAGCGAGTACAATTTTTATCTCAGGTCTCACATTATTAAATTTTTTTCTCAGCTGCCTATTAAAAATACCTAAATGTCATATTAATTGGCAGCAGACGCCAAAAAAACAAGGGCAATCGACACCAAACAGATCCTCACGCTCTTGAATAACCCGGCAGTGAAATGCGTTGACACCCGTAGGAAAGAAGGCAGGCCAGGCGCCCTGCATCCTGCTCTGCGACGTGGCTCACTTGAGAAAACACGCCGTCGGCGGAGGACACGTGGCCAACGCTCCATTGATCTCTTGGCAAGTGGCTAATTAGCACAGGCCCACTTCTGGTGGAACCCCTAGTAAATACACACCAGTCGTTGGCGAATCAAACTGGTAACTGATTTGCATTGGATCACTTCGAGTCGGGAGCTTTTCGCGTGTCGAGCAACGCAGATAATAGGCCACATACATACATACATACAGCTGCAGTCAAAATAATAGAAATGAATCCGCTCTTTTCTGGGTCTGGTTGGTACATATTGACATCTTTTAAAGATGTTTCCTAAAATAAGCCAAACCATAATAATTTTAAGCCAATATAGGGACACCCCAATCAAAGGCAATGGTTTTATCTCAATGATTTTATTTCTGCTTTCTTTTAATTTCTGCTCACTAAAATCTTGATATCTAAAATATCTTACTTTTCCAAAAAAGATATTACCCTGATATTACTTTTTAGTTACGGGCTATTTTGTGCTTGGATTCGATTATATTCCGGATAACATAAGCAGCATCATCGAAATCAATAAAGCTGTAAAACTCTATTTTTAGGGATGTGTTTTTACGTAATGTTAATGTCTGTTTAAAGCAAAAAAAACTACTACTATTTCACCATACGTACTGAAGCTATTAAATTAGCGGTGATATTCTTTTCAGTTCATAAAATAAATTTAAAAGTTCTCAAAAAGCTTACTAAGAGAACATTTTTTTAATAATTAGCAATCAATGATCGGTTGTATTATTTTGACCGCAAACGTATGTGGAAAATTGCTAAGGTAATTTAAAAATTATCGCATGTACCTCAAATTCCAAGCACTCGTTGCATGTAAGCTAATTGAAAAGCTGCGTGTTGTGATCTTCTTTTCGATTCCCTATTGGTGTCCGGGCTCGGTATCAGAAGTAATGACTGTCTTTTTCTGCACAGATGTTTATCTGATAGTCAAAACTGGAAGAATCGGGACAAACTAAATAATTTGGGGAAAGGCCTAGAATGACAATAAATGACATCTTCTAGGGCAACAAAGTATTCTCGGCTGTTCAATGCAATGGTAAGGTAGAGATACTAATTTAACTAAATTCTTGAATTCATTTCAGAAGCAAAATGAAATGAAAACAAGAAAGGAAAGCTAACTTCGGGCGGGGCCGAAGTTGAAATACCCTTGCAGAATATTCTGTAAATTATATTCTCCAAAATTAATTATATGATGCATTCTGAACACTCATAAAAATCCCAACTTCCTAACTTTACAAACACCAAAGTTATGACATTTCCGATCAATCAGTTATATGGCAGCTATAGGATATAGTCGGCCGATCACGGCCGTTCCAACTTACTGCGTGTGAAAAGTTTCAATGCAATATCTTTAAAACTGAGAGACAGTTCGCGTAGAAACAGACAGACGGACATGCTTATATCAACTCAGGAGGTGATCATGATCAAGAATATATATACTTTATAGGGTCGGAGATAAAGTATATATATTCTTGATCAGCATCACCAGAAGAGTCGATCTAGCCATTTTCGTCTGTCATACTTGAAAGATTAAAGTTTTTCTGCTGGCGAACTTGTTTTTCGATCTGCATACTAGGCTTTAACCCTTAAATTTTAGGGATAAGCATTTTGCAGACAAGGCTATAAAAGGAAATTATGTACTCTAAAAGAAATTCGTGCAAACGATTTTATTCCCGACAATAAAAAATTCAAAAAAAGTGATACAAAACTTCTTAAACCCTAGCTAATGTTAATACAACTTTGGCAATAAATAAAAATTTTGGGACTCGGAGTTCAAAAAGTTCAATTTAGCCATACTTTTTTGAATTCGTCCTATTTAGAGTCCAAGTTGGATTTTAATTCTGTTACATTTGTTCTGTTTACAATAACATAAAGCAATTAAAATTTGTTGATTAGACTGAACCAAACTGTTTTAAAAATACTTTTTCGTGCTTTTCTTTTTTTAAACAATAGCTTGCCGCGTTTTATTTACAAATTGCTTCTTATGGAAAAGGTAACCGACCAAAACAATTTTATAATTGGCAAAGTGTCGCATAGTAATGTGCGTTTTTGATACTGGACTTAACGAAAATTTTCGGTTTAGCAAACCTTTATACCATCTGGGCAATGAATAATAGATTGGTGTTTTGTGGAAAAAGGTTCGCTTTAAAAAAAAGGAGAGAGAAAATCATTTTTTTTTATAATAGAATTTTTTGTTGTTTTTTCATTATAAACAACATTTAAGTTTAAATGTTGGTTCCTAGATTATATAAAACAATAAAGGTTTAAACAAATAAAAGTTCCCTTAAATATTAAGGGAAACCCCTATTACTGCATCTATACAATTCGTCAATGAAGGTTTAATTTAAAAAATCAATTTAATATAAATATTTAAGAAAAATATTCTAAGCCCGATCTGTTTTTTTTTTTTTAATATTTTGCAGCTGTATATGTATGAAATTCATGTTGAAGATATTTTGGTAGCACTCAAGATATATAATCATAATCTTTAAAATAGGTTAGATGAACTTCTTTTACTTCTTGAAGATGATTTTAGACTTTAAAATCTTGGAAAATGTTTTTACACCAATCACCTGAAACTAAATCATTTTAAAGAACAGTTTTTATACCCTTGCAGAGGGTAGTCTTTCCGTTTCTACGAAAACTAGTCCAAAAGTTTTAAAGCTCTTTGAATGAAAAAGTAGAGAAATATGTATAAATATAATTTATATATGTATTCCTTTTACGAAGTTGCAAGGACATATAAGCTTAAGAAGTTACCTTCTTTTCAAGGATTTTGTTCTTACAAGAATAACTTTTTATTTGATTCCAAGTCTTTAATTTTAAATTGAGAATTCTTCCGTGTTGGCCAGCGCCGTTAGTAACCATGACGGACAATAACGCCCTGCAGCTAACCCAAATACCAACGCATTGTCCGGCTAATGAGCGGGCTGCATTCCTACAACTCACGCAGAAGTGTGCGCAACTTTAATTTCCAGCGCCATAAATCAATTCGCGACCCGACCAGCCCCAGTACCAATACCCCAGTACCAGTGCGCAGCCATTCGTTTCTAAATAAAGTAGTTACTAGTGACCATCGAACACCGGACAGGTGGCAATCCTCGAGCCATTCATCACCACCAGCATCGTCGTGGCCATGACGCAGGGAATTCAATTCACGCCCGCCAGGAATGCTTTTCAGTCCCAGTCCCAGTCCCAATCCGCTCCGCAACCCGGCGCATCGCATGAGGCGATAATTAGTGCGCAATTGTCGTTAACGCCGCCTTTGTCTATTTCTGCCACTTGTCCACTCGCGGGGGGCTCCTGAGTCAGCAGATCGACGTCGTCAGGAACGTGACGAGCAGCACAATTGCAGCCGGCCAGGGACGCGCCGGGATGATGATGATCACCACCTCCAGCACAGCGGAGTGAGGTGCAGGGCTGGTAAAGCAGTGGCTGCATAAATCATAAAATAAAAGACACTAAAAGAGAAAATAAATCAAGTGATAGCGCCTGAAAACCGGGCGGGCATTAGAGAAATCTCTGGCCGCGCTGCCAACTACCGTCTCCTTGGCCCAGTCGAATATTAATTGTGAGTGCACCGGGCGCATCAATTCAGAGCTCCAGCATCCACACAAGTTGGAGTGGAAATGGAGATGGGGATGGGGATGGGGATAAGCTGGGCAGAAGGCGAAGCTCAAAGCTGAGCCTGAATCTGAACCTGAAGCTGGGGCATCGACGCATGCGTGGACGCTCTAGCGGCCTCCGATTGCCTTGAAATATGACGCCCAGTTTTCGCTGGCATATGGACTCCGTTGGAGTTCCGAGAAGAGGCATAGACTTGGACGGCAGCCTCGATTTGTGCAAATGAACCCGGATGGCTGGGAACCCAGGGCTGCACTCGGGCCAGATTAGAATTCTCCAAAATTACGCAGCCACTCTGGCCGGGATAACGCACAAACAATGCTCTGGAAATCCAATTTCGGGTTGCAGATGGGATGCGAGTCTCGCCAATTAGCAATGGCAGAATGTTTGTCGAGCCGCAGTACAGTTGCCCCCGTTGTGCCAGTCGATTTTCATCTGCAGACTGCCGGCACATAATGACGACACATCTCTCTTATTTCTCGGCCCAAACGCAGTTTCTCTGGCCCATAAACTGACTGCCAACTACCGACTTCTGTCCGTTTGTAGATGCCTCCCATTGAGTCGTGAGGCGGATAGGGATGGGAATGGGAATGGGGATGGGGATGAGGAAAACCGGCAGGCAGCGGCGGCAAAAAGTGGCAAATGTAATTTAATAAATTAATTACATCAATTTGCTGCTGCATTTTTATTGAAATTGCTGTAAATATTGGGCTAGACAACTCGGGCAGGCAGTGGCTGCCATTCCACATGGATTTATGGAGCATTTCTCATCGCCGTTCGCCGGAGGAGAGCCTAACTTATGGCGAATTTATGCGACGCAGTTCGGGGGAGTGTCCTCCTGGCATGGGAGCAAATGAAGGCGCTTTGTATTGATTAGCGAGCGGAGATCCGGACAAATGGCCAAGTGCCTTGCGGGCCAGGCCACGCGATCTAAAACAATTTCCCGAGCCGATCTGAGGCAGGGCAATATGTCAGATAGCGCATTCCCTCGGTCTTTCGAGTGCCCACGCCGGAGCAGATGGCTTAATTTACGGTGTCGGGCGCGGACGTGACTGAACTGCTACTAACGCGATCTGCATAATCAGCTGGCCACTGACCACTGGCCACTGACGACTGGAAAATGACCAAATCAAATGGCGACAACAACCAGGCGAACTTAGAACATTGGCTGCATATTGATGGGCCACTTGAGGCGACTGCACTGCTCGGCAGGTGCATCAGGTGACTGATTCGAGCTTCGGCTTCGGCTTCGTTTCGCTTTTGGGGTCAATGTCAAAATTGTTTTTCGAAGGCGCGCTGCCCGAATCTAAAGCAGATCGTATATATTCCGGCCCGCCGCCCAGCGCCACACAGTCATCGCAATGGCACGCAGCTCGACGGTTGTTTGGCTCCTCGCCGGCCTCTTTCTGATCGGACTGGTGCGGGCGGGTGAGGGCGTGCGCCTCCAGCAGCAGCAGAGGGCGGCTTCCTACCCAGCGGCGGGCCTCAAGCCGGCTAGGCAGTTGGCCCTGCCAGCGGGCCAGCCGAAGCCCGCTCGACTGGTGGCCAATAGCGAGGCGCAGGAGGACCTCGATGACGCCGCGGAGGAGGTGGAGGTGACGCAGCCCGAGGCGCCTCCAGTTCCGCGCCCAGCCCCCGCTCCAGTGCCGGCGGTCCCTGTGACTCCAACCATCGCTTACTATCCGGCCGGAGCCGTGGGATTCTTCCAGCCAGCGGCCTTCGCCAAAATCATCCATGCCCCACAACAGGCTGCCGCCTTGGCAGCCACGCCCCGGTACTACGCCGCCTACTTAGGCTAGAGCTACGCACAATTAAAATTACTTTTACGTAGTGCATAGTCGCGCATAGTGCAATAGATTGCGCTAACTTTGGCATTCGACAGTGACCCACTGCAACCCTTTAGCAGTGTTCTACCCTCCTGTTACATACAAATACTTTTAAGGTCGTTTAATTAAATTCGTAACGGTACATCTACCACCGCAATGCTATATCTACACCAAATCGCCTTTAAAACTGTGATAGGAATCTTTTGAGTAGTAACAAGAAAGGAATGCTATCTTCGGCCGAAGTTGAAATACCCTTGCAGAATATTCTGTAAATTATATTCTCCAAAATTATTCATATGATGCTTTCTTCACACTCATAAAAAATCCCAACTTCCTTACTTTAAAACAAGAGAGAACGCTATAGTCGAGTGCCTCGACTATTAGATACCCGTTACTCCCGTTACGCTAAACAACTTAATATAAATATGCCTTCTTGTATGTTTTTCGCCGCTCGAATTAGTTCCCGATTTTTATGTTAAAATCGGTACCCAGGGAACACCTCCAATTTGGCTAACTTGATTTAATTTGCATAGTTCTTGGGATATAGTTCGGTATTGACAAATTAAAGCCGTCGCAATTTCCTTTAATAGAAATCCTTATCGAGAATTAACGTTGACTCTGTTGAGCGCCTTGAAATGTAGGCGCTAGCCAGGCTTGAGCGTTTAATGGGTTTTTGGGCGTTAGAGTGGGCGTGGCAAACTTTTATTTGGCCAATCAAAAAGTATTGACGAAACAAATACATATTAAAAAAAATTTCATAATAGCATCAAAACTGTGGCCACAGCTTATGGCTTGTGGGCGTCAGAGGGGTGTGGCACCATTTTGAAACAAACTTGCGCTGCGTAGGAACTCCTAAAATCTACATGCAAAATTCCAATTTTCTAGCTTTTATAATTTCCGAGATCTCAGCGTTCATACGGACAGACAGACGGACAGACGGACATGGCTAGATCGACTCGGCTAGTGATCCTGAACAAGAATATATATACTTTATAGGGTCGGAAACGCTTCCTTCTACCTGTTACATACTTTTTGCACTTTTACTCTACGAGTAACGGGTATAAACACCACAGTTATGGCATTTCCAATCGTTCAATTATATGGCAGCTATAAGATATAGTCGGCCGATCCCTATAAAATTTGGTAGGTCGGATTGATTGGACAAATATAAAACCCATAGAAAATCCCAGCTTCCTATCATTACAAACACCAAAGTTATGGCATTTCCGATCAATCAGTTATATGGCAGCTATAAGATATAGTCGGCCGATCCCGGCCGTTCCAACTTATATACTGCTTGCAAAGGAAAAAAGGGTGTGTGCAAAGTTTCAATTCGATATCTTTAAAACTGAGAGACTAGTTCGCGTAGAAACAGACAGACGGACATGCTTATATCAACTCAGGAGGTGATCCTGATCAAGAATATATATACATACTTTATAGGGTCGGAAATGTCTCCTTCACTGCGTTGCACACTTTTGACCAAAATAATAATACCCTCTGCAAGGGTATAAAAATTCGTATCAAACAATTGGAGCTCCTCTCTCCTTCGGTGCGTGCCACAGATTTCTATACCCTAACGATGGTGATGCATGTTTGACGTAAAACATATTTGTAATTTATATAAATACATATGTGTTACATATTTTATGAAATGTATTTTTATACCCTTGCAGAGGGTATTATAATTTTGGTCAAAAGTGTGCAACGCAGTGAAGGAGACATCTCCGACCCTATAAAGTATATATATTCTTGATCAGGATCACCTCCTGAGTTGATATAGCCATGTCCGTCTGTCCGTCTGTCCGTCTGTCTGTTTCTACGCAAACTAGTCTCTCAGTTTTAAAGCTATCGAATTGAAACTTTGCACACACCCTTCTTTCCTTTGCACGCAGTATATAAGTCGGAACGGCCGAGATCGACCGACTATATCCTATAGCTGCCATATAACTGAACGATAGGAAATGCCATAACTCTGCTGTTTGTAAAGTTAGGAAGTTGGGATTTTCTATGGCTTCTTTATTTGGCCAATCAATTCGACCTACCAAATTTCATAAGGATCGGCCGACTATATCCTATAGCTCCCACATAACGATAGGAAATAGCATAACTTTGGTGTTTTTAGAGTTAGGAAGTTGGGATTTTCTATGGGTTTTATATTTGGCCAATCAATCCGACCTACCAAATTTTATAGGGATCGGCCGACTATATCCTATAGCTGCCATATAACTGAACGATTGAAATTGCCATAACTTTGGTGTTTTTAAAGTTAGGAAGTTGGGATTTTTATTAGTTTTAAGAATGCATCATATGAATAATTTTGCACAATATTATTTACAGAATATTCTGCAAGGGTATATCAATTTCGGCTCCGCCCGAAGTTAGCCTTCCTTTCTTGTATTTATTAAAGTTAATTTATTATATAACAACTTATAACCTTAAAGATAACTTTAATTTGTATGCTGAGGATTTTAATTTTCAATACCCAATTTCAGAAATTATAAAAATAGTGATGAGAGGGAAGAGAAGAGAAATATATACACAGATCGGCCTCTGTGTACATCTCACTATCTTCGCTACAGTTTTGAACTTAGTATGCCAACTGCGCTATATGATATTAACGTTCGACTTTTATAAATCTAAAAGCGTACTTCTGTTCATGAACCATGTTTACATAGAAGCTGACTTACTGACATGATCAAGAATATATATACTTTATAGGGTCGGAGATGTGTCCTTCACGCGTTGCAAAATGATTACTGAAATTCTAGTACCCTTCCCAACAGAATAAAAACACAATTAAGTTTACTTTCTTGCTTGAATTAGGTATGAGAAAAAATGTTATACATACTGAAACATTACATGTAAGTCCATTTGACATTGATCTTAATTATTTGTGTGTAAGCATTTGGGCAATAAAAGTTGATTGTTAGCGCTGAAAGGATTGCAGTGGTACCTCAGATACTTGCGTTTGATTGCGAGCCTGCTCATTCGCTTGCTATCGGGGGCCTTGTGATTAGGCATGCTCCATCAACATGCCAAATCTGCCGACGACAAGATTCTCGGCTCGAAAGCTGCTTAACAAACGGTAGGCTGTGTTCGCCTGTCGGAAGCTAACGAGCAGTTGGAAAAAAACTTGGAGGGGCAGTTGGTGGAAGCGCAGCAGCTCTGACAATGAGTGAGCAAAGATAATCTATTATGACCGTAACCAGAAATAAATCCCAACTCGGTAATCCATCATTTTACGACTTGGCAATCAAAACAAGGAGTTTAACTAAAAGATGGACTCCAGGCCCCAAGGACAGACTGGTGGACCAGGCGGACGGACGCCGAAGTGACTAATCAACGACAACTTATAAACTGGAAAAAATGGATAAGAAATAGTGTTCGTTTTGATGAAATTTCGCATCTTTAGTATTGATCTGTTCGAACATTCTCTTTCGAGACTTTCCATTTTCTGTATTTAATTATGAGAATGATTACTGTAAAACTGATTTTATATTATCTAATGGATTTTATTGTAAATTTTATATAAGATATCCAAAAATATAAATGCCTTATTGTGTCCAACTTTTTAAAGTATTTTTAAAATCACATATGTACATGCTGATAAATAAAATCTTGATCAAATACACAATCCGGAGTAACACAGAAAGGTCTAGAGTTGTATTTTGGTAGTTGTATAAATGTATGAATTTTTGATCAGCATCAGTTCGTCTGACAGTTTCTTCGCATTTTTCCAAAAGTATTATTTTTATTGGAGGTAGAAAGAAAGTCAAAACGGGTCGGCTCAGGCGACTGTAGCTTACATCTTCCATTAAACAAATCGGAAAAAACAAATGAAAAAATGTAAATGTAAATGTACATTTTTTTTGCAATTAGCAGATACTTTAGATTTAGTAATTTCAAATAATTTCATAATTACAATGTTAATTTTATAATAATCGGACGTTCATCGAACTATCGTAAAAATCAAAATACAGGCGTTTTATAAAATATTTATTTTTTTAACAGCTGCAAGGGTATATGAACTTCGAATTGCGGAAGTTAGCTTCTTTTTTGTTTTATGTTAAAAACTTATATGTGTGATAAGTGTGATCTTGATATTTATTTTTATCTGTGTAGTTGACCAGCCGGCTAACGAACAGGCCGAGAGTTTTGTTGTGGTATCCAGAACCAGGAAACTAAGATTGGGCTTGGCCGGGAACATGACTTTTAGACAGCCGCGTGCGCATCGAGTCCAATCTGACGTGAAGACTCGGCCGAGCTGGTAGCTGTAGGCCTTTTTGGGGGCCGACTAAATAGTTGCCAATAATCCGTGTCCAAACTGATCGGGTTGCCGTTTATGGTAATGGCCGAAATTAGATACCAAAATGTTCGGCAGACTGCGCCGCTTCATTACTGATGCACAAACTTGGCAATGCGTCCCGACTGATTGGCTACGGTTCCCGGCCAGCACTCAGCAATGTTATTGCTTCATCAGTTGTCCAGCAGCCAGATTGTCTAGAGTCCAATCGCGGATGTCTTAGCACTCGGTTAAAAGACTTATCATATTATTATATTTAACAAACTTTTCGGTTGGAGCCATTACATTGCCGAAATGACGCAAATCTTATAGCCATTGGCACCTTGATTTTAAGGTACTAATAGCACCCTTATTAAAAGCCTTGTGGTTACATTTAAATACTATAATTCTTACTTCTAAAAAGTTTACAGCATATTAACTGCGCTTTTTATTGCATCTTTGATGATGGATTCATATGGATCTTATAGCTATAACATAGTTGCATTATTTATTATTTTGTGAATACCTAAAACTCTCGTGGCTACACTCATAGCAAAATTAAGCGTAAAGCGTAAACTTTTCTTGAATCAAGAAAGTGTTCCTTAAATGTAGAAATTGTCGCCATAAACTAAACTCGCCCTAAATCCAAGAAAGAATTTCTATTTTTTACTAAAAATTGTACTTGTTTTTAGAAATTATTTTCTTGAAATTAGGAATTCTGCCCTAAAAAAATATTTACCCTTAAAAATAGAAAAAGGTTCTCAAATTAACCTTAAAAATTCGATAGGCCAGTAAATAGAAACGCTTTCTTAAATATAGAATTATTTTCTTAAATATAGAAATATTTTTTAAAACATAAAAATTAATTCCAAAATATAGAAATATTTTCTATAACATAGAAAACATTTTCTAAAATATCACACTCGGACCATAAAATGGTCCCTGGACCATGTCCGCGTAGCCCAGGGGTTAGAACGTCTGACCAAAAATCTAAGCACCGCAAGTTCAATGGTTAGGGTAAATATTTGGGTAAATATGTAAAATTTTAAAAATTAGGTACATATAAAACCCTAATTACTTACCCATAAGCCTGACTTACTTGAACAATTTTCAAGTAACACCCCAAATGTAAACAGTCAAAAAGGATATGAAATATAATTTTTGTTGGCTAAGACTTTGTTATCATAGCGTGTTGCCGCAATTTTTTCCAAAGTTTTTTAAAGGGAGTGTTTTTCGTCCCACTGCTACTCTCAATCTAATTCAATGGCAATAAAAACAAGGGAGAACGCTATAGTCGGGTGCCCCGACTATCAGATACCCGTTACTCAGGTAAAAGGAGTGCGGGGGAGATGGAGATAGAAACTTTGATCGCGCATAACTTTTAAACGAATGGTCCGATTTGAAAAATTCTTCTACATTTCGATAGGTATTGATAAACACAATAAAACTGCATTTTTACTTTTCCGAAATATTTAAATTTATATTTAAATAAAATCGTATATAAGCGATTGTGGGCGTTAAAGGGGGCGTGGCACCTTTTTGAAACAAACTTGCGCTGCGTAGGAACTCCTAAAATCTGCATGCAAAATGCCAATCTTCTAGCTTTTATAGTTTCCGAGATCTCAGCGTTCATACGGACGGACAGACGGACAGACGGACAGACGGACATGGCTAGATCGACTCGGCTAGTGATCCTGAACAAGAATATATATACTTTATAGGGTCGGAAACGCTTCCTTCTACCTGTTACATACTTTTGCACGAATACAATATACCCTTTTACTCTACGAGTAACGGGTATAATAAACAAATTAAAACTTGTATACAATAACTAAATTAATATTGGAAAATAACACTAAAAGCTAAAGTCCTGTATAATAAAAACGAGGACGGAAGCTAACTTCGGCAAGCCGAAGTTTTAATACCCTTGCAGACTTAGCCGAAATTGCTAAAATTGAAAAAGTAGCGAAAAGAATAAGAAATGTGTAAAATAAACCCGAAGTCTTCTTAATACAAATGCCAAAGAACAAATTTCCAAAAACTGTTTCGGGACTCACCACACTCCTTCATCAGCGACCTTATTAATCCAATGACAAATGGTAGATCGGACAGTTTTTTACCTGTCTAGAGTATTAATCCTCTTTATTTTATATACCATATGAACTTTCCGTGGGTTTTTCGTTACATTGTACGCGAAATTCCAAGAACTTGTATTAAATATAATACTGTTATTTACAGCTGGCTTAACAGCTTACATACATTCTAATGATATTAAAGGCAGTGTACGTATATTAAACTTTAACTATTTTAAATAGCGGATGTAGTATGTACTTGTCTGATTGGCAGCAACATTTACCCTGAGCAAGGTGTACATAAATAAATTAGATAAATTGCATAGTTTCATGCCAATAGCTTTTATACTGCAAAATTGTCATATACAACGGAATACTACGGAAGCTATACGATATAGACGTCCAATCGGCAAGCGCTTTTACCCTGATCAAGGTATGCGTAAATAAATAAGACTTGGAAAAATGTATGTCAATAGCTTATACACTGCGCGAAATATTCTAAAAAACATGAAATTTTGACCGATTTCACCGTATTGTTCCTATGGGAGCTATAGGATGTAGACGTCCGATCAGCACGCGCTTTTAACTTGATGAAGGAATTAATAAAAACATTCGATTTGAAAAAAAAGTATAGCAATAGCTTTTACACATCGCGAAATATCCTAAAAATCATTAAATTTTAACCGATTTTACCCTATTGTTTCTATGGGAGCTATATGATATAGATGTCCTATCGCCACGCGCTTTTACCCTGATCAAGGTATGCATAAAAAAATTCGATTTGGAAAGATTAATGTCAATAGCTTTTACACTGCGCGAAATATCATAAATTTTTGCAAGATATATCCAATTGTTCCTATGGGAGCTATAGGATATAGACGTCCGATCGGGGCGATTTTCAAACTTGATCTGCTTACAGATGTTTTAGGACGATTGTGAAAGTTTCAGATCGCTAGCTTTTAAACTGAGCTCGCAAACGGTATTGAAACAGACGGACAGACGGACATGGCTATATCGACTCCCCTATTGATCCTGATCAAGAATATATATACTTTATGGGGTCGGAAACGTCTCCTTCACTGCGTTACAAACTTCTGACCAAAATTATAATACCCTCTGCAAGGGTATAATTAAGAAGCACTACCATAAAGAATCTAAAAATATTTATCTTTTTAGCAAAAACTAGTTTCCGTTTTTATTGTCTAATAATTTTAATACGCGATATTTCTCCAAAATGTGTTATGTATCAAAAGTATTTTAATCCTAAGGCCTAAATATTTTAAGGCTTATACTTCAGCGATCTGCATTATTATTGCTTCATCAAGGGTCCAGCAGCCAGAATGTCCAGTGTGCAATCGCGGCAGAAGCCCAAGTAAAGACCCGACCCCTTAGGGCATTTGGAACTGCTCAAACATTTTCGAAATCGCATTTAGGGGTGAAGGTGCAACAGTCGCTGGCATATCTGATGTCTGTGGCCACGGGGCACAGTTAAAGGGCTTAACGGGGCAGGCTAATTAAAGGAAAATATGGGTTAGACTTGTGCACACTCGTGTGGCTGGCGCACGTTTAAAGCTGGCAACAAAAGCTGCGCCACACGGGCAGTCTAAGTGCTACGCCACAATGCATTCAAAGAAAATACCAGCTCAGGTATAGATATGTCGGAATTTTAAGTAAAGCGCAACAAAAGACTGAATCAAGTGGTTCTTTCTTTAATTTTTCAAGGAAATATTACAACTAAAATATCTTTATTTTAATTTCCTAGTTTTAGTTTATATTCAAAGACAAACTTTGTTATTTATATATTGGCATAAGAAAAGCCAAGGCTCGCTATGTTCTTTAACCAGAATGTACTGGAATCCTCTTGGGTTACAAACGGTTGGTGTTGTAGCACTACCACCTACCGTTTTTGAATCTCGCGCCTCACCTTTTTAAAATGGCAGCACTGATTGTCAGGAGGTGTTCAACACTGCACGGCAGAAACAGTCAGCATCGTAGACTGACAAAAGTTAAATAAAATATAAAATACCAGAAACTACTTGTTGTGCGTCAAAAAGAGCCAGCACATCGCTCTCTGTTTTGTTGTTCCACGCACACGCACTCCGCGTAATCCCACACGTCACCAGCGTAATTAAAAATAATTACCAATAATTAAGGAGCACTAGGATGCGCCAGCTGAAGGGAAAGGTGAAGGAGACGCGCAAGCAGAAGAAGGAGCGCAAGTTGGACAACTTGGAGAGCCAGGCCAAAATTCGGACTCTGGTGCTACCGGCGGTGGGCGTGCTGGCGCTCTTTCTGGTACTGTTCGTTTACCTGAAAACACGTCCAGCGGTCCTGGCCTAGTTTTATGTAGCCATAGCCGTGGAGAGTGCAATGGGTTCGTCGTGAACACACATAGCCTTAACAGTAACATTAAATCGCAATTCGTCCATCATATCTGTTTTTTTATTTGGTTTGGAACTACAATAACAACAAAACATTTTTAAAATAAATATACATAATTTTTATACAAAATAAGCTAAAGCAACCTTATAATAATTGCAGACAAAAAACAAGAATTTTGTAAAAGTTGTAGAAAATAATAGTTTTGGGATTTTACTGTATTTGGCTACAGATACTAGTAGTGTTAAAAAACATCTGATACGATGGCGGTCAACTCAAAGGTGGGTAAATTAATGTTTCAGTGAAAACAGTGGCAACCCCGTTATCCGTTATGCATTTCGTTCTCCTTCGCGCTGCCTTGCTGTCCGTTTTAAATTGACCAGAAGTGTCGCAGTCGGTTACTTCAGTTTTAAAATATTTTACTGCACCATAAATTCAGTGTTCAGTAGGCAGTTAACTGCAGAAGTATTAACAGAGTCAAATCGATTATCTAATCACAGCTAAGACAATCCCAGTGAGCCAGTCAGCTGTTGTCACACTCTCTCCAGCTCGCAGCACAGCTGAAGCAGCGCGCTCTCTCGCGCCGTTTTGACGTTTTTTCGCACATTCTCACTTTTGATAAAACTCACACTGGCGGGTGCGGGCGACAAAGGTGCTTTTAACTATTCGACCATGCTCAAGTTTTTGGTAAGTTCCTCATCCAATCAAGCTCTAACATTTATGAAGTAATACATACATCTCCCCAAAAAAAACCTGCATTTCTGTAAACGAGCTAAAATCTTGGCTATTGTGGGACTGCTTTTTGCGGCGGTGACGTGCCGAGGCACAGTGTGCGAAATGTGTTATGTAGTGCAAATTCATTTTTTTTAATTATATTAAACAATGAATTATTTTTATAACGTTTCTGCGGTCCACACCCAAAAAAGGAACGATATTTAATCCACAAAAGTAATCTGCGATTATAAGTAAAAGACAAAATGGAAAAGATAACAACCCGAATATCAATAAGTTGGAAAAAGTCCAGAAAAGTGACATAGACCAAAAAAAAACTCTTTCTTTATAACCGTAGATATGTATGGGTGTACGTTTAAATACGTATGTACATATGTTTATTGAAATAGTTAATAGTGGTCATTTCCACATAAGCTTCAAAATATGCAAAAAAACTATGCAAAATAAATTTTAAATATTTATTTAAAAATATCCCTCCGCCTTTCATTGCTGTTTTGTCCAGTGTGCACACTGACTGGCCATAGAAACTCACTAAATAAACTATTCGCTTGAATGTGGTAGCATAGGACTAAAAGTTATATAAGGCCCTCAAACTATGGTATCAACCAAATCAAACAATCATCTTCTCCTTGGGAATCATGTCAACGACTTAAACAGCAGAAGAACACAGATCCAGACTCTTTGACAAGCCACAGGAACCTGACAAAATTGATCGTTTATATTGAACTTGAAACCGAAATGAAACTGCTTGGCCTTGGGGTGCGAGTGTTGAGGCTCAAGTCTGGCGGACAGAGCCGCTCAACAAATACCTGCTGTCCCCCGGAAATCCAGGAGCCCCTGCCGTGCTGCCCCAAGAAACGATTTTGGACTTTCAAGAGAGTGCTGGGCTTCTCCACGGTCAGCAAGCGTAGTCCTCTTCCTCGAGAGTCTCCCATACGGAAACTGCGAAACATTGAACTATTATAATGTATAGTACCCTACTCCACCACCCTCTTTTATATTTCTTTTTCTTTCTTCTAGTTGACCTTTGGCGCCGGGGTTTATACTGGCATCTATGTTTCTCAAAACTATGAGGTAAGAATTATGTTCTAGATTATAAACTGATCCTTATCTTCCCGATTCTTATAGGTCCCCCGAGTAGATGATCCCCAAAAATTGATACAGCGTCTCAACGAAAAAGTGAAGGAGCTAGTGGACCAAAGCAAGAACAAGTAACGGCCTTGGTAGTTTTGCACATGGGAATCCTAACCGTCACTAAATTTAATAAAATCTCTTGACCGACATTTTGTAATCCTAACTGTATAAAAGTTCAGCATGTAAAACTCAGTCAGTTTAGTCTGACCTTTTTTATCATTAAGGAGTCTTAAAAGGGATCTTTAAGACCTAAAGAATTTATCTTCAAGAAAAATTTGAAAAGCGGAAGTCGAAATCAAAAGTGGCTATAATTTTTTGAAGATCATGTAAAATTTGACGAAACCATGATTTGAGTAAAACCAGAACAAAAGACCCAAATCAAAATACCAAGACCATTAAAATGTATCGATGAACTTTCTGAATAGTATTGACCGAGTGACCATTATATTAGGAAAATGTGAATAGGTTTTTAATTTTTAAATATAAACCACATTAATGCATTAATTCTTTGCACAGATCGCCCGGCGAGAAATTAGTGGACGACATTAAAAAGGAGGCCAAGAAGATACTAGACGACTGACTGGTGCAATGAGTCTCTATTTTGAGTTTAAACAAATTTATCTATGATGAAATAAAGCAGTGAAATATGTAAAACTAGACGAAGGAAATTCCTCCGCCGTAATATTCCAGGCGCGTTTGGGGCTGTACAAAGGCCAGCCAGTCGGAGGCGTGGGTGGGAAGCAGCCCCATGCTGTGGCACTTGTAGAGGGCAAGCGCTACGTTGGCCAAGTTGCCCAGGAAGTAGACTATGCGCTGTCCAGTCCCCTGCGCTCCTTCGGCCATCTTGGAGGTCACCTGGGTGGTGAAGATGGCCTTGATGGGCCGAATCAGCATCATACCGACCATCATTATGGGGAATATGGAGATCGAGTTGCCGGACATGTACATGATGAACAAGTTCATGGGTATCTAGGGCGAATCCAAAGGTTATCCATGGGACTTCTTAGTGGGGTTGGTACTTACGTTCTTCAAAGGCCCCAGGGCAAGGTCCCAGGATTTTTTGATCACCAGGCGCTGGTCGCGAACCACCTCGCTTTGGTTCACCAGGGCAGAGGGATTGTAGCCCAGCGGCGATGGAATATCAACATTTTTGCTGAAAGGAAAATACAAATCTGGTGAAAAGATGTCCCAAATGCATTTCATCAACTATTACCTCACGTTGAAGTCCAGTGCCCACTTGAACTTCTTCGAATTTTGCTTGGCGGACATGCTGGATATTTCTTTTATTTAATATCTTGCTAATTAATAGAATTTAATGACAATTTTCAGTCTGAACACCAATTGTTCGTTTAGTGTTGGCAAACGTTGAATTCCGGCTGTAGAAGAGTACTGGGTAACTTCGATAGGCCACTGTGGTGAATGACGTTAAGGTATCGATAGACGGTCGATTTTCCGTGGACTTTTTAAAACTCATTGCAAGAATCTTCAGCAAAGCAGTTGTTTTCATTTATGTTAAATTTTTATTTCAAATTACCTTTTAAGTAGTATTTTCCTTTTTAATATGGTCTTATATATATGCGTGAGTTTTTATGGATTTTGCGTGGCCAAGCGACATCAAGAAACAAAAGAGTTAAAAATTAAAATGGTTTTTGTTGTATTTTTAAAGAGCAATTACAATTACAGTTTTTCTCATTAATATTACTTTTATATTTATAAAATTAAAAAGAAATATATATTGATGAGGGGGAGGGAGAGGACAAAAATAACTTAAAAAAGACATTTTTTACCATATACTATAGTTTTCCTTTCTCTTGTGATTGGTTGGGGTTTTCTTTTACTTGTTTTGCTTTTAAACATCCAATAATTATGTATAAGAATTTAAATTAAATTATAGCGTTTTATATGCTGTTTGAAAAGTTTTTGCAATACAATAAACAATTCAGTTTCTTGTTTGGAAATACGGCCAGGAGAGCCCATTAAGTTATGCGAAGATCTGCTGCTCTTGTTGTTGGTGTTGTTGTCTCTGCTGTTTTGTGATAATTCCTTCTGATGTCGATTTCCACCGTTTACCGTCCTGTTTGATGTTTTTCAGCCGCTTTTGTGTGGTTCTGGATGCTGGTTTACTGCTTCGGCTTGCTTGAAATCGGAGTTAGTTTTATTCATATTGTTGCTTTAGTTGTAGTGTGTTTAATTAGCGATTAGCGTTCTTCAATTGGTTGGACAACCAGTCGAGTCCCTCGTAGAGCCCATCACCGCTGGTTGCACACGTCGCCTGGATGTACCAATTGCGATTTCTGAGTGAGTGCAAGCCGAGCTTGTCGGTGATTTCGGCTGCGTTCATTGCATTTGGCAGATCCTACAATGATTATGGAGGAAAGTGCAGTGCATTGTAAGAATCACAACTCGAGGACAATTTTATTTGTTCAATTAAACCAACATCGAATGCCTATAAAAGCAATCCTTGTGCCGGAACCTACCTGTTTATTGGCGAATATAAGTAAGACAGCATCCCTCAGCTCGTCCTCCGCCAGCATGCGCATCAACTCCTCTCTCGCCTCCCCGATACGCTCTCTGTCATTGCTGTCCACGACGAAGATAAGACCCTGCAAAAAGCCAGATGCAAATGTTACTCAATGGAAGTGCTTCGGGTCGACTATCTTTAGGATCTCTGATGGAATATCAGTCCCGTCTTGAAACAAAATAAACTTTAAATAATCACAGCATGATTCATTACAAGTTGTTAACATCATCTATAAACGCCTGGAATCTGGAGTTCAGTTGAAATCACACTTACTTGTGTATTCTGGAAGTAGTGCCTCCACAGGGGACGAATTTTGTCTTGGCCGCCCACATCCCACACTGTAAAGCTAATATTCTTGTATTCTACAGTCTCCACATTGAAACCTAGGAAAAAATGGGAGAATATTAGCTAGGAAAAAAACGGGACGTAAGACCACTCACCAATGGTAGGTATCGTTGTAACAATTTCGCCTAGTTTGAGTTTGTACAGAATTGTGGTTTTACCAGCGGCATCCAAACCGACCATCAATATTCTCATTTCCTTTTTGCCGAAGAGGCCTTTGAACAGGTTCGCAAATACATTTCCCATGACTGCTGTTTGTCTTTCGGATGCTCAAAAGAAGTCGTTGGAACTCGGATCTCTAGTTGGCCTGCTCGCTGCTTGCTGGCTGGAATTATGACAAGTTCAAATCCGAGTTGCAATACCGATCAGAATATGCCAACTGCGGACTTGTGTGCTTGGACTGAAGAAATCTGCAAAGAGACCGATCGAACCGAGAGTTATATTCGGACATTATCCGTGGCACAGCTGTTATTTGGCAAGCCAGGAGATTCCCGACTGAGCTGCACGGCGGGAGAAGCAAAGGCTTTGTGATGTTCCGAATGGCTTTATGTTACCCGATCGCTCTGACGTGTTGTTAATATTAACCTCAACTGAGTCATAATAAAAGCCGGAAGAGGCTAAGCGAGCCGCTAACGAAATTTCGATGTTTTGTTAAACTAAAGCTGTTGCTTTGGAAGATTGTAAGTGTGCCAGACTCTAAAAAGTTGTTTATATAATTAATTGCTCACTTATTAATAACGCAAAAGGCAGGGTGTATGAAACACAATTCGCAGGCTTTCAATGTGTGGCTCTCCAGCGGCTGCCGCTGATAAGATATCGATTTTTAGTATAGAACTATGACGGCGCTGTCGGGGCTATGTGGCCTCCCACTTTCCACTGCCCACCTCCAACTCCACACTGGGTTTTCAAGAAACGTGTGGGCTGAAAAGTTTGTAAATGATAAGACCTGCTTCCAGGTAATTTGCAAGGTTTAAGTAAAATTAGCAGGGCGGAGGTGAGTATTTCTAAACTTTTCGATGAGTCATCGCTGCCATTAATCTGGAATTTGCAATCCAAATAATGTTTTTTTTCGAGGAGCCCAATAAGTACGCCTGCCCAGCCCCCGCCCACACAAAAAGCTATGCGTTGCCAACGAAACATACGGAAATCTCTAGAGGTTTGAAACCGTTTATAGTTATCTAAATGTTTTTTAAAATATCTAGATTTTGTGCCATCCCCAATTATGCGCAATTTAAGACGCCCTACGCTCTGGAGATGTTGATGCCAGCTGACGATAGTTGGGCTGAAAGCAGCCGGAATCGAAAACTACACGTAGCAGCTTTTAATTTCAAGCTGCGGGAAGCGGGGCGAACCCACTAACACACCAACACCCCGCACACACACACATACATATCTGCAGGCGCCAGGGTTGCCAACTGTGCCGAGCCCTGCCCGTTGCGTCTAATTCCAGCTCCAAACGGAGCCAAAGTCGACGACGTCACACTTTAACGTTGACCACATACATTGTAGCCAGGTGATACCTTCGCGATTAGGCCCTTTTTTAATTCGGATCGTAAAACGTTAAACTTTATACGTGGTTCTCTGCGTCTGTGTTAGTGACGTACGCTTTTTCCTTCTAGGTTGGTGAAATGGCACGGCGGCTTTCCTTGTTTTCTGGAAAACCAGAATGTTTCGTCCCAAAGTACACGGATATTTACCAACTAGAATGTGATTTGTTCAGAAACACATTGCACGTTTATTAACCGATTGATCAGACTTCTTTCGTGGGTTTTTCTTTGACTGAATTTTCTCTGCTGCCAAACACACCACACACCGAATTGTGAAGAGAAAGATAATGGGGAGAAATGTATCGATAGCAGACCCGATAGTCCGATAGGCGATGAACAAAAGGCACTGCTTTCAATGGACCAAAGTCGACAAATATTAATCTATTACATAAATATTCTATACAATTTTAATAAAATTATCAAATAAATATTGAAAAGGGCTGGGTCACTAATTCCTAAATCTCAAATTCAATAAACAAAGTGGATACGATAAGTTCGGGCGCCTTCCAATACTAGTACTTTCACTACTCCCCACAGACGCGTACGCTACGTGAGTATGTGTCTGCAGTCTATAGAATAGCCCACACCAATACGAACACACAGACATCTCCCACATTGTTGCGGAAGTTCTTAAATCCAGCAAAGATACTACTTCTTTTGTATACAACCCCTGATTGCGACTGAAAACAAATACGCACCAACTACTTGAATCAAATGCACACGAATCAGTCACAAACTCACTCTCATAGAGACCAGACGTGCCTTCGCTTCCAAAGCAAACCGAAAACAAAACACAAAATAAAAAACTACCAACAACATTCTCCAAAATTCTAACAGTAACCACAAGTGCACAAGTGCGCAAACCAAAAAAAGTGCAAGACCAACCAACGGGTAAAAAGACAGTGACGGCGTGATGGGGGATCCCCCCGATCGAGGTCCAATAACTGCCCACGAAAAAAATATGGCACTGTTAAGATCTCCTGGCCCAAAATACCTTATCATTAGAAGGTGTGATCTACATCTAGATCTTAGCACCATCAACCCATTTCTAATAAAAAAACAAATTGACTTTACATGTGGCGGTGAGGTAGAAGACTGTAATAAACTGAGAAACGGAACACTACTCATAAAAACAAAAACCAACACCCAAGCCAATAGATTACTCGCATTTAAAGCTTTTGCTCCTGACATAAAAGTCGAAGTGTGTATCCACAACAGACTAAACTCAACCAAAGGTGTAATATACTCAAATGACCTAAGAGGAATAGAAGAAGCTATTATACAAAAAGAACTTGCTAGCCAGGGCGTATGTGAAGTTAGAAAGATACTGAAAAGGGAAAACGGCACACTTAAAGAGACTGGTCTAATAATAATTACGTTTAACCGCCATGATCTTCCAGAGAATATTAAAATTGGCTATCAAAGGACCGCAGTTAGGGAATACATTCCACTCCCATTAAGATGTAATAACTGTTTCAAATTCGGCCACCTACACAAGTTCTGCAAAAATAAAAAAATTTGCTATAACTGCGGAGAAGAACACCACACAGACACACAGGAGAAATGCACTAGGCCACCAAGATGTATAAATTGTAATGACGACCAAAAAATCGACCCCCACAACTCAACCAACAGGAGATGCCCTATCTTCAAAACCCAGCAAGAGCTTATTGCTATAAAAACAACCAAGAAATGCGACAACAAAACTGCCCTAACAATACTTCGATCTAGAAATTCGAACAACTCACCCATTTCCTACTCATCCATCGCCAAAACAACACCTCACACACATCACAACACTACACCTTCACAAAATTCAGGACCTCAACAACTCAAAGGACCCAACCTCACACAGCAAGGACAATCTACCCCCAGGAAACAATTAACTTCATACGCAGATCTTTCTATAGACAACAAATTAGACTCTTCCAATTCAACTCACCCAACCCCCAAACCAACCACTAACACTGTTCAAATCCTACCTCTCTCTACATCAAAGCGAATGCTAGCATCTCTCAAAGCCGCAAACAAAAATGCAAACAAAAAAGCCAAGTCTAATTCAACAAAAACTGGAGAAGCTTCGAGCGACTCGTGTGACATGGAAACTAACTAATCTATCCACACCCCAATAAACTATAAATATGCTTAAAATAATCCAGTGGAACATTAAAGGTTACCGAAATAACTATCCCGAACTTCAATTAATTATTAAACAATTTAATCCACATATAATAGCCCTACAAGAAACACACATATCGAGCACTGCATTACTCCCAATTCCCATAAACTTTTTAATTTACTGCAGCTACAGTACAAATGCATTCGGTGGCACAGCCATCCTAGTGCATAAATCCATTTCCCACTCACAACATCCACTAAATCCAGATCTTGAAGCTGTAGCTCTTACCTTAGACTCCAAAAAAAAAATCACCCTTATCTCTACATACATTTCTCCCAATAAGCACTTTAATCTAAACAACTTAGAAAACGTCCTATCCCCAACAAACCTACCCACACTAGTCCTTGGTGACTTCAACAGCTGGCACCCTTATTGGGGTTCCCCCAGAGCCAACTCCAGAGGAAACACCGTTGCAAAATTTATAGACCGATCTGACTACATTCTATTAAACGACAAATCGCCGACTCATTACTCAACACACAACACATTTACACATATCGACCTCTCTCTCGCCACTGCCAACATTGCCCCCGAAATAACATGGAAAGTGATCGACGACCTCAATGGCAGCGACCACTTCCCATTACTTATTTCTTTGTTCCAGCATACATCCCCATCCTTCACCGCTAAACCCTCCTTTAACCTCAAAAAAGCAAACTGGAAACTTTATAGTGACAATATCTTAAATTACAGCTCAACTACTCAACCTACCAATAATATAAACAAAGAAGCTGCCATAATTAAAAAAGTTATAATTCAAAGTGCCCACCTCTCTATACCCCAAAACTCTACCTTTACCCTCAAACGTGCTGTTCCCTGGTGGAACAACGACTTAGCTTGCCTTAAATACACGAAAAACACAAAATGGAAATTGCTTAAAGCTAACATCAGTTCAGAAAATATAATTGAATTCAAAAAAGCCAACGCAAAATACAAAAGAGCAATTAGAGAAGCCAAAAAAACCGCCATCAACTACTTCACCTCCGAAATCCAACCCAACTCTGACCCAACTAGATTGTGGGCAAACGTTAAACGTCTATGCGGACTCTATCCCACTAAACATATCCACACTATCTATAACCCTTTCACCCATACTAACACCACCAATCCATCAGAAATAGCAAACACTTTCGGTAACGTCTGGTCAAAAGAAGCTGAGAACTCAAATTTTTCTACTACATTTAGACTAAATAAGAGCCTTGTCAACTACACCACAAACTACTTACCATGCCACTCAGCCCTTGAAATAGAAAAAGACATAACCCTAATAGAACTTCTATCAGCCCTTAGCTCTCTCAAAGGTGCCACTCCAGGACCGGATCGCATCTCCTACTGCATGATAAAAAACACACCTACCCCTTTTAAACTCAAAATATTACAACACTTTAATAATATTCTCAACTCTCATATCCCTCAATCATACAAACTCAGCCTAGTCCTCCCTATTTTAAAACCCCAAAAACCCCAAATCGAGCCCAAATCATACCGACCTATTGCCCTAAACCCATGTTTAGCTAAAGTTCTGGACAAAGTTATTGCTAAAAGATTGTGGTGGTTTGTTTTAACCAACAAACTTTTGCACAACAACCAATTCGGTTTTAAAAGGGGAAAATCTGTCCTAGACAGTCTACTATACGTAGACCATCTAGCGACCAGAGCCCTTTCCTTAAAACGACACATTTCAATAATATCCCTAGATTTCGCTAAAGCCTTCGATAAAATAGGAATACATTCTCTCATCCACCAGCTCCAAAAATGGAAAGTAGGCCCACGTATACTAAAATACGTGGCCAACTTTATGAACAACAGGAAAATCATAATCAAAAACGGAACCTCACTTTCCAACTCTTTTCCACTTGACAACGGCATCCCACAAGGCTCTCCCATCTCAGTTATCCTATTCCTAATAGCCTACAATTCCCTTTGTAACATCATTTACATTCCTAGACAATTTAAATTTACGGCCTACGCTGACGATTTCCATTTAATCATAGAACACAAAAGAAAAAAAAACCCCTCTACAAATCTAACAGCTGTCTTCCAAAAAATTAAAGAATGGTGTACTTACTCAGGTTCCTCCCTCTCGATTGAAAAAAGTCAACACCTCCACATATGTCGGAAACACAATTGCAGAGCAAAAATATATACTGGTTCCCTAACCATCACTGAAACTAACACTACAAAAATCCTAGGCCTCACCATTAATAATAAATACAACTGGTCCACCCACATAAGCAGACTAAAAGATAGCCTCCGCAAACCCTTAAACATCATCAAACACCTATCCTCCCCAAAATACAACACCAACACCTCATCCCTTATCCAAATTATCAAATCCATCCTAATCACTAAAATCGACTACTGCCTACCTATCTATGGTAGCGCACCTACACACTTAATTAACCACTTAAAAACCATTCAAAATTCAGCAATTAGAGCAGCACTAGGCGCATTTCGTACTACACCAACCAACAACCTTCTCATTGAATCCAACATTTATACAATAGAACACAGAAGAGAACTTTTAACGGGCAAACTATCAAATAAATTAATTCACTCTTACGACACCCCCCTTAGTCATCTAACCAAGACCACCAAAAAAAAATTTAAATACCCAAGCACAATAGACCGAACCATAGAAATCTGCAAAAAACTAAACCTCCCCTACCTACCAATCAAAAGCTACCCGAACAAAAAATACAACATGGAACTAATAATAAAAGCTATAAATACTGATCTGTCCAAGTACAGTAAAGCCAACACCCCTCCAACTACATATAAACAACTTTTCCAATCCCTAAAAAACACCCTCCCTAACCACCAATTCCTTTACACCGACGGCTCGATGGCAAATGGCATATCAAGCTTCAGCGTAACCGACGAAAACAACACCATCAAATGTGGTCTTCTTCCTCTCTATTCCTCAGTCCTTACAAGCGAACTAATAGCCATCCACGAAGCTATAAAAACAGCTTTACAAAATCCAGGAAAACACGCAATCTGCTCAGACTCCCTATCGTCCCTTAACTCCCTTACTAATTTTAACAACCACTCCTTCTACCCTACAATCATAAGAAACCTAATTACCAATCATTTCCCAAAAATCAAACTAATTTGGATCCCTAGTCACATCGGCATAAAAGGCAATGAGAATGCTGACAAAACAGCAAAAGAAACACAAAAATACCCGCTTATATACACACAAAACAACAACACTAACGACATTACACACTGCCTCAAAAAATACATTAAATTAAAACAATCCGACCTGCATAACAATACCTCTCCCTGGTATAACAACATCGTTAAAAATACTCCTTCCAACTTTACGTACTCGCACACCAATCATAATAGGAAAACGCAAATAATTATAAACCGAATTCGACTAGGACACACCTCACTTACAAACTCACACTACATGGACAGATCCCTTCCAAACACTTGCCCATACTGCAACAGCCCTCATTTAAACATTCACCACATTTTATGCTCCTGCCCTTCCCTCTCCCAACTTAGAGCTACATCCTTCCTTTCTGACAACCCAGCCAACATCATAGCAAACCCTTCCAATGAAAACATAACTAAAATCATTTCATTTCTTCAAAAAGCCCAACTTATTCACAAAATCTAAAATTGTTCTCACTTCTTTAAATTAAATTATTACTGTCATCCCAGACGAGCGGAAGGCCTCAGCTGCTAATGCTCTTATTATAGTTAGTTCATAGTTTTAAAACTTAAGCTAGCTTTATATAAATAAATAAATAAATAAATGCACACGAATAGGAGCGGAAATTTTAAAAACTTCTGCTTGGAAATGTCTAAAATCACAGAGCAAAATAAAACTCGACCGAGAATACACTTGCCGTTGAAAAACTGCAAACTCACCAATATAAACGTTGCCGATAGAGATGGGCGCAGCGCAGAGCTTGTCGGGCCATGTGCTAGAGAGAGACGACAATAGTTTACAGTGCCGTGGTGAGAACTCGGTTAAATGCTGCCACGTCTCTTCTCCACCACCTCGGCCAGAGTTCCCATCGCTTTGGAATAATCGAAAAGTATTGCTACACTAAAGGGAAATCGATAACGTTATTAACCAGGTGATCTGAATTGCCTTTAAAGACGATCTTATCCACCGTTCTTATGTTTTACCCGAAATCTCCGTTTTTGGGGAGTCCTCTGTTGGAAAGCGAGATCCTAAAAGTGAATGTAGGTAAGGCACACTCCATGTCTGCACTTGTTAAGCAACACTGGCACTCAAATTTGATAAACGCTGATTCCCTGTTTTGTCCAGACTGCTAGTCTTGCTCCACTGCTCGAATGGCTGTGCCTGACTCCAAAAGTCACCACATACCGGGTGAATACTCTTCGCATAACGGTTGATGCCTTCCGGGAAAAGTTGGAGAATAAACTTGCTGATCGCTACGGCCAGGAATCCCCAAAGGTCTATGGACTGCCGAACCTGCCGGAAATGTTGTGCATTGAACCGCTGGTCCCGAAGTTTTCCGAGCCCTCCGTCGATCCCACGCTTAAGGAGATCATAGTGGACATTAGTTGCGGAGCCGCCCTACTACGAGGTGCCCACATATACGCCCCCGGCGTCCTCGCAATGGAATCCAACACTCAGCTCCAGGAAGCTGTCAGCGTTTACGCCGATCTAGGTGGAAAATGCAAGCGCGGTTCTGTAAACCGCTTTGACAGTCCGGAGAAAATCTTCCTGGGCACGGGCAAGGTGCTTATGCAGCGCTACCAACTGTTTAACAACTCCAATGAACCAGCCACAGGAGTTGCCGTGGAAATGCAATCTAACGTTAGCAGAGTGCCCTCGCTGGGAGATCTGAGTAGCGAAGACGCCCTGCTGCAGAACCTGCCCTCCATTGTGTGTGTGCGCGTCCTGGCCCCGAAGCCCGGGGAACGCGTCTTGGACATGTGCGCCGCTCCCGGAAACAAGACTGGTCACATTGCCGAGCTGATGGGCGATCAGGGATCCGTTGTGGCCCTGGACAATTCCACAAGTCGAGTGCGCAGCATGCTGCCCAAATTGGGTCACTACAAAAGCATAACGACCCACTTGTTTGACTCGACTAAGGCAGTGGCCGTCGGGGCTGCTCACAGTGGACCAGCCACAGGTCCTCCCTTTCACTGCGCCAGCTTTGATCGCATCCTGCTGGACGCGCCCTGCAGCGGACTGGGCAACCGGCCACAGTTGGCCTGCAGTATCAAACAGGCCAAAGTTCTGCATTCGTATCCCAACATCCAGCGCCGGCTTTTTGGGCAAGCAGTCCAGCTTCTGCGCCCTGGCGGTATCCTCGTATATAGCACGTGCACCGTGACCGAAGCCGAGTGCGAGTGCATAGTGGCCTGGGCGCTGGATAAATTTCACGATGTCCACCTAATTGATGCCACGCCCCGCTGGGGCGGTCCGGGATTTCCGCTTCCCAACTTGGATGCATCCAAGTCGCGTCTGCTACAGCGCTTTGGACCTAGCGAAGCAAGTGCAGACACGGTGGGATTCTTCATTGCCAAGTTTCAGAAAGATAAATAAATTAATCAAGTTTCACTGAAATCTTTTGTTTATTGGGTTCATTATTTCGTTATTTTCGCTTTGTTTTAGTTCTTGAATTAAGCTGCTTCGCGGATAGAGCTTCGTCTTTTAAAGGAATAAAAGTAACGCCTTAGCATATGTATGTAAACTTTTGAGGAAATTCCAAACTCTACGCTTTCGAAAACATTTTTAAAGTTGCCGACTAAAATGGTTCTAGGTTTTGCTCTCCCATAGCGGCTTATAGCTTCGAAATGAATAAACATCCTGATCTGCTTAGCTGTCTAGATAAAAATTACTTAAATAATTTACAATTGATATCTATCGTAATGTTACTTATTTGTATGTAAGTCTGCTTTTGTATCTTAATTTTTCGAGCCAAAATTGCGGCTTGAATTTCGTGGTACATTTGAAAGATTCTACGACATAGAGTTGATGAAGTACTTAAATTGCTTGTCTTAAAGTTTTAAAAGTTGTAAATTAAAAGGCGGTCCATATTTTACGCAATCGTTGATGGGGAAAGGCCAGCTAAACACAATTTTTGTTTAAATAAAGGAGTCGAAAACAATAACAACTTTGATAACGTAATATATGGACATCCCGCAAGATTATTTGCACAAGCCTCCCCACGATTAAATAATGTTGTAGTTTATGTATTCGCATAATTTATTTTGTCATCCTGCCTTTTCCTGACGCAATATTATGTTTGGCTAAAGATCAGCTTTGTAATCTACAATGGATTCCCGGTATGCTCTTAACAAAATAATGATCTTAAAACCACTGGCAATCACGGTCCTGAGTCATTCGTCATGCCTACATGCGGTCTACAGTGTGGGAATGGCTAGGGGTAAACCAAACTAAAGGTGGGAGAAACCTAGCAACGTCGGTACTTTCAATATTATCGGCTTATAAACTAGCCTAAATCTATGTTTGAAGACTATTAACATGATTTTACGTCGGGATATTGAGTGTCTTGAACTGTTCTTCGTGCATCTCAGTCATCATGAAGGTGCCATCCTGTAGCAACAAAACGACGCGACGGGTACCACCTTAAAAAAATACAATAATTATGAACTGATTTTTTTTTTAATGTCAGTCATCGCAACTTACCTGGTGAAGGCAGATCAGCCTGCACCACCTCGGCGGGTATCTGTGCTTCCGTGCCATCGCTGTCGGAAGTCGTGATATGGATCTGGGCCGTGGCCGGTGTTCCGGTGCCGGCGGCAGAAGCCTCAGCTTGTTGAAGCACCTGATGCTGCGCTAGTTCTTCCTCTGTCATGGACACCAGGATCTGCTCGCCATCCGTCGTCGCAGCTGCGACTCCATGCGTCTCAACCTGTTCTACGGCCTGAACAGCCTCGGCCACAGCGTGGTCAAGAGAAAGAACATCCTGGTCTTCTCCCTCGGCGGCAGCCACGTAAGCAAACTGCTGCTCTCCATCCGGACCTTGGGTAACAAGAATGGTTTGTCCCTCCGCATTTTTTCCGGCTACTTGGTACACAGTGCCGTCTTCTCCCCTAACCAGCAATGCAGACCCGTCCTCATTGGTAAGAACTTGTTGATCACTGCCCAGAAGCGCCTGTGCCGCGGCCTCCAACTGCTCTCGCTGTTGTTCTTGCTGCTGCTCCTGCTCCATTTGCAACTGGGTCTCTTCTTGGCCAATAAGCTTGCCAGTGATCGGACACAGCTGAGCCTGGTGCTGATGAACCTCCTCCTCCAACTCCATCTGTAGGGGCGTTGGCTGAAGCGCCGGCTTGGGAGCTATTCTTTGACGGCCAGGAGTCATTTTCTGCATCTGGGAGGACTGTTGCTGAGCCTGCACCTGGCGCTGTTGGCGAGCCTGGGCGGCGCGTTGCGCCATTAGCTCTTCCCGAGTCACCACTTTGCGCGTAACTTTCAAGTCACCCGACTTCGAAAGCTGAAGTATCTTCTGCTCTGGCGTCACTACCTTGGCGCTCTGCGAAGACGGAGCAAGTTGACGTTGTTGAGGCGCTCCGACTCCGGCACGCGCTAGGACTCGACCTCCCGGGTGTGCCCGGCCCGGTGTCTGTTGCTGGTTCTGCCGCACCTGTGGTGTGCTCCCCACAGCATGTCGGCGCTGAATTGCTGTTGTCGTGGGACCATGTCCAGGGGTGCGCAGCACCTGTTGTCGCTGGCCCACAGTAATGGGGGAGTTGGCGCCGGAGTGGGCAGGTCGGGCCACAGGCAGGCGCTTAGCTACGCCTACGCCAACAGCCGCGGAGCTGACCTTCTGCAACGGCGCGGCTGCAGGTGAAACAGGCGCTGGTGCCTCAGAATTTTCAACCCGGAAGACACCTCTCGTGCTGCTAGACATCTCAGAACGCGAGAGATACCGCACGGGACACTCTGGTTTCTCCTTTTTCTGAAAATGAGTATGAGGATAGTTAGTAAATTAACCCTGCCAAGAAATATATTAGTCATTATTATTTACCAGGTGAAGGGTGTTCGGCATTTCGGGTTTGCGAAACATCCCCGAGCTAGTGCTGTCCTCCGTGTAAATGATCTCACCCATCCTTTGATCCGTTACCGAAACGGTGGAATTGCCATTGATTTTAGTCTGCTTTTCCGTGGGCTGAACCCGTGGCTTGTTCAACTGCACGGAGCTCCCACCGTTTTTTAGGCGCTTCACGGTGTGTGACGGCAGATCCTCTTCGAGGTCTTCTAGGTCCATGGAATCGTTCAGCCCGCTCCCCTCAAGGCTGGAATCAGTGTGGTTAAGCTTGCGCTTGACCGGCGCCGACGACGGGGGCCATTCTTGTTCCGTAGCGGATTCATCCTCGTTGGCCGAGGAGGGCGAAGAGGAACCATCCCCGCCACCAGTCTCGTTGACCCATTGCTTAAACGAGTCCATGGCCTTGGTTTTGGAAGTGCGCGAGGGCCGAGAAGATGGCGATACTTGTGAAGCCGCCGGGACCGGGCTGAGAGGGGGGGCAGAATCCGGCTTCGAGGATGTCCCAGTCGGCTGCATGCGCTTGAGGGCGTCCAGACCTTTTTCCCTTGTCAGTTTTTGTCGAGCAAGTTGCTTCTCGAACATCTGCAGGAAGTATGGAACTCGCTCGAGATTGGCCATAACCTCCCAGGTGTTTTCATGGTGCGACCGATCCACCCACTTCACCAAATATTCGTGGGTCTTTCTGCGTGGATTAAAACGCTTGGCAACTATTTTCTCCACTGGCTCTTCAGTGCGCTGCTCTGTTTTGGCATCGATCCGAATGGCTATTCGATTATTAGGCTTGACTGTTGCGGCGGAGGGCACTAAGGGAAGCGTTGGCGTGCCCGGTTTGGACTTGGGTCTTTCGTTTTCCGTGTCCTTCAGCTGATTGGCCAACGTGGGCAGCTTACCGGCCGGGGATTCTGGCGAAAGAAATGCAAAGTTTAGTACCTAATTTATTTATTCTATAGTATTTAATTACTTCTGGTGGGGGAGACGCTTGTATTGTTGTTGCTGTTGGAGGTGTTGTTATTGTTCGGATTCACCACCGTCTTAGTGATGCGCACCGGCATGTCCTGAAGCTGTCCATGGGCAATCTTGCCGAAAGACTGTATGGTCTTTCCAGCCACGATCCACGGCTCCCGGACGCTGTCTTCAAGCTTCACCCAGTGCTGGTACAGGGCCCATGAACTCCCCGAGTTGGCGTCTTTGCGCGTATGCAGCTGTGTGGCCTTCCACAAAGTGAATGCCCAGATGGTAGGCTTGGTATCCAGCGACTCCTTTAGATTCGCGTTCTCCTTCTCACAGGCATCCTCCTTGTGAACCTGAAACTCTTCTACGAAGTTGTATGCCCTCAGGCATCGTCCGCATACGAGAACGTCCATGTTTGCCAATTCCTCCTGGGCAGCTGTATTGCAAAATAACAAAGTTGACCATTTAGGCAGTTTCGCAATCTTCCTCGGGCACTTACCTCTGATAATGTTTGCGTGTTTGCCTATTTCCGTGGGTGCAATGTCCTGTGCCAACATTATTTACGACCCCAGCGCCCAAGCCTCTGTGAAATGCATTTAAAATTGTACTACTAAATAGTATGGTAGATTTTGTTTTAGATGATTTGTTATTGGTTGGTTTTCAAACCCAACTAACAGGGGAAGAAAAAAGTACAGTGCCGTGGTGTGTGTGCGCAAATTTGGCCCGGGTGGCAACGTAAGTTGTCGCCGTCTGCGGTGTGTGCCCGGTATGGTGGGTTTGACCATCTATACTTCTGCAATGGGCAAAATGCAGCGGCGCTTTGGGAGCAAAAAAAAAATAAGACTTCAAATAGCATAAAATGTGAACCAGCTTAGGCCAACACAAATAACTCTTTACAAAGTAATTGAAGTGCAACATGTTCTGTAACACAATTTTTAGAAACACTTTTTTTTTCAAGTTGTTTAATTTAAGTTAAACACTTGCATATGATAAACAGACAACTTTAACATAAATTAAAACAATGGATAGATCTGACTATTAAACTTGTAATATTCATTATAATAAATTACATTTTAAACAACCAATACAATTTCATGTTGCCCGCTAAAATTTTTGCATCCACTGAATAGGTTTTGCCTTTTCAAGATTTTTAAAATGGTTTTGCTGATTTACTTCAGAACACACCTTCATAAACAATTTCGTTTGCAAAATCAAATTGAATACAGTTTTTGAACGGTAATGATAATTTTAATTTAACTGATTCCCAAATTTTTTCAACACGCGCAGCGCACCGCTGCTGCACAATTGTACGCGCGAACTCTGAATGCCAAAAGCAAAATTCGTTTGGGTGGACGAAAAGTGGTCAGAGATGATTTTCTACCGGCTAGGCTGACTTTTGTATGCGCTTCTGTATTGTAAGTAATTTTAACGAAATCTTAGGGCGAGTGCAATGGCGTGTAAAAATGTTTATTCAATTTTGGTTAGCAATTTTTAAATTTTATTCTTCGTTTTAAATTTGTTCATTTAAATATACGGTTTTCTGCACTTAAATGTCTTGACTTCGGGTGTAGCGCCCTTTTCCGTTCGCCCGCGTGTCGGTGCACTTCGTCAGCCAATCACACAGTATGGTGAAATGTATCTATCGATGTGGTAACTTTGTTTTCTACGCAATGTTAAACATATTTAATTTTTGTTTAAATTTTTCTATAATATTAAATAGACTTAAAATTTAACAAATATTTCAAAATGCAGTAATTGTAATAATAATTTTTTGGTGGCCAATGGCTAGTGCCCACTCAGTGTGGCAACCCAGTCCATTGTATTTATTCTTGGCTCAGTGTGTACACACTGTTCCTTTTGCCGGTGCATTTCGATGCGGTTTGTTTTATTTGTTTAATACTGCTGGCAAGTTAATTTGACTGCAATCATGGCCGACGACGAGCAGGAGGATCAGAAGGAATACCGCTGGGAGACGGGCTACGAGAAGACATGGTCAGGCGAGCGATTAAATGTCATCCCCAACTTTTGGTCACTTTTAGTATATTCAGGGAAGCAATCAAGGACGACGACGACGGCCTGCTGGATGGAGCCATTGCCGAGATCATCCAAAAGGCCAAGCGCCAGCGGCAGGCGCAAAAGACCAAGCAGAACCGCCTGGGAATGATGCGCCACCTGTTCCTCGTGCTGGACTGCTCCGAGTCCATGAGCGTTCCTGATCTTAAGCCTACGCGACTGCGCTGCACTGTGAAGCTGCTGGAGCTGTTCATTGAGGAGTTCTTCGACCAGAACCCCATCAGCCAGCTGGGCATCATAGCCCTGAAAGCGAAGAGGGCTGAGAAGGTGACCGAGCTTACCGGGACCTCGCGAGTCCACCTCAAGGCGCTTGAGAGGTGCGTCTCTTTTCACTGCATGATTTCTGGCAACTTATCCGCGGTCTATTTCAGCCTGGCCAACTTGTCTCTGACCAGCGAGCCTTCGCTGCAGAACGGTCTGGATCTAGCTCTAAAAACACTGAAGGTAGTACCGTCGCACGCCTCTCGCGAAATCGTTATTATTATGGGCTCGCTCACTACCTGCGATCCTGTGGACATTAACCTCACCATAGACGAGCTTAAGAAGGAGGGAATACGCTGCTCGGTCATTTCCCTGTCGGCTGAGATTCACGTGGCCCGTTACCTTACACAGCAGACGATGGGCACTTTCGGGGCAGTTTTGGATGACGCCCATTTTCGGGATCAGCTTATGTCCCAGGTGGATCCGCCGCCTGCTGCCAAGACGCAGCACAACTCCCTCATTCGCATGGGCTTTCCGCACACCAAGAACGAAGTGGAGGGCAAGGATGCGCCGCTTTCCATGTGCATGTGTCACATAGAGAACCTTGAGGAGCCCAGCGAACTGTGCACCACAGGCCACCACTGTCCACAGTGCAACAGCAAGTACTGCGAGCTGCCCGTGGAGTGCCAGTCCTGCGGCCTGACCCTGGTGTCAGCGCCCCACCTCGCCCGATCCTACCACCACCTGTTCCCGGTGCCCAACTTCGAGGGAATGCCGTTCGAGGCGATGCCGGCTTCCTCCTCCGACCTCAGCGGTGGAGTCAAGGAATGTTACGCCTGCGCCAAGGCCCTCGGACAGGTCGCCGACAAGGTTGTCTTCAGGTGCGGCTTCTGCAAGCAGTTCTTTTGCGTCGACTGCGACATCTTTATCCACGAGACCCTGCACGCCTGCGTTGGATGCAACACCATCCCAGGCGTGGATGGTCTGGTCTACCAGCAGAACGCCAAGCAGGACCAGGAAGATGCGCACCCGGGGACCTCCAAGCAGCGCGGCCAATTTGGCATGTAACTGACTTTCTGTAGATAGATTTTACAAACTTCAACTACGCATTTAGGGTAAAACCAATACAGTTCAATTCATACCGGTGCTCGTGAGTTGTATCAATTAAGATCTGGTGTTATGCTTAATAATTGTGAAGGTGAGCGAAGCATTATTATGACCATTTTGTAGCTGCTTTCAAACCCTCTCAAATGCATAGCAAATTTATTTTTCGCTGGTTCTCCGTGCCTCTCCATGCCAACTTGGCGTAGTTTTGTCTAAAGCCCAGTTGAGTTCATCGTCAGCGCTTGCCGCATTCGGTTGGGCTTTATTTCGATTCCAATCCAAAGCTCTCGGCATCCACAGGTGTTCTCCTTGAGTTAACCCCGCGTTGGTGTGTGAATTTTAAAGTGTTAGTTCCGAGAGTTCACTTCGGTGAAGAGGAGGACTGTTGTGGACTAGAGGTATTGATCTATGACACCCATAAAGAATTTATTGAAATCAATAGCGCTGCTTTAAACTAGTATTAAACTAGTTTGAACCTATCTAAACTGCCAAAGCTGACGATTGGTTTATTACATGTTAAAAGTTTAAGCGAAGTTTTATAAAGTTTTATAGAGATATACTATTGGAGTTAGAACTATATATTTTTTCTAATATTGTTCTTCAGTTTAACGATCTGTATTGTTCGTTTGCTGGATCCTTGCAGGTCACTACATTTTTATACCCGTTACTCGTAGAGTAAAAGGGTATATTGTATTCGTGCAAAAGTATGTAACAGGTAGAAGGAAGCGTTTCCGACCCTATAAAGTATATATATTCTTGTTCAGGATCACTAGCCGAGTCGATATAGCCATGTCCGTCTGTCCGTCTGTCCGTCTGTCCGTCTGTCCGTCTGTCTGTCCGTATGAACGCTGAGATCTCGGAAACTATAAAAGCTAGAAGATTGGCATTTTGCATGCAGATTTTAGGAGTTCCTACGCAGCGCAAGTTTGTTTCAAAAAGGTGCCACGCCCCCTTTAACGCCCACAATCGCTTATATACGATTTTATTTAAATATAAATTTAAATATTTCGGAAAAGTAAAAATGCAGTTTTATTCTGTTTATCAATACCTATCGAAATGTAGAAGAAATTTTTCAAATCGGACCATTCGTTTAAAAGTTATGCGTGATCAAAGTTTCTATCTCCATCTCCCTCGCACTCCTTTTACCTGAGTAACGGGTATCTGATAGTCGGGGCACCCGACTATAGCGTTCTCTCTTGTTATTTGTATATTTAACGTAATGCGGAAGTCGACATATCCGACTATTAGTATCACCTGTCTTAATGTAGGTATATAATAATTCAGCCAGCTTTTTTTGATTAGTTTCGCCAAAATATCTCTATTTATTTTCCTTTTTGCTTTCACAAATTAAGATTTTACTCAATTTTTAAACCGGATAAAAACAGTAAAATAAGTTACAAAATAATTTTAATGGTAAAATAAATAAGTACATTATTAATTTATTGACAAACAAGACAACATTTTTTTAAATTTTATTTTGGTGTTCAGAAAGACATATTTTTTATTTTAGTAGTATTGTGGTAGTATTAACAGGATCAAAGAAACGTTCTCCAATGTTTATTCTTTGGATTCATTCATTTGTATATATTTTTTGACAGTCACGATCTGGAAGAAAGTCTGGGGTGTTTCAGAAATCCTTTTCTCAGTGTTTATACATATATATTCGACCTTGCCAGACCAGATACTATAATATTTCTTGCCTTTTGTAACCAATCTAAATAATCTCCGTTCATTGAAGATAATTTAGAACGCAAATCGCAGTTAAACGACCGTCGGACATTTTAGTCTGTTTCGTTAATTACTGACTAGCCCAGCGTCATACTAACGTATGTATTTGAGTAATATAAAGACGTTTCCGCATCGCACCCCACACAAAAAGCGAGAAATCACAATCACAAGTCGCTTGTGATAATTATATGTGAAAGTGGAATGAATCAGATAATAAATATCATTCTTAATTATATACATACGTTTGTCTGTATGTGAATTCGCGGTAATTAAAGGCCAATTGGGTTGAACCGAATTAAGGGAGTAAAGAGTTCGAGGGCTGTTCAAGTTTTCCACCATTGTTGGGAAATGGCTTGCCAAATTTATTCAAAGCTGTCGGGGAATAACTAACCGAAATTTAGGCGTAATAATAATTTATGCGAAAAAAGCCCCCAAAGCGGGACTCTAATTTTGCAAGGCTTGTGGTGAAAAGGATAAAATGGAAATGGGATGGGAGGGCCAGGCAGACTTTGAAGCTGAAAAGTGGTTTGCAGCTAATCACTTGTTAAGTTATTTCTCGTGGCAAGTTCTCCCAGGAAGAAAGCCTAAAGTTACTGTATACTGAAGCCAAACCAATTGATTGGTTGCCGTTGGCATAGTTATTTGCATTGTTTTGAAGTTGTCTGAAATTGTTTCGAATGACTTCTAATTTTGCAATTTCTGATTAAAATATGAAGCCAGGAAGACAACTTCAGAGACATTAAATTAAAGTGGTGAATAATTAGGCAGTGGAAGCTTCGAGTGCTGAAACGTTATAAAAAGCGTCCAGATGTGAACACATAAATCGGAAATCAGGGGAGGCCCCATTCGCATTGTGTTCATTTTGGTGAGATTTGCCCCTCGAGCTCATATCGAGCCCATATTGTTATGGTTTAATTTTAAATATTGCTAATCAAATAAGACGACTGCTGAAAAGGGCGTGAAGCGTTTATTAGCAAATTTGCCGTACAGATTATACTAATTTCTTATATTGCTGTATAATTAAGTTTGTGGTCTTTTGGCAAGGGCCTTTTTATATTTTTAAAGCCACATGAATTTGACAAACAAATAAAATTTAATCATTCTATTTATTATACCCTTGCAGAGGGTATTATAATTTCAGTCAAAAGTTTGCAACGCAGTGAAGGAGACATTTCCGACCCTATAAAGTATATATATTCTTGATCAGCATCACCAGGAGAGTCGATCTAGCCATGTCCGTCTGTCCGTCCGTCTGTCCGTCTGTCCGTCCGTTTCTACGCAAACTAGTCCCTCAGTTTTAAAGCTATCTGCTTGAAACTTTCCCAAAAGTTGTCTTTCTATTGCAGGTAGTATATAAGTCGGAACGAGCCGGATCGGGCCACTATATCATATAGCTGCCATATAACTGAACGATCGGAAATGCCATAACTTTGGTGTTTTTAAAGTTAGGAAGTTGGGATTTTCTATGGGTCTTATTTTTGGCTAATCAATCCGACCTACCAAATTTCATAAGGATCGGACGACTATATCCTATAGCCGCCATATAACTGATTGATCGGAAATGCAATAGCTTTGGTGTTGGTAAAGTTAGGAAATTGGGATTTTCTATGGGTTTTATTTTTGGCCAATCAATCCGACCTACCAAATTTCATAAGGATCGGACGACTATATCTTATAGCTGCCATATAACTGAACGATTGGAAATGACATAATTTTGGTGTTTTTAAAGTTAGGAAGTTGGGACTTTTTATGAGTATTAAGAATGCATCATATGAATAATTTTGGAGAATATAATTTATAGAATATTCTGCAAGGGTATATCAACTTCGGCTCCGCCCGAAGTTAGCTTTCCTTTCTTGTTTTATAATGATATGGGCCTAAAAAACACAACTAGAATTTCTCATTAATTCCTTAAAAACAACATCAACAACAGACGGAAAATGACTTCCGGCCAATTGAAATGAAAATGATAACACTATTTTCCCGCCCCAATTCGAAAAGCCTACGTACACACGCATTAATTAATGAAATAAAAACAGGGATTTAACAAAAAACTCAGCGATTAATGTCGTTAAATTCTGTTATTTTTTCACCTACTTCCAACCGCAATTATGCAATAATTGCTTCAAAATGCTTGCAAAACTTTTAATAATAAATTTGCAATTGATAATTTAAAATATGGCAAATACAAATGAACCATGTGGAAGACTAACCCTAGCCACGCCCCTTGAGGGGATTTTTATAAAACGTATCCAATTGCATTAAAGTGTGAGCCGTTTTTCACCTAGACTTTGCTGATTGTAGTATATGGCAGCACGTGACAGCCTTAACCTGTTTTCCATGGACCGTGGGGAACTTGCGATGCCCGCGAAAACCCCTTACATATGCATACATACATATGTTAATAGGATGACGTTCCTATATTTAGATACAACTAAGATGTCTTAATAAATTGCTTGCCATTTGAAAATTGCAGCAAAAAATACTTATACTATCTGCGAAGACGGTATTCTTCTTACATAAGTTCTTTTGGTAATGTTCCATAACATTTTTGGTAGCTTAGATTCTCATCTCTTATACCCAAGCAATTAAAATAAAAAACAAATGGACTTTTTATATGAATACCGTAAAATCCAAACATCCAAGTAAATTAAACAAATATATTCTTGTAATTTGGCAACAAAAAACAAGCAAGTTAAATAAATTTAAATAAATAGATTTGTTTAATGCAATAAAGCTAATAATCGGAGATATTGTTGTCCGCCCGAGAACGATTATTATGTTGCGGCATACTGTTGCGGCATACTGTGTCGCTTCGACCTCAAATACTTTTTTAAAAAACTTTCAGGGTATTTGATTTGATTAAAAAAAGTGATTAAAAAAAGGTGTTAGATATAATCAAACAATCAAATATAAAACGGGATTTTACCAGAGCTGATGGGACAATTCGATTTTTTTTCAAATTACGTTTACAATTGTATAATTTTGTATAATTAATGGGGTAAGGCCTGCTCAACAATTTGTAATTTGCACTTGCAAGCGTTTCTAAACATAGACTGGTTATCTGGTAGAGATACCCGTGCGCCTATACTCTTAGCCAGCTCAACATTCACGACGATGGGACTACACTATTAGTGATTTTAAGCGTTTATTCCAATAAACTACTACGGTATTACTGCGTCCCTTTATTCGCCGAGAAGCTCTCCGTTTTATCATAATTCCCCTCGCTTCCCCTGCTAACACGTCGTGCGGTCCAGGTGTTCGAGTGCCGTTTGCTTCGTCTCGTCTCGCATTTAGCTTAATACAAGTCGCGTGAGCGCGCGGGGTGGAGAGCTGAATGTATTAGTGTTTTTTGTCCCTTGTTACGATCGCAGGCTCGAAGTATAAAATAAAGGCGCGAATGATTTACGGAAAGTACTTCGAATAAAGTGTCGTTTGGCTGTCGATTGCCGTAATCTCAATCCGCGTTGCTTCACATCACGCAAAAGTTATACATATATACCGCTTGGAGCTGAAGCCCAAAAAGTTTTGCTTAAACTACGGTAATTCCGGTTTTGGAGAGTACTTGACGGTGCCTCTTTTTCCATTATTCTGAATTTTTATGACCACTTGGACTTTCTTTTTGTTTTTGTATTCCGCGCATTATAGCCGTAAATGACATCATTGTAGTACCCTTATTGTCGGTGTTGTAATTTTAACGAAAGGTTCGCATCGCAAAATTTGCAAAAACCGTAGTTATTTTGTTGTCCGAATAGTTCAAAACTATATCTAAAAGTGATCATCATTTAAGCAATTTAAAAAAAATTTAACCAATTGGATACATTTTTTATTTTTTAAAAAGTCACAATTTTTGCTAGCTTAAATGGGATTACTAGAGTGATCTATTCGTCGGTTTTGAAAAATTTTTTTTGTTTTGTTTAGTTTCCGGAAATATGACAATTTGGTTTTTATTTAGATAGGGTCTGTTGTATTTATTGCTGTCGTTGTGGATGCTGTGAATGTAGTTTTAAATGGGGCTTAGAAAAACTGCGATTATCTGCTCTTGAATTCGGTTAACCTTGTTCTGAAGGCCTAGATTTCTTTGGAGCAGGTGATTTACGGGGCCCTTGTCTCGCTAATCACCAAGGCACACGTCGGTGGCCCGATGACAATTAAGACGGTTAACTCAACATGGCAACTAAAGTTGATTAACAGAGCTGATAAAATAATCTGGTCAGGACTATAAGTGATTGGTTGTTGTCCCCGAAATCAGATTCCAAACAAAAACGCTTAAAGGCAATCTTAGCTGGATTCTAGAAACTGCCCAAGGTAGGTCTATAAATTATATTGTAATCGCTGTAGGTGATAACGATAATTTGCTTTATTAATCTGTTCAGAAATACGGATTTGTTTGGGCTCTAGTGGTTCTGTGATTCAGCCATAGAACATTTTGGGGAGGGCGCTTGCTTTCTAGCCTCAACATTACGTTTTACCTGCTTTTTAGTGCACCCGCACAAGCAGGGTCTTCCATTTTGTTATTAGTGCGCCCGAGTAACCCTTTCAATTGCAACTGGCTCGCGAATGTCAAGTCAAGAAAACTCCCCTTCCCTTCCCTTCCCCAAACTCCCCCAGTCCAACAAAAACGCAGCCGCATGCGGTGCTTCAAAGTCACAAACAATTTGCAAGCAACACTGAGCACTCAACAAGCCGCATTAAAACAGAACCCATTGTTATAGGCAGGAAGGTTTCCCCACTACCCGTGCGCAGCTCCCACCTTCGTCAGCTAATGAAAATTAGTTAAAATAGCATGCAAAATGTTCTCCGCCAGCCGCATAGAATCTTTTTGAAACAACCAAATAATTCAACGAGTTCGCTGACTTCAGAGTAATTAAGATCTGCATTGGGTTGCGCTTAGCAAAATGGGTGGGAGTAGAATGTTTATAATAAGAAATATACTCACAAAGGAACATGAACTGAACTTCCCCGATTTTGAAAGTGTCTAAAAATATTATAGATTAGTAATAATCTTGATAAGATAATCAATTAAACTTAAGTTCATGTATCATACTATCTATTGTTCCTTTCATATGTGTCAAATCAGTCTGGGTCCCCAACACTATTAATGGAAAACCAATTTGAACAAAGTATTTCGTTATTTTGGTGAAATTGAGCTAATGACTGTCGACACATCCGAAAATAACTCGTTTGACAGGGGAATCAGAGTGAAGGTTTGGTGGGGCTCTCCTCATCCCTTCAAAGTCACATCAATATCTTCTCCCTGGTTACTTCCGAGTGTAAACACGGTCTTAAACGTTAATAACGCCATGGCAGATAGTGTTGAAGATAGTACCACGAAACCTGGGCAACACTCTCTCCCTTTCTGTTATCGGGTGAACTCACAAGTCGCGGCCGAGTGGCACTAATACAACATGGGAATTGCTTATTTGAGTGCAGTTATCTCTTATCGCGGGTCTTGCCAAATGGATGAGGGCCTACTTTAATTGCATCAGATATTAGGCGAATGAAAAAATTATATGGCTCCGTCGACACGGCAGAGGCCGACTTTGCACTAAGCATGAGTGCCTCTACTTGCCTCTTGGATTTTCGCAGGCCCGAAAATTCTCGAGCGGTTAATATGCCAACGCCTGTCGACTGGAGAAAGATAACGTAAACTCACGGGATTATACAATTTGACTAATTTTTATGGTTCGTCTGGGAAACGCTATAAACATGATTTGATCCCATCTAGCAAAAAGGAAATACTATATAAAATTGAGAAGGTATTTACAACCCTCTCGGCGAATGCCAGGTTATTAAATAGTGAGAAGTGGGAAAGGAAGTGCTTGTAGAGTTTTCACCCAAAGAGCCATCAAGTTATTCCAAAGGGTGGTAGTGAGGGAGGGACAGGTCGACCGGCAAGGGTGTTCTAAGGTCTGAGCACAATCGGGCCGAGATCGTAAAAGCTAGACCCCAGTTGAGGGGCCATAAATTAAAGAGCAAATATATTGTGCGGATCGTAAACCGATTGGGCATTCCTACGATATCGGCTGACAGCTGTTGCTGCTCCATAGCGGGCGCGGGGTGGTGCCATCAGTGTGACGATGGCTCTAGGCGCAAATCCCCTACTCAGACAGAGTAGTCTGGCAAAGGTGTGAAAATATTTGGCCACAGTCAATGGATTCTTCAAATATTTGCAGGCAATCGGATAAAATTAGCGATCAATTACTCCATCTCTGGCGACCATTTATCAGGCAGCAGTGTCGTCACAGAACGACCATCTGACGTCAAAATGATTCGCCGCGAACTGAGAAGAGTGGTACCGATGACTGCTAATGACACATTAAATAGAGACGTTGGGCTTTCGCTGTTCACGTATTCCCGCCCACCCATCGATTTGCATTGGCACACATGTAATCGTAGCTTCGAGATTCGTATCCATGTCTGCCTGGGGATTCACGTTGCTGTAAAGTAGGCCTACTGCTGGACTATGGACTACCAAACTAGATTTCGCGATGTTTGCGGCTCCGTGATTTGTTTTTCGAGTTTGACTGGCCCACAGCCACCCCCGCCGCCCTCTTGCGAGCCGGTCTCGTCTGTTTTGGCCCCAGGCTTTGCACTCAAGAAGTTTTTTGACAAGACATTGGTCATGGGGCTTTGGCCGCTGCTTGGAATTTTTTATGGAGGTCCAGAGGCAAAAGCCAGCTTCGGCTCGATATATTTGTTTTGATTGGCGACTCGCACTCGGCGTAAGAGCCGTCTAATCCAAGGCGAGGTATGGAAAAAAACCGAGCTGCGCGCGCTAGAAACTGATTCGAAAAGAGTGTTTCTCTATCGCGAAGTCCGCCCAGCTGAGCACACGAACACAGCTGCTTTTAAGTGTTTCCAGAACACTTTTGCAATCTTTCGGGGCTCGGATTTCAGGCCATAGAGGATGGACGCCCCACTGGGTCAAGGTCGAGCGGCAGGCGATCGCGATCATTGCCACGCGCGTTTAGTGGCTTGCATTCTAAGCGACTTGCAGGCATTTTGTTTACGGCAAGTTAGCGTCTACAAATTCATGGCTAACCCGCTCCGCTCGCATTTTTCGACGTTCAAACGTGCCTTCAGGCCTGCGCTGGTAACCAGAAGAGCGGGGGCGAGAAGCCCCAAATGGATGTGGCCCGAAACGCTCGACAATGGCAATCAGTGGCACGAGCGGCGGTCGAAAACAGCTTATCGCGGTGACGTCAGGCGGCGAGGTAAATGCAGCTGCTGGCACCCGCTATCAGGTGCTATATTTATGTAATTGGGAGTTGTTGGCCGAGTTCAACATACGGCTTCAAGTCCGAGTCTCCGAGTCTTGGCCGACCGATCGCTCCGAAAATGAAAATGCCCTCGGGTGCGAATCGGATCGAACCGGAAACCCAGGGCGACGCTGCTTTCGTTTCGTTGGGAAAAAATTGTTAACAGTCTGCCGACGCGTCGGCCAAAAGCGAAAAGCAAAGCTTTAACCGATCCGGCAGTAGCGCACGACGATCAGAAGCACTTTAGAGCGCGTCGCGCGCGGTTATTTGATCGGCAGTCAGTTTTTTGAGCCTTTTGGGAGTTTGTGAACTTAGTGAGACTGAAGTGAAACGGTGCGCCATTCGACTCGAGCCCGCGTGATATTAAGAGGGAAAAAAGTATGTGAATTTCAGGTGACAGGACTCGAATTGCCCACCGTGTAAATGGGCAAGGACTATCTGTTTTGAATTGTGCAAAGCTGATTTGTTCTTAAATGTCTTATCTGCTCGATATATCCATTATCCGGGTGAAGGCAAAGAGAACAAACGTTAACTTAATGACAAGCTAATAAAATTGTGTAATTTTATTTGCAACACAGACCAATGTGAGCTTCTATAAAAAAAGTTCTGTAAAATATAGAAAACGAATTATAAAGAAGAATAAAAGAGTCACGCCGACAAAGCATGATCAAAGAATAGTTTGCTTTGGTGATAAATTCCGAATTAAAAGTTTACCTTATAAGTCGTATGCGACCAAATTTTTAATTTCATTGATTTATCCATAAAAACTACGATTTATTGCTATGCTTTTGCGGATTGACTTGATATTCCAAACTGCGTGTTCTAGTGTCAAGCTTTAATTAATTGGACTGCTACGACGTATACCACAAAGCTATGAATATAGAATATGAGTATATATTAGCATGTTGAGCATATAGTAGCAAGATAGTTGACCTTCTCAACGACTATTTAGGATTTATTTTGAGCGACTCAAGCTCAGGGATACACTCTTATTTTCCAGTCTATGCCAGCCTTCGTCCGATAGATAAGGCGCTAGAAACAGGTTTTCGATATCAGTGCAAGTATTAAACTCCATTTTCCGACATGTGGGCTTTTAAGTACTGGCACTTGTTATTGGCCATCAGCGAAAGCTTATCACCTCTAAAGAATGAAGGCTGACTTTCGCTGGCCACCCTTGAAATCTTTCCTTCCTCTCGCTACCCCAATTGGTCCTCACTTTTACACCGATTTCGAGTGTTAATCTGGCTTTTCTACATGGAACCCTGCCCGATAAGATAAAGCCCGGCGCGTGCTTCACTGGCTCCTAGGACGGCTTATCACTCGATGGGGGTTGGGTAAAGCCAAATAATGTGAAATGACTTATAGAATGGTTGATTAGACTGATTAAGGCGACAATGTGGTAAATACTTTTATTATGACTTGGTTTTCCGAGCCAATTTACCATCGGACGGAATATAAATGACAATTTTATTATACAAATGACAGCTAAACTCTATTTGTTATAATAATTGCCGCCCTTCTTTCGATTAATGTAACTTTACAATTATTATTATTATAATTTAAAGGTGGCGTTGAGAAATATACTTCTAATGCAAATCGCTGTTTTATAACCTACCCGAATATGTTTGCATAGCTAAGGATAAACCAATAAGATTTACGATAGTTTTCCGAATATTAGGTACTCGTTACTTAAGGAGGGAGCCTGCTTTAGAAGCTTCAAAAAATCGATTTTTCCGAAAACTTCTTTAGGAAGGAAAGAAATATTCGATTAAAACCAAGCTTTAAAGATTAATTGTTATATATTTCACCAGATAATTTATGCAAAAAAATTCCATTGATTTATTTTTGGTTTTTTCTAAAATAAACTTTTTGAATTTTCTCTTGATTAGCCAAACATGTTTACAATGTTGATAGCAATACGTCATTCCTTCTTAACGATCAGCGCTATTATGTTCTCTGTTGAGAACTCTTTGAGTAAATATTTGCAAATGGTATGATAATTTTAAAAGTTTCCAACGCAGGCACCAAAACCAAATTTTAGCTTTAAAATGTATTATTATACCGATTAGACTATATAGAGAAATGGAATTATGCAGAAAAAATACGCCAAATTGAAAAAGTTTTAACAAAGTGGGTCATTAAATTCCAAATGTGAATAATCTTTCTCATGGAATTTAATGAACGACAAATTAATAGTCATTAAACAGCAGATTAGTGATTTTATCTGAAAATTTTTTGTTTTCACCTACACTCATAGCAAAATTAACCCTAAATTTTAGAAATTCGCCTTAAAACTTTATTTTTTCTAAATCCAAGAAAAGATTTCTATTTTCAAGGAATTTTTTTCTCAAAACAAGAAAACTTTTCTTGAATCAAGAAAGTGTTTCTCAAATGTAGAAATTGTCGCCATAAACTAAACTCGCCTTAAATCCAAGAAAGAATTTCTATATTTTAGTAAAAATGGCACTTGTTTTTCGAAATTTTTTTCTTAAAATTAGAAATTCTGCCCTAAAAAATGATTTACCTTAAAATATAGAAAAATTTTCTCAAATTAACCCTAAAAATTCGATAACCCTAAAAAATAGAAACGCTTTCTTAAATATAGAAATATTTTCTTAAATATAGAAATATTTTCTAAAAAATAAAAAAAAATCCCAAAATATAGAAATATTTTCTATAACATAGGAATTATTTTCTAAAATGACCATAAAATTGTTCTAACCCTGTCCGAGTAGCCTAGGGGTTAGAATGTCTGACCAGAAATCTAAGCACCGCAAGTTCAATTTCAGCTGCCGACATCTTTTTTTTTTTCTTTTTTTTTACTTGTGTATAAACACAGATGAGAAGTAATGCTTAGAACGACTAAAGGTTTTACCCTTTATTGAAAAGTAATCTAAATATTTTTTTTAAATATGAAATATCATCTTAGAAAATTTATTTTAAATATTTCGACTTTCACAGTTGCGACTTAACGAGTTCTAAAAACTTTTTAAAACTAATATTCTTCGCAAACGCCCCATCATATAGTCTTTGGTTTGCCGTGCGTTCTTCGTGCGCGACCGTGGCTCCATTTAATGTCTTTGGACTCACGCGCGGGAGACCTGGGTTCGAATCTCACCCGACGACGGACGAATAAAATTATAAGTTTTTTCGGATAAGAAACTTATCGGATTTTACTTGTAAGAACTGGAATAAATCATAATTGTACTAATTCTCTCTCTCTTTCCCCACAGAATTACAGTTGAAATCGATATTGGCAATTCATTAGTGCGCAATACTAATACAAACTTTGTGACTTTTCTAAATGAAAAGCGAAGTGCTTAAATCATATACGTACATATGAATACACATACATACATAAATCCTGAATGAAAAATTACATCATGATGAATGTAGGCGCATTTTTTCTAATTTTTAGAAAAAATACCCTAAAATTTATGGTTAGATGCCCTAATTTTAAGAAATATTTTTCTATTTTTTAGAAAACTTTTTCTTGTTTTTAGGGCCCTTTGCCTTAGATTTTAGAAAGGAAAGCCCTTTATTTTAGAAAATTTTACCCTAAAATTTAAGGTGCGATGCCTTTGAAGTCAAAATTAAGGCGAATTTCTTGTTTTTAGGGTTCATTTTGCTATGAGTGTAATTATTAGCATATTAGATAAAGAAAAACATTCTTAAAATCAGTGCCAATAATTGCGTTAGTTGCGCGGTTTTGTTGTAATATACAGAAGAACGTTAAACACATTTTCAAGACATTCTATAATAATTTAAATTGATTTTACGCTATTAATTATATTGTAAATGCATTTATATTTTATAATAAGTTTACTTTAAATATAGTATGTATTATTTCGAACAAAAATATATTTAGAAATCTTTTAATTAAAAGCTTCGGACATTTAGTGGATGTTGGTTATGACCTCTTTAATAAAAAACAACAAATTTTGTGTATTTTTTACCGTGAGTACGTGGTTAAAATATACAAAATAAAAAACACTTCAATGACAACCGCAAAAAAGTATTCAACGAGCATTAATCACATGATAACGAGTTTTTGTACTTTGCAGGACCAGTTTAAAGTAAAGAACCTCTACATTCATCAATAAAGGCAAAGCTAAGTCAAATAAAGAAATTAAATTTGATCCAAGATTGAATCCGGATTGTTTCTAACAATCGGTTCATTGACCACCTTTTCGCTGCTGCTTGTTTATACAGTACTGGTCGAGTTAATGGTTATGAACATTTTGAGAACAAACCAATTTTGTATTTTAAAGGAAAACTAATTTTTCATTAAAACCGTCGACCTTAAAGGTTATCTTGTTCTTACCGCCACTTATCTTGGGGTGGAGGCAGTCAAGTGAACTAAAAGCAGAAACGTCTGTCATTCTCGACTTCAGAATTGAAAGTGGCGTTTCCAAACATTGCTTCGAAATAGATAAATTGCGATAAGATATGATAGTTGCATGAACTTGACAATGTTTAACCGATCTCTTTTCACATCCGTTTCTTCCCAGCCATGACCAATCTGTGGAAGGCATTGACGCGTAGGAAGACGGATGACGTAAACGAAGGCGAGTCCCAGCTGGCGCGCGTCCTGAACCTCTTCGATCTGACGGCCTTGGGAGTGGGCAGTACTCTGGGACTGGGCGTCTACGTCCTGGCCGGTCAGGTGGCTTATAATATTGCCGGGCCAGCGGTGACCATTTCCTTTCTGATTGCGGCCATCGCGTCGGCCTTCGCGGGAATCTGCTATGCGGAGTTCGCCGCCCGAGTGCCCAAGGCGGGAAGTGCCTATGTGTACAGCTACGTGACCATCGGGGAGTTTGTGGCCTTCACCATAGGATGGAACCTTATCCTGGAGTACGTAATTGGCACGGCCTCAGTGGCGCGCGGCTTAAGCGGGTACTTCGACTCGCTAATCAACAACGACATGTCGAAGGCATTGAACGAGTCGATGCACATCGACGTGGACTTTCTAGGCGACTACCCGGACTTCCTGTCCTTCGGCATGGTACTGCTGCTGGCGGGCATCCTGGCCTTTGGCGCCAAGGAGTCCAGCTTCCTAAACAACATCTTCACCACCGTCAACCTGTTCACGATCGCCGTTGTCCTAGTGGCCGGAGCCATGAACGCCAACCCCGACAATTGGCGCATCGCGGAAAAGGATGTGCCCGAGGGCTTCGGGACGGGTGGCTTTATGCCATTCGGCATTGCCGGAGTGATGGCCGGAGCCGCCAAGTGCTTCTACGGGTTTGTGGGCTTCGACTGCATCGCCACTACGGGCGAGGAGGCGATCAACCCCAAGCGAAATATCCCGCTTTCAATCGTGGTGTCGCTTATCATAATCTTCCTGTCCTACTTCGGCGTGTCCACGGTGCTGACTATGATGCTACCCTACTTTATGCAGGACAAGGATGCCCCCTTCCCTCACGCCTTCGATGCCGTCGAGTGGTACACCATCAAGTGGATCGTGACAATCGGCGCCGTGTTTGCGCTCTGTACCAGTTTATTGGGTGCCATGTTCCCGTTGCCCCGCATCCTCTACGCCATGGGCAAGGACGGTATTCTGTTCAAAAAGCTGGCCATGGTAAACAGCTATACGAAGACCCCGCTTCTGGCCACCATTGTGTCCGGCATCTTTGCCTGTGAGTAGCACGTGTGCCGCGATCTTCTCCGAGGCGATTTCTGACTTCTAACTTCTCCCCACGCAGCAATTATGGCTCTGCTCTTCAACCTGGACCAACTCGTGGACATGATGTCCATCGGAACTCTGCTCGCCTACACCATCGTGGCCATCTGCGTACTCGTGTTGCGCTACCAGGACGAGGAGATGACCAAGCTGGTGTCCGTAAAGGCCCCGAATGTGTTCCGGCAGTTTTTCAACGGCAACTCCTTTCGAGAACCCAACTCGATGACGTCAGCCATCACCAAGGTGGGCATCGTGGTGTTTGCCATATTCTGCCTGGTGTGGTGCTCCTTCCAGAAGGTGTTCGACCTGGACAGCACTGGCGGAATCGTGGCCCTGAGCCTGGTGGGCGTTTTGCTGATCCTCATCTGCGTGGTGATCGGCATGCAGCCAGTGTCAACCATCGAGTTAACATTCAAGGTGCCCCTGGTGCCATTCGTGCCCTGCCTCAGCGTCTTCGCGAATCTGTACCTGATGTTCCAGCTGGACCTGAACACCTGGATCCGCTTCCTCATCTGGATCGTGATCGGCTACGTGATCTACTTTTGCTATGGCATGCGAAACTCCACGCAGATAGCCAGAGCTCGTAACCACGCCGAGGTGGCGGCCAACACACTGCAGCACCAGGGTCAGCACGAGAACCCAGCTTTCGAGCCGGACAGCAAGGTGGAAAACGGCCGACTTCCGCCTCCGTATGAGTTCTCTGAGAAACTGTAGGCGCCACAAGCGCCTTTAGCCAAGTATTATAACTCTATTTCTACTACTTCTTGAACTCCATTCGATTTTGCGTCTTCCTCTTAATGGAACAAGGACTCCTCTTCTTAGCTAAAATGTTTATGTGAGAGAGATGAATAGATTGCGTATGGAAATTAAATGGATCTGCACCCTGCCTTATTGCCCCAGCTGTGCGGATCTGTTATTTCGGTGCGCCTCAGGACTTCTAGAGAGAGCTCAGAACAAACTCTATTTTACCATTTCACACTTCTACCCACCATTATACTTTTAACCAACTTTTAACCAACTTTTAACCAACGCAAACGATTCCGCCGCAATGCCCTTTTTTGTTGTGATATTTGTAAATATATAGAGTAATATTGATCGCAGATTTGTATATTTGTCACAATTACTGTCGTTATGTAAATTGAATTTTGTATCATAATATTTTATGTGAACCCTTATACGCGTGCAGCTCACACAACCGCAGCCGCACTTACTGTTTAAGCTCTTTAGCTGCTAAGCTTCCCAAATTTGTTATTATTAGCCAAAAACAGAAACGAATTTCGCCCCTTTCTTGTTTATTAAAAATGCAATGATGTTCAACATAAAGAGTTTGGCATATTTAATTGAAACGTGCGGCTGGATACCACTGACAAATCCTTGGGTTCTGAGACGGGATGAGCACTGGGGCTCATAAATATTTATCCAGAAACTCCATTCATTGCAAGTTTGGTTGGACCTTGCCCCAAAGTCAAAACTTCTTCTTGGGCTTGTGGAGCCCTTTCCAAGCGGTTTTCCATTTGTTTTTTGGCAACCCGTAGAGTTCAAGACCAGAATCCACAGCCACTCTGTTTGCCAACCGGCTTAGTTAAATGGCAAAGAATCTGGCCCTCTTTTCCCGGTCAGCCTGTCTGTTCCCTTATGTTGTTCCTCCTTCCACTCCTCTCTAATTTCTAAGCCTTGGAAAACTTTAAGAGTAAATAGTCGGGGCGGGTCGAAAAAAATCGCAGCTCAGAGCCAAAAAGCCAGACAGAAGTTGTTGGATAATGCAAATAAACACACACTCGCAGCACATATGAATGGTTGGGACGGGATACTGAATATGCCAAGGGGAGGATTGCCATCGCTGGATGGTCCACAAAGGCGTCCACTGAGAAAATACAATTGTTTTGCCGGATTTTGCTAAGCCCCTTCTATTTCAATCTCTTCCCAGCACTAATTTATGCACTTTAAAAGGATATCAAATGCTTATGTGGGATGGAGCGGGTCGGCGAGAGGCAAAAAAGGAAATTGCAAGAGAGAATTGTAATTTGACTTTTGTGTCTTTGCTGCGCACGTATGCAGAAAAATGCTATTTTTCACACGCTGCTATTTGAGCAATGCCATGCATAAGCTTCTCTGTAGAATTTTCTTTTATATTTTTCCCCTACTAGGTTTGTAATCAATGGACCCACCAGAACTAGCTTTAAAGTATATTTAAAAGGCCTGCAAGGCCGAACTCTTTGATTACGATTCTGATGCGGAATTGCATACGTGTTCGCTTTTTAAAGCTTACTCTTAGCTTACCAAGAAGTTAAAATAAAACGGGCCTAAACGTTAAGTTAAGTTAAGGTCTTACGGTCAAAAGATCGGGAGTACATTTAGTATATTGTTTCTATCAGAGACTGACACTTTTTACATGGCAGATTCGTATCTGTCGGTGCTGTCATGTGGCCGATACATATGTCTGTACAAGTAGCAGTAGCGGGATTAAATGGCCATGTTCTGCTGGCTTTGCGGATACAATTTTCATTTTATCGATTCATTAAAATACACGTAGTGCCGTAAGCGCTTCCGAGTATGCAACGCAATTTGCGTTTCTGTGCGGTTCAAATAAAATTTCGGCCTAAAAGTATCCGATGCGATCCCATTGCGAGCTGCAGTAAAAGGTAAATAAATAAACAATAAATGCCTGAGATGGGCCGTGGGATTAGAGCCAAGAGAGAATGGCGAGGAGCGAGTCCCCTGCCATTTTAGGCGCCATTGCGCGCACTCTGCGTTTGTGGTTTCATTTGTGAGTTTTAATTAAATACGTTTAAATATTTGTTATTTCCGACAGGCGTACAAACCAAACCAAACGACCAGAGACAGCTACAGCAGCCAGGCAAACAACAACAGGGACGCCGGGCTCAAGGACGAAGAGAATGATGGTAGCAGGACGAAATCCCCTTGGCGTCAGTCCACCTGGTAAATATTAGCAAAATTAGCAAAGTATTTTAAGCGCAACATGTTCGTCCTGCGGCTTTCAACACCAACCTCCCGGCGTCCTAGGGGAGCTCATGGGTGAGGGTCCAGGGATGAGTAGGTTCCGGGACTGCACATCATTTGCAAAGTTTTCGGTGCGTGTGCATTTTATTTATTTATAAATAATGCATAATTAATTTAAAATGCGTGCGTAAAATTGTTGTTAAGTGCTTAATCCTGTAAAGTGTAGCGGCAAGCGAAACGTGCCGTAGAAAGCACGGCTCTGCAGCCTACCGGATATTGAGTTGCATGTATTGTATAAACCTATCACCAAATCGGACGAGTTAGGAGTGCCGGGATCAAACCGTGCAGGTTGGTAAGCACCGAAAGCACTGAAGGCTTGCTATTATATCTCAGAACCTTTCCTTTATTATTCTTTTATTTCAATAATATTTTGATTGCAAAATAGGTCGATTGCTTGTTTGTTCTGTGCAGACCAATTAACTGAAATTTTCAATTTGCAAAATAGAAAAAGAACCGAAATTGCTAATGATTCTGGTTACTCCGTTCACCAGCCGCCCTACCCTGCAACATCCTACGCCTGCTCAATGCAATTTGAATCCGCAATTTTGTCAAAGTCAAATAGTTCAAAATTGTACATGCGGTCAACAAAATCAAATTAACTTTTAGCGCGAATAAATTTTCCACAGCCACAGCGCGGACATAGTTTTTAAAAATTAAATTTTGCTTTTAAACTGTTGGCCAGTTGAGGCATGTGCCCATAATAGCCCGGTCAACATCAATTAAGAAAATAATCCGCGCATTATGCGAGTGCGAAAGCAAAGGCGACTGATATAGGTACATATAAATATTGTTTGACATCGACCAGGGCACCAGGGCAAAAAACAGTCTCTAAATGGATAGAGTGAGTGGGCACCAAGGGATTTAGTGAATTAAGCGCACATTTTCAGCATATGGTAAACGGTACGGAAAAAAAGGGGGTTGTTCGTGCGGTCGTAATGATGACATTCCGGATGTTGGTGAAAACGACCACGATGACAGGCAAGGACATGACGTTTATGGACTCTACTACAGGAAAACTTGGGTAAATGGTTATCTGAATACAGTGAATGTGCTTGGATAGATAATGATGATGCACGCACGGGCTGTCTGGATGTACATGCATTTTCAATTAACATTTTTCAGATGCTCACACTAATTGCTTTTTAGGTGTATCGTCAAAAAAAAAGTCAGCGACTAAAAAAATACACAATTTATTTTACACTCAAATTAAAATATCCCATATTAATTTTTTTCAAATCAAAATTTAAAATATTTAAAAAAAATTATTTTTTTAATAATTTTTGTCATGATACAATTTATAAACATCCAAGAAAAGGTTTTTTAAATAACGACTGCATGACTCGTAGAATTGCACATATGTATGCATGGGACCATAGCCCAATAAGATGTCGTCAAGCTCAATCGCCGGAGACCGGGGATCGATTTCCACCGACGGACAAATAACAATGAAATTCTTTTTCACATACATATGTATACACATATGTATGTATACGTATCAGAATCTACTGTTTTACTGTTAAGAACTAAAATAAAAAAATATGTATACTTATTTTCTCTCTCCAGGTTAGAAATTGGGAATTCTTTAATATTACATACATATATATATATATATATATATATATATATATATGTGTATAAAGATTAAAAATGCTTCCAAAAATTAAGAATACATACATATTCAAATAAGAATACATCATATTATTTGAATAAAAACAAGAAAGGCAGCAAACTTCTAGCTAACTACTCTTGCAGTTATTACAAATGACTACATTTCGATTTACTAATAACAATGAAGCTACTATTTCTATGTCTACTTTGCATTGAATTTTGCCATCGTTTCTATGAAAGCTATATCATATTGTTGTCCGATTTTGACAAAACTAAAAGCGTAATTCGGATATAGTTAATAATTACTATATCTCAATGGAATATTTTGATAAATGGAAAAATAACGAAACAATTATTTTTTTTCATTAAGAGTATTTTTAATTTATCTATGGGAGCTACATGATATAGATGTCCGATTTCAATTTCCAAAGTATTTAAATAATACCAAATCCCAAAATATAAAAAACAACAAAGTTATATTTAAAAAAAAATTTTTTTCCGATTGGGAGCTATATATGTATACCATATATAGTCGTCCGATCCAGCTCGTTCCGACTTATATACTACCTGCAACAGAAAGATAGCGATTTAAAACTGAGTGTGTAGTTTGCGTAAAAACGGACGGACGTATGTATATGACTAGGTCGACTCTCCTGGTGATGCAATCTTTTGACTGAAATTATAATACCCTCTGCAAGGGTATAAAAGAAATAAATATATATAATTTTTTAGACAATTAGAAATGAAACGCTATACATTTATAAAAAGAACTTAAGGTATCATGTCATTGAAAACAAAAATGTAATAACTTTTTTGTTTTTAGGCATAATTTTATTTTGAGTGTATTACGCGCAGCATGTCCCCGATGACAAAATAAACGAATTCTCCTGCTATATACCTTTGCACACACGTCACACACGAAAGTAAACGCATACGAATGAATTTGCAGGTGCGGTTAAAGCACATTTTAGTTTTGGTCCAAAACGTGGAAGCACCTAACCGTTTAACCAAATTCATAATACGCACTGTTGCACGGCTCGCACCTCTTGGTTATTGCAGTAACGCCAGCAAATATGTGAGTCAACATGGCCGTGAAATCGCATTTGGCCTTTTGTGAAAGCGGAATGGGGACAGACGTAAAAAACCAGGCAGGACTTTGTGTTTTTTGATGACCGTAATGAAAAGATCAAAAGGCCATAAAATGGCCTTATGCACAATAACAAAAATATCACCGACATGAGGCGACCATAAAAACAATGGTGGCCGCATTTGGCCGAAAGGATTCATAAAATTTCGAATGCAATTGCTTATCCCAAAAAGAATAGGTGAAAAGGCACGCATAAAAAAAGGAATATATTTGCATTATCAAGGGGGAAATATATATGGGTTGTGAAGAAGCAGAGGGCCATATCTCGACGTAGAGAGGCGCAGAGGGCACCTAACGGAAATCAAATCTCACATCTTCGGCCCCCAGCACCAGCCCGCCTCTTCATTTATACAATGTTGGACTGTCGCATGTCAACTGTCCCAAATCCACTCAACGGGACAAATTAGTCCATTGCAGGGGACAGTGCGAAAACTCAATTTGCTCCGGAAATGACTCGCTCTGCAGTTCGGCCTCGGCCATGGCCATGCTCGTCAATTGCCTTCAATTTGACTAACAATATTCACGCCAATTAACAAATTAATTGCCTACTTTGCTGGCTGCATTTGAAGGAGACACACAAACAGGCTCTCAAACAAACCTGCGGCGAATTCCCATTGGCATCTTAGTTTTATGAGCAAACACAACACAGCCACAAAGTAGAAACGCTAATGAAATTTTCAGCCCAGGCGGCACAGCGGTGTTTGGTTTAGCTAAGTGGGCGGGGCAAGTCGGGTCGGGGGAGTCAAGGCTGTGTAGCCTATGGCCGGTAGGTGGCGCACTTGCAAAGCTTTTAATGTAATGACACATTATCGTGGCATGCAGCGACGTCGAAGGCAAGGAGTGTGTACACATGGCCCCCAAACCCTTCACTTAGGCAGATTGCCGCTTGGAACGGCAAACGAGCCCACGCACAAGCAGATAATGCGATTTAATTTAAACGGTCTTCCGTTTAATTTCGTTTAAGGACATAACAAGAAGATCATATGGCTTGCACACTGGGCCACGGAGAGATTCGGCCAAAAGTATTGATATCGATATTCCTAAACATCTAATTACAGCTGTTTTGATGCACAAATTTGAGTTAATATTAGTATACCTACTATCTTCAATATCGAAAAAATTTTATTTTTTTTTTTTGGAAATATGCTATAAAACCGATAAATAGTCGTTTTAAAGAATTATTAGGATTTGTTATTGCTACAAGTTTACTACATGTTTAATATATAACAATGAAACCTTTTTGTTTTAAACATTTGACTGATTTGCATAAAACTTGTAAGGTATATAACTTTGTGTAAAAAAGTAAGTTTACTCAATATTTGGATGCTCCTAATTAAAAATCACATACAAACTTATTTTCTCAGGTTTTAGGCTAGGTATAGATTTAAAATGTTCCAAGTAAGCCGCTTATTCTCAAAGATCAGAATTTGATTGAACATTTTGCTTTTTTGAGTTTGCAAAATCAACATCAAACAAGAGAGAACGCTATAGTCGGGTGCCCCGACTATCAGATACCCGTTACTCAGGTAAAAGGAGTGCGAGGGAGATGGAGATAGAAACTTTGATCACGCATAACTTTTTAACGAATGGTCCGATTTGAAAAATTTCTTCTACATTTCGATAGGTATTGATAAACACAATAAAACTGCATTTTTACTTTTCCGAAATATTTAAATTTTTAAAATCGTATATAAGCGATTGTGGGCGTTAAAGGGGGCGTGGCACCTTTTTGAAACAAACTAGCGCTGCCTAGGAACTCCTAGAATCTGCATGCAAAATGCCAATCTTCTAGCTTTTATAGTTTCCGAGATCTCAGCGTTCATACGGACAGACAGACGGACAGACGGACATGGCTAGATCGACTCGGCTAGTGATCCTGAACAAGAATATATATACTTTATAGGGTCGGAAACGCTTCCTTCTAGCTGTTACTTACTTTTGCACGAATACAATATACCCTTTTACTCTACGAGTAACGGGTATAAAAAGCGATGTTGAGTCTTACGGAAATTTCAAGAGTTAAAATTCTCCACTTTTCGAACTTTTTGAAAAAATTGCACTTAATATATTCTAACTGGTCAGAGATATTTGACTTGTTTTTTGCTTGCACATATAATTTTTAAATCAGCTCTCCGTTAGCTTTCTTATACTAAAGTTTTAACGATAGACTAATAAACTTATTCAACAATTAATATAAGAAGAATTGAAAACTGTTTCAGGTCTGCGTTGGCTTTAAAAAGGGTGGATAGTTATTTGGCACCACCTTTTATATGAGTCACATAATTCAAACAGTCGTCTTCACCTGAGGGTGAAGAGACATTTAACCAGGAGCACCAAAAAACTGTTTTTGGAAATTAAAAAAATTGTTTGTATCTGCGAAATGCATGAATGTTGATATTAAGCAGTCGACCTGGCCTACCAGCCACTGTACTGCACTTTAAATTGGCTTAAAGGGCGAGGATGGTCAATTTCAGGCATCAACCAACAAGGTACCCGCCCCGCATCCTCGATGCCCATTAAATATGCAGCAGCAGCAACGGTTGTTCAACAATGACAGTATCAACAGAGCCAGTAACGCAGCTGCATCCATTTAATTTCATTTTAATGCAAAACATATACCACGAAGGTGTCCTGCCGAATGCTGCCTGCCGACTACCAACATTCGCTTAAACCAGCAATAAAGTGATTGGGATGGAGTGGACGATTGGACAAGTAAACGCCAGAAGCCTGTTCAATGCATAAATTTTGGCAGAGTTGCATATTATTGTTATTGCTGATTGTCGCTGTCATCATTTATATTTGCCTGTTTTCTGTGTTTGCCGAGTGTTCGAAATTATACTGATTATCGCTTACTGGAGCGACATATGCACTGGGCCACTTTATCAGTGCCTGAGGCGAGGTGCTTTATAAATATTTGAAAGTTTGCCAAAAATATTAAAGTAGAGGGCCAAAAATGTACGGAGCAGCATGATCTCATGGAATCTACGATTATCGCTATAAAAAGTTTGCTACAGTAACATTCTATTTATAGTAGAGTTAGCTAAAGGTACCTATGGGATAAACAATTAAGCGATTCTCTGGTCCGAGAAGGCCCTCAATCATTTTTACCTCAAGGGGCACTCAAACATTCAGGAAACCAATTGCCAAAAATGTATTCGTATTCAAGGTCAGATTTCAAGAGTGTTGCCGAAATACTAACTTAATATGGTAAAGAACTCGCGAAGTGGCTGTTATAAGTGCTCGGAAAGCGACTGGTGAAACTCACGGAACACAGCCAGGAGTACGCCGGTATGTAGCACATTTGCTACCACAAGGCTTTTTACACATTAGCTCCATCAAGCAGCATTCACGAGTGGCAGCAATGCCACACGAATGGGCGAGACACTTCACATCGAAAACCAGATCCAAAAATAATTGTGCTCAAGTGCGCGGCCGAACGCGGATCGATGAATCCGACAACCGAAACCCAAAGCCATAGTCATAGACATCGCTTAAGTGGTTAATAGAGTCCGTTGTTGGCTTTGATGAGCACTCGACTCGGATGCCATGATTTCTTTTAGACTGAGTTCAACCTACCACAGAGATTGTTTATGAAAATTTAATTTCTGCGGCCCGTCCAAATTCAAGCTATAAAGTCGCGGGCCGAATTGGAGCAAGGCATCATTGGGTTCAATACTAGCGACACAGCAACATCTTCAGTCAGTTCGAATAGTTCGTCAATATCCTAGAGAACTATAGCTTCAGAATGGTGAGTATTATGTATAGGCCCCAAGGAAGCTTCTCGTTTCCCGGAAATCAAAACATTTTAAATAAACCATTTATTCAGCACTCAAACTTTTGTAATAAGTTCAGTAAATTTGAATTGACATTAATAACAACCCATAATTTACGTGCAGAAACTCTTCATTGCCGCCCTTACCGTCTGTATTGTGGCCTTCGCAGCCGCCCAGCTACCCAACCCGGAGTACCTTCCCCCGGTGGAGAGCGCCCCTAGCCAAGAGTATCTGCCGCCCGTGGACGCCGCCGCCATTGGGGACACAAAGGTGGCCGACGACGGCTATCGCTACAAGACAGTGCGCAAGCTCAAGTTCCGTGCCCGCCACCGCCGCGACGTCTCCGAAATCGCTGAGCCCGTCAACGAGTACCTGCCGCCCGTGGAGGTGGAGCTGGCCCCCGAGCTGAAGACCGTCCTGGGCGACGGCTACCGCTACAAGACCGTGCGCCGCCTCAAGTTCCGTCGCCACCGCCGTGAGGTTGCCGCCGAGGAGGCTGCCGCGGAGACCGCTCCCAACGGGGAATACTTGCCCCCCGCCGAGGCTGCCGCTGCCGAGGCCGAGCCCAAGGCCGCTGAGGAGGGAACGGAGCTCGCAAAGGACGGCTACCGCTATAAGACAGTGCGCCGTCTGCGCTACCGCCACCGCCACTAAGTCTCTGACCCGAACCTAGACACATTGAACCAAATTGATCATGATAGTACACTCCGGAAGTAGACTCGGACGGGGCATGCCCCATCCACCTGACTTCCTCCTTTTTGCCCTTCCCTAATTCAAAGACTTTAAGTTGTCCCAGCATATGGAATAATAAAATTTATTCTCGAAAAATCAAATGAAACTGTAGCATACATATTTCATAGCGAGTCGCCAACGCAGAGCCGGAAAAACGGGACCAAAATTAACATATTTTCCGAATTGCACATTAAATAATAACCGTATGGAAAAAACGGCTGGAGTGCGGCTGGGAGCTAAAGCCAATGGGCGAAATGGAATTGAAATCAATGGCCAAGTAATGGGCGAAAGACAAGCGGAAAAAACTTTTGGCCCTTGCCAAGAGGGCAAAATTCTATTTTCAAATTAAGTGTGTTCTTTTGGAGGGCAGGAGGTAAAGCAGAAGGTAGGAGGAGCAACCACTCTGAGTGCAACGTCTCCTTTTCAGCTCCACTCGCTCGACTGGGCCGGCATCTTTTTACGGTCAACTTTTCGTAATATTATTTTGCATTTATTTGCACAAAGTTGATTTTTCCTCTGATATCTTTGTTTTCTTTGGTTGGCTTTGCGGACTGCCAGCCAAATTACAATACTGCAGCGGTCCTGGTCGTAGCTCCCAGCTCTAGGTTCTCGGCTCTTGGCTCTTGGTCCAAAACCAGGGAAAGGACCGAAAGCAGCTGGAAAAGAGTAAATAAAACATTTTTTGTGCACCAAACATAAAGTTACGTAATTGAGCGCTTGTCTTTTTGTAGCCGGCACAGGCCAAAAAGGTTATCAACGAGTTCAAGTTGAATTTTCGTTTAGTAATAGATTGAAATTAGCTACCCAAGGTTTTTGGTCAACAGTTGGTGCATTGAGAGAAATTATCGCTAAAATATTGTGCTTTTATAAGTTGCAATTTAGTTATTTATAAAATTTAATCAAGTTCCTTGTCAACTCTAAATAAAATATGCTATAACTGACTATTTTAATCGTTATTACGTTAATATAGACTATTTCAATCAATTAGAGCACACGTAGTTTTGTACTTCACATGTGATTTTTGCGATATCACGATTTCAAAGATACCATGACGTTTAAAAGGATTGAGTAAAAAAATGAGCGTTTTAATAGAGAACATTTTAAATATTTTGATATTTTAAACCACCACACTCAAGCATAAAATGGTGCATGTTGAAAATGCGATCTTCCTATTACCACTTCAATACGAGTTTTTGGTTGATACCATAAGATTTTTGAACTACGGTAAAGTATTCTAATACTATGACCGGGAAGCGTCAAAAGGAAATTGCAAAAGCTTTTGCAGGATACATATCCTGTCTTGGTGTTCAATGTTATCAAGATTCATAACCGTAAATCAGACATATATATGTATACTTTCTGCAAAAAAAATATGAGTTTGTTTATTGTAAAAATGGTGCCCTTAAAATTTATTAATGTTTTAATAAATTATTCCTTTGTAAATTTCTAATTTTTAAAAACCCTTGCAGAGAGTATTATAATTTTGGTCAGAAGTTTGTAACATAGTGAAGGAGACGTTTCCGACCCCATAAAGTATATATGTATGTATATATATTCTTGAGTCGATATAGCCATGTCCGTCTGTCCGTCTGTTTCAATACCGTTTGCGAGCTCAGTTTAAAAGCTAGCCATCAAAATTTCACGGTCGTCCTAAAACATGTGTACGCTCTCATAGGAACAATCGGATATAACTTGCAAGAATGGAAGATATTTCGCGCTGTGTAAAAGCTATTGACATGAATCTTTTCAAATCGTATTTTTTTATGCATACCTTGATCAAGGTAAAAGCGCGAGCCGATCGGACGTCTATATCCTATAGCTCCCAACAATCGGTCCAAATTTGATGCACGCAGTATATAAGTCGGAACGGCCGGGATCGGCCGACTATATCCTATAGCTGCCATATAACTGAACGATAGGAAATACCATAACTCTGGTGTTTGTAAAGTTAGGATGTTGGGATTTTCTATGGCCAATAAATTCGACCTACCAAATTTCATAAGGATCGGCCGACTATATCCTATAGCTCCCATATAACGATAGGAAATACCATAACTTTGGTGTTTTTAAATTTAGGAAGTTGGGATTTTTATGAGTATTAAGAATGCATTATATGAATAATTTTGGAGAATATTATTTAAAGAATATTCTGCAAGGGTATATCAACTTCGGCTCTGCCCGAAGTTAGCTTTCCTTTCTTGTTTGGAATTCATTTTTATTTTTTAGAAAATTTTTCTATATATAAGAAAGCGTTTCTATATTTTAGGGTTTTCTAATTTTAAAGATTATTTAAGAAAATTGTTCTATTTTTTAGGGTATTTTATTTTTTAGGGCTGAAAATTTATGAAGCACGCACTTAAATTAGGAATTACATTCAGTAACACACATTGCTGGAGGAAACACAGTTTGAAGGCTACTGGTCGACGGCTTTCAACGTCAGCTGTTATACTCCAAAACACTTTATTTCGCTTTAAATAAGGCTGTTAGTTTCTAAAGTCATTTTTACACCAACGCTGTTTTATGGCTTAGATGTTTTTGGACACTGTAATACGCGTGATATACTCAAATTAGACTTAGCCCTAATCAGATATGTTTTTAATTTAAAACGAAGTGACTAACTTAAGCAGTACTTAAAGAGAGAAAAATCTAAGGAAAGCTCATTTACCTTTGGGCCACTCATTTTGTTTCGCGAAAAGTGATTATAATCATATATGTTCCATCTACATATGTTGATTCCTACCAACACAAACGCTTCGGTATTACTTTTTTTTTCATTTTTAATGTATGCTTTCAATTAATTGTTAAGAACTATAACATTATTTCCCGGCAGGAGAAAATAAATCCTCCGGAAAGTTTTGCTAAATAGGAAGTTCAAAACACATTCAAGACGCCGTTCAAATTAATTCCGCACCAAAAGTGCTTTGCTATTGATCATGTTTTAATGTATCTCATTTCAAAACTTAAAGTTTAAGGAAATGAAAAAAACCTTGATCCATCTCTTATCTATCTCCGACCCTACAAAGACTACACTCATAGCAAAATTAACCCTAAATTTTAGAAATTGCCTTAAAACTTTATTTTTTCTAAATCCAAGAAAAGATTTCTACATTCAAGGAATTTTTTTCTCAAAACAACTCAACTTTTCTTGAATCAAGAAAGTGTTTCTCAAATGTAGAAATTGTCGCCATAAACTAACTCGCCTTAAATCCAAGAAAGAATTTCTATATTTTAGTAAAAATTGTACATGTTTTTAGAATTTGTTTTCTTAAAATTGGGAATTGACCCTAAAAAATTATTTACCTTAAAAAACAGAACAATTTTCTGAATTTAACCTTAAAATTCGATAACCCTAAAAAATAGAAACGCTTTCTTAAATATAGAAATATTTTCTTAAATATAGAAATATTTTCTTAAATATAGAAATATTTTCTTAAATATAAAAATATTTTCTTAAATATAGAAATATTTTCTTAAATATAGAAATATTTTCTTAAATATAGAAATATTTTCTTAAATATAGAAATTAATCCTAAAATATAGAAATATTTTCTATAACATAGGAAACATTTTCAAAAATGACCATAAAATTGTTCTAACCCTGTCCGAGTAGCCTAGGGGTTAGAAAGTCTGACCAGAAATCTAAGGCCCGCAAGTTCAATTTCAACTGCCGTCGAGCCATAAATTTTCCTTTTTTATTCTTTTTTTACTTTTGTTATAAACAGACATGAGAAGTAATGCTTAGAACGACTAAAGGTTTTACCCTTTATTGAAAAGTAATTTAAATATTTTTTGAAATATGAAATATCATCTTAGATAATGTATTTTAAATATTTCGACTTTCACAGTTGCGACCTAACGAGTTCTAAAAAACGCCCCATCATATAGTCTTTGGTTTGCCGTGCATTCTTCGCGCGCGACCGTGGCTCCATTCAATGTCTTTGAACTTACGCGCGGGAGACCTAGGTTCGAATCCCACCTCGGACGAATAAAATTATAAGTTTTTTCGGATAAGATACTTATCGGATTTTACTTGTAAGAACTCTGAAATAAATCATAATTGTACTAATTTCTCTCTCTCTTTCCCCACAGAATTACAGTTGAAATCGATATTGGGAATTCACTAGTGTAATACTAATACAAACTTTGTGACTTTCTAAATAAAAAGCGAAGTGCTTAAATCATATACGTACATATCTATACACATACATAAATATACATAAGTCCATAAATCCTGAATGAAAAATTACATCATGATGAATGTAGGCACATTTTTTTCTAATTTTTAAAAAAATACCCTAAAATATATTTCTGTTTTAAGAAAAGTTTTTATGGCCCTTTGCCTTAGATTTTAGAAAGGAACGCCCTTCATTTTAGAAAAATTTACCCTAAAATTTAAGGTGCGATGCCTTTGAAGACAAGATAAGGAGAATTTCTTGTTATACCCTTGCAGAGGGTATTAACATTTTGGTCAAAAGTGTGCAACGCAGTGAAGGAGACATCTCCGACCCTATAAAGTATATATATTCTTGATCAGGATCACCTCCTGAGTTGATATAAGCATGTCCGTCTGTCCGTCTGTCTGTTTCTACGCGAACTAGTCTCTTAGTTTTAAAGATATCGAATTGAATACCCTTCTTTCTTTTGCACGCAGTATATAAGTCGGAACGGCCGTGATCGGCCGACTATATCCTATAGCTGCCATATAACTGATTGATCTGAAATGTCATAAATTTGGTGTTTGTTAAGTTAGCAAATTAGGAATTTCATATATCATATATCATATATCATATATCATATATCATATATCATATATCATATATCATATATCATATATCATATATCATATATCATATATCATATATCATATATCATATATCATATATCATATATCATATATCATATATCATATATCATATATCATATATCATATATCATATATCATATATCATATATCATATATCATATATCATATATCATATATCATATATCATATATCATATATCATATATCATATATCATATATCATATATCATATATCATATATCATATATCATATATCATATATCATATATCATATATCATATATCATATATCATATATCATATATCATATATCATATATCATATATCATATATCATATATCATATATCATATATCATATATCATATATCATATATCATATATCATATATCATATATCATATATCATATATCATATATCATATATCATATATCATATATCATATATCATATATCATATATCATATATCATATATCATATATCATATATCATATATCATATATCATATATCATATATCATATATCATATATCATATATCATATATCATATATCATATATCATATATCATATATCATATATCATATATCATATATCATATATCATATATCATATATCATATATCATATATCATATATCATATATCATATATCATATATCATATATCATATATCATATATCATATATCATATATCATATATCATATATCATATATCATATATCATATATCATATATCATATATCATATATCATATATCATATATCATATATCATATATCATATATCATATATCATATATCATATATCATATATCATATATCATATATCATATATCATATATCATATATCATATATCATATATCATATATCATATATCATATATCATATATCATATATCATATATCATATATCATATATCATATATCATATATCATATATCATATATCATATATCATATATCATATATCATATATCATATATCATATATCATATATCATATATCATATATCATATATCATATATCATATATCATATATCATATATCATATATCATATATCATATATCATATATCATATATCATATATCATATATCATATATCATATATCATATATCATATATCATATATCATATATCATATATCATATATCATATATCATATATCATATATCATATATCATATATCATATATCATATATCATATATCATATATCATATATCATATATCATATATCATATATCATATATCATATATCATATATCATATATCATATATCATATATCATATATCATATATCATATATCATATATCATATATCATATATCATATATCATATATCATATATCATATATCATATATCATACAGGGTTGCCCATATTCGACGGACCCATGTTTTTTTTAAAAAATCAAAGAAAAAAATAAAAATTTGGCGGTTGGCAATCTTAATCATTTAATTTGTTCCAAGTAGATTTGTTTACATCAATTTTTGAATATGAAATCTTTCAAATGGCCGCCTCTGGCGTTGATGGCGTATTGTGCCCTTTTTGCAGCATTTTCCATCGTTTTCGCCAACATTTCGGCCGGAATAGCGGCTATTTCTTCACGAATGTTGTCCTTGAGCTCTTCTAGGGTCCTTGGTTTGTTAACGTAAACCTTTGACTTCAAATATCCCCACAAGAAGAAGTCAGGCGGTGTCAAATCGGGCGAACGCGGTGGCCAGTCCAAATCACCACTTTTCGACATCAAACGGCCCGGAAACAATTTCTTCAGAAAATCGATTGTTATGCGACTTGTGTGCGGTGGAGCGCCGTCTTGTTGAAACCAGAACTGCCTCATACGCTTTCGACGAATAATTGGCATCACAAAATTGGTCATCATGTCGCGATAACGCTCCTGGTTGATGGTAACAGCATGGCCATTTTCATTTTGGAAGAAAAACGGCCCAATGACCGTTTTCGAACTAACGCCGCACCAAACTGTGACTTTTTCGTCGTGAAGAGGCACTTCTTGAATCTTCCCCGGGTTTTTCAGTGGCGTAAATAAGGCATTTTTCCTTATTTACGGTCCCATTCAATGTGAAATGGGCTTCATCAGACATGATAATTTTGTTCCAAAATTGATCGTCATCTTTGGCCATTTCGATGACTAAATTTCAACTATTTCAGAGCGCTCGCGTGGCGTGTATTGTTCCATGGTAAAAATCTGCTTGGACTGACGCTTCAAACGCGGTATGTCATTAAGCGATCTGGAATCTCTGTCAAAAGTTATGGCGTCGTCAGATGGGTCCGTCGAATATGGGCAACCCTGTATATCATATATCATATATCATATATCATATATCATATATCATATATCATATATCATATATCATATATCATATATCATATATCATATATCATATATCATATATCATATATCATATATCATATATCATATATCATATATCATATATCATATATCATATATCATATATCATATATCATATATCATATATCATATATCATATATCATATATCATATATCATATATCATATATCATATATCATATATCATATATCATATATCATATATCATATATCATATATCATATATCATATATCATATATCATATATCATATATCATATATCATATATCATATATCATATATCATATATCATATATCATATATCATATATCATATATCATATATCATATATCATATATCATATATCATATATCATATATCATATATCATATATCATATATCATATATCATATATCATATATCATATATCATATATCATATATCATATATCATATATCATATATCATATATCATATATCATATATCATATATCATATATCATATATCATATATCATATATCATATATCATATATCATATATCATATATCATATATCATATATCATATATCATATATCATATATCATATATCATATATCATATATCATATATCATATATCATATATCATATATCATATATCATATATCATATATCATATATCATATATCATATATCATATATCATATATCATATATCATATATCATATATCATATATCATATATCATATATCATATATCATATATCATATATCATATATCATATATCATATATCATATATCATATATCATATATCATATATCATATATCATATATCATATATCATATATCATATATCATATATCATATATCATATATCATATATCATATATCATATATCATATATCATATATCATATATCATATATCATATATCATATATCATATATCATATATCATATATCATATATCATATATCATATATCATATATCATATATCATATATCATATATCATATATCATATATCATATATCATATATCATATATCATATATCATATATCATATATCATATATCATATATCATATATCATATATCATATATCATATATCATATATCATATATCATATATCATATATCATATATCATATATCATATATCATATATCATATATATATCATATATCATATATCATATATCATATATCATATATCATATATCATATATCATATATCATATATCATATATCATATATCATATATCATATATCATATATCATATATCATATATCATATATCATATATCATATATCATATATCATATATCATATATCATATATCATATATCATATATCATATATCATATATCATATATCATATATCATATATCATATATCATATATCATATATCATATATCATATATCATATATCATCATATATCATATATCATATATCATATATCATATATCATATATCATATATCATATATCATATATCATATATCATATATCATCATATATCATATATCATATATCATATATCATATATCATATATCATATATCATATATCATATATCATATATCATATATCATCATATATCATATATCATTATATCATATATCATATATCATATATCATATATCATATATCATATATCATATATCATATATCATATATCATATATCATATATCATCATATATCATATATCATATATCATATATCATATATCATATATCATATATCATATATCATATATCATATATCATATATCATATATCATATATCATATATCATATATCATCATATATATCATATATCATATATCATATATCATATATCATATATCATATATCATATATCATATATCATATATCATATATCATCATATATCATATATCATATATCATATATCATATATCATATATCATATATCATATATCATATATCATATATCATATATCATATATCATATATCATATATCATATATCATATATCATATATCATATATCATCATATATCATATATCATATATCATATATCATATATCATATATCATATATCATATATCATATATCATATATCATATATCATATATCATATATCATATATCATATATCATATATCATATATCATATATATATCATATATCATATATCATATATCATATATCATATATCATATATCATATATCATATATCATATATCATATATCATATATCATATATCATATATCATATATCATATATCATATATCATATATCATATATCATATATCATATATCATATATCATATATCATATATCATATATCATATATCATATATCATATATCATATATCATATATCATATATCATCATATATCATATATCATATATCATATATCATATATCATATATCATATATCATATATCATATATCATATATCATATATCATATATCATATATCATATATCATATATCATCATATATCATATATCATATATCATATATCATATATCATATATCATATATCATATATCATATATCATATATCATATATCATATATCATATATCATATATCATATATCATCATATATCATATATCATATATCATATATCATATATCATATATCATATATCATATATCATATATCATATATCATATATCATATATCATATATCATCATATATCATATATCATATATCATATATCATATATCATATATCATATATCATATATCATATATCATATATCATATATCATATATCATATATCATATATCATATATCATATATCATATATCATATATCTTATAGCTGCCATATAACCGATTGATCGGAAATGTCATAACTCTGGTGTTTGTTAAGTTAAGAACTTGGGAATTTTTGTGCGATTTATTTTTGGCCGACCTACCAAATTTCATAAGGATCGGCCTACTATATCCTATAGCTGCCATATAACTGAACGATTGGAAATGCCATAACTTTGGTGTTTTTAAAGTTGGGATTTTTTATGAGTGTTAAGAATGCATCATATGAATAATTTTGTTTGTTCTTTCTTGTTTCTATTTTGGTCAAAAGTGTGCAACGCAGTGAAGGAGACTTTCTAGGGTCAAGTATATACAGTATGTCAATAAAGTGTTTTGACATTGGACAAAAATGAAATTTTTCAAGTTTCTATGTTATAAAAAGTAAGTTGGCAGTGTTTTTTCATTTATTTTAAATTGTATTATGATTATAGTGATATCTAAGAACTAATATTTTAAAAAAAATCTTTAGTTTATTTATATAGTATTAACAAAAACAAAAAAAGAAATACTACTCAATTTACACACTGTCAAGAAAGTGTTTTGACATTAACTGAAAATAAAGTTTTGGATCGCTTTAGTAAAGATCCCGTTAGAATTGAGCTTTGATGTTCAGCTATGCTCTTTGCCCAATGCGTCCGTTGTCATTTTTGTAGTAATTTTCGGCGCGACAAGTTTTAACTGAGTAAAAGAAAATGCCTGGCAAAAGAATTTCTCTCGATGTCGTTCAGCTGATATATTATAACCACCAGATCGGCAAAACCGTCGAGGAACTTTCTGAAATGTTTTCCGTTTCCAGACAATCTATTTACAATATAATAAATAGAGCGAACAAGGAAGAAAGACTGGGTCCTAAGCCAGCAACAGGACGGCCTCGCAAAGTTTTAGACAGAGATGAGCGAAAATTATTGAGGCAGGTGGCCAAAAACCCTCAAGTTTCACTCAGATCCATTGCAAGCGGTCTTAAGGAGACTATTAATGTCGATGTTTCCCACGAAACCGTCCGAAAGCTGCTAAAACGGAACGACTACACATCCCGCGTAGCCCGTAAGAAACCATTGCTCTCGCAAGTAAACATCGAAGAGAGGCTTTTGTTTGCCAGAATGCACGTATAGAAGCCAATGGATTTTTGGAATAATGTCATATTCTATGACGAAACGCAAATGATGTTATACTACAATGATGGACCATCCCGAGTCTGGCGGAAGCCTTTAACAGCCTCACAGACGAAAAATATTATTCCGACTGTTAAGTTTGGAAATCTGTCCATCATGGTGTGGAGCTGCATTTCGAGCAAAGGAATGGGAGAGTTAGCTTTCATTGAAAACACAATGGATGCTAAGCAGTATTTGGATATTTTAAAGTTACATCTTTGGAGCAGTGCAAAGAAATTTGGATTTTTTGATGGAAACCAACCGAAATTCACCTTTTATCAAGATGACCCTAAACATAAGGAGAATACAGTGAGAATGTGGTTGTTATATAATTGTGGAAAAGTTGTGGATACACCAGCGCAAAGTCCAGACTTAAATCCGATCGAGAATGTTTGGGCATATTTAAAGAAGAAAGTGGCAAAGCGGAGCCCCAAAAACAAAAATGAACTGTAAACTGGAGGAATGAGCGAAGATTCCGGAGAAATTGGATATGGAAAAACTTATATATTCAATGAAATCGCGATTGGAGGATGTTTGCGCTGCCAAAGGTGGCCACACAAAATATTAATATGCTTCTCTTAATAAAAAAAGAACAATTTAAGGTTTTGTCAAAACACTTTCTTGACAGTATTAAAACTGAAGTTATTATACCCTTGCAGAGGGTATTATAATTTTGGTCAAAAGTGTGCAACGCAGTGAAGGAGACATCTCCGACCCTATAAAGTATATATATTCTTGATCAGGATCACCTCCTGAGTTGATATAGCCATGTCCGTCTGTCCGTCTGTCCGTCTGTCCGTCTGTCTGTTTCTACGCGAACTAGTCTCTCAGTTTTAAAGCTATCGAATTGAAACTTTGCACACACCCTTCTTTCCTTTGCACGCAGTATATAAGTCGGAACGGCCGGGATCGGCCGACTATATCCTATAGCTGCCATATAACTGAACGATAGGAAATGCCATAACTCTGCTGTTTGTAAAGTTAGGAAGTTGGGATTTTCTATGGCTTCTTTATTTGGCCAATCAATTCGACCTACCAAATTTCATAAGGATCGGCCGGATTGGGATTTTCTATGGGTTTTATATTTGGCCAATCAATCCGACCTACCAAATTTTATAGGGATCGGCCGACTATATCCTATAGCTGCCATATAACTGAACGATTGAAATTGCCATAACTTTGGTGTTTTTAAAGTTAGGAAGTTGGGATTTTTATTTGTATTAAGAATGCATCATATGAATAATTTTGGAGAATATTATTTACAGAATATTCTGCAAGGGTATATCAACTTCGGCTCCGCCCGAAGTTAGCTTTCCTTTCTTGTTTGTTTTGTTTTATTTTTAAGAAAGTTGACTGAAGAAATTTGTTCTTTTTGTTCATAAATTAGCTTAATATCACCATAATCATAATAAAATTTAAAATAAATGAAAAAACGCTGCAAACTTACTTTTTATAATATAGAAACTTGAAAAATTGCATTTTTTTCCAATGTCAAAACACTTTATTGACATACTGTATATTCTTGATCAGGATCACCTCCTGAGCTTTCTGTCTGTCTGTCCGTCTTTCTATCCGTCTGTCTGTGCGTCTGTCTGTCCGTCTGTGTGTCCTTCTGTCTATTCGTCTGTCTGTCCGTCTGTCTGTCCGTCTGTCTGTCCGTCTGTCTGTCCGTCTGTCTGTCCGTCTGTCTGTCCGTCTGTCTGTCCGTCTGCTGTCCGTCTGTCTGTCCGTCTGTCTGTCCGTCTGTCTGTCCGTCTGTCTGTCCGTCTGTCTGTCCGTCTGTCTGTCCGTCTGTCTGTCCGTCTGTCTGTCTGACCGTCTGTCTGTCCGCCTGACTGTCCGTCTGTCTGTTTCTACGCGAACTAGTCTCTCAGTTTTAAAGATATCGAATTGAAACTTTGCACACACCCTTTTTTCCTTTGCACGCAGTATATAAGTCGGAACTATGTCCTATAGCTATGTCCTATAGCTGCCATATAACTGATTGATCGGAAATACCACAACTTTTGTGTTTGTTAAGTTAGAAAGTTGGGATTTTTTATGAGTTTTATATTTGGCCAGTCAATCCGACCTACCAAATTTCATAAGGATCTTATATCTGCCATATAACTGATTGATCGAAAATGCCATAACTTTGGTGTTTGTAAAGTTAGGAAGTTGGGATTTTCTACGGGTTTTATATTTGGCCAATTAATCCGACCTACCAAATTTCATAAGGATCGGCCGACTATATCCTATAGCCACAATATAACTGAACGATTGGAAATGCCATAACTTTGGTGTTTTTAAACTTAGGAAGTTGGGATTTTTATGAGTGTTAAGAATGCATTATATAATATTTTTTGAAATATGAAATATCATCTTAGAAAATTTATTTAAAATATTTCGACTTTCACAGTTGCGACTTAACGAGCTCTAAAAACTTGTTTAAACTGATATTCTTCGCAAACGCCCCATCATATAGACTTTGGTTTGCCGTGCGTTCTTCGTGTGCGACCGTGGCTCCATTCAATGTCTTTGAACTCACGCGCGGGAGACCTGGGTTCTTGAATCCCACCGACGGACGAATAAAATTATAAGTTTTTTCGGATAATATACTTATCGGATTTTACTCGTAAGAACTGAAATAATAATTTAATCTTTAGAAGTGTCTGTTCACAAAGCACAGTGCTTCTTGGTTTAAAAAATGGACGGAAAACACAAAAATAAAACCCAAAATCGGCTGCAATAATGAAACTATAACTATAAATAACAAAATATTTATCAGTATATTCAAAAAAACAACGATTTTGATTCTTATACCCAGCGGATTGACAATAAGAGCGCAAGCACATTCTCCTTTAATGTACTTTTAATAATTAGCTTACAATGGAAATATTCAACTTTTTCCACATGGGCAAATTGTTTTTCGATCTAAGTACCAGTTTTAAACCACATATATCATCTGGCGTACTTTTTTTTTGATTTGAGTACTAGGCTTAGATTTGAGAATATCAAATTGGTATTCTTGATAATTTTTTTTATGAAAACGTACCCGACTGAATATTTTTTCTATGTGTACCAATTTATGCCGATAAGCGGCTGCCACTCCCGAAAATGAATTTTCCTTTTATGTCTGTGCACTATTTAATGGACAAGTCAGTCCCGTAAATTTATTACCTTTGGCAGCTTCTCTTAACATACCCAATTAGCAGCGAATAGCCAAAAGAAACAGAAGCACACAGGAAACGTCAAAGTCAAACACTCAAAAAGCCAGATGCAGAAACTTTTCTGCAAGCAAAAAGTTTTCGAGCGCAAACTTATGAAATATTTTAAATTATAGTTGTACCCGGCCTAGGTATAACTGACCAGCGCCCTGACCCAGGTCGGGCCTTCTATTCTTAATATTTAGTATATATGTAGCATTTCCTCTTTATGTCTTTTCAGCAGCAATGCAATTCAAATGCGAGGTAGGCAAATGGGGGTGACGTATTAAAGGTGAAATCGGCTTGAGTCCGTCAACCTCATAAGCCGACAGAGCTAACAAAAAATGGGAAACACATGGGGACCGGGGACTTAGGAAACAGCTGCAGGTCGCTGCACGGGCTCACAATTTTAATACCCTTGCAGAGGGTATTATAATTTTGGTCAAAAGTGTGCAACGCAGTGAAGGAGACATCTCCGACCCTATAAAGTATATATATTCTTGATTAGGATCACCTCCTGAGTTGATATAGGCATGTCCGTCTGTCCGTCTGTCTGTTTCTACGCGGACTAGTCTCTCAGTTTTAAAGATATCGAATTGAAACTTTGCACACACCCTTTTTTCCTTTGCAGTATATAAGTCGGAACGGCCGGGATCGGCGGACTATATCCTATAGCTGCCATATAACTGAACGATAGGAAATGCCATAACTCTGGTGTTTGTAAAGTTAGGAAGTTGGGATTTTCTATGGCTTTTTTATTTAGCCAATCAATTGGACCTACCAAATTTCATAAGGATTGGCCGACTATATCCTATAGCTCCCATATAACGATAGGAATTACCATAACTTTGGTGTTTTTAAAGTTAGGAAGTTGGGATTTTCTATGAATTTTATATTTGGCCAATCAATCCGACCTACCAAATTTTATAGGGACTATATCCTATAGCTGCCATATAACTGAACGATTGAAAATGCCATAACTTTAAAGTTGGGAAGTTGGGATTTTTATGAGTATTTAGAATGCATTATATAAATAATTTTGGAGAATATTATTTACAGAATATTCTGCAAGGGTATATCAACTTCGGCTCCGCCCGAAGTTAGCTTTCCTTTCTTGTTTCTTATCAGTTTTGTCGGAGATTTTCTTGCAGATTTTTTCGTTTCCCACTTTCCTCTACAGAATTTTGCCCAATGCTTCCATTAAAAATCCATTAAGTCTACATCCCGATCGACTTGCTCTGCCTAATCCACACACGTCTGGAGGCATTCCGATTGACGTTCAGCCAAATGAACCGAGGAAAAGCATGAGCCCGTTTGCATTATAGATTATCTTGTTGGATTGGTTTTATTAATTGACTTTACACTGGGTAAAAATCTTAATTAACTTGTTGGGGCACCTGATATGCACATTAATGACCGAGTCAATTGGAGTCCGAATTTCAAATGGGATACTAAGCAGTGGACTTGTTTAACGGATATAAAATGGCTCTGAAACTTAATCTTGATCTCCGCCCCTTTATACGCTCGATTGCCAAAACAAGTGAAACGTACACTCATACCAAAATTAACCATAACAAGAAAGGAAAGCTAACTTCGGGCGGAGCCGAAGTTGATATACCCTTGCAGAATATTCTGTAAATAATATTCTCCAAAATTATTCATATGATGCATTCTTAACACTCATAAAAAATCCCAACTTTCTAACTTTAAAAACACCAAAGTTATGGCATTTTCAATCGTTCAGTTATATGGCAGCTATAGGATATAGTCGGCCGATCCCTATAAAATTTGGTAGGTCGGATTGATTGGCCAAATATAAAACCCATAGAAAATCCCAACTTCCTAACTCTAAAAACACCAAAGTTATGCTATTTCCTATCGTTATATGGGAGCTATAGGATATAGTCGGCCGATCCTTATGAAATTTGGTAGGTCGAATTGATTGGCCAAATAAAGAAGCCATAGAAAATCCCAACTTCCTAACTTTACAAACAGCAGAGTTATGGCATTTCCTATCGTTCAGTTATATGGCAGCTATAGGATATAGTCGGCCGATCCCGGCCGTTCCGACTTATATACTGCGTGCAAAGGAAAGAAGGGTGTGTGCAAAGTTTCAATTCGATAGCTTTAAAACTGAGAGACTAGTTCGCGTAGAAACAGACAGACGGACAGACAGACGGACAGACAGACGGACAGACGGACAGACGGACAGACGGACAGACGGACAGACGGACAGACGGACATGGCTATATGAACTCAGGAGGTGATCCTGATCAAGAATATATATACTTTATAGGGTCGGAGATGTCTCCTTCACTGCGTTGCACACTTTTGACCAAAATTATAATACCCTCTGCAAGGGTATAAAAACAAGAAAGGAAAGCTAACTTCGGTCGGAGCCGAAGTTGATATACCCTTATTCATATGATGCATTCTAAATACTCATAAAAATCCCAACTTCCTAACTTTAAAAACACCAAAGTTATGGCAATTCCAATCGTTCAGTTATATGGCAGCTATAGGATATAGTCGGCCGATCCTTATGAAATTTGGTAGGTCGAATTGATTGGCCAAATAAAAATGCCATAGAAAATCCCAACTTCCTAACTTTATAAACACCAGAGTTATGGCATTTCCTATCGTTCAGTTATATGGCAGCTATAGGATATAGTCGGCCGATCCCGGCCGTTCCGACTTATATACTGCGTGCAAAGAAAAGAAGGGTGTGTGCAAAGTTTCAATACGATATCTTTAAAACTGAGAGACTAGTTCGCGTAGAAACAGACAGACGGACATGCTTATATAAACTCTAGAGGTGATCCTGATCAAGAATATTTATACTTAATAGGGTCGGAGATGTCTCCTTCACTGCGTTGCACACTTTTGACCAAATTATAATACCCTCTGCAAGGGTATAACAAGAAATTCGCCTTATTCTCATCAAGAATATATATACTTTATATACTTCGTAGGGCATCTACCATACATTTTAGGGAATTTTTATACCCTTGCAGAATTTTGAACAAAAGTGTGCAACGCAGTGAAGGAGACATCTCCGATCCTATGAAGTATATATATTCTTGATCAGGATCACCTCCTGAGTTGATATAAGCATGTCCGTACGTCCGTCTGTCTGTCCGTCTGCCTGTTTCTACGCAAACTAGTCTCTCAGTTTTAAAGATATCGAATTGAAGCTTTGCACACACCCTTCTTTCCTTTGCACGCAGTATATAAGTGGGAACGGCCGGGATCCACCGACTATATCTTATAGCTGTCATATAACTTTTTTTAATTAGAAACAAGAAAGGAAAGCTAACTTCGGGCGGAGCCGAAGTTGATATACCCTTGCAGAATATTCTGTAAATAATATTCTCCAAAATTATTTATATGATGCATTCTTAATACAAATAAAAATCCCAACTTCCTAACTTTAAAAACACCAAAGTTATGGCAATTTCAATCGTTCAGTTATATGGCAGCTATAGGATATAGTCGGCCGATCCCTATAAAATTTGGTAGGTCGGATTGATTGGCCAAATATAAAACCCATAGAAAATCCCAACTTCCTAACTCTAAAAACACCAAAGTTATGCTATTTCCTATCGTTATATGGGAGCTATAGGATATAGTCGGCCTTATGAAATTTGGTAGGTCGAATTGATTGGCCAAATAAAGAAGCCATAGAAAATCCCAACTTCCTAACTTTACAAACAGCAGAGTTATGGCATTTCCTATCGTTCAGTTATATGGCAGCTATAGGATATAGTCGGCCGATCCCGGCCGTTCCGACTTATATACTGCGTGCAAAGGAAAGAAGGGTGTGTGCAAAGTTTCAATTCGATAGCTTTAAAACTGAGAGACTAGTTCGCGTAGAAACAGACAGACGGACAGACGGACAGACGGACATGGCTATATCAACTCAGGAGGTGATCCTGATCAAGAATATATACATATACTTTATAGGGTCGGAGATGTCTCCTTCACTGCGTTGCACACTTTTGACCAAAATTATAATACCCTCTGCAAGGGTATAAAAATGTGCCTAGATTTATCATGATGTAATTTTCCATTATGTATACTTATGTATACTTTATGTATCTGTGTATATGTATGTGATTTAAGCACTTCGCTTTTCATTCAGAAAAGTCACAAAGTTTGTATTAATATTGACACCAATGTATTGTCAAGATCGATTTTAGCTAAATTTCTGAGCGGGGGAAGACAGAGAGAAAATTGTGTACAAATATTTCAGATCTTACAAGTAAACTCCATATAAGTATCTCTCTTATTCGAAAAACTTATAATTTTTTTCGCCCGTCGGTCGGATTCGAACCCAGGTCTCCCGCGCGTTAATTCAAAGACATCGAATAAAGCCAAGGACGCCCGCGATAAACGCACGGCAAAACCAAGGACTATCATAGGGCGTTTGCGAAGAATATAAGGTAAAACGAGGACGGAAGCTAACTTCGGAAAGCCGAAGTTTTAATACCCTTGCAGACTTTGCCGAAATTGCTAAAATTGAGAAAGTAGCGAAAGGAATAAGGTATAGATTAATAAACTAGTTTTGCATAATTTCATGTTAATAGCTTTTAACTGCAAAAATGTCATATAAAAATAGAAAAAAAAGGGATATTTGTACAGCTCTTAACAATTATTCCTACGGAAGCTATAAGATATAGACGTCCGATCGGCAAGTGCCTTTACCCTGTTCAAGGTATGAGTAAATAAATAAGACTTGGACAAATTTATGTCAATAGCGAAATATTCTGAAAAACATCAAATTTTGACCGATTTCACCCTGCTGTTCCCATGGGGGCTATAGGATATAGACGTCTGATCGGCTCGCGCTTTTACCCTGATCAAGGTATGCTTAACAAAATACGGTTTGGAAAGATTCATGTCAATAGCTTATATACTGCGCGAAATATCCTAAAAATCATAACATTTTAACCGATTTCACCCTATTGTTCCTATGAGAGCTATAAGATATAGACGTCCGTTCGGCACGCGCGTTTACCCTGAAAAAGATATTCATAAAAAATACGATTTGGAAAGATAATATTCTAAAAATCATTAAATTTTAACCTATTTCACCCTACTGCTCATATGGGAGCTCCGCACGCGCTTTTAGCCTGATCAAGGTATGCATAAAAAAATACGATTTAGAAAGTTTCATGTCAATATATTTTACACTGCGCGAAATATCATCAATTCTTGCAAGATATATTCGATTGTTCCTACACTCATAGCAAAATTAACCCTAAATTTTAGAAATTCGCCTTAAAACTTTATTTTTTCTAAATCCAAGAAAAGATTTCTATTTTCAAGGAATTTTTTTCTCAAAACAAGAAAACTTTTCTTGAATCAAGAAAGAGTTTCTCAAATGTAGAAATTGTCGCCATAAATTTAACTCGCCTTAAATCCAAGAAAGAATTTCTATATTTTAGTAAAAATGGCACTTGTTTTTCGAAATTTTTTTCTTAAAATTAAGAATTCTGCCCTACAAAATTATTTACCCTAAAAATAGAAAAATTTTCTCAAATTAACCTTAAAAATTCGATAACCCTAAAAAATAGAAACGCTTTCTTAAATATAGAAATATTTTCTTAATTATAGGAATATTTTCTAAAATATAAAAATTAATTCCAAAATATAGAAATATTTTCTATAACATAGAAAATATTTTCTAAAATATCACACTCTGACCATAAAATTGATCTAACCATGTCCGCGTAGCCCAGGGGTTAGAACGTCTGACCAGAAATCTAAGCACCACAAGTTCAATTTCAACTTCCGTCGAGCCATACATTTTTCTGTTTTTCTCTTTTTTTATACCCTTGCAAAGGGTATTATAATTTTGGTCAAAAGTGTGCAACGCAGTGAAGGAGACATCTCCGACCCTATAAAGTATATATATTCTTGATCAGGATCACCTCCTGAGTTGATATAAGCATGTCCGTCTGTCCGTCTGTCCGTCTGTCTGTCCGTCTGTCTGTCCGTCTGTCTGTTTCTACGCGAACTAGTCTCTCAGTTTTAAAGATATCGAATTGAAACTTTGCACACACCCTTCTTTCCTTTGCACGCAGTATATAAGTCAGAACGGCCGGGATCGGTCGACTATATCCTATAGCTGCCATATAACTGAATGATAGGAAATGCCATAACTCTGGTGTTTGTAAAGTTAGGAAGTTGGGATTTTCTATGAATTTTATATTTGGCCAATCAATCCGACCTACCAAATGTTATAGGGATCGGCCGACTATATCCTATAGCTGCCATATAACTGAACGATTGAAAATGCCATAACTTTGGTGTTTTTAAATTTAGGAAGTTGGGATTTTTATGAGTATTTAGAATGCATTATATGAATAATTTTGGAGAATATTATTTACAGAATATTCTGCAAGGGTATATCAACTTCGGCTCCGCCCGAAGTTAGCTTTCCTTTCTTGTTACTTGTGTTATAAACAGATATGAGAAGTAATGCTTACAACGACTAAAGGTTTTACCATTTATTGAAAAGTAATTAAAATATTTTTTGTCATATGAAATATCATCTTAGAAAATTTATTTAAAATATTTCGACTTTCACAGTTGCGACTTCACGAGTTCTAAAAAATATTTTAAACTAATATTCTTCCCTAACGCCCCATCATATAGTCGTTGGTTTTGCCGTGTGTTAATCGCACGCGACCGTGGCTTCATTCGATGTCTTTGAACTCACGCGCGGGAGACGTGGGTTTTTGAATCCCACCGACGGACGAATAAAATTATAAGTTTTTTTCGGATAAGATACTTATCGGATTTTTACTTGTAAGAACTGAAATAAATCATAATAAATCTCTCTCTTTCCATACAGAATTACAGTTAAAATCGTTATTGGCAATTCACTCACTCACTAGTGCAATACTAATACAAACTTTGTGACTTTTCTAAATAAAAGGCGAAGTGCTTAATTCATATACGTACATATGTATACTCATACATAAATATACATAAGACCATAAATCCTGAATTAAAAATTACATCATGATGAATGTAGGCACATTTTTTCTAATATTTAGAAAAAATACCCTAAAATTTATGGTTAGATGCCCTACTTTTAAGAAATATTTTTCTATTTTTTAGAAAAGTTTTTCTTGTATTTAGGGCCCTTCGCCTTAGATTTAAGAAAGGAACGCCCTTAATTTTAGAAAAATTTACCCTAAAATTTAAGGTGCGATGCCTTTGAAGACAAAAATAAGGCGAATTTCTTGTTTTTAGGGTTAATTTTGGTATGAGTGTATGGGACCGATCGGGGCGATTTTCAAACTTGATCTGCGTACATATGTTTTAGGTCGAGTGTAAAAGTTTCAGATCGCTAGCTTTTAAACTGAGCTCGCAAACGGTATTGAAACAGACGGACAGACGGACATGGCTATATCGACTCCCCTATTGATCCTGATCAAGAATATATATATTTTATAGGGTCAGAAACGTCTCCTTCACTGCGTTACAAACTTCTGACCAAAATTATAATACCCTCTGCAAGGGTATAAAAAGTTTTTAGAACTCGTTTAGTCGAAATATTTAAAATAAATTTTCTAAGATGATACTTCATACGACAAACAAGAGAGAACGCTATAGTCGAGTGCCTCGACTATGAGATACCCGTTACTCAGCTAAACAACTTAATACAAATATGCCTTCTTGAATGTTTTTCGTCGCTCGAAAAGTTCAAATTATCAATTTGAATTTGGCGATCTCTTAGAGCTGGCTAAAGTCTAAATGTTTGCACAACACGAGTAACGGGTATAGCGAATAGCTTTCTTTGAAAGGAGTTATCTTTGCCGGGCAATTGCAACTGTGTACAATGTAAATACATACATATGTATATGCTTACATACATACACACATACGCCATTGTTTGACTTAGACCTCCAATTTGGCTAACTTGATTTGTTTTGCATAGTTCTTGGGATATAGTTCGGTATTGACAAATGAAAACCATCGCAATTTCCTTTAATAGAAATCCTTATCAAGAATTAACGTTGACTCTGTTGAGCACCTTGGCCAGTTGTTCCAAAGTCATCCTTTAGATGGCGCTATTGTGCCATGAAAGGCGGAAATGCGCTAGCCAGGCTTAAGCGTTTAATGCGTTTTTTGGGCGTTAGAGTGGGCGTGGCAAACTTTTATTAGGCCAATCGATAGGTATTGACGAAACAAATACATATCAATTAAAATTTTCATAATAGCATCAAAACTGTGGCAACAGCTTGTGTCTTGTGGGCGTCAGAGGGGGCGTGGCACCATTTTGAAACAAACTTGCGCTGCGTAGGAACTCCTAAAATCTACATGCAAAATGCCAATCTTCTAGCTTTTATAGTTTAGGAGATCTCAGCGTTCATACGGACAGACAGACGGACAGACAGACGGACAGACGGACATGGCTAGATCGACTCGGCTAGTGATCCTGATCAAAAATATATATACTTAATAGAGTCGGAATCGCTTCCTTCTACCTGTTACATACTTTTGCACGAATACAATATACCCTTTTACTCTACGAGTAACGGGTATAAAAATATTTTAATTACTTTACTATAAATGGTAAAACCTCTAAGCATTACTTCTCATGTCTGTTTATACACTCATAGCAAAAGTAACCCTAAATTTTAGAAATTGCCTTAAAACTTTATTTTTTCTAAATCCAATAAAAGATTTCTACATTCAAGGAATTTTTTTCTTAAAACAAGAAACTTTTCTTGAATCAAGAAAGTGTTTCTTAAATGTAGAAATTGTCGCCATAAACTAAGCTCGCCTTAAATCCAAGGAAGAATTTCTATATTTTAGTAAAAATGGCACTTGTTTTTCGAAATTTTTTTCTTAGAATTAGGAATTTTGCCCTAAAAAATTATTTACCCTAAAAAATATAACAATTTTCTCAAATTAACCTTAAAAATTCGATAATCCTAAAAAATAGAAACGCTTTCTTAATTATAGCAATATTTTCTTAGATAGAGAAATATTTTCTAAAATATAAAAATTAATTCCAAAATATAGAAATATTTTCTATAACATAGAAAACAGTTTCTAAAATATTACACTCTGACCATAAAATTGATCTAGCCATGTCCAAGTAGCCTAGGGGTTAGAACGTCTGACCGGAAATCTAAGCACCGCAAGCTCAATTTCAACTGCTGTCAATCCATACATTTTTATACCCGTTACTCGTAGAGTAAAAGGGTATATTGTATTCGTGCAAAAGTATGTAACAGGTAGAAGGAAGCGTTTCCGACCCTATAAAGTATATATATTCTTGATCAGGGTCACTAGCCGAGTCGATATAGCCATGTCCGTCTGTCCGTCTGTCCGTCTGTCCGTCTGTCCGTCTGTCCGTCTGTCTGTCCGTATGAACGCTGAGATCTCGGAAACTATAAAAGCTAGAAGATTGGCATTTTGCATGCAGATTCTAGGAGTTCCTACGCAGCGCAAGTTTGTTTCAAAAAGGTGCCACGCCCCCTTTAACGCCCACAATCGCTTATATACGATTTTAAAAATTTAAATATTTCGGAAAAGTAAAAATGCAGTTTTATTGTGTTTATCAATACCTATCGAAATGTAGAAGAAATTTTTCAAATCGGACCATTCGTTAAAAAGTTATGCGTGATCAAAGTTTCTATCTCCATCTCCCTCGCACTCCCTTTACCTGAGTAACGGGTATCTGATAGTCGGGGCATCCGACTATAGCGTTCTCTCTTGTTTGTACCTCTATTGTTTAATCTGATCACATACTTATCCTTGTTCTTTTTATACCCTTGCAGAGGGTATTATAATTTTGGTCAAAAGTGTGCAACGCAGTGAAGGAGACATCTCCGACCCTATAAAGTATATATATTCTTGATCAGGATCACCTCCTGAGTTCATATAGCCATGTCCGTCTGTCCGTCTGTCCGTCTGTCTGTCCGTCTGTCTGTCCGTCTGTCTGTTTCTACGCGAACAAGTCTCTCAGTTTTAAAGCTATCGAATTGAAACTTTGCACACACCCTTCTTTCCTTTGCACGCAGTATATAAGTCGGAACGGCCGGGATCGGCCGACTATATCCTATAGCTGCCATATAACTGAACGATAGGAAATGCCATAACTCTGCTGTTTGTAAAGTTAGGAAGTTGGGATTTTCTATGGCTTCTTTATTTGGCCAATCAATTCGACCTACCAAATTATAATAATTATAATAAGGATCGGCCGACTATATCCTATAGCTCCCATATAACGATAGGAAATAGCATAACTTTGGTGTTTTTAGAGTTAGGAAGTTGGGATTTTCTATGGGTTTTATATTTGGCCAATCAATCCGACCTACCAAATTTTATAGGGATCGGCCGACTATATCCTATAGCTGCCATATAACTGAACGATTGAAAATGCCATAACTTTGGTGTTTTTAAAGTTAGAAAGTTGGGATTTTTTATGAGTGTTAAGAATGCATCATATGAATAATTTTGGAGAATATTATTTACAGAATATTCTGCAAGGGTATATCAACTTCGGCTCCGCCCGAAGTTAGCTTTCCTTTCTTGTTTTCTATTTTTTCTGTTATAAACACACTTGAAAATGCTTAGGACGACTGAAAGTTGTACCTTTTATTAAAAAATTAACTAAAATATTTCTTGTCATATGAAATAAAATCTTAGAAAATGTGTTTTAAATATTTCGACTTTCACAGTTGTGACTACAAAATATTTTAAACTAATATTCTTCGATAACGCCCCATCATATAGTCGTTCATCGCGCGCGACGGTGGCTTTATTAGATGTCTTTGAGTTCACGCGCGGGGGAGACCTGGGTTCGAATCGCACCGACGGACGAATAAAATTATAAGTTTTTTTCAAATTAGATACTTATCGGAGTTTACTGAAATAAATCATAATTGCACACAATTTCTCTCTCTCTCTCTTCCCCCACAGAAATCTAGCTAAAATCGATCTTGACAATTCATTAGTGCAATATTAATACAAACTTTTTGTGACTTTTCTGAGTGAAATCATATACATATACACACACATATTTGAATATACATAAGTCCATAAATCCGGAATGAAAAATTACATCATGATGAAATGTAGCCAGTTTTTTTTTACATTTTTTCTTATTTTAGAAAAAATAAGCCTAAAATGTAAGGTAAAATGTCATACTTTTAAGAAATATTTTTTAGAAAAGTTTTTCTTGTTTTTAGGGACCTTTGCCTTAGATTTTAGAAAGGAACGCCATTAATTTAAAAAAAAAATTCCCTAAAATTTAAGCTGCGATGCCTTTGATAAAAAATAAGGCGAATTTCTTGTTTTTAGGGTTAATTTTGGTATGAGTGTAGTTTTTAGTAATATACAAATCGAAATGTAGACGTTTCTTACTAACTACAGAAATGTTTGAAATTTATGAACTAGTCAAAATTTCTTAAAATGGCCTTACAATAAGAAAGGAAAGCTAACTTCTTGCGGAGCCGAAGTTGATATAAATTATTCATATGTTGCATTCTTAATACTCATAAAAAATCCAAACTTCCGAACTTTAAAAAACACCAATGCCATGGCATTTTCAATTGTTCAGTTATATGGCAGCTATATGATATAGTCGGCCGATCCTTATGAACTTTGGTAGGTCGGATTGGTCAAAAATAAAACCCATAGATAATCCCAACTTCTTAACTTTACAAACACCAAAGTTGTGGCATTTCCGATCAATCAGTTATATGGGAGCTATAGAATATAGTCAACTCAGGAGGATCCTGATAAAGAATATGTATGTATGTATACTTTATAGGGTCGGAGATGTCTCCTTCACTGCGGTGCACACTTTTGATCAAAATTATAATACCCTCTGCAAGGGTATAAAAATAAGAAGACAGTTTTTTTCGGCAAATACGTTATAAAACTGTCGTTTGAAGCATTTAACCGTAGTTGGGGTTGATTTTACAAAAAAAAGGTTATACCGTCAACAAGTTTAAATATTTTTTTGCATTGGAGAGATTGAGAAAATTTTAAAAAATTTCGAAAAATTTGTTGTCAGATTCTTGGTTTGTAATACCTGGAGTCTCCTATCTCGCTATCGGCTAGACCGAGCTATCTAGTCAGTACCATCTTTTTGCCTCCCAAAATATTTATGTGTCACGGATTTACATATGTACATGGCAGTAATTGATTTAATTTAAGCTGTGGACCGTGTTCGACTCGATTGCAGATTCATCAGAGCCGAGAACGCATACTGATAAGTTCTGTTGAAAAAGAAAAGGGAGAGCGAAAACGCGAACTGGTTGTGTTTGTGTTGGTGCGATTGATAAACGTGGGTACGTTTTTAAGGCTTATTTTTCAGATGACCAAACGGGAGACAACAATGAGTAAACAAGAGCAACAGCGGGTAATAAAGTTGATTGCAGCAGTGGCAAATTGAATATTTGCCTACGAGTGTGTGTGTGGCGCTTGTGTTTGTTCGCATTGTTAATGTCCGCATCCACAGAGCAGCAAAGTGGGATGATAAATGACGAATAGAGAGCGGAGAGAGTGAGTGCCTACCATTGTTAGCGGTAGTGAGCGAGCAATCCCCCTTCTTGCATTACCCCAGCCCCGCAAGTTAGCTACCAAAATACAACCCTTGCTCTCTCAGTCAAGTCACTCTCCCCACTAAGCTGTTGCTTCAACTTACAATTGTTGCTTTGGGTTTCTCTCGTGCTGCCAATCCTGGGCTCTAGCGTTCTTCATTTATCCCGCTTGTGGTTAGCGACTTCCACTCAAAACACTTCTTGCTATCACTCTTTGGATTACTCACTCGCAACAGAGCGGCGATAACGTGCCACTGCCACAAACAGCACCGCAGTGACGATAAGTGCTCTCCGTATAAAATAGCACTGTCTTACAAAATTCGATGTTTGTTCTTCTTTTGTTCCAGCTTGTTGACAAAAAAAATCGTTGATACTATCAGAAACTACTTTGTGTAAATATTTTAAAAATGAATTTGGGATGAAAATCAAAATATATTTACGGTGGTTCAGCCATGGCAATCTGTAAGGTACAAATCTTAGAGAACCTTTTTAAAAGCCTCCTGATTAAATTGTTAGAAACTTCTGAACGTTACTACCAGCACCTACAGAATATTGTCTGAGCGATGTATTTTTTGTCAAAATGATTTTGAGATATTTTGAGATTGTATAATATATGTATTTCTTCGCTTTCATCAATAATTAATTATTATGATAATTTCTTTTTTATAAAAGAAAGGAAGCAAACTTCCGAGAGACGAAGTTTATATACCCTTGCAGTTATTACAAACCGACTACATTTCGATTTCTAAGAATGAATGAAGCTACATAAATACATATGTTGATTTTGCGCTGCATTTTGCCATCGTTTTTATGTCAATTACCAAATCCCAAAGATATAAGGAAAAGACATTTCTAATACCGTTGAAATAAGCCTTTTTTTATGTTTTAGTTTTGTATTATTTGGAAATAAAAAATTCAAAAGACAAATATTTAACATCTTAATATTTTTTAACATCAATTTTCAAAGATATTACAAACAAATTAAAAAAGAGTCTGGCAAAGGTTAACATCATACCTTTCGCTGGTTAGCATATAAAAACTTCTAAAATTTTAAGATTGATAATTCCTACATTCGCCCTAAAGCCAGCCGAATGATACCAAATGGTTGTACGTATATTAACAATAACATATAACGACGGAAGATTCCAAAAGAAGATTTCAACGAAAAATTCTGAATTCTGAAAAAAGGGAATAAAACCTATAACAATATATATTTTGACTCTTTCGTGAATACCACCATTTTCCAGAACTTAGAACTTTTCTCAAAGCGAGAAAGTATATTTACAAAAACTAACAATTGATCATAAGAAAAATGCGATTTTCCTTTCCTTATTACGATGCTCAGGCTATAATGTGCGACTTTTAGCTGGTATAATTTTTAAAATAGTTGTACACTCATAAAAAAAGTGTCTAATTTACTTCTGTAGATTTGTATTTCCCTCCATTCATTCTGTAGAGCGTTTTAAGATTTTGATTCCAAAGCTCTGACGTTGTTCTGGTGAATTCTCGATGTTGTATAGTGTAAATAAGCATCGGATTGGCAGCAGGTCCTCGGCTATTCTGAATTGTTTACATCAGCGGAGGCGGAATATTAAAAGCATCAGCATCCTCAGCCCCAGCTGCTCTCTCCCAAACTCGGACTCTCTCGGCGCGGTGGAAAAGCGAGAGCTCTCGCTCTCCACTCTCTCGCGGCCGGCTCTCTTTGTGCGGCGGCTGCTGTGCTGCGCCGCCAATTTGCAAGAAAATTAAGTTCGTTTCGTTTGCAGTTGTGAAAATCCACGAGGAGAGCAGCGGCGCACTCTCCGCAAGGAAGCTGCCAACGGCCAGTGAGAGGTGACGAGTGAAAAGTGGCAAGTGGAAGTACCAAAATGTGAACTGTGCCAACAGCGCTAATCGCAAGTTAGCTGCCCGTTGCAGCTGAAGTTTTCGACCGTTTTCGGTTTTTTGGTTTGGTTTGATTGTTGTTGCCTGTTTCCATCCGCCCGCCTAAATAGTGTGTATACGCACACTGGCATTAGGGCCGTGCAAGTGTGTGCGAGTGTGTTAATTTTGCCGTGTTGCCGAAAATCTGTGTCTGTATCTGTGGCAGCCAATAGTTGTGGCAAGGCCCTTCGAGCTACTTCCAACAGACAACAGCAGCATCCCCAATAAGTGGCAGCAACTGCGCCGCTCGGCAGAACAACAACAGCCGCAACGACAGCCGCGTTTGTTGTTAATTGAAATAAATTGAAATAAATTCCCCCACTTGCTGCTCATATTGTTAATAAAGAGCGGACGGGCTACAGTGAAACCAGCGCCAGTAAACAATAAAGTGAGCAAATGTGGTTTTTAGTTCCATGCCAGACGGCAAACGACTTTGTGTGAATTCAACCGTAGAGCGGGCAAGAACCATACCATAAAAATCCGAAGAATTCCGGCCAAAAATAAGTGAATATCTCAATGTTGGTATCACAGCTAGTGCGTGGCAGTTACAACAAAGCTGCACATGCGTTTATTTATAGCTGCCAGTGTGTTCCCATTAGTGAGTGTCTGCACTGCAAGACCAAAAGCAAACAAGTCAACTAAAAATTTGGTAAAACTCTAAGAAAAAACGATAAAGGGAGCAAGAGGTTATACCAATCCCTATTGTTGGGTGACCTCTCGCAGTTCGCAACCAGATCGGCAGTAGCTGCCGAAATAACTCGATCGCCCATAAATAAATACTTTCTCGCCGAGTCAGTTTTACCTCGGGTTCCTAGAACACCATTGTTTATAATGTTCGATTATTGTTTAGCTAACAGCCACTTATGCGAACTTCCACTTGTATACAAGCGAAATTCATTAATGGGCGGGAAGTGGGAGGGGTATGCTTTAAGTTTATTCCCCTGCCAACAGCCAGACCGTAATCAATTCCATATTTGATTTGTCCTCTGCTTTTTCATGCCTCAGTCCAATGGTCTCCTTCCCCCGAAAAACCAAATGCATTTATTTATTTCAAAAACAAATACTACCCCCACCTGCTGGGGTCAATGCACTTGGGGTGCGTGGGTGCGTGAATCAACACCTCTGAACCCCAGTAACGACCACCCAAGAAAAGCGCCGTAAAGTATGCAACGGCCATTGCGACCATCAACATAAGCTAATATTAACGATTTTCTCACTTCATTTCCTTGCTCACTTTGCAGCGCAGCATCCAGCGACACAGGACATGCGCAGTGGCTTCTTTGGTAGTTGCAGTTTGGCTAATAGCGCCTGAAAGAGCGAAGAACCATGGCCTTCTCCCGCCACAACATCGAGAAGCGCCGACTCATCGAGCTAGTGCGCCTGAACCCCATCCTCTGGGACTGTCGCCTGCCCCACTACAAGCGCTCCGACAAGCGCAAGGCCATCAAGTGGAACGAGCTGGGGCGGCTCTTTAATGTCAATGGAGAGCGGGTGCAGCGCACCTTTACATCGCTCCGCGAGATCTTTCGCCGCGAGCTGAACCACGAGAAGATGCTGGGCTCGACACGTTTCAAGTCCAAGTGGGAGTACTACGATGCTATGGCATTCCTCAAGGAAGTCATTCGGGAGCGCAAGTAACAAGGCCTTCTGAGCTGTCTAGAGATACTGAGCATACCTTTATACTTTTCTACTTTACACACTGGCCGAGAATGTCGAAAACTTAGGGGCTGTTCAGATATGATGTTATCACTAGAAATCTAATAATATGCAAAAACTTAGTTGAAAGGCTTATTTTCAATCAAGTTTCATTAAAAAAAAATTATTTGATTGTTAATTTCACATATTCGAAATATAGTGAAGGCCAACAATATTTCCGATATATTTTACAACATTTTGTAGATGATTACATGATTAAAGCTAGAGAAATTGCAAGCCTTAGTCCCTGATACATGATTTTTATAGCATGAAATTTTCTTATAAAAAGTCTTAGATGATAATTTGACCTGAGGGTGTTTATGCTTTATTCAGAAAAAATAAAAGTGTATCAACAAATATTCACATTTTTATACCCTTGCAGAGGGTATTATAATTTTGGTCAAAAGTGTGCAACGCAGTGAAGGAGACATCTCCGACCCTATAAAGTATATATATTCTTGATTAGGATCACCTCCTGAGTTGATATAGCCATGTCCGTCTGTCCGTCTGTCCGTCTGTCTGTTTCTACGCGAACTAGTCTCTCAGTTTTAAAGCTATCGAATTGAAACTTTGCACACACCCTTCTTTCCTTTGCACGCAGTATATAAGTCGGAACGGCCGGGATCGGCCGACTTTATCCTATAGCTGCCATATAACTGAACGATAGGAAATGCCATAACTCTGCTGTTTGTAAAGTTAGGAAGTTGGGATTTTCTATGGCTTCTTTATTTGGCCAATCAATTCGACCTACCAAATTTCATAAGGATCGGCCGATTATATCCTATAGCTCCCATATAACGATAGGAAATAGCATAACTTTGGTGTTTTTAGAGTTAGGAAGTTGGGATTTTCTATGGGTTTTATATTTGGCCAATCAATCCGACCTACCAAATTTTATAGGGATCGGCCGACTATATCCTATAGCTGCCATATAACTGAACGATTGAAATTGCCATAACTTTGGTGTTTTTAAAGTTAGGAAGTTGGGATTTTTATTTGTATTAAGAATGCATCATATGAATAATTTTGGAGAATATTATTTACAGAATATTCTGCAAGGGTATATCAACTTCGGCTCCGCCCGAAGTTAGCTTTCCTTTCTTGTTGTACTTAAAAAAAGCTTAGAAAACGGGATTACGTTACTTTTGAACAGCCGGTTAGGGAAATCGTTGTAACTTTATTTACCTACTTAAATTCCGCGAGCAATATCAATTTATTAAAAAACAAAAGGTAATACTTTGGTCAAGCTTAGACGTGTTACTATGTTAACGGATTTGTATATAAATAGTATCCGTATTAAAATAACATATATTATTATTTTAGTATTATTACTTTATGTGGTGAAGAAGCCATCTGCAATGCATTACAAAATTATAACACATATCTTCTGCAAAAGTACATTTCAAAGAATAGTAGAACAGATTCTGACTTGCTTCTTCTCTCTGCAAGCCGCAGATGTTTCCCAATATGTTAATACTACATTTCTCCTTTCAGATCCCGCGAACGCATCAAGCACGGATCGCTGGACTCCGCTCCTGCGCCCACCGGCAGCAACAACAACAACAACAGTACCAACAACGTCAGCCGTAACAGCAGTAACAACAACAGCAGCTGTGCGGCCTTAGACGAGTATCAGTACTTTGCCCCCAGCGACCCCAACAACCCGAACAATCAACCCCAGCCAGCGCCAAAGAGCAGCGTGCCAGCAGTGACCATTCCGAGTCTAAGTCTTAACCTCAGCCAATTGCCCGCTGCCCTGCAGCAACAGGCCCAGCACCTTCAAGCGCTTCAGCTGCAGCCGGACGTAACGCTGACCTCGCTGCAGAAACAGCCCACTCTATCTCTGCCGGCGACGACGCCGCTGTCCCACATCTCGCCCGCCCAGTTGTTGTCCAGCTCGCGCTCCTGCAGCTCTTCGCCTTCCATTTACATCAAGGACGAGCCGGGCTCACCCGAAGCAAGGTGCCAGGACGAAGGGCTGCCCGGTAATGGGCGAGAGGGGACGCGGAAGAAACTGGCCACAATTCGTCCACAGACCAAAGAGCAACTCAAGGCGCGGCTGCACCTGCCGGCAGCCAAAAACACATCGGCGTACGCCACGTCGCCGCCCCATTTGATCATCAATGCCAATAACGAGCTTATCGATGCCGACGCTGGTGATCTGGAGGAGGATCTGGACGACTTCGATGAGGATGACGACGTAGCCGGTCACAGTTTGCCAGTCGTCGATCAATTGGACATGATAGGCGTCGACGACAGACTCTCGGCCGGAAGCAGCTACACTGGAGAGGGTGGGGGCTGTGGCAGGGGCCTGGGTCGATCTCACTCCCAGGCTCGCCATATGCCCACGTCCAGGGAACTGCTCTACATGAAATTCGGCGACTTCCTGGCCGCCCGACTAAACACTTTGCATGAGACTGTAGCTAACGAGCTGATGAACAAAATGCTGCTACTAATCGCCGAGAAGTAGTGATTACGAGGCAGAAGGCGCTTCCGTAATGATTAAATGTGGAACGGATTAGGTGAGTGCTTCTTAATTCCCATCGTGGCCTCTTGTTTTTATACCCTTGCAGAGGGTATTATAATTTTGGTCAAAAGTGTGCAACGTAGTGAAGGAGACATCTCCGACCCTATAAAGTATATATATTCTTGATCAGGATCACCTCCTGAGTTGATATAAGCATGTCCGTCTGTCCGTCTGTCTGTTTCTACGCGAACTAGTCTCTCAGTTTTCTTTCCTTTGCACGCAGTATATAAGTCGGAACGGCCGGGATCGGCCGACTATATCCTATAGCCGCCTAATAACTGATTGATCGGAAATGCCATAACTTTGGTGTTTGTTAAATTAGGAAGTTGGAATTTTCTATCGGTTTTATTTTTGGCCAATCAATCTGACATATCAAATTTCATAAGGATCGGCCGACTATATTCTATAGCTGCAATATATGTCGATATCGAAAATAGTCAAAGCAAAACTTCTTTATTTGAATATTATACCCTTGCAGAGGGTATTATAATTTTGGTCAAAAGTGTGCAACGCAGTGAAGGAGACATCTCCGACCCTATAAAGAATATATATTCTTGATCAGGATCGCATCCTGAGTTGATATAAGCATGTCCGTCTGTCCGTCTGTCCGTCATCCGTCTGCCTGTTTCTACGCGAACAAGTCTCTATTTTAAGGATATCGAATTGAAACTTTGCACCACCCTTCTTTCCACGCAGTATATAAGTCGGAACGGGATCGGCCGACTATATCCTATAGCCGCCATATAACTGAACGATTGCAAATTCCATAACATTGGTGTTTTTAAAGTTAGGAAGTTGAGATTTTTATGAGTATTAAAAATGCATCATATGAATAATTTTGGAGAATATAATTTACAGAATATTCTGCATGGGTATATCAACTTCGGCTCCGCCCGAAGTTAGCTTTCCATTCTTGTTGAATTAGTTTTTGCATTTGTGAATTGCCCCACCCCTTAGGATAGTTATTTGACCATCTTATTATACCCGTTACTCGTAGAGTAAAAGGGTATATTATATTCGTGCAAAAGTATGTAACAGATAGAAGGAAGCGTTTCCGACCCTATAAAGGATATATATTCTTGTTCAGGATCACTAGCCGAGTCGATCTAGCCATGTCCGTCTGTCCGTCTGTCTGTCCGTCCGTATGAACGCTGAGATCTCGGAAACTATAAAAGCTAGAAGATTGGGATTTTGCATATAGATTTTAGGAGTTCCTACGCAGCGCTAGTTTATTTCAAAATGGTGCCACGCCCCCTCTGACGCCCACAAGCCACAAGCTGTGGCCTTTGTTTTGATGCTATTATGAAAAATTTAATTGATATGTATTTGTTTCGTCAATACCTATCGATTGGCCCAATAAAAGTTAGCCACGCCCACTCTAACGCCCAAAAACCCGTTAAACGCTTAAGCCTGGCTAGCGCCTACATTTCTACTTTGGAACAGCTGGCCAAGGTGCTTAACAGAGTCCACCAGTGCTGCGAACTTTTGCCCAGCAAAAAAAGCTGTATTTGACGGAAAGAGTTCAGAAAAAGGCTAAAAAAAATTATTAAAAAATCCAATAAAAAGCTAAACAAAAATGTATAAATATTTAATTTAATTTTTGCTTAAAATATTTCCATAATTTTATTAATATCTTCTTGGTCGTCCTCATTTGCGAGGGATTTAACCCCCCACATCGAGAAACTCAAGGTGCCCCGATGGGTGCGTTTGACATATTAGTGTCTATCATGCGCAGATATTTTACAGGCACTTCATAGTCGACGCAGTATTTTCCAATTTTTATGTAGAGATGAAACACTAAGCGATTGATGACATTAGCGTATATCGAGAAAAACAATCGATACGCCATTACATTTTATGGTTTGTTTGTAAGTGACTATCGTAAATCTGCCACTTTTTCATATTTTGTACTTGAGAGTTAACAACACAAAAAAAAGTCGGGAAAAAACCAACTTAATTTCTATAAAAGCCAGAATTCCCGCTTTTCGCAATTCCCGCATTTCACAAATTTTTCCCGCAGTTAGTCTTCAAAAAAAGCCAGTTTTGACGGAAAAAAATCCAAATTGGCAGCACTGGAGTCAACGTTAATTCTCGATAAGGATTTCTATTAAAGGAAATTGCGATGGTTTTCATTTGTCAATACCGAACTATATCCCAAGAACTATGCAAATCAAATCAAGTTAGCCAAATTGGAGGTCTGAGTCAAGCAATGGCGTATGTGTGTATGTATGTAAGCATTGCGTTCAAAAACATAAACATAAACACAGCTGTTGGTCCAGGACAAAAGCTGCCTGCGCTAAAGAATCGCTCGTGCTGTAAAGCTGCCAGCTCTAAGAGATCGCCGAATTCAAATTGATAATTTGAACTGAGTAACGGGTATCTAATAGTCGAGGCACTCGACTATAGCGTTCTCACTTGTTTTTTTTCTTCCTTATGTCCTTTTATTTTATTTATGTAGAAAATACGGTTACTTCGTTGTTTCATAACATATATATGTACATATGTACATATACTCCGAATTTATTTAGGAACTTCAGAAATAAGTTGTCATATAGCTTCCTTACTAACAATCGGGAGAAAGGAAAACAAAACGTAACTTCGTTGTTTCACAACTTCGGGCTTACTTTTAATAAATTTAATATTCCTTTTTTTTGTAACAGCTGCAAGAGTATACAAATTTCGACTTGCCTAATGAAAAGAAATGAAAAAAATTCCTTTAATTACAAACATTTTTCATGAAATTTTAATAAGGGATTAGTGCGAACTAGGGAAACTTGGACCGAAAAAAATGTATACTTTTATTTCATTTATTTTTTTTTTCCTTCCATGCTTATTACCTGTAATTTTCAATGACCGTTTTATAACTTACTGCAGGGAGATACGAAGTGTAAAATGAAAAAATTATATGTAATAATATTATTTAACTTACTTTTCCTAAAAAGTATTATTTTTGTGCTGTAGAAAAAAAAGAAAACAATTGTTTAATTGAGAACAATTTAGCCATAATAAGGTTTTGCATATGTGGGATTTTCCTTCAAGAATTTATATTTTTCGTCGGTCTGCTTGTGATTTTTTTTAAATATAGGCTTACATCTAACTTTTTTCTGTCTCATTTTTCGTTTTTTAAACCAATTTATTTATTTATTCATATACATTGTCCGAGTTTTAATGAGTGGTGGATGATAATATATATATTAAAAACGAGGACGGAAACTAGCTTCGGCAAGCCGAATTTTTAATACCCTTGCAGACTTTGCCGAAATTGCTAAAACTGCGAAAAGAATAAGGTATAAATAAATTAATTAGATTTGCATAGTTTCATGTCAATAGCTTTTATACTGCAAAAATGTCATATAACAAGAAAGGAAAGCTAACTTCGGGCGGAGCCGAAGTTGAAATACCCTTGCAGAATATTCTGTAAATTATATTTTCCAAAATTATTCATATGATGCATTCTTAACACTCATAAAAATCACAACTTCCTAACTTAACAAACACCAAAGTTATGGCATTTCCGATCAATCAGTTATATGGCGGCTATAGGATATAGTCGGCCGATCCTTATGCAATTTGGTAGGTCGAATTAGTTGGACAAATGTAAAACCCGTAGACAATCCCAACTTCCTAACTTATCAAACACCAAACATATGGCATTTCCGATGAATCAGTTATATGGCAGCTATAACATATAGTCGGCCGATCCTTATGAAATTTGGTAGGTCGGATTGATTGGCCAAATATACCACCGATAGAAAATCCCAACTTCCTAACATAACAAACACTATAGTTATGGCATTTCCGATCAATCAGTTATATGGCGGCTCTAGGATATAGTCGGCCTATCCCTATGAAAGTTGGTAGGTCGAATTAGTTGGACAAATATAAAACCCGTAGAAAATCCCAACTTCCTAACTTAACAAACACCAAAGCTACGGCATTTCCGATCAATCAGTTTTATGGCAGCTTTAGGATATAGTCGGCCGATCCCGGCCGTTCCGACTTATGTACTGCGTGCAAAGGAAAGAAGGGTGTGTGCAAAGTTTCAGTTCGATATCTTTAAAACTGTGAGACTAGTTCGCGTAGAAACAGACAGACGGACAGACGGACATGCTTATATCAACTCAACTGATCCTGATCAAGAATATGTATACTTTATAGGGTCGGAGATGTCTCCTTTACTGAGTTGCACACTTTTGACCAAAATTATAATACCCTCTGCAAGGGTATAAAAATATGAAAAATATGATATTTTCGCAGCCTTTAACAATTTTTGCTACGGAAGCTTTAAGAAATACTTTGAAAAATGTATGGCAATAGCTTATAACTGCGCGAAATATTCTTGCAAGATATATCCGATTGTTCCTATGGGAGCTATAGGATATAGACCGGGGATTTTCAAACTTGATCTGCGTACACATGTTTTAGGACGACTGTGAAAGTTTCAGATCGCTAGCTTATAAACTGAGCTCGCAATCGGTATTGAAACAGACGGACAGACGGACATGGCTATATCGACTCCCCTATTGATCCTGATCAAGAATATATATACTTTATAGGGTCGGAATGGTCTCCTTCAATGCGTTAAAAACTTCTGATGCCAGAAGGACTTAAAGAGATAATAATTATTTTGTTCAAAGTGAATAAAACTACAATTGAAAAGTCTGTTATCTGAAAAAAACAACAGTTGCAGCTTTTAAAGTTACATTTAACTCGCGGAAAACTTTATTTTTATATGATTTACCAATTTACAAACACTAAATATGTAACTGGAGGGGGTGGTTTGAAATCTGGCCATATAGAAAATATACTTGAATTCTGAAATCTTAAAATAACTCTCCTCTAATCAATTCCAAAGTGTTGCCTGTTCGCAGATTTAGTGTTCGCGCAAGTAATCTTTAACTACTTGGCTTGCTGCACAAATGTATTGCTCTGACCAATTTATTTATCAACACACAACATTTAAATGTGTTGCTTTATTTACACACAAAATACCAGTGCCATAAAAAAGTTTTAATTTCCGGACGCAGAAGTGGGTCCCGGTTACTCACACAGACTCGCAGACGGACGGACTACTGAACAGAGTGGAACAGAACGATGCAAGTTTGAAGATTTAAGAGCATTTCACGCATAAATAAAATGCCTAGAACCATGCCACATGACAGGAGCCAAGACCGCTCTCTGACCATCCCCAAGCCCAATTTCCCAGAGGCCTAGAAGCGAACTGACTACGCACAATGAGCCAAAAATCAAATTTAGAACAAAAAGCGACCAAGCTATTTCGCAAACAGCTCTCAGCATTGCTTTTCATTCGCATTCGGACCTTACCACACACTAACTCGATGACGAGTTGCGGCAAGCTGAAAAAAAATTTTATTTTCAATTATGCGACTGCCTAACACCCTTAAATTCTAAACGAAATATCCGATTGTCCGCTTCAGAATGTTTATCAACTACTAAGCTCTTTGTTCGTGGCCGAGAATAGGTGGATCTTTCCATCGTATTACTTATATATTCATAAATTATTATTTATATTTATAAATCGATATTAAAAATAACTTATGCTTTACATTGTCTTACAAAATTTTTAAAAATAAATAAGTGAAATTACATTTTCGTAATAAAATTCAATCAAGAAGGGGAGCAAACTTCGGCAAGCAGGAGTATATACCCTTGCAGTTATTACAAAACGACGATATCCATGCCTGTATTACTAAAAACAATGAAGCGCTGCATTTTGCCATCGTTTTTATGGCAGCTTTATGATATTGTTGTCCGATTTTGACAAAACTAAACGCGTAATTCTGATATAGTAAATAATTACTAAATCTAAAAGGAATATTTTTGATTTAGTATCCCGATGCGGCTCGTTCCGACTTATAGCTTTCCGACTTTATGAATAGCTTTAAAACTGAGCGACTAGTTTGCGTAGAAACGGACGGAGGGACGGACAGGCGGACAAGAATATATACATATACTATTTAAATGTCTCCTTCAGTTTTGACTGAAATTATAATACCATCTGCATGGGTATGTTTTGTCTCACCAGAATAGTTACAACGTTTTCATCGCACACTTTTTAACGTGTGTTTTTATGCGAATGTTTAATATTTAAATAAATGAGGAACCTTAAGGGCTATATAACGAATATAAGGAATAAATTGGATGTTCATTCAGGATGTTATTAAGAAAACCGTCAAAATAAAACTTAATCCAACTTAAAAATAAGATTTGGTTTATTATTTTAAAATACTTTCCAAACGTCACGTAGACTGTTTAAATTTACTTGGTTAGAAAAACTGTCGTGCAAATAGTATTTTACTATTTTTCCAAAAGTGGTTTTAGCGCAAGCGTCTTTAAATAAAACAAAATTATTTAAGAACAATAAATTAAACAACTTAATAATTTAATAACTTCTGATCGAAAATTTGGATTGTGGGTGCATTTTGCATTCGAATTTTGTATGCAAACTTGAAGAGCACACCTATACCTTTCGATCAAAATAAAATTTGTTGTGATCGGACAATCGTAGCAGATTTTCAACTCTGCGGGCATGTAAAGTGGTCCCTTCGTGCACTTTTGGAGCCATTCGTCACTACAGTGATGAATGTCTTTGTGCCAACCGTTGGAATAGGGTAGCTGGTTGGGCAAACTGCAGGATCAACGCCCCAACCCCTACACGTATCTGCGTCCGAATCTGTATTCTCTTCTGAATCTGTATCTAGTAGCTGCAACTGTGCGAATGGTTTCGCACTCGGCACTTCAAAGCGTCGCAGTCATGGGGTGTGTCTATTTACGATTTTGTAGTATTTATGGTGCGACGCCTTTGGTGTGTGCCCTTTGCATGGCATGGCGGCTTCAGACCCCACACTTGCGGCCCTTTTGCATTCAGAACCCGCTTCCCCACTCTTATCTGTGGCTTGGCCAAGTCTCTTTACGAGCAAAGGGGTTATGGGTGCCAGTTGCCCAGACATTAGCTGACACAGTGGGTGGCTGGTCCGACCTTTTATGGATAGTTACAGCAAGTTTGTTGGCACTTACAGCATTATAAATTTGCCATAAATTATCGTTTTATGGATGCAGCTGATGTCACGATGGGCCACAAAGATTCTTTTGATTCAAAATGAGCATTTAGCGGGCCGCAGTAGCAGTATAGCCAGCAGCAAGGTCCACAGCGAGTGTCCCCATCATTGAAGTGTTTAAAGGAATCAATAGATTTAAAAATAAGGCCTCTCCAGCCACAATACGCACTTTTATCTGTGGAATTCGCAGTAAATAGGCATAACATTTCATTGCCTAGATAGCGACTCATGGACGGATCTTTGCTGGCTTCCTGGAAGACCCAGTGCGTGACTTCCAGAGTACCAGCCTGCCAGATTTTCCAAATACTTTTCACACTTCGCTTCGCTCCCTCGAATTTTCGCTCAGAATCAAATCTCTGCTTTTTACAATGTCAGAGGATGCTGATATACGACAACCATACCACAACCTCCTGCGGCCCATGGCTCAGAGCAATGCTGTGTCTCCTAGTCAATGTGGCAAGTTTTAAATGGCGGCGCTAAAAAGTATTGCATACCCTGCGGCGCGCGTTCCTCTTTACACATAAAATGCATATGCAAGTTAATGTTTACAATAGTCGTAAAAGTTTAATGGATTTTGCCAGCCACTGCGGGAGCAGCAAATGCGAAGGGTGGCTTAGGATCGTAACTTTCGAAATACGTTTTTTTTTCTGTGGGCCGCACCACATTGTGTGTGTATATGTGGGCGTGGTAGGATTTTGGGGTGCCAACATCACGGATGCCCAAAGTTTAGCGCTGTTTGTATAATCAAAATGCATTTATTTGATTAATATGCAGCTTTTTTTCCGCTTTATCCAAAATAATAAGAATAACTTTTGCTGGTTCTGTTTTGGGGATTGGCTTCTATTTTCCTATTGACTTTAACACTTTTTCCTTCCTGTTGCCATGGTTTTATCAGGGTGTGAACTTTCGGGTATACAATGATTTTGATGTACTAATATTTAGTGACTGGCAATGGATGAACACTGGAGTGGGCTGGAGACTGCCCAGCACTTTGATATACACATTCTAATTAAGTGGTAAAACTAATTCATTAGCATGGGAAAGCAAACTGCAATTGACAAATTATGGAAACCGAACGAACTCTGCACCTGTTTCTGATACATTTATCATCTACCTTTCTTGCTAAAACCCCTCTCACTAATTTCTGCAGTGATTGAAAGCATTCTATCCTGGTCGAATCATCTAATGAAATGCATATGCCAATCAACATAATTATATCTCTGAATCATGTGTAAGTCCACTCCCAAATTGAAAATGCAACAAAAACGCCCCAGCCTGGAGCCAAAAGCCACAGCACAGTGGCAATAACAATAACATTAGCAACATAAGCCATCGAAAGCTTGCAACTGTTGTTGCTAGTTGCAGTCATCCCGAGCATATGTACAAGTACCAAAGAAAATCTGACATCTAGCAACAGAAGCTGTGATCGAGTGTCAGATACTCAATGTTTATTCGCATTCTCATGCATATGTTTAGCTGCATGCATTGTCCGCCCATTGAGGATACATAATTTATTGGCCGGCAACTTCCTCCGTCTGTCAGACGCACAGGCCCAATCGGCAATACCCGGTGGTATGCTCTATGCACAGCAATAATGGCTCACAAAGAACTTGGCCTGAAGGGTGGCGAGCTGATGTCAATGCCTGTGCCCGAGCACATGATGATGGCTATAACTATGAGCAGTATCAATATTGACAGGCCATTAATTAGGCATTTTATGCAATAAGCAGAGACATTGATAGAAGGCTGGCCGTGGGAGGCTGGGACAGTCTGCGACTTTCCACTGTCTCCCGGCAGTGCTGCATTTTTAATGAGCACCAGTGCAGGAGGCGCCTCGTACTGGCTTCCGCTGTTGCCTGGTAGCTGATGACTGCGAACTGCCACTCGTCTCCGATTGGAAACTTGCCAACCAGCAGGATTGAGCGGTGGTGCAGGGGCCGCTAATTTGAGAAGTAGCGGAAGACGGAGCGGAAACCTCACACACGACCCGTCTTGGATGCCTCGAATCTCCTTGGCATTAATGGCCGCAGGACATGTCAAAAGAACAGACACTACACTAAAAGAAAAGTGACAATTGATTGGAACGTTAAGGGAAATTTTGTCTAAATAAAATAAAATAAACTACACAAAATCTTAAAATCCTAAAATGTTCTTAAACCGATTGAATAATATTCATAAAATAAATGGTTGCAACGTGTTGTCAAAGATTGCCCGAAAACTATTAGGAACATAACAAAATTAGTTAAACTCGTACTAAAATTTAACCAGTTCTAGCTGGAGACTATAGAATAATCAAGAAAGGAAGCAAACTACGACAAGTCCAATTAATTATACTCTTGCAGCTGTTACAAAAATTAAATATTCTATAATTCGATTTCGATGCTTAAAAAGAATTCGTCCGATTTGTATAATTATAATACAATTATTATAATTACAGTCAAAAGTTTGCAACGCAGTAAGGGAGATATTTCCGACCCTTTGAAGTATATATATTCTTGATCAGCATCTCCAAGAGAGTCGATCTATGTCGACCATGGCCATCAGACCGTCCGTCCGTCGGTCCGTTTCTATGAAAACTAGTCCCCCAGTTTTAAAGCTATCTGCGTGAAACTTTCCCGGATCGGGCGACTATATCATATGAACAATCGGAAAAAAATGTACAAAAGTATACCTTTGTTCCTTTTAATTTTGGTTGTTTGTTCTTTGGGATTTGGTAATATTTAAGTACTATGGAATTAAAGTTTTATTAATTTAAAATCGGACATCTATAATCTATCTATAACTCCAATTTAAAAATTCAAAAGATTAAAAAAAAATACAAATATAACAAAAATGTTATTTTGCAGTCTTTCTATTTGTCAAAATATTTCTTTGAGATATAGTAACTTTTTACTATATCAGAATTACTCTTTTAGTTGTGTCAAAATCGGACAACAATATCCTATAGCTGCCATAGAAACGATGGCAAAATGCAGTGCAAAATTCATATTTCATTGTTTAAATGTAATCGCTTTGTAGTAACTAGAACCCCACTGTGCGATCTATCGTATTTTTACAGCATTTTTTTCAGATTTTTATACCCTTGCAGAGGGTATTATAATTTTGGTCAAAAGTGTGCAACGCAGTGAAGGAGACATCTCCGACCCTATAAAGTATATATATTCTTGATCAGGATCACCTCCTGAGTTGATATAGCCATGTCCGTCTGTCCGTCTGTCCGTCTGTCTGTCCGTCTGTCTGTCCGTCTGTCTGTTTCTACGCGAACTAGTCTCTCAGTTTTAAAGCTATCGAATTGAAACTTTGCACACACCCTTCTTTCCTTTGCACGCAGTATATAAGTCGGAACGGCCGGGATCGGCCGACTATATCCTATAGCTGCCATATAACTGAACGATAGGAAATGCCATAACTCTGCTGTTTGTAAAGTTAGGAAGTTGGGATTTTCTATGGGTTTTATATTTGGCCAATCAATCCGACCTTGGCTTCTTTATTTGGCCAATCAATTCGACCTACCAAATTTCATAAGGATCGGCCGACTATATCCTATAGCTCCCATATAACGATAGGAAATAGCATAACTTTGCTGTTTTTAGAGTTAGGAAGTTGGGATTTTCTATGGGTTTTATATTTGGCCAATCAATCCGACCTACCAAATTTTATAGGGATCGGCCGACTATATCCTATAGCTGCCATATAACTGAACGATTGAAATTGCCATAACTTTGGTGTTTTTAAAGTTAGGAAGTTGGTATTTTTATTAGTATTAAGAATGCATCATATGAATAATTTTGGAGAATATTATTTACAGAATATTCTGCAAGGGTATATCAACTTCGGCTCCGCCCGAAGTTAGCTTTCCTTTCTTGTCAATTGTTTAAAATTCCTGCTCTTATGAGCTTAACAAAAACAACCACTGTGCGTTTTATGGTATTTTTACATTATTAATTTCAGATTTTCAATTGTTTAAAATTCCTTCTCTTATGAGCTTAGCAAACACAATAATTTCGAAATCAAACAAAGGCACGTGTTGGCTTGGTCGATCTCAAATATAACAACCAAAAATTTCAAATTTATAAGGAATTTAATTTTTATATTATTAATTTTAATTTTTTATATTTCCGTGTAAGCATTTACGAAATTCAAATTTCATTTGAAAAACGGCAAGAGTAAATACTTTGAGTTCCTTAATTAAGAAATGTTGATTCTGTTTTGCCGACCACGGAAAATGATTGTTTGAGTGTAGCTCGACGTGCGCTGACTGCAATCATAAAACTCTGCAGTGGCTGTAGGTATTGCACATTCTCTAGTCAGTCCGGCCAAAGTCTCGCCCAGTTAGGGAACTGGCGCGTCCACCTTCACCGCGTTAGAAGCTTGAGGACAATCTTGCATATCAATCAGGCATTAAATCGTCGCCAGCTGGCGCCAGATTGTTAAAAGGACCAAACCAAAATAGTCGCAGGGATTTAATCGCAGGTTTACCTTTCGCACACGCCCTGCCAAGCAGAAACGCGCTACTTTAAATTAATAATTTTGATTGCCTCTTGAATTTCCCGGGAACTTTGTGCGCCCCTGTTGTATAAGTTTTTCTCAAAATATTATCATCATTAGCGCTAAAATTTGCCTAACGGTACTTTGACAAGCAAAGAGACTTACTTTGTGATGTTGGCTGCAAAGTTTTAAAATTAAAACAAGAGAGAACGCTATAGTCGAGTGCCTCGACTATTAGATACCCGTTACTCAGCTAAACAACTTAATATAAATATGCCTTCTTGTATGTTTTTCGCCGCTCGAATCAGCTCCCGATTTTTATGTTAAAATCGGTACCCAGGGAACACCTCCAATTTAGCTAACTTGATTTGATTTGCATAGTTCTTGGGATATAGTTCGGTATTGTCAAATGAAAGCCATCGCAACTTCCTCTAATAGAAATCCTTATCGAAAATTAACGTTGACTCTGTTGAGCACCTTGGCCAGCTGTTCCAAAGTCATCCGTTAGATGGCGCCATGAAAGGCGAATATGTAGGCGCTAGCCAGGCTTAAGCGTTTAATGGGTTTTTGGGCGTTAGAGTGGGCGTGGCAAACTTTTATTTGGCCAATCGATAGGTATTGACGAAACAAATACATATCAAAAAAAATGTTCATAATAGCTTCAAAACTGTGGCCACAGCTTGTGGCTTTTGGGCGTTAGAGGGGGCGTGGCACCATTTTGAAACAAACTTGCGCTGCGTAGGAACTCCTAAAATCTACATGCAAAATGCCACTCTTTTAGCTTTTATAGTTTCCGAGATCTCAGCGTTCATACGGACAGACAGTCAGACAGACGGACAGACAGACGGACAGACGGACAGACGGACAGACAGGACAGACGGACAGACGGACAGACGGACATGGCTAGATCGACTCGGCTAGTGATCCTGAACAAGAATATATATACTTTATAGGGTCTGAAACGCTTCCTTCTACCTGTTACATACTTTTGCACGAATACAATATACCCTTTTACTCTACGAGTAACGGGTATAAAAATTTCGTCGTGAGCTAATGAATAAGCCAGAGGCTGGCAATGAAGTTGTAAATGCAGAGACCTTAATGAAAATAGGTGTTCCTCGATCTACCAAGCCTATAAATACTGGTCTTAACGATTAGGAAACCATTTTGCGTGTTTTAAAAAGATTTTCACCGCTTATTTATACAGCACATTGGTTCACAAATCATTATAAAATATATATAAGAGCTCATAATATTTTGAGGACATTTACGGTGGTAATGCTCCACTTGACTAACTTTGAGTCATCTTGACTTTAGATGAACACAAAAATTTATTGCGTTTATGCCAAAAAGCAAGGAATATTATATTTGTGATATGTTTGCGGCTCTGGATTAATACAACTACATGAGAGGAAGCAAACTTTGGCAGCCATTACAAAAATTAAAAATTCTATCAAACGACTACATTTCAATTTGAATGCGTATTTTTTTAATTTTAGAAAAATTAATTAAAACAATAGAGGAAACCTAACTTCGGGCGGAGCCGAAGTTGAAATACCCTTGCAGAATATTCTGTAAATTATATTTTCCAAAATTATTCATATGATGCATTCCCAACTTTAAAAATACCAAAGTTATGGCATTTTCAATCGTTCAGTTATATGGCAGCTATAGGATATAGTCGGCCGATCCTAATGATATTGGGTAGGTCCGAATGATTGGCCAAAAATAAAACTCATAGAAAATCCTATCTGCCTAACTTAACAAACATCAAAGTTATGGCACTTCCGATCAATCAGTTATATGGCGGCTATAGGATATAGTGGTCCGATCCTTATGAAATTAAATGTAAGTCGGATTAATTGGCCAAATACAAAACCCATAGAAAATCCCAGCTTCCTAACTTTACAAACACCAAAGTTATGACATTTCAGATCAACTTATACACTGCGCGCAAAGGAAAGAAGGGTGTGTGCAAAGTTTCAATTCGATAACATTAAAACTGAGAGACTATTTTGCGTAGAAACAGACAGACGGACATGCTTATATCAACTCAGGAGGTGATCCTGAGCACACTTTTGACCAAAATTATAATACCCTCTGAAAGGGTATATTTACCGTAAGTTTCATCCGGAAAGCTTTAAAACTGGCGGACATAGTTAGATTGACTCTCCCAGGGATGGTGATTAAGCCTTTATGTATCTATGGGGCCGGAAATGTCTTCTTCACTGCGACTTTTAAATACTCTGATAATTAATTTTAAAGTAATGGATGGCTCCGTTTGCAGTTACGGCAATTACTAGCGCTGACGTCATGGACCATTTCAACCTTAAATTCTTAAAAATTAAAAAAAATTGTTTCACTTGGTGTTCCCAATAAAGTCTCTACTCTTTAGCTTTTATAGTTCCTGAGATATTGACGTTTACAAGGGCAGAAAATCAGATGCGGTTAATGATACTGACTAAAAACTACTTTTACGCGTATAAACAGAATGAATATGTTTCAACTAATACAGGATAATTTTTAGTCGAGTCATTTATAAGGCGCTTAACAGGAACATCCATATAGGGTAATAGCTTTAAATGTTCTTAGTTAGTCAATGTATCGATATCTGATAACAATATAAGTTAAATTCTCATTTGTAAACTTGGTACTAATGAAAGTTATTGTAAAATTCCTGAAAACCAATTCTTAAGCATCCAGACAGAAAAATAGAATTAATAAGTGATACTCGATTTGATGAGTTTAATTTTGTCTTAATTAAACTTTCACTTGTCACCATTTTCGAAATTCGGGAGTTCTCATTTTGACTATGCCTTTCTCCAAGCTGAGGGTACTTTTTCAGCAATAAATAGACATCAGGTCTTATGAAAAACCATATCTCTAACAATCAAAAGAAACTTTAATTGTAAACAAAATTTTCGTTAAATGAAAGTTTTTTTATCAAGTTTTCTTGAAACCGAATGCCTGAGATCTGCCTTCGCATATAATTCAATGTCTACTAATAACCTATGTATATTCTTTCACTATAAGACCAACGGGTATAAATATCAATTAATTTATATTTCCAAGGCATTTTGACTTGGAAGATGGCTTATTCTGTGTTCAGCAATCAGGTAGCCAAATGAAAAGTATGTAATTATATTATCTGCCAGAACTAGTTGTCTCTCAACTCAATCAAAATGTTAGACGGTAATGCAGGCTTCGGTTGTTTGGATGTTAAACTCTTCAGCCCGAAGGCTTGGCAATATAGCCCACAAATCACCACAAAACACGTTGACAGCACACGGTAGCATACTGTGCCTACAGGTATACAGCGACTCTTCAGAAAACCAGGCGTGGGAAGCGAATGGAGAATTGTGAGGGCAAACCAGCTCGCTGCTTGTGCATTTCCCTAATGAAATGCAAAGAAAACAAAACGAGATACAGTCTAACAATATTTCAGCCCTGTCCCGCGAGCTCAAGCTTTCCCTACTGCGATAGGCAATGCAAATTTCAGTAGAGCGCTTGTCGGATAGTCTTGTTGTTGCTGAGTGGTAGTAAAATATTTGTTTTCTCCTATAGCTATTTTTTTCGATTAATAGCTAACAAAAGAAAAATATGGCCTACCCGAGATTCCGTTCGGCGGATGAGTGTGGTTAATTTTTTAATATACACATATAATAAAAATAAATTTATAAACATCATATTTGATGTGTTCCAGCCTTTATACCCAGGAAAAAAATCATTCTTCAAATTTAAAATCGTAATGGGTGACAATTTTAAAAAAAAATTCCCTGTTTTTTGTCTTTTAAAATGAAAACATTTCCCTTTGGTTGGCGCATTGTCTCCAAACCCCCGAAGCAAATTAAAGTGAGGGCGAGAGCTTATATGAATTTAAGAGCTAAAGAACCACCTCCGCGTTGGCTGTTGTGCTGCCCATAACGATTGTATCTATGGCAGCTATCTAAAATAAATGGCGGATTTTTGGATTTAAAATTAATAACTCTGAAAAAAATACCATATCTTATTTTTATAAAACTGCGTGGTTGTAAAAAATAACTTTAAAAGAGAATTTTCGTCCATATTTATGAACAATAAAGTTTTGTGAACTTGCATGCCTTTTTCCTACTTATTTTTAGATCTTTCGTATGGCAGTAATATGAAATAATTTTTTTAAAACTAAAACACTATTTCTAAATTTGATGTTATAACTTATAGAATATAGAAGAATGATTTTTGGAAAGCTTCATCCGAATATGTTAAAGCCTGAGAGATCCGTTTGCGTATAAATGGAATAAAGGACGGACGGACAAAATGGCATGGCTAGAGCAACTCTCCTGGTGATACAGCTTGAGAATATATACTTTTTATAGAGTCAGAATTGTGTCCTCAGTGCGTTGCAAACTTTTGACTGAAACTATTATACCCTCTGCAGAGGTATAATTAATAACAAAAATTTTAAAAAATATAATTACTAGCCTTTGCCAAAAATTTTAGACGAATACAAAATTTATTTTATGAGTGTACAATTTGTCAATTGCTTTTGCTTCTGTTTGTTTGGTTTTCATACTTTAAATCAATAACATCAAGAGCAACATAATTTAATTTAAAAAATGTATTTCGTATTTGGCAATTAATTTTGAAAGCATGACAGGTTTACAAAAGAGGATTAAACTGAGAAACTATTGAAGCCTGCGATTAAGACTATTTCCTGCAGTTAAACACGTTCCGAAACCATAAGTCACGGTACCACTGAAGCCCCAAAGTGTTGGCTTCCTTCCTTCGCCACCCTGGACTGTCAACCGCATATTTGGTTTGCATATTGACACGTCTTCTAGCACGCATAAGTAATTTATTATTTTCCATGCCAGGCTTCAAGGCGCCAGACTGCCAAATCCAGCCCAACGGCCCTGTGCTGGGAGCCTGGCATGCGGAAAGGTCAGCGAGACACATTACCACATCATTATGAGACCGCAGGGACCAACTTGACCTTCAACACGACCCGCAACTGCAGTGACTCGGGCCAGACAGTCCTGTTTGAAATCAGAAAGCGTAAAACCAAAGAGCGAACAAAATGGCACCACAGCAGCGGAAATAAACAGGAGAATGGAGGTTCGTTGCAGAATTTCAGATGCACCATAGCGTCATTAAGTCAATTTGTGAGCGCCAAGGCGGCAACTTAATGTCCAGCAAGGACCTGTGGCCCTGCTAAAACGGAGACGAAAGCCGCGCACAGACCCCAACATGGACACACCAATTATCAAAAAATGGCAACACACAAAAACAAGCCCACAACATTAAGGGTCTGGGGATGTGGCCGGTGATGGTACTGCCCAAAAAGGAGATTGCGCTTTTGCGGTTGTGTTAAGTTGATTTCCGGCACGTCTGCCCCAGACCAGGAACCCATACCTTCCGCCACCAATTCTCACATAACTCCGCATGGGGGCTTCCGAGATGACCAACGCCATTTATGCGTGCGCCTCCAATTCGTCCTCCTTCTGTCCCTGCCGACGTTATGTTCATAAACAGACACTGTCTTCGCTGTCAATGCCGTCGCCATCCCACTCATCATCCTCATCATCCTCATTGCCATGATGATCATCATTATCGGCCTCCTAGCCGACGGTGTTGACCACGCCCATTTCGTGCCTTTCCCTAGCACCACCCAAATACCATTGCCCCTGAGGTGCGATGTAAATTATACGCTTTTGCGTAACCTCGAAGTCTGGACCAGCCCCAGTTAATCGCCTCCTCCTTCTCGGCAGTTTGATGTTTTGCGGTTGTGTTGACGTTGTGCTAGGTCAGAAATGAGCAGCCAAGGGAAGTGTCCTTCGAGATGCTTGGCCGTAATATTTAAAGTGCGCTTTTAGCCCGGAGTTTGGCCATTATGTCTCTGACATGTTATTGTCCTTCTCTCTGCGGTCCCGAGCCAATTAATGAGATTTTAGCAGCGAACGAACGTAGAACATTGTTTGGGAAGAGAAGTGACTTGTCCTGGGGGACAAAGGTGAAAGGCTTTCTGAAGAATGATTATCCAGCAGTCAAGAAGGTGGGCGAGCTGGAGTTCCCCTATTGGGGCGGATTTGGAAAGTCGTGGTAAGGATTTCTTTCATATTGTTTGTGAAGGTTACTTTGTGGAAACTGTTTAAGAGCCTCGTCGCTTTATTTGAATAATCAAGCTTTAAGTGGGGCGAATTCTAAATGTTTTTTCAGCTAAAAAACCTTCCAACTCGTGTTCTTCACAAGGACAGCCTTACTTTAATTTTCATTAGCTGCATTTTCTATATTTTCAAAGAGCTGGCAAAGTGGCCCCCACCGCAAAGTGGTTCTTGGTTGGAGCTGCTGGAGGAGCCACTGTGTCATTTGTTATGTTATTGGTTTCGACATTTTGCAAATTGCTTATTTAGCAGTGCGTAAAATCCACATAGTCCTCTACCGGCTCATCCTGCTCTCGACCTGCGGTTCTCTTTTTGCGGGAGCCACACACATGTCAAGGAGCAGGATATTCTGTTATTCTGTGCTCCTTCGTGTTTGCCCCCTGCTTTCGTTTGTCCATAAGAATTTTTTGCCATCCTGGACTGCTGTAGACCCAAAGTTAACAACGTGTCAAGCGGTTAGGTCTCCACTTTGCACCACTCCATTACACTTCCAACCATATCCATCCCATTTGCCGCTAGGTGGACTGAGCGGGGTAAGCTGGGCTCTGAGTCGAAACAGGTGCGTTTCAATGCCACCCATTCAGCTATTTGGGCAACTCTCATCTGCTCCAGATAATATTTGCTTTTCATTCTGTGACATTTGCTCTAGCCCTTGTTTTTATGCGGCGCCTAATTGCCTGCTTCATTTTCCGGCACTTTTCCGACAGAGGAACTGAAGTTATTCGAGTGTGGCCATAAACTTTTTACGGCTAATATTTTCTGAGGCTTTTTAATTAGGCGAAATGGTCGTAAAATTTGATTTATTGCCCATAATGGGAATGGTTAATTGAGGGCTTTCCAAGGGAAAATGGGCTAGAACACGAAATATCTTTCTGAACCGTTCTAGAAGTTTTTGAATTGTATAAGTCATGCCAATCTAATAAATTATTTTGTTTTCTCTTTGCAGCTCCCATCCTAACGTCTACATTCTGTAAAATATTGAAGTAATTGGCAAAAATCAAGTCTGTATTATGTGCCATGAAGGACAACACTATAGCGTATAGCGTGGTCTACCATTAAAATGTATGAAATAGTTTTTAAATCAAAACAGTTCGAAAAAGACGACAAATAAAATTACACATTTCCGAACTATAAGATAACATTGTATTTACAAATTTAATTCCTTCCCCTTTTGGATATTAGTATAAGTAGGCTGTCTGTCCGCTTCCGCAGTTTATAATAAATTCAAGGTCAGAAAAGCTCAACTACCCACTAAACGGTTCAACTTTATGCAAATTGAGAAGCTCTCTTGAGTCTTCAACCCAAAAGCGATTAAACGTCATTAGCATTAAAGTAGCATTCTACTTCCCGACTTTGGCTGCCTTGCCCTCCAACTTACCTTTCCGCACGTCCTGATCCTTGGCCCTGACTATACCCTCCACCACGGCACGGCACACCAACTCGCCCCTGGCTTGCTTAACTGCCGGGATGAATGGGTAGCCATTCATCATCATGCTAAGAACAACAACTCCATCGTAGAATGATTACAGCCCCGCTTAATTGTAATTAAAGCGATTATTACGGCGGTGTACAGTGTTTCTTAATGCATTCACAAATTTCGGCTTTCGATTCTCTTCTGCTTTCTTAAGCTCTGCGCTTAATCTTTGCTGCTTGGGACCGGCAGCTTATTTTCAATTTCATTTAAAAATCCAGCCAACTTTTTCCATTTTCCCGCATGACTTTTGCCAGCGTGCCTTTGGGCTTTGGTGGAGGTGGGTTGAGCCCAAAACTGTTGCATGGTGCAGAGAAAAGTTTTTCTTACTTATTTTTAGGATGAGAGTAGGGCGGAAAGGTCCTTCCGCTGCTGATGATCACCTTGCCTCCGTGCTTGGTAGAAACAGTTGAAGTAGTAAATTGTGTTCTGGCTTGTATCTGTTTTCGTATGGCCCGCATGTACTCGGCGGACCGACAAAGGTAAATTACCGACATAGTTTTTAAGGAATCGGAATCGATTCCGCATCTCAGAGACCTGTCTGGAGATGGCGAACTTCTTTTCCACAAAAGTCCGTGTACTTAGATCAACGCTTTCCCCCCACTTTCGGGAATCCTTATAAATAAAAAGTAACTGCTGCAGCAGTAGGAATTGCAGCAATTACGAGCAAAACAACATCGCAGCCAAACAGCACTTGGTTGGTGTAATTTTTATTACGATATTTCCCAACAGAGTTAAGTAGCAAAACTAACTTCGCATAATTAGGGACAGTGGGGCGGTGGGAAGAGGCTTGCGAAAAAAGTGTAATTAGGGGTGTGAAATTAGTGTTATTCTGGAGAGCAGATGAATAGCGGTACGAGTGGATCAGAGGGAGAAAGCAGCTCGAACTGAAGTGAAACCCACTCTGATAGTTTTTTAATGTGTGCGCATATCTGTTGATGTATAACAGCCACGCGCAGATGCTCCAAAAAGTACTTCATCAGGACCACATCCTCCCCACACGGTGTTCAAATTCGCAGCCTTAAGCGAGGTCGATGCCTTAGGCCAGTGGCGGGACCAAAGGGGTTGTTTTTGACCTGGGACCTCTGAAAACAATTGGCGATACCGGAAATTAGTGTTTAATTGAATCATTTTACTAATTTACTTGGTTCTAATTCAAACTAATCTCAAAAAGCCAGCTTAACCCTTTCTCGCTCCGCCTCAGGCTTTGCAAATGCCGTGCTCCCGAGCTTCAATCGCTATCTGGGTCAACAACGGCGTCTGCACCCTGCGGTGCGTTTATGTAGACGTGAGGACTTTTTTATGAAATGTTAAAAATCCAATTAGTGATGATTGTTTTGATTTAGCGCAAAACGAACGGTGCATCAAAAACAGTGAGTTTTTTTACTGCTTTACAGATTTTCGCGGTCTTGCTTTAAGATTTCTTGGTCCGCACTGCATCAGACCGGTCAAATCGAAGTAATGCCCAAGTAGCGATGCAGCTCACGAGTCAAGTATTATTTAAATCAATAATTAATGCACTTCACTACACCCGGCGACGGAGCTGGATTCGTTCGCTTCCTGTTCCGTCTTTCGCTGGCACTGCGGCTGTTATTGTTATACCCGATATCCACGGAGTTCAAGGGTATATTGTTTTTGCACGAAGACATGCGGCAGCGGCTTCCCACTCCATATAATGCCTTGATTTCTCATCCTTTACAGCTGAAAATTTTGTTTATGTGATTTTTATAAATATATGTATATATTTTTTATAAATATTATTATATATATATGTGTATATATATATATTTATAAAACAGACGCAAGAGAAGAAAAGGCGTTTATATTAAGTTTGGTATTGGCAGAGAACAAGAGTTCTAAAATTGAGCATTCGACTTCAATGAATTATCAATAATGCACTTAATCTGAGTTTTTTTAAACTCTAAGAATCACTTTAAATTTCTTTTGAGTTTTTCCGGCTCGAGGTCAACAATTGAAAATGTTTTAACTAAAAGTTTTTAAATTTTATTTTTTATTTTTTCCAATATATTTCGGTTGCACTTCGGCAACCGTCTTCACTTAACTTCAATTTCCTCATTTTAAGTATAGATTTTCGAGAATGAAAACTGTCAAAGTAAGTGCAGTGATTTTTTTTAACATTTTGTTCTCAAAATTGGTACAAGCTGCTGTCAGTTCAACATGAAATTAAACTCGTTTTTCATTAAACCCTAACCGCTCGTGCACACACTCTCTAGCATGGCAAAAAGCTAAAGCGACATCAAAAATGAGAATTCGGCCTTGAGAAAAATATTTTGAAATGGTAAGCGAATAGATCCGAATTATTTATAACAAGAGAGAACTTGCCAGTCGAGACATCAGTCAAGGCATCTGTAACCGCCGCCTCGAAAATGGGTAAAATTATCCTCAATGATTTTTATACCCTTGCAGAGGGTATTATAATTTTGGTCAAAAGTGTGCAACGCAGTGAAGGAGACATATCCGACCCTATAAAGTATATATATTCTTGATCAGGATCACCTCCTGAGTTGATATAAGCATCTGTCAGATGTCTGTCCGTCTGTCTGTTTCTAAGCGAACTAGTCTCTCAGTTTTAAAGATATCGAATTGAAACTTTGCACACACCCTTCTTTCCTCTGCACGCAGTATATAAGTCGGAACGGCCGGGATCGGCCGACTATATCCTATAGCTCCCATATAACTGAACGATAGGAAATGCCATAACTCTGGTGTTTTTAAAGTTAGGAAGTTGGGATTTTCTATGGGTTTTATATTTGGCCAATCAATCCGACCTACCAAATTTTATAGGGATCGGCCGAATATATCCTAAAGCTGCCATATAACTGAACGATTGAAAATGCCATAACTTTGGTGTTTTTATACCCGTTACTCGTAGAGTAAAAGGGTATATTGTATTCGTGCAAAAGTATGTAACAGGTAGAAGGAAGCGTTTCCGACCCTATAAAGTATATTTATTCTTGTTCAGGATCACTAGCCGAGTCGATCTAGCCATGTCCGTCTGTCCGTCTGTCTGTCCGTCCGTATGAACGCTGAGATCTCGGAAACTATAAAAGCTAGAAGATTGGCAGTTTGCATGTAGATTTTAAGAGTTCCTACGCAGCGCAAGTTTGTTTCAAAATGGGGCCACGCTCCCTCTGACGCCCACAAGTCACAAGCTGTGGCCACAGTTTTGATGCTATTATGAAAATTTTTTTTGATATGTATTTGTTTCGTCAATACTTATCGATTGGCCAAATAAAAGTTTGCCACGCCCACTCTAACGCCCAAAAACCCATTAAACGCTTAAGCCTGGCTAGCGCCTACATTTCCGCCTTACAATAGCGTCATCTAACGGATGACTTTGGAACAGCTGGCCAAGGTGCTCAACAGAGTCTACGTTAATTATCGAGGGATTTCTATTAAAGGAAATTGCGATGGTTTTCATTTGTCAATACCGAACTATATCCCAAGAACTATGCCAATCAAATCAAGTTAGCCAAATTGGAGGTGCTCCCTGGGTACCGATTTTAACATAAAAATCGGGAGCTAATTCGAGCGGCGAAAAACATACAAGAAGGCATATTTATATTAAGTTGTTTAGCTGAGTAACGGGTATCTAATAGTCGAGGCACTCGACTTTAGCGTTCTCTCTTGTTAAAGTTAGGGAGTTGGGATTTTTATGAGTATTAAGAATGCATCATATGAATAATTTTGGAGAATATTATTTACAGAATATTCTGCAAGGGTATATCAACTTCGGCTCCTCCCGAAGTTAGCTTTCCTTTCTTGTTTATCTAAAATCTGTACTCAAAATGAGTACATTATTATACTCAATTTCAGGACGTCGGAATATTCTCTGTGTCCGATTAAATATATTAATTGATTAGCGGATCGAAAAGAATGTTATATCCAATTCTGTAACGGAAATTATTTTGGAAAATGTAGAGAGACGAAGTGAACAGGATATTAATTACCAGGTATCGCGAAGTCGGAAAACTCGATCTGCGCATTTCTTTACGGTTTTTAGCTTCGCTTTTGATGTTTTTGTTGTTGTTGCATATGTCAACGCCCATGTTCAATACAGAACTTTTGTCTGTGGGAACCTTTTGGCGGCGGTGGAATTTTTACGGCTATAATGTGCAAGCACACATACGGCCTCCTGCCAGCCGAAGCTCATTCCGGGGTCCTGCAGCCATTTCCCAATTCCCAGTCCTCCGTCCAACTACCGCGTTTCCCGATATCCCCTCGACATCAGATATCGCATGGGTTTCGGTGCAGCCGAGCCTGTGGCTCCTTCAGCGTTTCTCCCAACGTATGAATGCCTGTTAAATATTTATGAGTATCGAAATGTTGCCTCAATGCATATTATAACAAATGAAACGTCAATTTCATGCGAAAAATGCAAACAGAATTGACATCCCAAGGATGGCTGCCGCACACTAGCTCCACCAGCCGTAAAAGCAGACGGACCTGGGCCTGGGTCAGTCCCAGTCCCAGTCGCACTCCTTGCCAGAATCCAGGCCCCATCTAGGCAGAACAAGCGGTCGTCGGGCGACCATGGCTGGCACGTGACAGGCCTATGGCCATAGGGTAAGTGGGTGTCCATCTCGCTCGATTCGACTCGCTCCGTTCTCCGTGTCTCTGTATCTCCGACTTGTCCTCCTTCGTTTTCTGCACAATTTCATTATGGAATTTCATGCTCGGCCCAGAGGACTGCAGCACATTCAATTTGGAAGCTCAAGTGGACTTCGTCCTCCTAAGCATACATTTCATGGACTTTTGGAGTAGATAATGGGCTATGACAGACATTCGTCCGCAAAGGCCGCTCCAGACTGAAGGCAAATTCTGGAATGTAGGGGAATATCTAGGATTCTTGCTGAAATAATATTATTTTGTCGGAGATTCAGTCTCAAGCGAGGAATCATTAGCAAAAGGGAAACTCTCTTTGCAAAAAACTAAAAAGGAAATACAGTTTCAAATGAGATGCATAGCCGGGAGTTCTAGGCACTGGCCACGCCCAAAAGCAACGCGGCTAATTTGCGTTGTAGCAATAAAAATTGTTTATTGAAACGAAAAAGTGAGCGCGAGAAAAAATTCGAAATACGCTCTCGTGTTTTCCCCGCATCCCCATAAATTTGTACATCTGGAGTAGTCTGTATTTAATTAAAAATACGAGCGCTATCTCTCCGCCCGCCTTTAACCAGCTGTACAGTAGCTCTGCACAGTGCACTTGAACTGTCGAGGAAGTGCCGGCGCAATAATTTTCATGTTAGATGCCAAAAGCGTGCAAAAGGTTTTTCAACTATAAAACAATAGGCCCAAAAGGACAATGAAGAGGGGCGGTTGCAAAGGGGGCAGCTGAGAGGGGAGTTGTTGGCCCATCAGCGGTGCAAACTTTGTTCAAACGACAATGGGCGAGGGTCGAGGGGCTCCCCTCCGCAAGGTGTCGTCTCGTGTGCGACAGAGACAAAATCAACAGTTTATAAATAATAATTTTCCCTGCCTGCTCACAGGTCCTTCTGTCGTCACCATGAGCACAGCCAACACACGGCTTCAGACTAAGGAAAGCAATAGAGAGAGGGAAGGGAAAAGCGAAGGGGTCGGGCAACAAGGACACCCTTTCCTTGCCCCCAAAAATAACAATAAGCACAGCAACAACAGCAAAGTGCGCAAAGGAGGAAGTTGGGGAGTTGCTTGAGAAATGCCACCGGCAGTTGATGAAGTGCCGACAGCCAGCCGTTGCCAGGCAATGAAGTTGGCACGTCCTTCCACCACCCAGAACCCAACACCACCCACCACCCACGGCCAGACGGCTGGCTCTTTAAGGATGGTCACACCTGTCTCTTTGGGATCTTTAGCATTGCCTGCCCACTTTTCATTGTTTTAATTGTTTGTCCGCCTTACCACCACCGCCCATAATCCCTCCCACTCGGAAAATTTACGACAATAATTTTACCTTTGTTCTTGTTTTGTTTAGCTCCCTATGCCTTGCCTCGTTTGAGTTCTTGTCGTCAATCTCTGGGGCAGTTAATTCAATTAGGTATATTTACCAGGAGGAGTTCCCTGAGCGTAGGCGTTTACTTGCTCCTATCTGATTTCGCACCGTTATTAATAGCCGCACATTGAGATGGTGAATTATCTGTTGGTAAGAGCCATTTCAGTCAACCCAGTCCGTAAACTTACTTACTGATTTTCCCCTCCGCGCATGCCACACTAGGCCTTTCCTAATGAAGACGCGCCCTGCCAAAACACGGGAAAAGTGTTTCTATCCAGGCGAAAAAAGTCGCGCACTGCTTGCAGCTGGAGCACACGGAAGGGGGCGGGCGCTACTGCCATGGACCAGTTATTGTCAACAGGATGCGGCAAATATGCCACTTTTATGGCACGCTTCCGCATCCGGTTCCCGCCGGCGGAGGTGGTCCCTCGCTAGTTCCTTCGCGCCCAATGGATTCGAATGGGGATTGGAGCTGGGGGCGGGCAGGGGGCAACATGCGGCAGGCAGCAGGGCGGATATAGTTGGTAAATTACGACGGCAGCCTGTGCAGGTGCGCGATGCAAAAACGCAAAAGTGCCAACGCTCTGGCTGCACTCGGGCCACTTGGCCAACCAGACAAGTTGGAAAATGAACTTCGAGCGAGCAAACAAGGCAGCGCGTATGCCCTTTGCGGAGCGTTTCACTGCCAACATCCAGCTCGCATCTCTACGGGTCTGAGTGGGCCCATTGCGGAGCTGCATCGATAAGTTTCGAAATTTGGCTTGGAAATCTCAAGGAGCCACCTTGCATCGCAAATGGCCCGATAAGGCAGAAAAGCCCCATTGTGTAGAGTGTACCCTTTAGAACGTCTTCCTAAATGGCAACTGGTATCGATAGCAACAGTTGCAGTTAGGGTGCAAAGGGGCAGCGGGTGCAAAGAGGTTGGCTGCAGCTGGCAGTGCGGCATTTTTGAGTTTTACGTGTGGCACGTGCACCAAACGGGGCAGCCAAAGATGCCGGAATGCAAAGATGGCTTGCAGAAACTGAGACTGAAACTGCGACGTGCGTTCTGGGCGTTGTTTTTCTTTTTTTTATGACTTTCAACAGCGCGTAAAACTAAAGAAAAACTGTCACCCCGGAAAAGCAGAAGCAAATAGGTGAGAAAGATCGTTAATCGGAAAGGTGGCGTGCTGGCACTTTAAACTCCTTCTTTAGTGAGTTACGGACCGCCAGCAATCAGAGCAGCTGCGTAAGTGCAATGATGACTGGAATTGAGGGCCACTGCGGTACATTTCTGCAGTCTGATTGAAGGTAACTTTTAGGTCCATTAATGGAAGCAAGGCATGCGACCGATCGGTGCGGGAGAGTACGGTGCACACTATGATCGCTTTCGATCCGATGGCTCACGCCTGTGTTTTACCTCCATTCCATCACCACTCACTTATGCACGTAATATCCTGTCGCTGGGCACGTCTTGGGGACTCAATTCCAAGCACTTGTCCCTTGTTGCAGGTCAAGTAGCCAGGACATTACAAAGCGATTGACCGGAAGAGGACACGACACGCACGCAAGACACTTGCGGTCGCCTGAGACGGCAAAGTTTGTCGATGAGCAGCAGGCTTCGAGTAGCAGCCGTCAAGAAGGAGGAAGGTCCTTCGGCAGAGATTTCGAAGCGTCGAGCAAACACTCCGCCGGGCGTCTGTTCCGCAAAGTGGGAAGTTGAGTTGCCAAAAGCCGGGTCCGAGGGATCGTTACCAGATGCGACCGCACGGGTCTTAAAGCGAAAGTTGCCTCTTTCGAGTTGGGGCAAACTTCGTACGCCACGCCATGCTGCAGTGCAAGCGCTTAAATTATGCGGCATTCATAATGCAACAGAGTCGAGGATGTGCCGTCCTCTTTGACATATTCGTTGCAGAAACTGCTTCTGAAACTTGGCAACAAGCGGAGGGCAGGGGCCTTAAATTTTATGCACATCTTCACACACATCGCCAACACATTCACATCTGGATGACTGCTCCTGGTGCTCACTTAAACCCAAGTTAATGCCAGACTTTTGGCCCATTATTTTAGCGAATTTTCTGCTACACATAAGAGTGCTAGTTGTTTCTGTTTCCACCTTCAATTCTTTTGCCTTCTCTGCCACCAGCACTTTTTTAAGCTCTTTCATATTCTATTTTAGTTAAGAACTTTTCCAAGGCAATGGCAAAGTCAAAAAATTTATTTCCGGTTCAAAGTTTTCTCCTTTTATTTTATTTTATGGCTCTTTGGTGTACTCGCTCCGCTCGGATATTAAATATGGCCCGCCCGGTTTAAGGCACAAAAACTGAGGCGAAGCTATTAAGAGAATTCCGCGCAGATAAAATGATCAAATTTGTAGCTGCCAAAGAAAGTTCCGTTGGCGCCGTGAGCGTCCTTAAGCCAACAGAGCTGAATATTTGATTTACAATAAACAGTGTATTGTTTGAACACTCAGACCTCCGTTCATTGACAATACACTGTACATGCTCAGGAAGTAGGTGGGGCAATCAGAGTCCAGACCGTGCTCTGGTATCTGTGGACTGTCCTCCCTTTCCATATCGTCACGGATATGCATTGTTGCAATGAAAACCTAATCTATTTTTGATGAATCGCAATTGTAAATTTCAACAATGGCTGTGAACCCAACGCTTCAAAGAGCTCTGGCGGATTGTTGTGCACCACATGTACATATATGACCATATTTGTGAATAGACTTTGTCCGATGCTCTTTCATTTGAGCTACATTTTATATTTGCTAGCTCGCTGGCTTAGATCGCAACAAATAGTGTATCACTGCGGGCTGCTACCAGTAAGTTGACTGTGTTCCCCCAAGTGGTTTTTTGTGTTGTTCCCCGAATTCGGCTCCATAATGCAATTGAAATGCTTGACCATATGTGCGCGGGTCCGTATTTTTGTCTGTTGTTAGGATACTTTGGCCCTCTATTGATGATGATGCTGCTGATGCAGAAGTCGGACTGATTTTGTATGCACAAAAACGGTCGAGTATATAGAAATTGTCATCAATAAAATAAATTGTTGCATTATTTTCATTGAATTTTTTTCCGCCTCTCCATTCTACAGTGAGACATTGTTAAGAAGACCGTACTTGTTTGAATTTCAATTAACTGGCTAAAATGTTTAAGATAAGTACAAGATATGTCAAAACCACATTTGGTACTACACATACTCGACTAACGAGTATAATAGCCTTTCTCCCTGTACTTATATAATAAATATTACGTACAGTTTGATAACATCATGCCATTATTGAAAATACATTGACTCATTGTTCTGTGACCATAAAAATATGTTCACTGCATTAATGTACTAAAATAAGTACATATTTAAATTACTTTAAAAATAAAAATAAAATTATCGTTTGATACTGCACCGAAACCCACAATTCAGAAACTGAAAGATAAAAGTCACTCATTTTTTACTCTGTTATACCATCAATATTACTATATATTCGTTAATATATCTTCATTGTTAAATAATTGTTTCCAATGCCGAGGTCAACGTAATACACACAAACATAGTTAAATGACTGAATAATTACATTGTTTGGGAACCCTTACGTTACCGTATTACGTAAAAGTAACTACTTAATAGGAAAAAATTCCATTCCAAGGGTCGTAACTATTTTATTATTGCATTTTACAAATGTATTTTTTTGTGTGTCTAAATTAACGAAAAATAAAATAAATTCTCCCAGTATCGATCTCGTTGGAAGTGCACTGCATAAATCATAAAGTTAGTGATTGCATCATTTGGGTTCGTGATGCAGGAGGGGACGGAAAGTCCTATAAGCTGAGTCAATTGTGTGGAAATTATGAATGTTTTGGTATACTGCAACAGATAGCAGGAAAAAGAGACAAGCAAATAAATTTGGCGTAGCTTAACCAAAGCTATTGCTGAAATGTTCAGAGGTGGGAGAAAAAACTCAGTCACAGAAATTTAGGCAGATTTCTGGATGACTTTTTGAGGTTCTGGTGTGTAAACTGTCAAAGAAAGTTAACATGAATTTAAATTGTTCGAAAACACATATCACACTAACCTTCACAAACATGATGCTAGCAAAGTTTATTAATTGTATGTTTAATTCCAGTTACCAATTTTCGGTAGAAGAGAAAACAACTTGAAAAATTTTAATTGTTCAGGAAAGCTTACAAATTTGTTATTAGGTCTTACTCCGATTTCGAATATTTTATAACGAAACTTTATTTTTTTGTTTCTATTGATTGGTATATAATTTTTTTTGTAAATTATACAATTTTTATACCCGTTACTCGTAGAGTAAAAGGGTATATTGTATTCGTGCAAATGTATGTAACAGGTAGAAGGAAGCTTTTCCGACCCTATAAAGTATATATATTCTTGTTCAGGATCACTAGCCGAGTCGATCTAGCCATGTCCGTCTGTCCGTCTGTCTGTCTGTCCGTATGAACGCTGAGATCTCGGAAACTATAAAAGCTAGAATATTGGCATTTTGCAAGCTGTGGCCACAGTTTTGATGCTATTATGAAAATTTTAATTGATATGTATTTGTTTCGTCAATACCTATCAATTGGCCTAATAAAAGTATGCCACGCCCACTCTAACGCCCAAAAACCCATTAAACGCTTAAGCCTGGTTAGCGCCTTTCCGCCTTTCATGGCACAATAGCGCCATCTAACGGCTGATTTTGGAACAGCTGGCCAAGGTGTTCAACAGAGTCAACGTTAATTCTCGATAAGGATTTCTATAAAGGAAATTGCGATGGTTTTCATTTGTCAATACCGAACTACATATATCCCAAGAACTATGCAAATCAAATCAAGTGTGTGTATGTATGTAAGCATTGCTCTCAAAAACATAAACATAAACACAGCTGCTGGTGCAGGACAAAAGCTGCCTGCGCTAAACCAGCGCTGGTGCTGATGTTCGTGCTGTTAAGCTGCCAGCTCTAAGAGATCGTCGAATTCAAATTGATAATTTGAACTTTTTTCCTTTGCAAATTAACGGCCTCCACGTGGTGTTCCCTGGGTACCGATTTTAACATAAAAATCGGGAGCTAATTCGAGCGGCGAAAAACATACAAGAAGGCATATTTATATTAAGTTGTTTAGCTGATGTAATAGTCGAGGCACTCGACTATATCGTTCTCTCTTGTTATACCCGTTCGTGTATATTCGTGCAAAAGTATGTAACAGGTAGAAGGAAGCGTTTCCGACCCTATAAAGTATATATTCTTGTTCAGGATCACTAGCCAAGTCGATCTAGCCATGTCCCTCTGTCCGTCTGTCCGTCTGTCTGTCCGTATGAACGCTGAGATCTCGGAAACTATAAAAGCTAGAAGATTGGCATTTTGCATGTAGATTTTAGGAGTTCCTACGCAGCGCAATTTTGTTTTAAAATGGTGCCACGCCCCCTCTTACGCCCAAAAGCCACAAGCTGAGGCCACAGTTTTGATGCTATTATGAAAATATTAATTGATATGTATTTTTTCGTCAATACCTATCGATTGGCCTAATAAAAGTTTGCCACGCCCACTCTAACGCCCAAAAACCCGTTAAACGCTTAAGCCTGGCTAGCGGTTACATTTCCGCCTTTCATGTCACAATAGCGCCATCTAACGGATGACTTTGGAACAGCTGGCCAAGGTGCTTAACTGAGTCAACGTTAATTCTCGATAAGGATTTCTATTAAAGGAAATTGCGATGGTTTTCATTTGTCAATATCGAACTATATTCCAAGAACTATGCAAATCAAATCAAGTTAGCCAAATTGGAGGTCTGAGTCAAACAATGGCGTATGTGTGTATGTATGTAAGCATTGCACTCAAAAACATAAACATAAACATAAACACAGCTGTTGGTGCAGGTCAAAAGCTGCCTGCGCTAAAGAAGCGCTCGTGCTGATGCTCGTGCTGTAAAGCTGCCAGCTCTAAGAGATCGCCAAATTCACATTGATAATTTGAACTGAGTAACGGGTATCTAATAGTCGAGGCACTCGACTATAGCTTTCTCACTTGTTTTGTAATAGATTTCGGTGAGTTAAATCCGTACCCAATCATGAAAATATAAAAAAAAGTGTTTAGGAGTGTTTAAATTGCACAAGAAAGAGTAAACTTGGAGATGTCTCCAACGATTTGACGGCGGTATTTATTTTTGTATCTTTCGATAAAGTTAAAATATCTTATGGCCTCGAGAAGTTCATATTAAAAGGAATGGAATCTAACGAATATATCTATACGAATGTATCTAATAAATATTTTGCAGCTTTATATAAACGATCAATTTTTTTAAAAGTACATATCTAACAAGAGAGGAAGTAAACTTCGGCAAGCCGCAACAAGAAAGGTAAGCTAACTTCGAGCGGATCCGAAGTATACTCTTGCAGAATATTCCGTAAAGTATATTCTTCCAAATTATTCATATGATGCATTCTTAATACTCATAAAACTTCCCAACTTCCTAACTTTAAAAACACCAAAGTTATAGCATTTTCAATCGTTCAGTTATATGGCAGCTATAAGATATAGTCGGCCGATTTAGTAGGTCGGATTGATTGGCCAAATATAAAACCCATAGAAAATCCCAACTTCCTAACTTTAAAAACACCAAAGTTATGGCATTTTCGATCAATTAGTTAAAAGGCGGCTAAAGGATATAGTCGACCGATCCCCGCCGTTCCGACTTACAGACTGCGTGCGAAGGAACGAGGGGTGTGTGCAAAGTTTCAATATATTTAAAACTGAAAGACTAGTTCGCGTAGAACCAGACAGACGGACATGCTTTTATCAACTCAGAACGCGATACTGATCAAGAATATATATACTTTATAGGGTCGGAGATGTCTCCTTCACTGCGTTGCACACTTTTGACAAAAATTATAATACCCTCTGGAAGGGTATAAAAATTTCATATATGTATGATTGATGATTTACTACTTCCAAACAGAAGACGCAGCTGCCAGGCAATGAAAGTGTGTGTGTTTCAGACGGTTTGTTATCTAGGCATTTAATAAATTTTCTTTCTCCCAATATCCGACAGCTACCCGGAAGTAGGTTTCAATTAAAATGAAAAACTTTTAAATTTGCAATTTGTGTTCTGACTTGATAAATTAAACTTTGCGCTAACCGCAACAGCAGCTCCTAAAAGACGACAACTACTTTGTAGACTCCAACATAATGTCTAATCATTCCCCTTTTAATGTAAATCCTTGTTATCCTTCATTTTACTCCCCTACTGCATCCGCTGTTGTGGCTCCTGGCCCCATTTCTGCTCTCATTCCCGGAACCAATCCACCAACATATTCCAGACAGCTCGTCAAGATTCCTATCGCCTTTGGGCCTGGCTTTGCGGTTGCTAGTTTTCTACGCTCTTTGCATCAACGCTTTTTGCTGTCTTTAGGTTTTTTACGACCTTCTGTCTCAGTTTTACGACCGGCTCCATCGTTGAAATACGCTTTGCTTAAATTTGATAAGCGAAACTATAGACTATACAGTATGTACCCTATATAACTTTTAGAATGTAAATTATAAGTATTTATTCAATAGAAAATAATATAGTCCAATAATTTGTAGGTTTTTGTCAACTGAAAAGTCTACAATTATGACCTGTGGTGTTACATTTTTTTTAATTTCTTAGCTTAAAAAAACTTTAGGCAGTATACATCAATTTAGTATTCTTTTATTATTTAATAATATGAAACCTTTATTTAGTTGTTTCAATACTTTTTATTATAACTCCAAGCCGAAGTTTCGATCCAAATTGGCCATATGAAAAACAAAACACGTTACCTTATTATAGTGTTTTTTTTTTGTTTTAAACAAGAAATGAAGAAAACTTCGGCAAGCTGAAGTTTATATAACCTGCGCTGCGTAGGAACTCCTAAAATCTATATGCAAAAGGCCAATATTCTAGTTTTTATAGTTTCCGAGATTGCAGTTATTACAAGTCGACTACATTTCGATTTCTATGCCTATATTACTAAAAAGAAGATATGTCGAATTTGCGCTGCATTTTGCCATCGTTTCTATGGCAGCTATATGATATTGTTGTCCGATTTTTATACCCTTGCAGAGGGTATTATAATTTTGGTCAAAAGTGTACAACCACTAACCATACAACATAAAACCCATTGAAAATCCCAACTTCCTAACTTGAAAAACACCAAAGATATGGTATTTCCGATCGTTCAGTTGTATGGGAGCTATAGGATATAATCGGCCGATCCTTATAAAATTTGGTAGGTCGAATTGATTGGCCAAAAATAAAACCCATAGAAAATCTCAACTTCCTAACTTTAAAAACACCAACGTTATGGTATTTCCTATCGTTCAGTTGTATGGCAGCTATAGGATATAGTCGACCGATCCCGGCCGTTCCGATATCATATCGTTCGATATCATTAAAACTGACAGACTAGTTTGCGTAGAAACAGACAGACGGACAGGCAGACGGACATGCTTGTATCAACTCAGGAGGTGATCCTGATCAAGAATATATGTATATACTTTATAGGGTCGGAGATGCCTCCTTCACTGCGTTGCACACTTTTGACCAAAATTATAATACCCTCTGCAAGGGTATAAAAATATTAAAAATCGTACGCATAATTTTTCTTGTTATAAATTCCTGAATTTTTTTTTTTTTTTAGTTTTTATAAATTATGTTATATAACAAGGGAAATACAAACTTTATAAATGTATAATAAATAATTATATAACTATGTTTTTTTAGCGATTAAAGAAAGGCATCGAGTTTGACGCATACTCTTTTTGGCATGTGTAATTCATACGTGATTTGGTGGTCGTTGGTAATAAAATTTGGCAATACGTGAACGATTAAATAAAAATTATAGATATTCATTATTAATACCTTAGAAGATTTAATGAGAGAGAAAAATGTAGATTTATTCAATTATTTATTTACCCAGAAGTATTCCAGGGAAGTGGTCCTTCCAAACACCTTTGGAATTTAAGATTTGAGACACCAAAATTTATTCCAGAAATGTAATGTGTCGAAAAAACATTCCGTACTCGTTGAGTACGAAAAAAAAGAATACCAAAACTTAATTTAACAATTAATGAAAGCATTTGTGACATAAAAAAGCAGCTTTTATCAATACATTAAGTAAAATAATTTTAAAAACGTTGTAATACATAGCTTGGATTATAAATGTATAATATATTATACATTATTAGAGCAATAATCCCACCAAAAAAGTTTAAGTCTTTCTGTGGCGCAATACAATAGCGCCATCTACCGGATGACTTTGGAACAGCGGGCGGCGAAGTTGTATTATTAAGTTGTTTAGCTGAGTAACGGGTATCTAATAGTCGAGGCACTCGACTATAGCGTTCTCTCTTGTTTCATTTTTGCTTTCAACATTATTATAATCGTCACACATTTACATATCTCCTCGAGAACATCTCCTTCTGGTAAAATTCTTACTAGTCAAGGTCTTTAAAATGTACCTGTCACCCTCTAGAACCTGTATTATTTCAAAAGGCCCCTTGAATTTGGGACTCAGCTTGGTTTGATACCTTTCCTCGTTTTTAGGTCAAAATCTCCAACATTGTGTCGACTTACTTTCGCCTTACTATTATCAAAGCGTTATTAACCATAAACTGCAGTAACTAAAACATTTTTATACCCGTTACTCGTAGAGTAAAAGGGTATATTATATTCGTGCAAAAGTATGTAACAGGTAGAAGGAAGCGTTTCCGACCCTATAAAGTATATATATCCTTGTTCAGGATCACTAGCCGAGTCGATCTAGCCATGACCGTCTGTCCGTCTGTCCATCTGTCTGTCTGTCCGTCTGTCCGTCTGTCTGTCCGTATGAACGCTGAGATCTCGGAAACTATAAAAGCTAGAATATTGGCCTTTTGCATATAGATTTTAGGAGTTCCTACGCAGCGCAAGTTTGTTGTTGTTTCTGACGCCCACAAGCCACAAGCTGTGGCCACAGTTTTGATGCTATTATGAAAATTTTAATTGATTTGTATTTGTTTCGTCAATACCTATCGATTGGCCTAATACAAGTTTGCCACGCCCACTCTAACGCCCAAAAACCCGTTAAACGCTTAAGCCTGGCGCCTTTCATGGCCCGTGGTACCAATAGCGCCATCTAACGGATGACTTTGGAACAGCTGGCCAAGGTGCTCAACAGAGTCAACGTTAATTCTCGATAAGGATTTCTATTAAAGGAAATTGCGATGGTTTTCATTTGTCAATACCGAACTATATCCCAAGAACTATGCAAATCAAATCAAGTTAGCCAAATTGGAGGTCTGAGTCAAACAATGGCGTATGTGTGTATGTATGTAAGCATTGCACTCAAAAACATAAACACAGCTGTTGGTGCAGGACAAAAGCTGCCTGCGCTAAAGAAGCGCTGGTGCTGATGCTCGTGCTGTAAAGCTGCCAGCTCTAAGAGATCGCCAAATTCAAATTGATAATTTGAACTGAGTAACGGGTATCTAATAGTCGAGGCACTCGACTATAGCGTTCTCACTTGTTTCAGCTTGTGCTCTCACGATCGAAATATAAACATAATTTTCTTTGTCACAAGGTGAAAGTACTCCTAATGGCCGTCCTACCTTTCCAAATAACATTTCCAGAGGACTTGCCTTCGTGGCACGATTAGTTGTACACATCTCCTAGCACATCCTGCTAAGACTGTTCCAGTTTCAGCCGACGTTAACATGTTTTTCAATTGTTCGTTCCACTTGCCCATTAGCTTGACTAGCACCGGTGGGAATCAAAAGCAAGTTTGTTTTGTGATCTGAACAAAATTAACTAAGCTTTGCTTCTGTAAAACACCTTCCCTAGACAGCTTTTATTCGGTTTGGTACTCCAAACAACCAAACAGCGAACTTGACAGCCTTTATGCAACTCTCAATTTCTAATTTAAGGCTATAACTATGATAGATGGTAAACGCGTCAACTTTAACAATAACATACTGGTTCAGGTCAGCCTTTCCGCTTAATTTCCTTGTTATGATGATATGGATAGTGTGCCAATGTATATTTATTTTTTTGGAACTGGATGCAGTTCAGCCTAAATTTTTCCTGCGGTTGACTTAGATATTTTATCAAGTGATGCAGTTGTCAATAAATTTTTTTATATATTTAAATATACATTTTCTGGTGAGATAAGATTTCTTCTCTATACTAAATACCGAATGTAAATGCCTGCAAAAAAAGTCCATCAACGCTGTGCTTGAGGGGTCAAATATTGTTAATTGCTTGACGGCTTCAATGAGTTACAGTCGGTATAAACAGTAAAGTTCTTGCTTAACAAGTAATGTCATTTTTAATTGAGTTTACAACACCTAATGTTTTTAACTTATACACGTGATATCTTGCTTCTGAAGGTGAAGTAGTTGAGCTATAATATTCTATTAGCTGGGGCTTGTTATTAATTCTGTGTAATAAAATTGCACCGCATCCAAAAATAGCTAGGACTGCTTCATCGGTAAATATAAAAATTACCTGTTTCCGTATCTGTTCATGTTTTCCAATAATTTTTTTTTTGTCTAAAGTTAAGAAATATATTGGTTTCATCAACTGTAAAAATCAATTTTTAAAATGCAGGTTTAATCTCACTGTGTGACGGTAAATGTAAGATACTTATGGAAATTTATAATTTAATTAAAAAAACATGTTTTTTTCCCTCATTTTCTCATATTTTATTTGAAATCACAATGTAAGTTTATGTATATGTATACATTTTGCGACGAAAAGGGAACCCAGCAAGCAATCATACCTGGTAGGTTTGCTATTGCTAGTCGTCGCCAAACTATCCGTAATGACACAATATTCCCAATTTCATTGGCAATTATCCTAGTAGACTTACACGTGTCTCCTTTAACCAACTTAACCAAGCGATCGTTGGTCTTAGATGTAGTTTTCTAGGTGCTCCGGAGTTTCCCCCATTATATTTCGGTTTTTAGGCATTAGTTAAGAAGTTTTGAGAGCATTTCATTAGAATTGCAATGGGTTTCTACGTTTTTCCTTAATCTCGGAGTACTCCAATAAGCCTTCTCTTCTCTGCACTGCAGTAACGCCAACGGTCCATCTAACAAACTTTTAATGGAGACTTAACTCCAATAAGTTATATTTTCCTAATAACTTACCTACGGCAATCAAATAAATGTATTTATAAACTAAAGGTTCTTGTTTTGCTCCATACCCTATTTTATTGCCCAGCCTAATTGCAGTCTGAGCAATAAAACAATCCGTATTTCTTTTGCAAATAGCTTATTAATTCCACAAATTCACTCAATTCGTACCAAAATAATGTGACCATAATAAAACGAAAAGCTTCCTTATTAAATGTTATGTTTATATCTATTTTTATTTTATTATCTATTTTTAGAATTCAGTGGCCTTAAAAACCATAACTAGTCAAATAGATGAGGCTTCAAACTTATCGACTTATCGAAACAATTAAGGGTTTATTACCATTTTTTTCGAAAAAATAGAAAAGTTTAGATTTTTTTAATTATGTAGCATTTTTTCATTACATGAATGATTATATTTTCTGAAAGTTCAGTTTGTTGACAATGTTTGTGCAAATATTAGTGAACAAATGTTGAATAGTTTTTAAAGGATGTCTGTTTCCCTTAAACGCCAATTTTTGGAAGAACTTTTTAGTGATAATTCCCCTTTCGAACGTAAAAATAAAAAAATTTCATTAGTTTAGAGTAATTTCGTGTATCTAAACGATCGTTTTTATAGTTTTTTTTTGTGCATACGGGAACGTTTTATGCAAAAAATGAACTTTTCGGTCGCTAGAGGTTTTACAAAAAAATTCATTTCGGAGATATAAAAATGTGTGCATGAAAAATCGATCTTGAACGATCCCACAAAATTCATCACGAACGAAATTGTTCTTCAAGAAAGAGCTATAAAAAACTTTCAATTTTTTGGAAATGAAAAAGGTATATAATCCCTTAAATGAAATAGCAGCCTTAAAAATATATTTAAGCTTTGATGTTAACATTGACAGATTCATTTTATTTAATAGTTCTTCTGCGCAATTGTGGCCAATTTTAATTAATTTAAATAAGTATTTTTTTGTTGTTTAGATCGATTAATTTAGAAACCTTTTGTTAATTTAACAAAAGTAAAGTTAAACATATAACATCAATACATCACCCCGCATTTGAATTTTGTCAACTTCGATTTTAGTTCACTTATGTATGAAAATATCAGGTTGGTCAAATATGCTGTGAGACACTGTATGTATGTACAGTGACAAACTTAATTATTGGCACAGCAAGCATGTTAAACTTTAAGGCTATATTTCTTCTTCTAATATGCTGATATTAAAATAAAACAAAATATTTTTAGATACAATCATTAATTTTTTGTTAAATGCAAGTGACTTCATTAATTTATCTCTTATAAATAATTTATTAAAAATAAAAAACGAAAGAATGGACCAAATTTCCCTGAACAAAATTATTGGCACACTTGGGTTTTAATTAACTATTTTGTTAAAACTTTATCGATTTGGCCACTATTTTTTTAATTATCACGATTGCCTCTATAATCTTAATGGTATAATGATTAATTTTATAACTTAAATTGTTTTCGTGCCTTAAAATAAAGGAAATGTTGTTTGACTTTACAAGGTAAAATAAAATCAACCGCATGTGCCAAAAAATTAAAATTTAATAAGCAAGATCAATGCAAATCGAATGTCAACATTGGGGAAAGGATGCCCAGAAGCCATTTTTCCCATTCGAAGTCCTTAGCGACATTTTAAAGGACCCACGCAGTTGCAAAATGCAGGGCACACTGTCAAATCCATGGCTTTGAGTGGCCAGGAAAGCGTAAGGACCGTATAAAAGGACAATGTCAAGCCTCAGATCTCCTCAACACGTATCAAAGTTAATGATAAGAAAGACTTTGGTAAGGATATTCACCAAACAGCCTTTTTTCAGGCCCTGCATGATGGTTTCTACGAAACGAATTGCTCCTAGAAAAAATCAATAGATTTTAAAAGTCAAAAACAACCTTTTAGTGCAGCGAAATATATATCTGAGTATGCCAATCGACTTTTGGGTTCTTTCTACCTACCCGTATGATTTAATAATCCTTTCCCTAAGCATAGAGCTTATGTTAGTACTCTTTTCAAGCCGATGGATTTTTTCTAGATTTTAAGATTATAGAGGCAATCGTGATAATTAAAAAAATAGTGGCCAAATCTATAAAGTTTTAACAAAATAGTTAATAAAAACCCAAGTGTGCCAATAATTTTGTTCAGGGAAATTTGGTCCATTCATTGGTTTTTTATTTTTAATAAATTATTTATAAGAGATAAATTAATGAAGTCACTTGTATTTAAAAAAATTAATGATTGTATCTAAAAATATTTTGTTTTATTTTAATATCAGCATATTAGAAGAAGAAAAATAGCCTTAAAGTTGAACATGCTTGCTGTGCCAATAATTAAGTTTGTCACTGTACATGCATACATGCAACCAGTTATGGTGGTAAAAAGTGCTTGTAGGTAGCCCAAAACAAATTAAGTTTTAACATTCAGCCCAATGTGTGAGGGAGTATACAACATAATAAACGTGTATTAAAAAGAAACTATTAAACTTAATAATTCTTAATAATATAACTCATACTTTGTAGTGCCAATTCTATAACGAAGAGTCTTCAAAGCGCATTAGCTTGCAATATTCGTGTGTATATCTTAAAATTAATGTTTCTTGATTTAAAAAGCTATTTTCTATATTTGTTGTTCTAAATTTCTATATATTTTGTTTTAAATCGGTTTCTCTAAAAAAATAAATTTTTGTTTTAAAATATAATATTGCTAGTTTAAAAAGGGATGTTTCTCTTCGTTCAAGGACGATATAACTAAATTTGAAAAAATTGATATTATTCTCGATTTTAAGTGAAAAAGGGATGTTTTTATGAGTGTACTTATCATACATCCAATGTAAATATGCATGAATGTATGTAAATATTTCGTGACACTCGTGGCACAGTCTCCCCCGACGGAATTGTTATGCATGCTCGAAGGCCGGAAGGCAGGAGGAAGAGCAGCTGGAAGTGTACCAATTTACTAGTGAGTCTTTTTTGCGTGAGAAATTTTCAATTAATATGCGCAATTGCCATAGAGCAGGAGTGGGATTGCGGCCACGACAGTTTTAGCATTTTTCGCATAGAAATTTGTTGCTTGGCAAGCCCTGAAATTTGCTTCTCGCCAGAGCTTCCAACATCCCCAAAGCTGTTTCCGGTTCCGGTTTATATTTTCTTTTGCTTTTTTATTCCAGGGACGACACACGCAAAATTTCGTATTCAAGTGTAAATTGCATTGCAGTAGCTGAAGCTACAACGGAAATTTTAAGAGATTTTGCATTTTTAGTGGAATGAATGAAAAGGTTGTCTGGCGGTTCCCTATGCAATCTGAGGGAGGAGTGTGGGAAGAAAGCGACCGTGTAGCGCCAGGTGACGCCATACGTGGGGAAGAAGCTCAGAAAGTTGTTTGCCACATTTGACAGTCGCACAGGAAGGCGCTATCCATCTATTCGTCTATTCAGCTATCCTCATATTCATTTGGGCAGCCTTTCTTCGCAAGCGCGAAATTTACAATTCAAAATTTCTCAAATTTTTCTTTTCCTACTGCTAAACCGCGAATGTCGCGTGCTACCGGGCTACATCTGTTTGACAGCTGTCAATTGCTGCCTAAATTACAAGCAGCAACTCCATTTTTAAGTTTTTAAGGGCGAAAATCGTTTTTGATATCAAGAAAAAAAACAAGAAAGGAAAGCTAACTTCGGGCGGAGCCAAAGTTGATATACCCTTGCAGAAGATTCTGTAAATAATATTCTCCAAAATTATTCATATAATGTATTCTAAATACTCATAAAAATCCCAACTTCCTAACTTTAAAAACACCAAAGTTATAGCATTTTCAATCGTTGATATGGAAGCTATGGGATATAGTCAGCCGATCCCTATAAAATTTGGTAGGTCGGATTGATTGGCCAAATATAAAACCCATAGAAAATCCCAACTTCCTAACTTTACAAACACCAGAGTTATGGCATTTCCTATCGTTCAGTTATATGGCAGCTATAGGATATAGTCGGCCGATCCCGGCCGATCCCGGCCGATCCTGGCCGTTCCGACTTATATACTGCGTGCAAAGGAAAGAAGGGCGTGTGCAAAGTTTCAATTCGATATCTATAAAACTGAGAGACTAGTTTGCGTAGAAACAGACAGACGGACAGACGGACATGCTTATATCAACTCAGGACGCGATCCTGATCAAGAATATATATAGTCTTTGTAGGGTCTGAGATGTCTCCTTCACTGCGCTGCACACTTGTGACTTCCTGCAAGGGTATAACAATGAAATGAATTCTTCACACTTTAATACTTGTTTTCTAAGTAAACAGTTTTTATAGTTTGATGTGCCGTTTTAAAACGCCTTTCAAAATGTAAAATACGAAAATCTGAACATAAAGGTTTTTTTCATTTCCTTAAACTTTCAGTTTTGAAATGAGATACATTAAATCATGATCAATAGCACAGCACTTTTAATGCGGAATTAATTTGAATGGCGTCTTGAATGTGTTTTGAACTTCCTATTTAAAACTTTCCGGAGGATTTATTTTCTCCTGCCGGGAAATAATGTTATAGTTCTTAACAATTAATTGAAAGCATACATTAAAAATGAAAAAAAAGTATCACCGAAGCGTTTGTGTTGGTAGGAATCAACATAGATGGAACATAATCACTTTTAGCGAAACAAAATGAGTGGCCCAAAGGTGAATGAGCTTTCCTTAGATCTTTCTCTCTTTAAGTGCTGCTTAAGTTAGTCACTTCGTTTTAAATTAAAAACATATCTGATTAGGGCTAAGTCTAATTTGAGTATATCACGCGTATTACAGTGTCCAAAAACATCTAAGCCATAAAACAGCGTTGGTGTAAGAATGACCTTAGAAACTAACAGCCTTATTTAAAGCGAAATAAAGTGTTTTGGAGTATAACAGCTGACGCAGAAAGCCGTCGACCAGTAGCCTTCAAACTGTGTTTCCTCCAGCAATGTGTGATACTGAATGTAATTCCTAATTTAAGTGCGTGCTTCATAAATTTTCCGCCCTAAAAAATAAAATACTCTAAAAAATTGAAAAATTTTCTTAAATAATCTTTAAAATTTGAAAACCCTAAAAATAGAAATGCTTTCTTAAATATAAAAAAATAAAAATGAATTCCAAAAAATAGAAATATTTTCTGTAACATAGAAAACATTTTCTAAAAAATCACAATCTGACCATAAAATTGATCTAACCCTGTCCGCGTAGCCTAAGGATTTCAACGTCTGACCAGAAATCTAAGCACCGCAAGTTCAATTTCAACTACCGTCGGGCAATACATTTTTCTTTTTATACCCTTGCAGAGGGTATTATAATTATGGTCAAAAGTGTGCAACGCAGTGAAGGAGACATCTCCGACTCTATAGAGTATACATATTCTTGATCAGGATCACCTCCTGAGTTGATATAAGCATGTCCGTCTGTCCGTCTGTCTGTTTCTACGCGAACTAGTCTCTCAGTTTTAAAGATATCGAATTGAAACTTTGCACACACCCTTCTTTCCTTTGCACGCAGTATATAAGAAGGAACGGCCGGGATCGGCCGACTATATCCTATAGCTGCAATATAACTGATTGATCGGAAGTGTCATAACTTTGGTTTGTAAAGTTAAGACGTTGGGATTTACTATGGGTTTTATTTTTTGCCAATCAATCCCACCTACCAAATTTCATTAGGATCGGCCGACTATATCCTATAGCTCCCATATAACGATAGGAAATACCATAACTTTGGTGTTTTTAAAGTTAGGAAGTTGGGATTTTTGTGAGTGTTTCTTAACACATCATATGAATAATTTTGGAGAATATAATTTACAGAAGGGTATTTCAACTTTGGCTCCGCCCGAAGTTAGCTTTCATTTTTTGTCTTTAACTAAATTAAAATAGCAGTTGAAATATAGACTACTTATTTTTTAATAACAGCTGCAATTCGGCTTGCCGAAATTAGCGTTCCTTTACTGTTTCTCATATTTTTTTCAAGATTATTATTTAAATAATAATTCAATATTTTGTATTCATTAAAGAAAAACAATTCATATCGAGTATAAAAAAACTTCAGACCATTATGTTCTATAAGGTCTTAAAAGAAGACATTGTTGCACCAATTGAAAATATTTTAATATTTTATATGACCCACAAACTGAACAAAATAGTTTTTCTTCGCGATATTTAACGATAAGTTAACTTGGCTAATAATCTTCTAGGTTGGCTTTAAACTTTCTTAAAAAAAACCGAATAATTTCCCAGGCTTTTTGTCTTATATAATATTAAAATATTTGTTCCATTTTCAGACCAACTCTTTGACTTTTATCAAAAAAGGATGACTTTATGCTATAGTTGTTAATGTTACTGTTCAATCCAGTTTATTCGAGCATTGTGAGCCGTTTTTTGTCTATTGCATAGCTGGTTTTTAATTTATTTGACGTTGAATTCTTATACAACGTAAACATAGGTTAGGCAATTTGCCTCTACTTTTTAAACCTTTTAACATTTATATTTACTCCAAAGCTTAAAAAATCACATCAAAATTAAAGTTTAGATAAAATAAATGCATTTGTTAATTTGTGCCCTAGCCCCCTCAATAACCCAATTAGGTAGCTTACCTAGCCTTTAAACTGTGTGCATCGTTTTCTAATTACTTTTCCCCCCACAAAAAACCCATTCATTAGTACAGGTGGCCTGTACTCCGCATGACCTGACGTTAATTCTGGGCGAAACTTTTAAATGTTCACACGCCGAGGAGCTGCGCGTAACAGGAGCCACATTTACGCCTTCTGAGTCCTGCGCACAGTCACACCTCCTTTCAGTCCCGGGGGCACATCAACATTTGTGCACCCTCTAATCATTTTAACAGTTGCCAATCATCATTAGTGCCGGCGTTGATCTGAATATTTGAGGGAGCACACTACTGACGCGTTTTTGTGTTGATTTGGGGATCGCAGTTTGAACTTGGACCCATCGTCAGTCGGTGACCTGTGAGTTCCGCCGAAATTCGAAAGGCATTACAGGCTGCAACTATAAAACCTCCAATTAGCAACTCGTTGTCCCCTCTCATGGCACCCACAATTCCGATTTTGCCGTCAAAAGCCAGGGGAGCTGGTGGCCGTTTGAGGTTAGGTTGCTACATCTCTTCTGACGTCTGCAAACTCTTCCATCCGTTCTTTGGTCGTGTTAACCACTCGTTTTCAAGCCAATTCACCAGGCTAATCAGTATAAACCACTTCAAAGCAACTGCTACGTCGACGGCTACAAATTTCCTTCTTTGTAATGTGCCGCGATGTGCGCGAATTCCGATGTGTCTGCCGCCACTTTGGCCCGCCCAGTCTTAGAACCCGTCGATATAAAAGGTGCTCGGATGGGCAGCGGGTATTTTGCTAGCGTTTTACTCCCTTCCGGACGAAGGATCCAATAAAAGGGTAGCGGCTCCAAATGCTGAATTTCCAATGGCCGGGAACAGATGGAGACCGGACTGAAATCGTGTGGTTGCCTCGTAAAAGGAGGACTCAAAGTTCGTCTATTTTTCAGCTGGAATCACAGGAGCAAGCTCTGGCACTGTTAAGTAATCTCAAATAATCGTGCTAAAATGTGTAATTTAATTTAAAGGCAAATCAAATTACCCCGAAGCCGTGCTCATGCTCAGATTTAAGCGCAACATCAAACGGCCTTAAATGATCAGCGCTAGGGAACAGGAACAGCAAAGATTGGCGTTTACCCGGTCTAAAAGTTTATCCAACTCTTCTCCTGACCACTTCCATAAGCCAAGCAGACAAGTAGACAACCGGAAAAAATCAGCATTGACAACTGGAAGGCGGCCAGTTTGCAAAGTTTCAAGGGCCAAGCTCAACTTTGGTGGCCATATGTCAATTTGCTGTTGCAACTCGTTCAGTGGGACGCCGACAAGTAACGCATGGAGCTGAAAGTTGGCCCGATGGCGGACTCCGCACTCTATTTTAAGAACGCCTCTGATTTCTGTATCTGGCGTCAACAGCGAAGTAAAAACTTTCAAAGAACTAAGCCTCGCCCCGTTGGCCAACGAAGTTTTCTAATCTATTTCTTGTAGGTGCAGAAATGCGGAGGCCTGGGTTGATTTTCGATTGTGATTTTTAAACAGTCATGGCCATTGATTTTAGGCCTGTCGTCGGACACGCAAGTGTTTTCTTTCCCACTTATGGAACAGGGCTGTTTGTCATCTGGGTCGAAGGAAACTCAGGGATTGCGGGCTGGGCATAAAATCGACTTGTATAGAAAAGTCAATAAAATGGTTTGACAACTCAACGACGCGCAGATTGAGACCGTGGTTGTCGGAGCGTTTGATAGATTTTGTGATTTGCAGTGGGAAGTGAGTGAGGAAGCCCCTCCGGTCACATTAAATTTACAATTTATGGCTGCCAAAGCAAGGAAGTTTTGGGCGAGAAGTTACCGCAGGCAGAGCCAAGAGTAGTGATGGCTGGGCTTAATTCGGTCCGATGAAAGGCCAAAACGGGGTACTAAATCCTTCTCAAGCCCGGCGGAGTGCTCGTCCTTGCCATTCATGATTGTTTCTATAATTTATTGCCAAGGGATGCTACCACTACAAACTTTTGTGGTGGCCATATATCTTCCTCTGCCAAACCTTTATTTTATTTGCAGCGCTATCATCCGATTACAACGTATAAACTGCTTAAAGACTTCAAAATTCGTAATGCACAAACCATGTAGGGCCCGTCCTGCCACGCCAACTACTGAAGTAATTTTTTGAACCAAGCTGTTCGGCAAACACATTTATGGCATTACTATAATGGCGATGATGCCAACTTCATCGACCAAAATGTAGATAAAAATGGCAATTAAATGCATACTCACTCTCTCACTTGTAAGCACGTGCAGAGAAAAACAGCTCGGCGTATGCGTAATTTATCATATTTTTACATGCTTTTTTATTTGCATTTTCCGCCATGGCGAGCACTTTTTTCATACTTAAAATTCGATTTATAACAATTTGCGGTAAATAAACTTGCCTCATAAATTGCATCCTTTTCAATCGGTGTGACCGTTTGGTGAGTGAGATGTAAGCGTTTGTGGAGGGAGATGAGGATGAGACATTAAGCGCACAACTTTGTCAGGGATTTTTACAGTGGATTGATTAAAGTGCAACGCACTGTGCAATTATTATATTGCTTGGGAATTTTCATTGCTGTGTTTAATACGCCCCATATAATTAATACATTATTTATGCATGCCGAGCGATTGCAAAGGACTGCAAAAAATGAAAGTCAGCCGCTTTTCGGTTATTCTTTTAGCTTGTAAATACGACCTTACATGGCCAGTTGACTGTAAGCGATTTAATACGATAATGACAATTTTTCGAAGACTATAAAGGGGCTCGAAATTCTGTCGGTAGCAGGATTTTTTAAAAGCATAAATGTTATTATATTATGGTCAAGCTTGACTGATTCAAGCAAACGGCTAAAAAGTGTATATATCATGGGGTAGCGCCCCTGTATTCCTGCATTAAACTACTAACCACATGCTGGTAAGCAAACAAAGTACCCCATCCCTAATTTCAATTCCATGGCCTGTCAGTTGGTATTGAATTGGACTACAGTCGTTGGAGGAGAAGAGTATGATTAAAGGGCCTCGTAGAAAGGGTGGCAGCAAATGGAAAAGCATTAAGCCAATTTAAATGTTGTTCGAACAAGCTGTAGCAGGATACCAGCGCTGCATGATAGATAAACAGAAAATCAACAAGGCCAGGCAAGAATGAAAAAGGTACAGCCATGCAGCAAATCCCGTACTGCAGGACTCCAAGGACGCATCTACGCAACAGATCCTAAGCGCTCAGAGATTGGGAAAACCCTGTGAGGAGTAACGACTTGGTAGTCTACCAAGTCCGTTAGTTCATCTTCTCGCCCTCCGTCCACACTCCACTTAATTAGATTGCGCTTTGGGTGCATGTTTACTTTTGCGAGTTGCAACCAAAAATCAGATAAAATACGAGCGACTGCGGAAAAACCGGGGGCACAAACGAGGGAACAACTTCGCAACTAAAAGAAAAGCGAACAAGGAGAAAACTTATAAAACACATTTTTGAGCGAAAGTGAGGATGTCTTCATCGTTAGAAAAATTGTGCTTCAATTCAGGGCAGTTCGTGGTCTCCAATTCCCATTTCGTACACCCCTATCCCCGCATTAACACAACAATGACGCGTCTAAATTATTTCCCCGAGGTAAGCTACTTGTCATCACAGTCGGCAGCTTTTCTTGGCGAGTGGCATTGTAGTAGGGGAATGGCAAGCCATGCTACTCTTCGCCAGGAATTCTTTCAAAGAGCGAGTCTAATTGGGATCGGTATTACGTAGCAGGGCATGGGCTAGTAGGACGAATAGCCCAATTGTGGGTTAAGTCCATCTCGTAGACTCCAGGAGTCAACATTAGCCACTGGTTCGCCATTACAGCAGAGCAGGCTGCCTTCTCCCCTTTAAGCGTATTCCAATTTAAAACTACAAAAACAGCAGTCGGCACATGTTACCACAGTTCCTGCTCAACGTTCCCGTTCCTCTTCTGTTTTTGTCGCTGTAGTTCGTCCCCGCGGGCAACTTGCCTTGATTATGACAGTGGGGCTTACATTGCTACAACAACTGCCACAACAGCATCTCGGCCAGAACGAGCTGAGCTCTTGTTATTGTGGGTTGGTCAATGTTATAATTTGCCACATGTCTCCATGCCTTCTACAAGAACAGAAGTATACACAGCACTTACATCTATAAACCTTGGTATGATTCCCGTGCTCGTATGTTAGCCGAAAGGCGGCCAAGAAATTTTGATTTCCCTTAGTCGCTTCAACTAACAATTTTCTCATTTAAATGTTGTTGGCAACCGCAATAGACCAGTCCCGCCCCCAAGTGCTCCCAAAAGCCCGAACCCTTTCACACGAGAGTGCGCCTTCTTGGCATGTCCTCTTGTAATTACTTGGCCAGCTCCAATGGTGAGCCAGCGGTTGTCTTTCTTGCTCTGGGGCCTGCCTCCGATTGTTGAGTGATAAGTTGTTGTTGCAGTTGTATGTTGTCTGTTGCCTGCTTGGAACATGACAGCTTTTCCCCGAGCGGAGGGTCCTTCACTTGCATCAAGCCGCCCGCCCGTTCCCCGGTTTCCTGGTGGCTAACTAACTCAAGTACACCATACCCGTGCCAGTTTGACTTTTGGGTCGCCATCAGCACCGCGGCGTTGGCTTTCTGTCTTTGTTTTTGGTGTCCCAAATGTTGCTCTAAATTGTTAATTAAATTTTTGTTTTCTCATTCTCTTACGAACGTGTGGGAACCACAAAATGTAACAATAAAAGCGAACCAGACTTTCTCTGGGTATCACAGTTTTAATATTGTGCTAGGAAGAATTGCTGGTTATACTTAATTATAGATGATTATATACAAACGGTGTGGGTACACGTATCGGAAAAAATAAAGGCCTGCTAGTTTTTTGATTTCCGATTGAATTGACAAATTTGTCTTCTATTTCAAAGACATATATTTATATTTTGTTCGATACTATCGGAAAGCATTTAATAGTAAAAATATACAATAATAAGAAAACATTCATATCAGGCGTTATAAGGAGTTACGTACTCAATGTTGTAATATTTTCCAACGTTATCTAACTACATATAGGTGATCAACAGCTATGACGAAAATGATTCGAGTTTAATAAAGGCGGTGCAAAACCTATTCAGAATGCAGAATCGAAATTTGTAAATAAGGATTCACTCGTTTAGAGCATATATTTCGGTTTTGGACATTGTAAATCATTTAAACAAAAAACAAAAAAAGGAGCAAACTTCGGGCAGAACCGAAGTTGATATACCCTTGCAGAATATTCTGTATATTGAATGGGCAAAAATAAAACCCATATAAAATCCCAACTTCCTAACTTTAAAAACACCAACGTTATGGCATTTTCAATCGTTCAGTTATATGGCAGCTATAGGATATAGTCGGCCGAGTCATATTTGGTGGGTGGGATTAATTGGCCAAAAATAAAACCAATAGAAAATTCTAACTTTAAAAACACCAAAGTTATGGCATTTCCGAACAATCAGTTATATGGAGCCTATGGGTTATATTCGGTTGATCACGGCCGTTCCGTCTTATATATGTACTGCGTGCAAAGGAACTGCCATAACTTTGGTGTTTTTTAAGTTAGGAATTTTTTATGGGTTTTATATTTGGCCACTCAATCTGACCTACCAAATTTCACAAGGATCAACAGACTAAATACTATAGCCGCCATATAACTGGATGATCGAAAATGCCATAACTTTGCTGTTTGTAAAGTTAGAAAGTTTGGAAGTTAAACTATGCTTTTGAAATGTTAGCATACATTTCATAGTATTTTGTATAGCCCTTATACTAGCAATAAAAATATTTTTTTAATTCAATTTGATATACTTTTTTCTTATAAATGTATTGAAACCATTACAGCTTGCTAATTTATATCTAAACAAAATTATATTTGCCGTTAAATGCCATGAACATAAGTGAATGCATTTGTGTTTGCTTATAGTTACCCTGCAGTTCCGAAATTCATCGCTACAAAAATTCATTGCCCTTTCATCAGCAGCGGACAGAGCCAAAAGCAAAGTCGGCAGAGCCGAGTCCGAACCAGGCAGATCCGAAACTCTCAGTCCCCGATCTTAGGAAACGCAGAAAAATTTTCATCTCTCTCTAACTCTGTCTCTCTCCCAATAAAATAAGCTGAGAGGTGGAGTACAATGTATTAAAATCACATTGACCTTTATACACCCTTGATATTAAATTAGCATAATAATGTTATAACAAAATTTATCAGAAATTTAGGTAAGTGTTATTTTATTAATTATTTTGAACTGAACCTACATATACTGATGATATATTTATTCATTATTTAAGGGGAAGCTCAAATAAAACTGTTGGGCCAGCATTAACTAAGCTGGACTTGGCCGGCGGCAAGCAAGAAACGCAGTAAGTTTTTATATATTTTATAATAATTTTTCTATTTTAGATATACATACATACATATGTACTTGGTCAGGAAGAGCCATTACATAAAGCAGGAAGTCAAAAAAAGAGCACCGAAACCGAAACATCCTTAACACCTAAGAGACAACTGAAAACGTACATATGTATGTATGTATGTAGATTGAATTAAGTTCAATTAATTAGTTATATGTAATGAAATAAATGTAATTATAAAAATATAATAATGTAATAAAATAAAAATAAATTTATAAAAGCGTAAAAATGAAAAAGCGATGAAATAGTGATTAAAATGTGATGAATTATTGATTAAAGAGTGATGAATTACTGATTAATTCATCACTTTTTAAGCAGTAATTCATTACTTTTTAATCACTATTTTTTCGCATTTTAATCACTATTTCATCGCATGTTCATCAGTAAATGCTGATTAAGAAGTGTTGAATTACTGATTAAAAAGTGATGAATTACTGAAAAAAGAGTGATGAATTGTTAATTTTATCACTAATTTGTATGAAGATTCATCGATTAATCAACAGCAGTTATGCATTTTTGGTGATGAAAAAGCGATTAAAAGGTAATGAACGGTACTGCAGGGTAGCAATAAAGACATAAATAAAATTTTGTAAAGTGATCTCACGAAACATAAACGCATATGTACATATATTGTACATAAAGAAACGTATTTATCACATGGTAATAAAGTAACATACAGTGGGGAGCAAATGTGAGTATGTACATGTTTGCATATTTCACATTTCGAAGGGAACGATGAAGAAATCAGTAAGGCAAATGGAAAAAGTGTTTATTCTCTTTATTCAATATATAATTTACTATACATTAACAAGAAGAGGTGCACAAAGACGAACAGAAAACTTGAAAACAAAAACAACTCGTATGCACCGTTGAAATTTTAAATTTCTTATCTGCAAAAGAATCAATAATTTAACGTTACTTGTCATCTTATTGCTTTTGCTTTGTTTCTTAGACCTATTATAATGTGCTTATTATGATTGACGTGGTTACATTAAAAGTTAAGAGCGATTTTTATTAATATTTAAAAATTATGCGTAAATTGAGTCATGTCGTTGAGAATTTTATAATAACTCTTACCGAGAAAGGCTGTTCGTCCCGGTTAATATCTAGTAAATTTGCAATTAGTCAGTCGGTGGTCATACGCGTCCAAAAAAGTCGCAATGTTTCGGTCTAATCTCTTTTTTGGGACCATCCTCGACTTTTAACAGATGCGGATGATCGTCATATTATGTCTAATAAGAGAAAGGACAAGTTCTTAACGTCTAAGGTGGCTTCTTTAGAGATTAAGAAATATACAACTCGATGGACAGCTCGAAGAGCACTTCAAAAATTGGGTATATTGCAGCAGGGAAGAAAAATAAACCTGCATTGCCGGATAAAAATAGGAAGGCACGTTTAAGTTTTGCCGGACAGCACCGAAATTGGTCTATAGATGACCGGAAGCGGGTAATTTGGTCAGACGAAACGAAACTTAATAGATTCCAATCAGATGGAAAACAATATTGTTGGCACCGGCCCGGTGAATCAATCCAACTACACCACGTTAAGAAAACGGTAAAGCATGGTGGAGGTAATATAATGGTTTGGAGATGTTTCACCTCAGCTGTTTCCACCTAACCAATGCACAAAATAGAAGTGATTATGAACAAAGAGCAATATCTAAATATATTTAAACCATATTTCCGAGTTTATTGATCGCTGTGCTTACAACGAAGCTGAAATCCTGTTTTAGCAGGATGAAGACCCGGAGCACACTGCAGAAGTCGTCCAGATATTGCTAGTGGACCAAAATTTTCAGTTGGCCGGCTCAAAGCCCTGACCTTAACCCAATAGAAAATTTGTGGTCAATAGTCAAAAGACGATTGGCACAATATCAATGAGCTCCATCAAGCATCTCAAATTTATGGAAAAGGGTTCTTGAGGAGTGTCGCCGTATACCCAAAGAAATCTTGGAAAGCGTCATTAAAATACCCTTGCAGAATATTCTGTAAATTATATTCTCCAAAATTATTCATATGATGCATTCTTAACACTCATAAAAATCCCAACTTCCTAACTTTAAAAACACCAAAGTTATAGCATTTCCGATCAATCAGTTATATGACGGCTATAGGATATAGTCGGCCGATCCTTATGAAATTTGGTAGGTCGGATTGATTGGACAAATATAAAAGCAATAGAAAATCCCAACTTCATAACTTAAGAAACACCAAAGTTATGGAATTTCCGATCAATCAGTTATATGGCAGCTATAGGATATAGTCGGCCGATCCCGGCCGTTCCGACTTATATACTGCGTGCAAAGGAAAGAAGGGTGTGTGCAAAGTTTCAATTCGATATCTTTAAAACTGAGAGACTATTTTGCGTAGAAACTGACATACGAACAGACAGACGGACATGCTTATATCAACTCAGGAGGTTATCCTGATCAAGAATATATATACTTTATAGGGTCGGAGATGTCTCCTTCACTGCGTTGCACACTTTTAACCAAAATTATAATACCCTCTGCAAGGGTATAAAAACAGCTTAAAGGCTTCAACATGCTTGCTGTGTCAATAATTATGTTTGTCGCTGTATATCGAACTTTTGCTATCGTTTCTATGGCATCTACATGTATGTACATATATGACATACCCGCCCGATCCAGTTGGTACCTGCAATACAAAGACAAGTTTTCGGAAAGTTTTAAGCAGATAGCTTACAACTGAGGGACTAATTTGAGTAGAAACGAACGGACGGACTGACGGGCATGGCTAGATCAACTCATCTGGTGATGCTGATCAAGAAGATATATACTTTTTAGGGTCGGAAATGTCTCCCTCACTGCGTTGTAAACTTTTGCCCGAAACTTGAATACCCCTTTGCAAGATAAATATTTTTGCATTTTTTCATCGATCTCAGTACTGGAGCATGAAAAGGCCTCGACGAAAAGTGTCCTCAGCTATTTGCCTCTCGCTTTCCATCATAGCTAACGAACGGATTTCGTCGATCTGAGTACTAGGCTTCAACGATATGCGGCTGTTCTCACCCCAAGAAACTGCCAAAGAGGAAGAGGGTGGTAAGAAATGAACACAAAAGAAAGAGTCATTCAGCTCCCTAACAGACTATCTAAAAGGCACACACAGAGCTAAAAATTACGCCACAAATTCATTTGGATTGGGGTTGGGTCAAAATTTAAATATTCAGACCCGTCGACAACAAAACCATGAATGTATTGAACGAGCCCGATCGACTTGAATTTAGTTTTCGATTCAGTCTCAGACTGAGATTTTGCTTCGGCTTTGGGCTCGTTTTGCTTGAGTTGTCAGGGGTCCAAACCAATAGTGTATTTTCGAGCCCGTTGCTCTAACAATTTTTAATCGACGTCTCAGTCGATTGGCTCTTCAGAAATTGTTGGTTAAAATCAATTCCAGAATGGTCTGGCTTCTCCCACAGCGCTGTTGACAAGAACACGATCCCCTGTCAGAGCATTCCCGGCCATTAAAGGCGTTTATGAATTTTATGGCCTGATTGATTTGATTTGGGTTGGGTTGGATTGTGAGTTAGGGAACAGTTAAGGCTTATCGAAAGGCAAAATACAATTACAAGGTTTCATTCTTATACACATTCGTTTTTTGTGTGACATTTTGCCGATATTTTGAACTGAGCTTATAACTATGGGTTTGGCTTAAACTTTAAGGCCAAAGCCTTTATTTCCATTAAACTTTAAAAAAAACTTATTTTCTTAAATGAATGGTGTAATAATAAATTACCAAAATTTTATTTCTGAAAACTATAAATATTATTATACCCTTGCGGAGGGTATTATAATTTTGGTCAACAGTGTGCAACGCAGTGAAGGAGTCATCTCCGACCCTATAAAGTATATATATTCTTGATCAGGATCACCTCCTGAGTTGATATAAGCATGTCCGTCTGTCCGTCTGTCTGTTTCTACGCGAACTAGTCTCTCAGTTTTAAAGATATCGAATTAAAACTTTGCACACACCCTTCTTTCCTTTGCACGCAGTATATAAGTCGGAACGGCCGGGATCGGCCGACTATATCCTATAGCTGCCATATAACTGAACGATAGGAAATGCCATAACTCTGGTGTTTGTAAAGATAGGCAGTTAAGATTTTTATGAGTATTTAGAATGCATTATATGAATAATTTTAGAGAATATTATTTACAGAATATTCTGCAAGTTAGCTTTCCTTTCTTGTTTATTATTACATCAGGCAAGAACATTTTGAAATGAAAACTCCTTTCAATCGACAAATTATATATTTTCAATTAATGGTCACAAAGTTTTTTAGAGCAAGACATATAATATCTTAAAACTAAATAAAAATTCCTACACCCAAAAAAAATATTCATAAAAACGAAACTATTATTACATGAATTCTACAATAATCAGTACCAAAAATTCGTTAATAATGAGTATAAATTAAATAACTTCGATATTATCAAAATACAACTTTCGATGTTATCATTTGTAAATGTAATTAAACTTACTGGTATACTAGTTTATTTTCTTACTATTTATTATATTAAAATTTTTATGATAGGGGCAAGTTAAATGCATTTTATATTATTTCGTATAACAATCATGATATTGGTTGAGAACTGCAGTATACATTTTGCACCCACCCCATTTGAATTTATCTTTATTTTTATTCCCCTGGAGAGGGTATTATAATTTCAGTCAGAAGCTTGCAACGCATTGAAGGAGACATTTCCGATCCTATAAAGTACACTCATACCAAAATTAACCCTAACAAGGAAGGAAAGCTAACTTCGGGCGGAGCCGAAGTTGATATACCCTTGCAGAATATTCTGTAAATAAAATTCTCCAAAATTATTCATATAATGCATTCTAAATACTCATAAAAATCCCAACTTCCTAACTTTAACAAGAGAGAACGCTATAGTCGGGTGCCCCGACTATCAGATACCCGTTACTCAGGTAAAGGGAGTGCGAGGGAGATGGAGATAGAAACTTTGATCACGCATAACTTTTTAACGAATGGTCCGATTTGAAAAATTTCTTCTACATTTCGATAGGTATTGATAAACACAATAAAACTGCATTTTTACTTTTCCGAAATATTTAAATTTTTAAAATCGTATATAAGCGATTGTGGGCGTTAAAGGGGGCGTGGCACCTTTTTGAAACAAACTTGCGCTGCGTAGGAACTCCTAGAATCTGCATGCAAAATGCCAATCTTCTAGCTTTTATAGTTTCCGAGATCTCAGCGTTCATACGGACAGACAGACAGACAGACAGACGGACAGACAGACGGACAGACGGACAGACGGACAGACGGACATGGCTATATCGACTCGGCTAGTGACCCTGATCAAGAATATATATACTTTATAGGGTCGGAAACGCTTCCTTCTACCTGTTACATACTTTTGCACGAATACAATATACCCTTTTACTCTACGAGTAACGGGTATAAAAACACCAAAGTTATGGCATTTTCAATAGTTCAGTTATATGGCAGCTATAGGATATAGTCGGCCGATCCCTATAAAATTTAATAGGTCGGATTGATTGGCCAAATATAAAACTCATAGAAAATCCCAACTTCCTAACTTTACAAACACCAAAGTTATGGTATTTCCTATCGTTATATGGGAGCTATAGGATATAGTCGGCCGATCCTTATGAAATTTAGTAGGCCGAATTGATTAGCCAAATAAAAAAGCCATAGAAAATCCCAACTTTCTAACTTTACAAACACCAAAGTTATGGCATTTCCGATCAATCAGTTATATGGCAGCTATAGGATATAGTCGGCCGATCCCGGCCGTTCCGACATATATACTGCGTGCAAAGGAGGTGATTCTGATCAAGAATATATATACTTTATAGGGTCGGAGATGTCTCCTTCACTGCGTTGCACACTTTTGACCAAAATTATAATACCCTCTGCAAGGGTATAAAAATGAATCGACGACAGATTCTAAATGGAAAATAATATTATATAGTCCGCCGATTTTTATGAAATTTGATAGGTAGGATTGATTGGCCAAATATAACACCCACAGAAAATCCCAACTTCCTAACTTTACAAACACCAAAGTTATGGCATTTCCGATATATCAGTTATATGGCAGCTATAGGATATAGTCGGCCGATCCCGGCCGTTCCGACATATATACTGCGTGCAAAGGAAAGAAGGGTGTGTGCAAAGTTTCAATTCGATAGCTTTAAAACTGAGAGACTAGTTTGAGTAGAAACAGACAGACGGACAGACGGACATGGCTATATCAACTCAGGAGGTGATCCTGATCAAGAATATATATACTTTATAGGGTCGGAGATGTCTCCTTCACTACTTTTGACCAAAATTATTATACCCTCTGCAAGGGTATAACAACAAGAAATTCGCCTTACTTTTGTCTTCAAAGGCATCGCACCTTAAATTATTTTTCTAAAATTAAGGGCGTTCCTTTCTAAAATCTAAGGCGAAGGGCCCTAAAAACAAGAAAAACTTTTCTAAAAAATATAAAAATATTTCTTAAAAGTAGGGCATCTAACCATAAATTCGGAGGGGATTTTTTCTAGAAATTAGAAAAAATGTGTCTACATTCATCATGATGTAATTTTTCATTCCGGATTTATGGACTTATGTATATATATTTCATGTATATGTGTGTGTTGTAAATGTATATGAATTTCATTCAGAAAAGTCTCAAAGTTTGTATTAATATTGCACCAATTTGTCAAGATCGATTTTAGATAGATTTCTGTGGGGGAAGAGAGAAAGAGAGAGAGAGAAATTGTGTACAATTATGATTTATTTCAGTTCTTACATGTTAACTGCGCGAGTTCAAATACATCGAATGAAGCCACGGTCGCGCGCAAAGAACACACGGCAAAACCAACCACTATATGATGGGGCGTTAGCGAAGAATATTAGTTAAAAATATTTTTTAGAACTCGTGAAGTCACAACTGTGAAAGTCGAAATATTTTAAATAAATTTTCTAAGATGATATTTCATATGACAAAAAATATTTTAATTACTTTTCAATAAATGGTACAAAATTTAGTCGTTCTAAGCATTACTTCTCATGTCTGTTTATAACACAAGTAAAAAAAGAGAAAAACAGAAAAATGTATGGCTCGACGGAAGTTGAAATTGAACTTGTGGTGCTTAGATTTCTGGTCAGACGTTCTAACCCCTGGGCTACGCGGACAGGGTTAGATAAATTTTATGGTCAGAGTGTGATATTTAAGAAAACATTTTCTATGTTATAGAAAATATTTCTATATTTTGGAATTAATTTTTATATTTTAGAAAATATTCCTATAATTAAGAAAATATTTCTATATTTAAGAGAGCGTTTCTATTTTTTAGGGTTATGGAATTTTTAAGGTAAATAATTTTTTAGGGCAGAATTCCTAATTTTAAGAAAAAAATTTCGAAAAACAAGTGCCATTTTTACTAAAATATAGAAATTCTTTCTTGGATTTAAGGCGAGTTAAATTTATGGCGACAATTTCTACATTTGAGAAACACTTTCTTGATTCAAGAAAAGTGTTCTTGTTATGAGAAAAAAATTCCTTGAAAGTAGAAATCTTTTCTTGGATTTAGAAAAAATAAAGTTTTAAGGCGAATTTCGAAATTTAGGGTTATTTTTGCTATGAGTGTACTCATAAAAATTCCAACTTCCTAACTTTAAAAACACCAAAGTTATGGCATTTTCAATCGTTCAATTATATGGCAGCTATAGAATATAGTCGGCCGATCCCTATTAAATTTGGTAGGTCGGATTGATTGGTCAAATATAAAACCCATAGAAAATCCCAACTTCCTAACTTTAAAAATACCAAAGTAATGGTATTTCCTATCGTTCAATTATATGGCAGCTATAGGATATAGTCGGCCGATCCCGGCCGTTCCGACTTATATACTGCGTGCAAAGAAAAGAAGGGCGTGTGCAAAGTTTCAATTCGATATCTTTAAAACTGAGAGACTAGTTTGCGTAGAAACAGACAGACGGACAGACGGATAGACGGACATGCTTGTATCAACTCAGGAGGTGATATGTCTATGTATTCTTGATCAGCGACACCAGGTGAGTTTTGAAGCATGAAACTTGAAAAGTCTTGTTTTATTGAAGTTGGTAATAATGTTTTTATACATATGTACATATGCACATTATGTAGAAAACCGAGTTTTGTTCCAGGACACGGGAGTGCCGATGGTGACGGAGACTTTGTAACTCCTCAAGTCCATACCGGGAACGTTTGCTCACACATGCAAACTGGCAAGACCTCTTGCAACACCACTAGGTCGACGGCGTCTCCGCAGACACCCGGCAGACTTATGGATTCTCGGTCGTGACAGACACGGTCTTCTGTAATTACACATCTTGATTAACTTTTGATCGGCTATGACCAAACCTGATTTGCCCAAGAATGAAGCACCCGCTAGCCGCTTTTTTTGGCATCTTTAGAAATAATTCGTCAATACACGAAAACAAGGTCCATCCTTGTGTGGCGTGTTCAATAATCTAATAAAAAAAAAAACAAGAAAGGAAAGCTAACTTCGGGCGGAGCCGAAGTTGATATACCCTTGCAGAATATTCTGTAAATAATATTCTCCAAAATTATTCATATGATGCATTCTTAATACTAATAAAAATCCCAACTTCCTAACTTTAACAAGAGAGAACGCTATAGTCGGGTGCCCCGACTATCAGATACCCGTTACTCAGGTAAAGGGAGTGCGAGGGAGATGGAGATAGAAACTTTGATCACGCATAACTTTTTAACGAATGGTCCGATTTGAAAAATTTCTTCTACATTTCGATAGGTATTGATAAACACAATAAAACTGCATTTTTACTTTTCCGAAATATTTAAATTTATATTTAAATAAAATCGTATATAAGCGATTGTGGGCGTTAAAGGGGGCGTGGCACCTTTTTGAAACAAACTTGCGCTGCGTAGGAACTCCTAAAAGCTGCATGCAAAATGCCAATCTTCTAGCTTTTATAGTTTCCGAGATCTCAGCGTTCATACGGACGGACAGACGGACAGACGGACATGGCTAGATCGACTCGGCTAGTGATGCTGAACAAGAATATATATACTTTATAGGGTCGGAAACGCTTCCTTCTACCTGTTACATACTTTTGCACGAATATAATATACCCTTTTACTCTACGAGTAACGGGTATAAAAATCGTTACTTGTAAAGTTTATTGCATTCATTCAAATATTTATAAATTGTATAAAAAGACCCGATAAATAGCCTAGAAGATCTACACTCATAGCAAAATTAACCCTAAAAACAAGAAATTCGCCTTAATTTTGACTTCAAAGGCATCGCACCTTAAATTTTAGGGTAAAATTTTCTAAAATTAAGGGCGTTAATTTCTAAAATCTAAGGCAAAGGGCACTAAAAACAAGAAAAAGTTTTCTAAAATATAGAAAAATATTTCTTAAAATTAGGGCATCTAACCATAAATTGTAGGGTATTTTTTCTAAAACTTAGAAAAAATGCGCCTACATTCATCATGATGTAATTTTTCATTGAGGATTTATGTATGTATGTGTATACATATGTACGTATATGATTTAAGCACTTCGCTTTTCTATAGAAAAGTCACAAAGTTTGTATTAGTATTGCGCACTAATGAATTGCCAATATCGATTTCAACTGTAATTCTGTGGGGAAAGAGAGAGAGAATTAATACAATTATGATGTAGTCCAGTTCTTACAAGTAAAATCCGATAAGTTTCTTATCCGAAAAAACTTATAATTTTATTGTTCAATTTTATGGTCATTTTAAAAAATAATTCCTATGTTATAGAAAATATTTCTATATTTTGGGATTCATTTTTATTTTTTAGAAAATATTTCTATATTTAAGAAAGCGTTTCTATTTTTTAGGGTTATGGAATTTTTAGGGTTAATTTGAGAAAATTTTTCTATTTTTTAAGGTAGAATTTTTAGGGCAGAATTCCTAATTTTAAGTAAAAAATTTCTAAAAGCTAGTACCATTTTTACTAAAATATAGAAATTCTTTCTTGGATTTAAGGCGAGTTTAGTTCATGGCGACAATTTCTACATTTGAGAAACACTTTCTTGATTCAAGAAAAATTTTCTTATTTTGAGAAAAAAATTCCTTTAAAATAGAAATCTTTTCTTGGATTTAGAAAAAATAAAGTTTTAAGGCGAATTTCTAAAATTTAGGGTTAATTTTGCTATGAGTGTACACATACATACGTATGTACATACATACTTAACCAAGTGGCCTCTTTAATGTGTTCCACTAGTTATGTATGCATGTTTGAGAATTTGGGAACATTAGCTTTGGCGATTTCGACTGTAAAATCAACTAAAACATCGCTCGCTAAACAATTTTTAAATTGTCTAATTGTAAGCGGAGTGGGTATAAAAGTTAAAAACACATCTTGAATAGAAAGTACATATGTATGTATGTACATAAAAACTAAAAATATGTTTCGGCCGTTCACCAGGGCTAGTGAGCTATTGCCACTCTCGTCTGGTCGAGACCGCCAGGAGTATCTGCGTAGGTATAAATACATATGTACATATTCTGAATAACATATACACAAAAGTCTAATGTATACATACAAATTCAATCAGCAGTAGCCGTCAAGTAACAAACAAATTCCGCATGCATAAGGTTCAATGTGGCTGGAAAAAATGCCACCGATGAAGATCTTCAGATCAGGCCAGATTGCGGTGGGCAAGGGAACTGCAGCGGAAGCGATATATCGCCCTGGTAAGGGGGGCAAGGGGGCAGAATTAGGGCGGGGACCGCTGAGTTTTGCCAGAAAAATTATCGTGACAACGTTTGTGCGGGCACGTTGTGCTGCCTCAAAACAGAATACATTAATTGACACTTGGCCGGAAATAGTTCATTAGGCATAAATTACGTACAGACAAGCGTTTTCATTCTGCTCTGGCTCTCTGTTCGCCATTTGCCTCCCTGGCGGTTCGGGTTGCTGATTGCAGTTACTGGATTTCAGCGGCTTAAATGATCGGGGGACAAAATAGACAACCTCAGACGGTCTTATCTGCTCTGCAACTCACACAAACGGACTGCCTCAGACGCCCTCTCGCTCCAACACTCACTAACCCTCGCTGTCGCTCTTTGGCAAGACCAACATGTGTGATCCAAATGTTCGTTTGTAAATTCTACATACGGGGAAATACATACGATAATGAACTGAACTTCGACTCTATAACTTACTGCACCGAACGAAGACCGCAAAAGACGGAGGCCACACAAACACACGGTGACGGAAACCGAACCCTCCTTTCCAATGTGCATTACTTAAGCGAGGTCGAGTCCCCTCCCCGAAATATTCAGAATCCGGGCGACAGAAAAAATGTTCCGCCACATTATTTTTCTATGCCAAAATCACAACTTTTGAACCAAATGAGATAATTGCATATTATACATAGATAATAGTTTAATACAACCAAGTTTAAAACAGGAAATATGCTAATAAAAACATACAAATATTTTTAAAATTTTGTATTAATTATGTCTTGTTTTTATTGTGTTATGTAGCTATTTAATAAATTATATTATTATAACTATATTTAATAAAATATATTTAGTAATGTGTAATTACTTAGAAATACATTTTCATTTTTTCACGTTAGAATATTTCATTTTTTCAATTCGTAGAATAAGGTACATATACAGATGTATGTACATACATATCTAATAGACAAATCATTTCCAAACTACAATAAATTCATTCCGCAAAGAGAAGAGTTGATAGGAAGATGCCGCCAAAATGTTCCAAAAATTCTTATAATGCGTTTCCTTGATGCTTTAAACGTGTTTAGAAAAAAAAAACATAAAATCCGTGAACTTTTAAAGGTTACATTTTCTACAATAAGATTATTTAGAGTGCACAAAATGTGGAAAGCAATAGAGTTAAAGTCGCAAATTAAACAAAATTGGAAAAATAAAAATTATGTGTAGAAGGTCTTGTTCAGTACATAAAATAATAGTAAAATAAGAATATATACAAAACATTTCATAAATTGTTGTATTGTATTGATTGATTCATTTCATTCATTCATTCATTTTATATTTCTATACAATTAGATAGTAAATAAAAATATGAAGGGGGTTCTATTGTATTTTAACAGGCCGTTATTATACCCTTGCAGAGAGTATAATAATTTCAGCAAAATTTTGCAACGCAGTGAAGGAGACATTTTCGACCCTATAAAGTATATACATACAGTGGCTCACAGCTTATTTCAACCAGTGCTCAAGTAAAACTTTAAATCGCTGTATTTGCCAAATTAAGAGATATATTGGAAAATTTAAAACGCAGATTTATAGCTCTTTATTTTAACTTTTATTTCATGAATTTTTACATTTTGAAATATTTTTTTAATATTTATTTTGATTTTAAGACTCAAATAACAGGCAAAATGAATGCCACAGCTTATTTCAACCAGACCTTAAATTTATAAATTTTTTAAAGATTAAGAACTAAAAATGATAAAATAATATTTTGTATGTCCAGCCTCCTGGTAAACAATCATTTTAAGCCTTTTTGGATTAAATCGACCAATTTTTAAGTCACTTGGGGACTTATTTTGGCCCATTCTTCGAGTAATGCGTTTTTTAGGTCCGTCTTATTGAAAATTTTACGTTTTCAAATTTTTCTGTCCAATATAGGCCACCAATTATCAATAACATTATTATCTGGAGACCAGGCTGGTGATTTCATGATATGCGGGCAATTTTAAATGAGCCTTTTCGGCAGAGTGCCCGATATGGGCTTGGGATAATTGTCCTGATAAAATCGGAATTTATCACGAATCACCAGATTTTCTGCACTTTGCAGTAAAATGGACTCCAATATGTTTCAAATAAGAGTTTTGTTCACTGTTGTGTCCACCAAATCCAAAATCCCGGCTCCAGCTGCCTACTTACAGTGAAGGAGACATTTTCGACCCTATAAAGTATATATGTATGTACATACATATGTATGTACATATATTCTTGATCAGCGTCCCCAGAAGAGTCGATGTAGACAAACCCGTCTGTCCGTCCGTTTCTACGAAAACTAATCTCTCAGTTTTAAAGCTATCTGCTGGAAACTTTCCCAAAAGTTGTCATTATATTGCAGGTAGAACGAGGCGGATCGGGCGAATATATCATATAGCTCCCATAGGAACAATCGGAAAAAAGTTATAACTTTGCTGATTTAGGGATTTTGTCTTATTTTAATATTATGGAATTATGGTTTTAATTAAATAAAAATCAAACATCTATGTATGTACGTATATCATTTAGCTCCCATAAAAAAATCGAAAAATTACAAAAAAAAATTCAAAAAAACATTTTTTTCTGGTGTTTTTCTATTTATCAAAATATTTCTTTGAGATTAAGTAATTATTTACTAAATCAGAATTACGCTTTTAGTTTTGTCAAAATCAACAACAATGTCATATATGTACATACATATATACATATGTAGCTGCCATAGAAATCGACATATGTACATACATATGTAGCTTCATTGTTTTTAGTAATATAGGCATAGCAAACGAAATGTATTCGTTTTGTAATAACTGCAAGGGTATATAAATTTCGGCTTGCCAAAGTTAGCTTCCTTTCTTATTCGTGTATAATTTCCGCGGCTTAAACGTCTACTCATACATACATACATACATCATCCCACTTGGAAAAGTCGTTTTTTGATTGAAACATGCGCTAAATGTTTTAAGTATTTTTAGGAATACACAAACAATTCAGAATATTTCCAAAAATCGTTTGAGTTCTCTGCTTATCCAGTGGACATTGTGTATAAAACTTTAATAAATTTCAGCAACAAACTAATTCATAACACATTGTAAATGCCCCTGAATTTTAAGGATATCTTTATTTCTTAGTTTGCTTTATTAATAATAACATATCTTACACAATCTTGGCACTTATGCGTTTTAGTCATGACATTATTCCTAAACAAAGTAGGCAGATGCTGGCAGCTAATTTTGAATACCTAACAATACCATAGCCCATACCATAAATCTAGCCAGAAACACATATGTATGTACATACATATGTACATATGTATCATTTACTTTATGCAACCATGAAGAAAATAGGGTTAACTTAAGTCTAAAACTCCAATAACGATTATCAGCCATAAAAATTTTAAAATTGTAATTTATACGCGCCAGATTAGTAAGTTTGGTTAAATCGATTTTATCAAACAAAAGAGTTGTCCTATAATTTTAAAGGTGCTTGCATAAATGTACAGCGACAAACGTAATTATTTGCACAGCAAACATATTGATTATAAGACTTATTTTCTATACCTAATATTCTACACCTTAAAATGAAATCACAATAAAATTAAGAACAAATTTTTGTATACCAAGGCAATTACAACAAGAAAGGAAAGCTAACTTCGGGCGGTGCCGAAGTTGATATATCCTTGCAGAATACTCTGTAAATTATATTCTCCAATATTATTCATGTGATGCATTCTTAATACTCATAAAAATCCCAACTTCCTAACTTTAAAAACACCATTTCTAATCGTTCAGTTATTTGGCAGCTATAGGATACAGTCGGCGGATTGGTTGGCCAAAAATAAAACACATAGAAAATCCCAACTTCCTAACTTTACAAACACCAAAGTTATGGCATTTTTGATCAATTAGTTATATGGCAGCTATAGGATATAGACGGCCGATCCCGGCCTTTGCACACAGTATATAAGTTGGAACGGCCGGAATCGGCCCACTATATCCTATAGCTGCTATATAACTGATTGATCGGAAATGCCATAACTTTGGTGTTTGTAAAGTTAGGAAGTTGGGATTTTTATGAGTGTTAAGAATGCATCATATGAATAATTTTGGAGAATATAATTTACAGAATATTCTGCAAGGGTATGTAAACTTCGGCTCCGCCCGAAGTTAGCTTTCCTTTCTTGTTTCTAATTTAATTGTTTTTATACCCGTTACTCGTAGAGTAAAAGGGTATATTATTTTCGTGCAAAAGTATGTAACAGGTAGAAGGAAGCGTTTCCGACCCTATAAAGTATATATATTCTTGTTCAGGATCACTAGCCGAGTCGATCTAGCCATGTCTGTCTGTCTCGGACAGTCTGTCTGTCCGTATGAACGCTGAGATCTCGGAAACTATAAAAGCTAGAAGATTGGCATTTTGCATGTAGATTTTAGGAGTTCCTATGCAGCGCAATTTTGTTTTAAAATGGTGCCACGCCCCCTCTTACGCCCAAAAGCCACAAGCTGAGGCCACAGTTTTGATGCTATTATGAAAATATTAATTGCTATGTATTTTCTTCGTCAATACCTATCGATTGGCCTAATAAAAGTTTGCCACGCCCACTCTAACGCCCAAAAACCCGTTAAACGCTTAAGCCTGGCTAGCGCCTACATTTTCGCCTTTCATAGCGCCATCTAACGGATGACTTTGGAACAGCTGGCCAAGGTGCTCAACAGAGTCAACGTTAATTCTCGATAAGGATTTTTATTAAAGGAAATTGCGATGGTTTTCATTTGTCAATACCGAACTACATATATCCCAAGAACTATGCAAATCAAATCAAGTTAGCTAAATTGGAGGTCTGAGTCGATGGCGAATGTGTGTATGTAAGCATTGCACTCAAAAACATAAACATAGACACAGCTGTTGGTGCAGGACAAAAGCTGCCTGCTGCTGATGCTCGTGCTGTAAAGCTGCCAGCTCTAAGAGATCGCCGAATTCAAATTGATAATTTGAACTGAGTAACGGGTATCTAATAGTCGAGGCACTCGACTATAGCGTTCTCACTTGTTATTTTTAGGAAGGCAGACTTCTTAGTTAAAAACTACATATGTATGTATGTATTTATATACATACATATGTATGTATGTATAACATTCCTTCGGCATATCATTTTCTCCGATCGAGCCATAATAAGAGATTTTCAATTGGACGGCCACCAGAAACATGTCTGCATATTACAATGGTCAATACTGTCAAACTTCCATAGAATACATTTTCTAAAATCAACGCCTCTACAAGTCGACCCCCTGTGTATACATATGTATGTACATATTAAATTCTATAAGTCCAATTCCCATAATTCGAAGTTTCCTTATGGCAGACGGTAGACCGTATTCGTTTTGGTCTGAACTTCCTATAACGTGAATAGATTCTCTCAGCTAACATTATTTTGTTTATTATACTGGGGCCTCTGTTTGAGATTAGAAATACAGTACATTTCGTACAAACGGACTTCAAATTCGAATCGCAGCCAATAAGCCGAAAGTGCAGGGTACTCTGCAAACAGCCGCCAAGAAGGGCAATCGAAAACATCTAGTGTGTGTTCGGTTCGCCTCAACAATCGTCCACACAAACACTGGAAACCGAGGGCGAACGCGTCAACGGATTTTTTTGTTACACACATTCTCTTGTTTTGCTCTGCACGGCTCTATGGCTGTGTGTGTGACGCCGCTTTTCGCTCGCTTTTACTTTCTGTGGCTTGTGATTGTGATTGCAATTAAACGGCGTTTTCCATCCGGAGAGTCGCGCTCTTGGAGCGCCGAGAGAGCACTTTTGGACCCGTTGCCTGGCTGGATCAGCTAGCAGAGGGCTGCGACGCAGATAACGGGAACGGTGGCGAGTGAGAGCGAGCGGAGAGGAGCGAGTTGGCTCTCAGGGCGAGTGCGCGTGATTTTCTGGCTCTGAATGCGGGCTTGCTGCCAACTGCGCTGCCGACTCGACGTAGCGCAGCGCTGCCCGATTGCGGCGGTGGTTGTTATTTTTTGGTCTTGGTTTTTAGTCGCCGTTTAAACTTGGTCGTGAGAGGGTAGCAGCCCCAGACCCAGCCCGTTACCAGCCGCCCGCGATCGCATCCCCAAAAGTGAGAGCCCTGGCCAGCTCAAGCCTGCAGATCCAGATCCTCTATCACATCCTCATGGCCCCAGTGAGCGGCTGTTCACCCACCGCCACCCACTCGCTGCAGGACATGAGCGCCGCCGCCGCCGCCATCGCACTTGACATGAAGCCCAAGGGGGAGTCCCACCCCCTACCCGCCGCCACTGCCACTGCCCTGCCCTCGCAGAAGATCAAGAAACGTGCGTACCCAGATTTAGTGTCCCTACAGAGATATCAAACAATAAGAGTTACATACATATATATGTATTATTTAAAAAATTATAGAATTGATTTATACTCTTCATTGTATTGTCAATGAGTTATTAAGGAAAATTCGAGTAGTGGAAGTTCGACTATGTGCATGTACATACATAGGTGTGCATAAAGTTCGAAAACTAAATTGATCTCTTTTCACTTTTTTATTTCTAAAAAATTTTTTTTTGCATCGCAGTGAAGGATACATTTTCGATCGTATGAAGTATATATTTATATGTATATCATCACTAGATGAGTTGATCTAGCCATGACAGTATGTCCGTCCTTCCGTCTGTACCTTTTTACGATAACTTATCTCACATTTTTTAAACTCTCCCAAAAGTCTCCTTTCTATTGCAGGTAGTTTAAAAGTCGGGAAGGGCTGGTTCGGTCGGATATAGTAGTAACCAAAATCAGCATAGCTATATTGCTTTTAAACGTAAACGCATAAAAATCTTAATATAGTCGCCTTGTAGAATACTTTTTGTAACAGCTGCAAGGGTATGAAAAGTACGGCTTGCCGAAACTTTTTTTAAGTATAAGCTGTTGACGTAAATACATGTGTATATATATGAAACGGCCTCTTGATGCAATGGACTGATAAAATCCCAGAATGTTCACTGCATCAAGTTATTTAGTGTAAAGTAGCGAAATGATGTGTACTTTAATTTAAAGAACTATTTAGTTTTCACCCTAACTGAGGGGATATCTGACCATATAGCCTTTTTTCTTATTTCATTGTCTCTTACTTGTGTGGACAGTGGTGCGGCGCAACGCCTCCGACAAGCTAAAGCTCATCCAAATGGTTCACGACAACCCAATTCTCTGGGACTCGCGCCTCCCGAACTTCAAGGGCGCCGAGGAGGAGAAGAACCGCGCCTGGGAGCACATAGGTCGCGAGTTCAACGCTCCAGGGCGACGAGTGGCACGGGCCTTTAAGTCGCTGCGTGAATCATACCGTCGTGAACTGGCCCACGTCAAGCTGATGGGCAATGGATTTAAGCCCAAGTGGAGTCTCTACGAAGCCATGGATTTCCTTCGCGACGTCATCAGGGAGAGAAAGTAAGTACAAAGAGAAGGGCGCATACCCTTGCAGTTAAGACACCGACCCAATCTGTATAACTCAAAGTATTTGGTCCGATCGTTCATACATACATATATACAGACTTAGTTGTTTAATTAAAAGAAAGTTCTTACATTTGTGCTCAGAGAAAATAATTTGGCTTAAAGGAGAAGACACTTGATTGTTTTTTTAAATGTTTTTAAAATATAGTTAGAAAAACTCTCAATATTTAAAATCGATTGGATAAATACTTTTATCGATATAAGTTGTGGAAGTTACGCTCTTTGATAACTTAACGTGACTGGTCTCAATTAATTCGTGTTATTCTTAATAATTCTTTTTTGAATCCAATAAACAGTGTAAAAGCTAAGTTTCTTCAATATAACAAAATTTTTAACACATTCCAAATTAATTAAAAAATATTTTTTTTTAAATTTTAACCAATTTAGAAACGAGTAAAAAAATGTACTGATGCTATATTCCCTTTGTTTATACTATTAATTTTAGGATATACTAAAGTAAACCATTTAAGTCCTTAATTTTCGAAATTTTAAAATTTATAAATATAAATCTCTTAAAGTTCTACTAAGTTCACGATATTCTCAATTTTGTATTCATTCTCGTAATTTTTACCTTGGACCTTAGTTTTATGAATGCCAGTTATCTATGTTTTTTTTTTTAATATTGTGGTACACTCTCAAATTTATTAGTGTCAGGAGCCCATTCGGCTACTTTTATTACAATGTCTTCGATAAGCCACTAGCCATTGATCGAGTCATGAGCAAGGGTTAAAGTGCAGCTTGAATCGTGAATAATGCCTTTTCGTTTTGGCTTGTTCTAAGCAAATGCGTTTGAGTTTGTCAGACACAGCTTGATTCATTCTGAACTGAGAACTGTAAACTTGAGTCTAGTAGACTACGACCCTAAGTGAGTCACCGTGCTCTCACCGATCTTGTACATAAGGCGAAAAGATGTTTTGTGGTATTTGGCCCGCGCAGGCAAAGGTTTTCCCAAATGTAGCAACCATTATACATATATGTAAATATATAGTATTTCTTGTTCGCAGTAATCAGTGAGGCGAACCTTGGTTAACGGTCTCAATCAAATGTTGTTGCTGGGTAATTCCACGAAGCTAATCATTTCTATGGGAGTAGCTACTTCTGTTTAATTCAAAATTCGCTCAAAGAACGAATATTACAAAATAGTGCTTTTAAGAAGAGTAAAAGAAAGCATGAGAGAGGAATATAAACATTTGCACAAAGACTTGAATTAAATGGTTCAGTAAAATTTGGTTGCCACATCAAAAAATTAGACGGCCGAGCTTTGGAATATCCTGTAAATATCTGGGAGCTACTTTAAAAGTATTTTTTGGCGAGCTTCTATACACAACACATCCTTCTTAGCCTCTTAGCCTTGTCGATTTGCATAAAAGCCCAGCAAGTCAGAAAAATCTCAGCTCTGTGCCTGAAAAAACATCTGCCTAGCGAAAAAGAATAGCAAAAACAAAGCACGAGGGCATATGGACACTAAGGAGCGGTAATATGGAAAAAACCAATCCGAACAAAGGAATGACCGGGCCAGAGACCAGCAAATGGTCTCAGTCGAGAGTCTGCCCCGTCCAATGTTCTGGCTCTTATGGAGCCGCGCTCTAGCTACGGGTGTGTGTTTTGTACTTTATGTATGTACATATTTATATGAAATAAGGCCATTTCCTTTCAATTGACTGTACCCACATGGGCAACAAGCAGTCGACGGCCCCGACACATGCCCGCGCACACTCACCCATAGTGTGTGTATATATTTAAATTTTTATTATTTTGAGCTGATAACAGACAGCTCAACGGGCCCGGCCAGCCGGGTAGCGCTTGAGCCGGAGCTATAGCCATAGCCATAAAACAGATCTCGCCAAGCGGCGAGTACTATATAACAGCGGCGCAGCATCGTCGCTACTTAAACCAAAAACCAAATTGAGGGAAGCTGCAAACACAAGACCAACGAAAAATACTGCTGGAAGTGGCGGAGGGTTATGGAGAAGGCAGCGAGAGAGCGATAATTTAATGAGAGCACTACGAAAATGACAATCAACACTGAAGAATACGGATTGCGAGTGGACCAAGTTAGGAAAGAATCGGAGCTCGCGATCGGGAAAGGGGCTGCTGAGGGAAAATGAGCGGGGTTCTACTTGTATGTATATGTATGTGTACAAAACATACACATCAGTGTGTGAGTGAGCAATTGAACGAATCGCTCGGCTCGGCTTCGGCCAGGGTTAAAAATATGCCCACGACCGTTAGCTAGCCACGACGCTCCCGGCCAAGGGGGTTGCTCTGACCCAGAGACGGGGCCTGGACCCCTCTCCCAGACCCACACCCATACCCATGCCCACACTCACTCTGAGTTCTCTCTCGATCTGGGTCTGTCGTACCCACACACACGAGGCTACTTGGGTGTGAATGTTCTGTCGAGCTCTGTCTGTGTCACACTTATGATTTAATAAGCAAATGAGCTGCGAAATTGCTCAAATTGTTTTGCTCCCCTCTATCCCCACCCTCCGAATCTCGCACCACTCCCCGAAATCACTGTCCGGCAAATTTCGTCTTGGAATGCTTTAGCCAATGCGTCACTGAAGAAAAGTGGGCGTTAACCCTATTGGTTAACGGGGCTTGGGGGTCTTCCAAATATCACGGGAATAAAGCTTATCACAGGTTTGGAATTGAACATGGGCGTGCTTAAGCCTTAATAATATTAATCGATTTTTATAAAATGGTTCCTAAGTGCAAGTTGACAAATTTATAGATAAGACTCCAAACCTTCGAAACACACGAAATACGCCACAAACCATAAATGGCTCGGGACCCGGAGCAGAGCGGAAGCAAATATTGATAAGCGGAGCGATTCATACCCCGAAAAGAAACCAAACTAAATTAAAGTCAAGACCTTAAAAGCCGCAAACAAATAGAGCCGTTCCCGATTGTAGAACATGTGAAAATACATTTCGCTTTGATTAGTCCTGCGAGATATTTTAGCTGGGCAGCCGAGTATCAGTTTTCAAATTTTCATAGATTGTCAACTACCTGCGGGCGATATGTGTATGTGATAAGCCGGGGAGCGAGAACTTCAGCGAGGACTGGAAAACGCGCTGTCCCTACGAGTGGGCCAGGCCACGACATTTGGCAAATAAACGAAGAGATGGGGAAGACCGAGAATAGCCACGTTCAGGCGTTTTCGAGCACCCGCCATTAGGGCAGCTGCATTGTCTGGGAAAATGCGCTTGAAACTTGAGACGCGTTCAGGGAGAGACAGGAAACCAGAATACTTGTTTGGGACGTCGAAATAATTTCTTGTTCTCTACTGTTCTGTTTCCCGTCTTCTTGTATTAATGCGTCAAACTGGCTTTTGGAGTTCGGTTCCGAAGTGGGGCTATGAATAATTTGTTCTATTCTTGGGACGAAAATATCTCTCAAGCTGGCCACTAGGATCATACAACTAAATGTAGAGTTGTACTTTTCTATTCATCCCTATCTGAACTTGATCACGTTAATTATTATTATGAGGGTATTGCCTTAATATGATGTGATATAATTTTTATGGATTGAATAAAAGTTTTTTAAAATTAATTGTAATCATATTCCACTTAAATAATCGATTTATGTTCGATCCAATTTCATTTTTACTGAAATTATTATTTTCAAAAGTTTGAAAATTCCAGTTGGTTAAATCGACATTCTAGAAATTTCTGAAACTCTGATTCAATTAGAACTTATCATAAAAATTAAATTAAACGTGTTTATATGTATGTATGTATATATTACCCAATGCTTTTTTATAAACCGTAGTTGAATCGTACGAAAATGGTAAAAACCGTACAAAACAATTATACTTAACCACTAATATCATTATTTACTTAATTAACTCAAAATAAAAATACGGCACTGAAAAAATGGCTTAAGGTTTTGAATTGAATCCTTTCGTGTTTTCAACGGTTACCAAACCTACTGTGAGAAAACCATTTTTATTTATCGTCCCGATACTCCATTTGGCAAATAAAAGCACCAACGAAAAACAGGGCCTAATTCTTTAAAAAAACATGCTTTTTTAAATAGCTTTCAGGTATATAACATGCTATTATATAATAGGCATCAGATTTATCTTCATTCCTTCGACGGAGCAGTTAAATATAAACTTGTTAGAAATCTTAACAACTTTTTGATAAATAAATGGTAAAATCAAACGATCGACGTTGCACTTTAATTCCTAGTTCTACAATTGTAATTTGTTATTGCTTTCATCTATTTCAGAGGCGCTTCGCATGCAACCGATCTCAGCCTGACCTCGTATGGGCATATTCACAACAACAACAATAATAACAGCAATAGCATGGGATCAGCTGGAAAGGCAGTATCGCTGAAGCTGTCCTCGTCCTTCAACGAGTCCGCCGCAGTGTTGAACCTCTCCAAGTGCTCCTCGCTTAACGTCAGCGGCGATGACTACTACTGCGACTACTATGTAAAACCGGAGCTGGATCTCTCGGTGGGCGGTGGGGCCGGAAGTAGCAGCAGTGGCAGCAGCTCCGGCGGCGGACCACTTCCGTTGCCCGCCCACCAGCACCAGGCGCACAACGACAGCCGGGTTAGCTCAACACGCAACGAGCATCAACATCTTCAACACAGCTACGATGACATTGACGCCAGCTCGATCCGCAGCGGTGACGAAGACACCGGCCATGCATCTGACGGAGTGGAGGAGCTCGAGGCAATCGACGCGGACTTCCCATATCCGCTGATCCTGGACTCCAACTCTCGCGGGAGTACCAATGCGGGCGTGGATGAGGTGGCATCATCGCGCAAACGTCGCCGCAATGTTGAGCAGGATGGTCAGGAAAACGGTAATGGCGACGGCGATGATGTCATCGATGGGGACGACTATGAGGAGCAGATGCTCCAGCAGCACCGCCATCTCCGGCAGCAGCAGGGTGCAGCTGTCACCGGAGGCTTGGATTTACCGCCCCCTCAAACTGTACGTGAGGTCCTCAACTCCAAGTTTTGCGGCTTCATTTCGGCCAAGCTGAACAGCATGGAGGACTCAGAAGCGGATAATCTAATGAACCGCATTCTTCTGTTACTTGTTCAGGTCCAGCAATGCGAGGGGTCCACAAAATAGGCGGTCATAAAGAAGAGCGTTTAATGCGCGAGGTGTAGTTATAATAGCCAAGAAAAGCTCATTATGGATTGATGCAGCTGCTCAAAGCAATCACAACGGATTGATTTCTTGTCATTCGTTCTGACTTCCCTTGCCATAAGAATTATAAACATACTTGCCAATGCCAAATTTGTGCCATACCAAAAAGATCAATCGAGCAACTAGAAGAATGGTTTTACAAAGAAATTCTCTCATTTGCTTCGGTCTCATTTACAACAAAGAACAAAACTCAAAGAAAAGACAACACAAAGACGAAAAACAAAGAAAGTAGATAATTTAAGACCCATAGCTTAATAAAACTTTTAATGTTAATGTCGTTTTAAGCCGATCAACTGTATATCATACTCATGCCAACGTTTCATCACATGAATCTATTCTTTTACTTGAAACTATTACTTTGCCTAGACTAGATCGCTGATCTAAAATTGCAGACCTAGATATTTGAATCCTCTATTGAAATAGCTTTAAATACCAACAAGCTATCATTTTACAGTTAGTTTTACACCGAAATGAATATTTATAATTTTCTGGAAGCAAAAGAATAATGCTTTCTTCATTATTATTATTACTTGAATAAAACTCCTTAAAAGGTAGTGAAGCCAGTTTTCGTGCCGCTAATTTCAAGTGTGGAATATGGTTTACCGAGACTTCAAAATCGTGTATTTACATGAGCCAATCAGACTGTGTTCATGTCAATCTCTGCTTTAATTATTAATCATAATTATATCGGAACTCAACCCCTCGTTCACAGCCTGCATGAGCCATAGCAAACTCACACATTTGGCCAGATGACACACATGCATTCCCCTAAAAACCCTCTTCAAGCCATTAATACAGAAGGCGTCATAAAAGCAAGGAACAAAAAGACAAAAGATTAGAACAGCGCATGCGCCACGCATGAGATCCTCACACATTGGAATGGCCCAAGGTAAGCAGATGTGGGTATGCCAAACTGATATGGACCAAATCGCGTCCGGGTAGCGATACTTATGAATGAAACCCGAACGCCAGAAGCAACTTAGGGCACCACAAACAGATTGAGGCATAGCCACATTGAAACCCAACGTAAACAACCCTTATAACGAAACTCGGCCTGGCCGAACAGAATCCGCTAACAGCCTCAAACCCTTAAGAGCAGAGCAATAGAGTCTCGCATGCGCGGAAAATTGCCAAATAACAGATCTGGCTACGACGCAGTCTAAAACTGGTTTTTCAACGTAATGATGGCTGAATGGATTCGTTGCCGGCATCCTTTCAGTGCCGGCTAAGGGATGCTGCTTGGATTTTTGCTTGTCATTGACCAGAATTGGGTTATTCGGCAATCAAAGACTAGCAAGCAGCCTAAAATTAATGGAGGCTGAACTTTTTATGTTATAAGAGCAGTAAAAATGGTATATTGAAGTTAAGGGATCAGATCAAAGAATTTGTCCAAGATAACAATATTACAACTTTTGAGCGGTTACATTGGATTCAACAATAATATCCTTAATATCCTTGCAGATTTTTAAAAAAAAAACTAATTTAACAACAAAGAGCTAAACGTAACCATTTTCATGGCAACTATAGAATCTTGCAGAGGATATTATAATTTCAGTCAAAAGTTTTCAAGGCAGTGAAGGGAATGTTTCCGACCAAAAAAAAGAATACATATATCTCCATCTAGTCTTTCAGTTTTAAAGTTCATCATTACAATAGGAACAAAGGAAAAAAATATTATATAATTATAAATGTCAGAAAAACGGTTTTAGTTAAATAAAGATCGGACGACATCATACAGCTGCCATAGGGAAAATCGGGAAAAAGGGAAATAAAACAAGAAAGGAAAGCTAACTTCGGGCGGAGCCGAAGTTGATATACCCTTGCAGAATATTCTGTAAATAATATTCTCCAAAGTTATTCATATAATGCATTCTTAATACTCATAAAAATCCCAACTTCCTAACTTTAAAAACACCAAAGTTATGGTATTTCCTATCGTTATATGGGAGCTATAGGATATAGTCGGCCGATGAAATTTGGTATGTCGAATTGATTAGCCAAATAAAAAACCCCTAGAAAATCCCAACTTCCTAACTTTACAAACACCAAAGTTATGGCATTTCCTATCGTTCAGTTATATGGGAGCTATAGAATATAGTCCGACTTATATACTGCGTTCAAAGGAAAGAAGGGTGTGTGCAAAGTTTCAATTCGATATCTTTAAAACTGAGAGACTAGTTCGCGTAGAAACAGACAGAGGGTATAAATAATTATACCCGTTACTCGTAGAGTAAAAGGGTATATTGTATTCGTGCAAAAGTATGTAACAGCTAGAAGGAAGCGTTTCCGACCCTATAAAGTATATATATTCTTGTTCAGGATCACTAGCCGAGTCGATCTAGCCATGTCCGTCTGTCCGTCTGTCCGTCTGTCTGTCCGTCTGTCTGTCTGTCTGTCCGTATGAACGCTGAGATCTCGGAAACTATAAAAGCTAGAAGATTGGCATTTTGCATGTAGATTCTAGGAGTTCCTACGCAGCGCAAGTTTATTTCAAAAAGGTGCCACGCCCCCTTTAACGCCCACAATCGCTTATATACGATTTTAAAAATTTAAATATTTCGGAAAAGTAAAAATGCAGTTTTATTGTGTTTATCAATACCTATCGAAATGTAGAAGAAATTTTTCAAATCGGACCATTCGTTTAAAAGTTATGCGTGATCAAAGTTTCTATCTCCATCTCCCTCGCACTCCTTTTACCTGAGTAACGGGTATCTGATAGTCGGGGCACCCGACTATAGCGTTCTCTCTTGTTTTGGTTAAAAGTGTGCAACGCAGTGGAGGAGACATCTCCGACCTTATAAAGTATATATATTCTTGATCACCTCCTGAGTTAACATTAGCATATCCTTCTGTCCTTTTCTACGCGAACTACTCGAGTAAAATGAGTTCACCAGCGAAAAACTTTAATCTTTCTAGTGTGACAACATTTTTAAGAGATATCTGCTTTGAGCGTGCTACATAAGCCTAGTACTCAGATCGACAAACGAGGTCGTTAGCGTTAAGCCTAGTACTCAGATCGACGAAAACTGACTGCTAGTCATGAGAGAGAGCGAGAGGCAAACAGCTGGCGTTCACTTTTCGTCAAGGGTTTTTTTCACCTCGTTCCTCAGATCGACGAAAAAAATACCAGAAAATTGCATAGCATTGCCAGACTGCGGAAGTGAACTTTGGGTCAACACTAGCGAAAAGATTAAAAAATTTAATCTTTCGGCGTGCGCAAAAGTCGATTGCAGGAGTTTACATGTGAGGACAAAATAACATTAATACTTATGGGGTGCCTCTTGTCAGAGAAAAAAGTTTCATATGTCAAAAATTTACGAAAAACACAATAAAAGTGCAGCTATAACTTTAAATTAGCAAAAAATTATCAGTAAATTAAAATAAACAACTGTTAAATTAAAATTGTATTGTTTTTTAATTTCTTTGTACAGTGGCAGACTTGTCTTGCCAAGGTAGTTGATAATATCTTTTAAAGGCTCTTTCCCGCAAATACGATATTTGAACTTTAACTGCTTGCCAACAAACCTAGCTGATTATCAGTACGACCGTAGCAAGCTTAAATCTGATGAACTCTCAAAATTTTTGGTAACACTGGAAAGATTAAAGTTTTTACGCTAGCGTACTCGTTTGTCGATCTGAGTACTAGGCTTTATGCTCTTTTGTGGTGAATCTTTGGTGTGGCTCTTCAATTAAACAAAACCTTTCTAACGCATCTCGTGTCATGTTGCATACGTGTCATGTTGCATACGACTACATCGATTGCGGAATATTATAAACTTTTCTACCAACAATTCAACCTAGTGCGGTGTCCACTAGGCCAAATAAATTTGGCCATTTGGAAGAAGATTACAAAACAATTGTGTGCTGATGAGTAGTCACTATAGGATCTGTGTCAATCTCTGAGAGCATATTCCAATGTTAAGTGTCGAAAAAACACACTCGCTGAATAAGCAATATTGCTTTCCCATATTCATTTACAGATAATCATAATCAAATAGTTTCTTAAACAGAGAATCTTATCGTCGTTTTAACATCCCATATGCCAAAAACGACATATGTATTTCTGCTTCAATTTAGAGCTTAAGATGATTGGCTAACTCCTTAGTAATTCAATTTATCTGGGAGCCTGAATCAAGGAAAGCTCCGACTGGCTGAAATACATTTCCCTTGTGCTGTTATCAAAATCTTTTGACTATATATGTGTCATACAATTCAATTCGGTTTTGTGCTGATTTATCTGCAAGGATATTAAAACTTTCCTTTGCCGAAGTTAACTTCCGTTCTAGTTATTATTTATTTTGTAGGTATGTAAATACTTTAATTTTTTTTTTGATAAACAGTTCCGTAAAATTACAAAATGTATAAAAAACTAGGCAACTTATAATCGAACTTGTATTGTAATAAAGTTATATTAAATAAAGATGTATTACGATTGTTCCTATTAGAGCAATATGTTACGGTCCGTTCAGACTTGCAATATGATTTTGTGGAAAGTTTCATCCATATTTAAGCTTTGTCAGAGACGGACAGACCGACGGAAATGGCTGGTGATGGTTGTAATGGGTTGTAAACTTTTGACGGAAATACCTACAGCCAAGGTATTATAAAAGATAATACTGATTTCCCCAAAAAAGTGGACTTTAAATAACCTTTCATAATATGTTTCAATTGCATTAAATTTTTTGTTTCAAGATTCATCCATCTATTCATTTTCAAAAATCCATATTTTACCCTCCGCGAAAATTCATGATATACCCTTATGGTTGGTATAAAACTTATATGGGACCTATAGGATATAGTCAACCGATTTTGATCAAAAAGTGATAGGTTCTAAAAAAAACTTAATATTGGTCAAACTCCAGCGATTTAAATTTATGTACATATATATATAAAAAAAAAACTGGAAATTAAACAAATTGCTTCTATTACAGCTTTTAACATGATCGATGTACACACAAAAAAATACGATTTCCAAGAATCTATCATTTACACTGCACAAATACTCGGCATAAATCCGTGGTCCAGTAGTACTCAGATCGACAAACGAGTTCGCTAGCGTAAAAACTTTCGTCTTTCCAGCGTGACTATATTTTCGAAAGTTCATCAGAATTAAGCGTCCTTTGGTCGTAGTGTCAATCAGCTGGGTTTGTTGACAAGCAGATACAATTCAAATATCGTATTTGTGGGAAAGAACCTTTAAAAGATATTATCAACTTCCTTGGTAGGACAATTCAGCCGTTGTACAAAGAAATTCAAAAACAATACAATTGCAATTTAAAAGTTTTTTTTTAATTTACTGATAATTATTTGCAAATTTAAAGTTCATAGCTGCACTTAGTTCTAACAGGCTATTTTTATACCCTTGCAGAGGGTATTATAATTTTGGTCAAAAGTGTGCAACGCAGTGAAGGAGACATCTCCGACCCTATAAAGTATATATATTCTTGATCAGGATCACCTCCTGAGTTGATATAGCCATGTCCGTCTGTCCGTCTGTCCGTCTGTCTGTTTCTACGCGAACTAGTCTCTCAGTTTTAAAGCTATCGAATTGAAACTTTGCACACACCCTTCTTTCCTTTGCACGCAGTATATAAGTCGGAACGGCCGGGATCGGCCGACTATATCCTATAGCTGTCATATAACTGAACGATAGGAAATGCCATAACTCTGCTGTTTGTAAAGTTAGGAAGTTGGGATTTTCTATGGCTTCTTTATTTGGCCAATCAATTCGACCTACCAAATTTCATAAGGATCGGCCGACTATATCCTATAGCTCCCATATAACGATAGGAAATAGCATAACTTTGGTGTTTTTAGAGTTAGGAAGTTGGGATTTTCTATGGGTTTTGTATTTGGCCAATCAATCCGACCTACCAAATTTTATAGGGATCGGCCGACTATATCCTATAGCTGCCATATAACTGAACGATTGAAATTGCCATAACTTTGGTGTTTTTAAAGTTAGGAAGTTGGGATTTTTATTTGTATTAAGAATGCATCATATGAATAATTTTGGAGAATATTATTTACAGAATATTCTGCAAGGGTATATCAACTTCGGCTCCGCCCGAAGTTAGCTTTCCTTTCTTGTTCTAAGTTCTTATAGTGTTTTTTCGTAGATTTTTGACTTAAGAAACGCTTAGCTCTGACAAGAGACACCCCAAAAGACTAACACCCGTTTTTTCTCCAGTGGGACTACCCCAGCACTTCCACTCTTCGGTCGTTTCCATATTAGGTGGTATTTTTAACTGTCCCGCCAGCTTGCAACTATTATCTAAACATAAATATTTTTTATGTCCACGTTCAAAAATAATTAATAATGTACAATTATGACTAACTATCTTTAAACATTTCCTAGTCTATTTTCTCCCACGCTCTTTTTATAATGTTAGCATTAAAATGTTTTTTATTTGACAAATCCCTGTTTGCCTCTCACTCTCTCTCATGGCTAACGAACAGTTTTCGTCGATTTGGGTACTAGGATTTTCAAGAGAAATTCGTGCCGAGGAAAGACGTTATTTTATCACAACTTTCATACCATTATAATTTCAGTCAAAAGCTTGCAACGCAGTGAAGGAAAAATTTCCGACCCTTAAAAGTATGTAAATTCTTTATCAGCATCACCAGAAGAGTCTACAGCCAAGGTATTATAAAAGATAATACTGATTTCCCCAAAAAAGTGGACTTTAAATAACCTTTCATAATATGTTTCAATTGCATTAAATTTTTTGTTTCAAGATTCATCCATCTATTCATTTTCAAAAATCCATATTTTACCCTCCGCGAAAATTCATGATATACCCTTATGGTTGGTATAAAACTTATATGGGACCTATAGGATATAGTCAACCGATTTTGATCAAAAAGTGATAGGTTCTAAAAAAAACTTAATATTGGTCAAACTCCAGCGATTTAAATTTATGTACATATATATATAAAAAAAAAACTGGAAATTAAACAAATTGCTTCTATTACAGCTTTTAACATGATCGATGTACACACAAAAAAATACGATTTCCAAGAATCTATCATTTACACTGCACAAATACTCGGCATAAATCCGTGGTCCAGTAGTACTCAGATCGACAAACGAGTTCGCTAGCGTAAAAACTTTCATCTTTCCAGCGTGACTATATTTTCGAAAGTTCATCAGAATTAAGCGTCCTTCGGTCGTAGTGTCAATCAGCTGGGTTTGTTGACAAGCAGATACAATTCAAATATCGTATTTGCGGGAAAGAACCTTTAAAAGATATTATCAACTTCCTTGGTAGGACAATTCAGCCGTTGTACAAAGAAATTCAAAAACAATACAATTGCAATTTAAAAGTTTTTTTTTAATTTACTGATAATTATTTGCAAATTTAAAGTTCATAGCTGCACTTAGTTCTAACAGGCTATTTTTCTAAGTTCTTATAGTGTTTTTTCGTAGATTTTTGACTTAAGAAACGCTTAGCTCTGACAAGAGACACCCCAAAAGACTAACACCCGTTTTTTCTCCAGTGGGACTACCCCAGCACTTCCACTCTTCGGTCGTTTCCATATTAGGTGGTATTTTTAACTGTCCCGCCAGCTTGCAACTATTATCTAAACATAAATATTTTTTATGTCCACGTTCAAAAATAATTAATAATGTACAATTATGACTAACTATCTTTAAACATTTCCTAGTCTATTTTCTCCCACGCTCTTTTTATAATGTTAGCATTAAAATGTTTTTTATTTGACAAATCCCTGTTTGCCTCTCACTCTCTCTCATGGCTAACGAACAGTTTTCGTCGATTTGGGTACTAGGATTTTCAAGAGAAATTCGTGCCGAGGAAAGACGTTATTTTATCACAACTTTTATACCATTATAATTTCAGTCAAAAGCTTGCAACGCAGTGAAGGAAAAATTTCCGACCCTTAAAAGTATGTAAATTCTTTATCAGCATCACCAGAAGAGTCTACAGCCAAGGTATTATAAAAGATAATACTGATTTCCCCAAAAAAATGGACTTTAAATAACCTTTCATAATATGTTTCAATTGCATTAAATTTTTTGTTTCAAGATTCATCCATCTATTCATTTTCAAAAATCCATATTTTACCCTCCGCGAAAATTCATGATATACCCTTATGGTTGGTATAAAACTTATATGGGACCTATAGGATATAGTCAACCGATTTTGATCAAAAAGTCATAGGTTCTAAAAAAAACTTAATATTGGTCAAACTCCAGCGATTTAAATTTATGTACATATATATATAAAAAAAAACTGGAAATTAAACAAATTGCTTCTATTACAGCTTTTAACATGATCGATGTACACACAAAAAAATACGATTTCCAAGAATCTATCATTTACACTGCACAAATACTCGGCATAAATCCGTGGTCCAGTAGTACTCAGATCGACAAACGAGTTCGCTAGCGTAAAAACTTTCGTCTTTCCAGCGTGACTATATTTTCGAAAGTTCATCAGAATTAAGCATCCTTCGGTCGTAGTGTCAATCAGCTGGGTTTGTTGACAAGCAGATACAATTCAAATATCGTATTTGCGGGAAAGAACCTTTAAAAGATATTATCAACTTCCTTGGTAGGACAATTCAGCCGTTGTACAAAGAAATTCAAAAACAATACAATTGCAATTTAAAAGTTTTTTTTTAATTTACTGATAATTATTTGCAAATTTAAAGTTCATAGCTGCACTTAGTTCTAACAGGCTATTTTTCTAAGTTCTTATAGTGTTTTTTCGTAGATTTTTGACTTAAGAAACGCTTAGCTCTGACAAGAGACACCCCAAAAGACTAACACCCGTTTTTTCTCCAGTGGGACTACCCCAGCACTTCCACTCTTCGGTCGTTTCCATATTAGGTGGTATTTTTAACTGTCCCGCCAGCTTGCAACTATTATCTAAACATAAATATTTTTTATGTCCACGTTCAAAAATAATTAATAATGTACAATTATGACTAACTATCTTTAAACATTTCCTAGTCTATTTTCTCCCACGCTCTTTTTATAATGTTAGCATTAAAATGTTTTTTATTTGACAAATCCCTGTTTGCCTCTCACTCTCTCTCATGGCTAACGAACAGTTTTCGTCGATTTGGGTACTAGGATTTTCAAGAGAAATTCGTGCCGAGGAAAGACGTTATTTTATCACAACTTTTATACCATTATAGTGAAGGAAAAATTTCCGACCCTTAAAAGTATGTAAATTCTTTATCAGCATCACCAGAAGAGACGATCTAGCCATGTCCGTCCGGAACTATATCATAAAAATCAGAATTGTGGCCAGAGAGTTTGAAGAGAGAAAATGAGGAAAGAAGAGAGAATGAGAGAAGTTTAATATTAGGTTGTTTGGTAATGACATACCGGTTTTTACATTCAAATTTCGCGCTTCGCTTGTGAAGTCAAATATAATCGTATCTGGCAATGCTGTATATCGTTTGAAAGGTATTGGCATCACCTTTAAAATGACATATAGTTTATATGAGCTTCCACGTTAAAACATTACAATCGATTGAAATGGAGTTCCCAAACGCAGAAATTCGGGCAATTTTGAAATTTTATTTCGCACAGGGAAAAACTGCCTCGGAATCTCGCAGACAGATTATTGCTGTCTTAGGAGATAACAAACTTTCGATTCAAACCGCCGAACAGTGGTTTAGGCGATTCCGAAGTGGCAATTTTGATACCGAAACACTCAAGCCTTCCGGACGACCAGTGACCGTTGATACGGATAAAATCATGGAAATAGTGGATCGAGATCGTCATGTGACGCAGAGGAGCTGCAACTAAGCACGGCATTTTAAGTCGAAAAATTTAACAAAAAAGCTCGATGTATGGGTGCCTCATGAGTTATCCCAAAAAAACCTTTTCGACCGTGTATCAATCTGCGAATCTTTGTTGCACCGTAATAAAGTCGACTGATTTCTGGATCGGTTAGTCACTGGTGATGAAAAATGGATCACATATGACAACATAAAGCGTAAAAGATCCTGGTCGAAGCACGGTGAATCGTCTTAAACGGTGGCAAAGCCAGGACTGACGGCTCAGAAGGTGTTGCTGAGTGTATGGTGGGATATCAGAGGAATTATCCATTATGAAGTGTTGCCCTATGGCCAAACCATCGATTCTGACCTCTACTGTGAACAACTGATGCGATTGAAAATTGCACTTGAACTGAAGCGGCCAGCCATGGTGAATCGTAAGGGCGTTGTGTTCCATCATGACAACGCCAGGCCCCATACATCTTTGGTGACGCGTCACAAGCTACGGGAGCTTGGTTGGGAAGTGTTAATGCATCCACCTTATAGTCCGGACATTGCCCCAAGCGATTACCATCTGTTTTTGGCCATGCAAAATTTTTTCGATGGACAAAAATTGAGTTCAAGGGAGGATTGTGAAAATCGAATCGCCGAGTTTTTTGCCAGTAGGGACAAGGACTTCTTTAGGAGAGGCATATACAAGTTACCACCAAAATGGCAAAAAAATCATCGAAGACAACGGTACATATAGCACTTAAATCGGACAATGCTAACTATGTTAAAATCGTCGTCAAAAATCAATAAAAAACCGGTATGTCATTATCAAACAACCTAATATTTGCGAAGCCTGAGAAAATGGTGCTCGCATGTTGCCCACCCTATCTATGGTCTCTTGCCCCTTTAACTCTGGAGATCCCTTTTAAGACCCTGCGATCGACGAGTCACAAGCGGTGTTAAAAAACAAATGGTTCATTTAGGTTCCATTATTTAATTCAGGAAATTCACAAAATTTCCAATATGTTTACACTCGAGGGCAACAATAAGCATTTAGGGTTCAGAAATAATGTCGCAATAATATATATCAGCAGTACAAATAATAGTAAGCAAAATTAAAAATGCAATAGGTATATGGATTTAAATAAAAAGAAGGATGATAATTAGAATTAGAGTTTCATTTCTATTAGCAAATATTAATTATGGTTACGCTTACTCTGGATAAAGTTAAATTAATTTTGTTTCTTCCAAGAAGAGTGTATTTAATGTCATAAAAACGTTGTGAAAGCGATTAAATATAGTAAATAAATCTCAAGGCAACTTGTCCATAGGCGAAAGATCGATCTCCCGGAGTTGGTGTGCTGGACAAAATGGAAAGCTTTTTGTAACACCGCAGGTTTATATTAACTGACTTTCAGGCGATATTTTTGGAAAACGATTTAAAGATACTTTTAGCTATTCTTTATCTCGACAATCTATTCGCACAAACACAAAAAAAATCCTTCCTTAAATATAAATTATAATTAATTTGTAACATATTGTTCTATTTAATAGTTATTTGTTCTGTTTTCAAAAAAAGGTTTCGCCCCTAGTGAATGAAAATCGTCCATAGAAACGAACGCAAAATGCAACGCCAAATCGACTTAGCTGTTTTTAGTAATATAGGCAGACAAATCGAAAAAGAATAAGCTGATGTTTCTTTAGCTTATTTTTTTTCAAATATAATTAGGTATCTGACCCCAAGTAGCTACTGCAATCGTAGCCAACCAAAACTGGCAAATCATTATCGTAAGATTTGTTGGCAACCCATTATAACGTTTCCCAAATAAATTGAGCTTTAGCCTTAAGGAAATATTGATCTTAAAAAATGCTATTGACGCTTAAAATTAAATTTTTAAAATTTGTTTTTTTTTCTCTTTTCCATTTTGACCAGTTTTGCCTTCTCCGTTTTAGAGGAAAAGCGCAAAAAACAACATTGAATTGCTGAAATTTCTAAAAGTTGATTTTGGAAAACAGCAGACCGAAATTCAGCGGTTCAGATGTTTAGATCTCCTAAATAATAAACTTGCTTGATAATTGATTGATATTAAAAAAGTTTTTCTTATTTTCAAATTGAAAAACAAAATTTGTTGGATATAAACTTCCTTCTAGGTCTTTCTAGAAAACTATTATTGAAATTACTTTTTTTAATTCCTTAAATCAAGGAGGAACTTAGTATTATTTTTAAGATTGTCTGTTACAAACGTTTAATATACATTAGTATACCCTTTACGTACCGTTCTGAAATAAGCAACTAACGATGGAACATTATTATTAACCAATCTGCAGTCAAAAGACTGATACCTGGATCGTTCCTGATAAAAAAAGGCCGATGAGACCAATTACAGTTGGCAATCGGACTAATACTATTCATTCCACCAAATAGCAGTTGTCCCTGCAGTATGTGCACGAGTGAGTCTTCAAAAACCTGCCGAGGATGTCGAAAATTGTTGGAAACCTACTTTATTCCTCGATCATATGGAAGCAAATATATTAGTGGTTTATTTATAAATTATTGCATTACAATTATAAATATAATATGAAGACAGCCTGTACATTTTCATGGTCAATAGCTATATGGAACGATTAAAACAACACACGAGAATCACCAGAATCAGGTCATATCGTTTGTGGCCGATTTCCTATTTCTTTTGAGTCTACTTGCATTTTAACCTCCTGAAGCATCCTTATAGATGTTTTATTAGGCTATTGTAGTATTTCTCTTCATTTAATCTTTGGAGCATTACTGGGAGCATTATTAAATGTGTTCGGAAAATTTTTACTGCAGCTCTACAATGAAATACTAGAGGAGACAATGACAGTATTTTGGCTTGGACTTTGGCCTTGCCTTCGGATTTGCAGATGCTTGCCCTTGCCTGGAATTCTATTTATGTAAAATGTTCTGATCTTTTTCTAACATTTTGGATGTAGTTCTGTCAAAGTAGTGCCCATCTCCAAAATATTTTCCTCCGCTCTTTCCTTTTCTTTTCCGGCAAATGTTTGCATAAGCCTTGGAGTTCGAGCGCAACAACTTTATATCAGGAGTCCCGTATTCCCTATTATAACCCGATTCTTGCATATTTCGACTGCTAGGCTTGCTCTGCTTCTCCACCATGCAAAAGCATCCAAGGCCTCACCCAACGTCTTCTTTGGCTTTGTGACAACTATCAGGTTTGTTTTTGCCAGCCTCACAAGTTTCCATTGATCGGCGTACGGCAGGGCAACAGTCTGCCTGGAAACATACTCCATTTGCTCCAGCTAAGTCCTCGAGACGTCCTCGCAGTTGACAGAGTATCTTGTTTTGCTTAGCCCGGACCTTGCCTGGGAAAGATGAGTTGCATTGCATGCCCGATAGCACGTCGTTTTGTCTGGAGTCAGTTCCATCCAGTCCCTGGGCTATTAGGCGTTCTAGATCTTTGAGCAGGTTGTCCCTCTCACCGGACGAAGCCGAGGCTATCTGGCGGAGCCGAAACTGAATTTTTGCATAGTGAGAAGAAATCGTGAAAAGAGCCTCCTGCAGCTGCTCCACGTCGTCCTCGAGCTGGCACTCGTAAGGAGTCTTAGCCCGACTGAACATGCGGCCTTCCGAGTCAAGCTCGGTGTAAAGTCGCTCATTTCCAGGCAATGAAGTCGACCACATATTTTGCTTGTCCGGATATAACGACCTCTTCCTTCGGTTGTCAATAACTAATAATAAAAATCATAAGCTCGATGTTATTTTTAGAGTTTTAGAGTTTACATTTAAAGCCCAGAACTTACTAAAGCTAAGGTTGCCTTTAAAAGGAACTTCCAAACTTGATGATAATTCCATAGAGAACCTGTGTGACGCAGACGCAATACAATATTGCCAGGAACACAAGGAACCTGAGAAGTGTATTCATAGGTGCAAGTTTAAATTATTTGCTTGTTGACCAAATGCTTACTAGAAATTTTGACTTGTCTAACACCCGAATGATTAAAGTTTTTTTTTACAGAAATACTTCTTAACGATGATTTTTTGAGTTTTTATTGCTCTTTTTTTCACGTAACTCAACAATATTGTTTTTCGAATTTTTGGTTCGTAAATAATTTTAATAAATAACAAGCTTTATTTTAAGTTTTATAAATAACGTTTGATTTTTTTGCTTTACTTTTAAAAATACGTTTTTTAAACTCCTATTTGTTCAGCGCAAAAATGATAAAGCATTCGACTTTACTATACCATTTTTTACTTGTTAAGAGGTGTTTTTGTTTGATATCAGAAGCTTTTATTCTTATTAATTAAAAAGTAGCTCAATACCACAACCATGACTTTGTTGTTGAGAAAATAAAAGCAAACAGTTCAGGGCTTTGATCCCAGCTGAACTCCACAATTTGTTTTGACGACGCGCGAAAGACCATATTTATACCCTTGCAGAGGGTATTATAATTTTGGTCAAAAGTGTGCAACGCAGTGATGGAGACATCTCCGACCCTATAAAGTATATATATTCTTGATCAGGATCACCTCCTGAGTTGATATAAGCATTTCCGTCTGTCCGTCTGTCTGTTTCTACGCGAACAAGTCTCTCAGTTTTAAAGATATCGAATTAAAACTTTGCACACATCTTTCTTTCATTTCCACGCAGTATATAAGGCGGAACGGCCAGGATCGACCGACTATATCCTATAGCTGCCATATAACTGAACGAGCGGAAATCTCATAACTTTATTGTTTTTAAAGTTAGGAAGTTGGAATTTTCTATGAGATTTATTTTGGCCAAAAAATCCGACCTACCAAATTTCAATTTACAGAATATTCTGCAAGGGTATATCAACTTCGGCTCCGCCCGAAGTTAGCTTTCCTTTCTTGTTTTTTATATCATTTGTTTATACTCTTGCAGATGATATTCTAATTTCAGTCAGTTTGCAACGCAGTGAAGAAGACATTTCTGACCCTATAAAGTATATATATTCTTGATCAGCATCATCAGGAGAGTCGATCTAGCCATTTCCGTCTGTCCGTCCGTCCGTTTCTACGCAAACTAGATAAAGTTTTATGGCTAATTTGTAAAATTTAGGGTTAATTATAATTCTTAACCAGGAAATAAAAGTACAAAAAAGTTCACCCACAGTTTAAGAAATATTTTTCTACATTTAAAAAATTGTTTTTAATTTGTATACAAATAGCTATAGCTATTTTTACCCTAGAGTTAAAAAAAACTCCGAGAAAAGCTTATTTCATAAAAGTAATTTCTTTTTTATTATTTATTATTTATTATTTGATTAGCGCACTGCAACTCAATTGGAAACTTAAGGCAACCAAGTTTGGGCACATCGAGATCACGTTCGATGTCTCTGGTTCGCATAAACCACGGAGCTCCAGATTTCCTTCGAAGTGTTTTTGCTTGCAAACCCCGGATTTTATTGAGGTTGGTTTTTGCAGCGACTTATAAATTTAGACCTTACAGCCAAGTGCGAACTTGTTGCGTGGTGCGAGAAGCCAAGTCACCCGAGGAACTTTGGTCCTGAAGGAGTGTTGGGTACAAGTAATGCCAAAGTTAGTTTTTTGTCCAAAGTGACACCGAGGTACTTGTATGCAGGAAGGGCTCTGTTTGGACTTCTGTTGAGGCTGACTCCAGGGCAGCTACTTTGGCAATTGGTAACGTTACATTGGCACATTTGTTTGCGTTTGCTGGAATGTTCCAGTTCATGGTGAAATGCGTCCAGATACTCTTGCAATGCAAATGTGGCAGCCAAGATACTTTTGCTTTTTGTCAGGATAGCAGTGTCATCGACGTAGGTAGCACGTCTTGTGCATCTACTTCAGTGATTGGAGTTTGTGTAGGCATATCTGAAGCATAAAACCTTGAGGAACTCCGGCAGATATCAGTTTAGTTGACGACTTGTACCCATCAGCAGATATGGAAAGTGCGTTCTTCCAGGAAGCTTTTCACGAGCTGGAACAGCTGCGACATAAAATGACTTTTGGCTTTATACAGGAGGCCAGGGTGACACTCTCTACACCCAAAAAAACAAAAAAAATATAGTCATAGAAACGAAACTATTGTTACATGAATTCTACACTATTCAGTATAAAAAAATTCTCAATAAGATGAGTATTAAATTAAAACTTCGTTAGTATTAAAATACAACTTTCAACTTGCTATCAATTTTATACTCCTGAGTATAAAATTTAAACTCATTCGGTATACTTATACCCATACTCCTCGTTTATTTTTCATACTTTTTAGTATAACAGAAATACTGTGCTACCGATATGTACATATTATACATTTCATATTATTTGGCTGCGAGCTGTGATATACCATACATTTTGCACCATCCCCATAAAAAGAAATCCGAATTTGTATTTATTTTTATTTTTATTCCTTTATTAAATTTAATATACATGTGTTTTAATAATTATATTTGTATATTTAGTTCTTACTTAGCTAAGAAAAAACCTATTGTATTTCAAAAAATGTAAAAAAAAAAATTGGTGTTAAAATGTACATGTAAATAAAGAAATTAATTTATGTTTTTGCATAATCTCCCAAAAGGTTGTGCATAAAGAAACGTATATCTTGATGACAAACATAACTTAACTATTTCCGTGGCAAGAATTTTTTTCACCTAAGTGATTTGCGCACGCGTATAGATACAAACATGTGAACATATATACATATGTACATACATACATACGCCTGTTGGCGGAGCACATACAAACATGCATACATACATATGTATATCTAAGACTGCGCAAATTGCTTGTAAACACCACTAGTTGATTGCGATTTTTATAAACCCGTTGACGGCAATAACGCACTAAAGCGACAAAAACCACTAAAATGTGGTAACGCGTTTTAAGTTCGAACAGTTTCATTTGTCCTAGTTTCACACCAGGGACAAGAATCAAAACTCCGGTTTAAATTTTAAACTACAGAGTATTGGCCTTATAATATGCGGTGTTGAATTACTACTACTGAGTATAGGTTTCATATTATTTGGTAATAAATTAATACTGACTTCCTGTGTACTGCCTGTAGTTTTTCTTGAAGCCAGGAGTATTAATTTTAAACTGAAAACTTATTTGTATGTGGTATAAAAATTACACCACATATTAGAATTGTAGACTCTTCGCTATAGAATTGACACTAAAAAGTATAGGCGTTATATTCTTAGATATTGACTTAATACGTATACTTTAATACTGTCGATAGTTTCTTATTAATACACGTTTATTAAAATTACACTTTCGTTTTTTTTTTGGGTGTACGGGAAGCACGCGCGACAGTGACTCTGTATCTCCCAAGTTGCGTAATTTTTAGGGACTCTATATATATATTCTTGATCAGGATCACCTCCTGAGTTGATATAAGCATGTCCGTCTGTCTATCCGTCTGTCTGTTTCTACGCGAACTAGTCTCTCAGTTTTAAAGATATCGAATTGAAACTTTGCACACATCTTTCTTTCATTTCCACGCAGTATATAAGGCGGAACGGCCAGGATCGACCGACTATATCCTATAGCTGCCATATAACTGAACGAGCGGAAATCTCATAACTTTATTGTTTTTAAAGTTAGGAAGTTGGGATTTTCTATGGGTTTTATATTTGGCCAATTAATCCGACCTACCAAATTTTATAGGGATCGGCCGACTATATCCTATAGCTGCCATATAACTGAACGATTGAAAATTCCATAACTTTGGTGTTTTTAAAGTTAGGAAGTTGGGATTTTTATAAGTATTAAGAATGCATCATATGAATAATTTTGGAGAATGTTATTTACAGAGTATTCTGCAAGGGTATATCAACTTCGGCTCCGCCCGAAGTTAGCTTTCCTTTCTTGTTTGTTTTGTTTTTACTTCGTGGACCAAAAGTTCGCCACTTGACAGAATTTTAACAGCCACAAAAGTGAAAACTAATTATACCCGTTACTCGTAGAGTAAAAGGGTATAATATATTCGTGCAAAAGTATGTAACAGGTGGAAGGAAGCGTTTCCGACCATATAAAGTATATATATTCTTGTTCAGGATCACTAGCCGAGTCGATCTAGCCATGTCCGTCTGTCCGTCTGTCCGTCTGTCTGTCCGTATGAACGCTGAGATCTCGGAAACTACAAAAGCTAGAAGATTGGCTTTTTGCATGTAGATTTTAGGAGTTCCTACGCAGCACAAGTTTGTTTCAAAATGGTGCCACGCCCCCTCTGACGCCCACAAGCCACAAGCTGTGGCTCAGTTTTGATGCTATTATGAAAATTTTTATTGATATGTATTTGTTTCGTCAATACCTATCGATTGGCCAAATAAAAGTTTGCCACGCCCACTCTAACGCCCAAAAACCCATTAAACGCTTAAGCCTGGCTAGCGCCTACATTTCCGCCTTTCATGGCTTATACAATAGCGCCATCTAACGGATGACTTTGGAACAGCTGGCCAAGGTGCTTAACAGAGTCAACGTTAATTCTCGATAAGGATTTCTATTAAAGGAAATTGCGATGGTTTTCATTTGGAGGTCTGAGTCAAACAATGGCGTATGTGTGTATGTATGTAAGCATTGCACTCAAAAACATTAACATAAACATAGCTGTTGGTGCAGGACAAAAGCTGCCTGCGCTAAAGAAGCGCTCGTGCTGATGCTCGTGCTGTAAAGCTGCCAGCTCTAAGAGATCGCCGAATTCAAATTGATAATTTGAACTGAGAAACGGGTATCTAATAGTCGAGGCACTCGACTATAGCGTTCTCACTTGTTTTTATCTTTAGTGGCCTACTTTCGGGGATATGCTTATGAAATCTTTGATCTAGAGTTTAAAGTGAATATTATATATAGTAACATACCCACACCCACATATCTGTCACATAAACATATTTACATTACGCATTTGTCACACCCAAAAATCATCGGCTCCCAAGAGTCGCCAATTAATATAAACATCCTCTTGAGTTATAAACAAATGAAAGAACCCCAAATTGTCGGCTCCCACGACTGACCAATTAATGTAAACATCCTCTTGCATTATAAACAAATGTCCCCAAACTCCAAAAAGCTTTTATCCCCCAATACTATAAAATTGCAGACGCAGCTCAAACCTAGATCGCTCTCATGCTCAGTGCTCTCATTTTGGACACTCTCAATTTATCAATAAAGTTCTTTCTCCCAATCGAAGGTTTGATAAGCGCCAGCTTAGTTTATAAGTTTGAGTTTTAAGTTGAATCTTGTAAGGAGCAGACCTATCTCTCCCAGTTCGCGTTTACACTATTTTGATAAAATAAAAATTATATTTTTTTCAAAGTGTTAAATCCCGAATTTGTTATTGGCGCAGCCGGTAGGATATAACTTTTCATACGGTTATATCCTTAAAGAACCCTAACATCGTTCGTCCCAGTGCAATTATAAACCAGCTATCGCAGTGTCGGTTTTGTGTCGCTAATATACGAACGGAAACCTAAATTTTTGCAACACGCTATCGTAGCTCAGGTTGCGAGGTTTTTTTTAATAAATCTTGACCCGTGTGACTGTCAAGTAACCAAAAAAAAAAAATTAAAAACAAATTTTTTTCAAAAACCCGTCTAATTGTAAAAGTAAGTGCCTTTGTTCGTAACACAAGGGTTACTAAAAAAAAACACCTTAGTTCTCCCCCACCAGTGGAAAGAGACAAGGTATAACAATTTAAAATCAAATTCATAATACAAAACTTTTAAAAATGTGAAAAATTTACAAAACTAAATAAAAAACCAAAAATGGCAGAACCAGTGCTATTATTGTCAGAAAACCATCTGAATCAAGCCCTGAACCAAATCAGGCAAGTGCCGCAATTTGGAGGCAGCACTGGCTGGAGTTGTACCCCACAACATGTATACGCCAGGCGAGCGTATTCTTCAGTGCGATTGAAATGCAGCTTCACGGAGATGCCCAGAGGATATCTCAACTATCAACAGCCAGATCCTGGAGGGACTTAAGGAACGCCCTCATCAACGAATATAAAACCCAGACGCCCTGCGAAGAACTACTAAGACGTCTGTATAACACCCCCTTTCCCGGTTGTATACGTAAGTTCGTTGAGGACATTGAGTCCAAATCTTTTATAATATTAAATAAATTACCTTTGGAAAATAACGCTTCAAATACAATTTTATACACAAATGCTCTTAATAACACTGTTAAAGATGTAATTATGAAAAAATTGCCAGATAGACTTTTTATGACATTGGCTAGGTATGATATTACTAACGCTAGTAAACTAAAATGTGTAGCACAACAAGAAGGTTGTTATGAAACATTTTATTCAGATCGAACAAAAAATTCACAAAATCAAAACCAAGATAAGAAAAATTATCAACCCCAACAAAATACTAATAAACAACAAAACTATAATTCCCAAAACCAATACAGACAACAAAATAATTTTTCCCCAAATCAATATAAACAGCAGGCTAGTACATCTCAAGGCGAACATAAGTCTAATTATAATAAAAATAACAGCGAAACTTTTTATGAAAACCACCCACTATATCAAGCAACAAAACAAGAATTCCAACAAAAATTAAATTATAATCAGGTTAGGAATCCTTTAAATTATCAATCACAACAAAATGGGGCTAATGCTCCTAATCGACCAGTAAAAAGAAATCGCGAAAGTACGAGTGGCCATATGAAAATGGATACAGAAAATTTTCATCAGCAAGCCTCGGACACCGAACAGGAAATAGAAACCCTTACATACGAATCATCATGAATAACCAAGAGTTCCGATGTGTTGTAGACACAGGCTCTTCTATTAATTTAATTAAAGAAAATTACTTTCATTTTCCAACGAAAAATACACTTCTTAATGTTCATACCATAAATGGTAATATTCAATTAAATAAATCCGTGTCCTACCATGCAAGTAAGCTTTGTCCGACCAAACAAACATTTTGGGTCCATAATTTTTCCGATAGATATGATATGCTCATAGGAAGAGAATATCTTGAAGCTTGTAACGCAATTATTAATTATAAATGAAAAACAGTTAATTTAAACGGTTATCAATTCGGAATGAGATTTAATTATAATGACTTCGAATATAAACAAGGAGAAGCAGAAATTGATTGCTGCGATCCCCCATTTTCAACAGATACACCTTTTAATTTTGCAATAAATAACGACTTGCAGGAAACCAATAAGTTTAGATTAGAACACCTTAATGACGAGGAAAAAGATAATCTTAAGAAAATTTTATATGAATTTAGCGACATACAGTACAAAGAAAGTGACAATTTGACTTTCACGAGTTCTATCAAGCATGTCATTCATACAAAAAATGAGCAACCGGTTTACAAAAAACCATACAAATATTCTCAAGCTTACGACCAAGAAGTTGATTCACAAATGAGAGATATGATAAAACAGGGAATAATCCGAAAGTCAAATTCCCCTTATTGCTCACCTATTTGGATAGTACCTAAGAAAGGTGATGCATCTGGAAAAAAAAGGTCTGTATCGTAATTGACTATCGTAATTTAAATGAAATTACGGTAGATGACAAATACCCTATCCCGGTCATGGATGAAATATTGGACAAACTTGGTAGATGCCAATATTTTACCACTATTGACCTCGCAAAAGGTTTTCACCAAATACAAATGGATGAAAATTCTATTCCAAAGACAGCTTTTAGCACCAAAAATGGTAATTACGAATATACTCGAATGCCCTTTGGATTGAAAAATGCCCCTGCTACCTTTCAAAGGTGCATGAACAATCTCCTAGAAGATTTGATCTACAAGGATTGTTTGGTCTACATGGACGATATTATCGTGTACTCCACTTCATTGGAGGAACATGTATTATCTTTGCGAAAGGTATTTGAAAAATTACGAGAAGCTAATCTTAAGCTTCAACTCGACAAATGCGAGTTTATGAAAAAGGAAACAGAATTCCTTGGACATATTATAACAACAACTGGTATAAAACCAAATCCGCTCAAAATAGAGGCAATAAAAAATTTCCCTATACCCAAATCCCCAAAACAAATAAAATCTTTTTAGGTCTTTGTGGATTTTATAGGAAATTTATCCCAAACTTTGCTAAAATAGCAAAGCCAATGACAGCAAAACTTAAAAAAGGCGTAACTTTAAATATAAAAGATAATGATTATGTACAAGCGTTTGAAAAACTTAAACTTTTAGTAATGTCCGATCCAATACGTATATACCCAAATTTCGAAAAACCATTTTCATTAACAACAGATGCAAGTAATATTGCTATAGGAGCAGTATTATCGCAAAATCATAAGCCAATCTGTTATGCCAGCAGAACTCTTAATGAACACGAAATTAATTATTCGGCAATAGAAAAAGAACTTTTAGCTATTGTCTGGGCCACTAAATATTTCAGGTCCTATCTTTTTGGCAGAAAATTTCAGATCCTAAGTGATCACAGGCCTCTAGTGTGGCTCAATAATATTAAAGAACCTAATATGAAATTACAACGCTGGAAAATCAAACTAAATGAGTTTGATTATGAAATAAAATATTTGCCTGGTAAAGAAAACCATGTGGCAGACGCCTTATCTAGAATAAGAATAGAGGAAGCCTATTTAGGAGAGACTTCTAGTAATGCAAATACAATAACAACAGTAGCTACAGTGCATAGTGCACCAGAAGATAACCAAAACCACATTTCAATAACAGAAAGACCACTCAATTATTATAACAAACAACTAGAATTTATAAGAGGAGACTCAAATGAAATCGAAGTAATAAATTATTTTCATAAAACAAAAATCATAATAACTTATAAAGAGATGACAATAGAATACGCAAAACAATTAATAATTAAATACTTTTCTAATAAGAAAAGCGTAATATATTTTCCAATTGAAACAGACTTTTTAATTTTTCAAAAGGCATACGTTGAAATTATTTCCCCAGAAAACTTAACTAAAACAATGAAAACTAATTGTAAATTAATAGATAGTAACACTAATGCAGAATTCAAAGAAATTATTATTAAAACACACAGAGAACTATTACATCCAGGAATAGAAAAACAAACAGCACTTTTTAAAGAAAAATATTATTTTCCCGATCACCAAAAATTAATTCAAAATTTTATTAATGAATGCGAAGTATGCAACATCGCAAAAACAGAACACAGAAATACTAAATTAGAATTCGAAATAATCCCAGAAATTTTTAATCCAAGAGAAAAATATGTAATCGATTTTTATATGATAGATAATAAACAATTTTTATCTTGTATAGACATTTATTCAAAATTCGCCACTTTAATAGAAGTCAACAGTCGAGATTGGTTAGAAGCAAAAAGAGCATTAACTAAAGTTTTCAATGAAATGAGTAAACCAAGCCAAATTAAAGCAGACAAAGATTCAGCTATCATGTGTGCGGCATTGCAACTTTGGTTAAAATCGGAAGACGTTGTTATTGATATAACAACAAGCAAAAATGGAATTTCTGATGTTGAGAGATTTCATAAAACAGTAAATGAAAAATTAAGAATCATAAACAGTGAAACAGACATAGAAAATAAACTAACAAAATTTGAAACTATTCTTTATGTCTATAATCATAAAACGAAACATAATACCACAGGCAGAACTCCCGCAGATATTTTTATTTTCGAACACCAAAATATAATACACAGTCAAATAAAATTTATAAAATAGAGAAACTAAATGAATCACGAAATAAATTTGTATTTAATACTAGATATCGACAAGCTCCACTAGTAAAATCAAAAACCACTAATCCGTTTAAAAAGACAGGAATAATCACAAAATTAGATGATAATCATTACGAAGAAGTTTACAGAGGAAGAAAAATAATACATTATAAGTCTAAATATAAGAAAACAAAGAAAATTAACGAAAATAAATACGATAATTCCAGATGCACGTCAAGTGAAAACCAAACCTAACTTGTTGATCAACACTATCAACATTCTATTAATTTTAATACATTTTACAAAACTTACCAATGGCCAAAATTTGGAAATCAATCCCGTTCAAGCAAAAAACGGTTATTTAATATTTAAAACAGGAACCTTGGACTTACCATCTAATTACGAATATCATTGTTTAACCGTCAACTTAACCAAAACTGAACTAACGTATACTAATTTAATTAAACAATCAGAAGAATTTTCAGGTTTAAAACAAGTTATATACTTAACAGAGAAATTAAACAGAGAAATGAATGGAATTAGAATTGCAAAACGTAGCAAAAGAGGTCATTTAAATTTTATAGGCACAACATACAAATATCTATTTGGAACATTAGATGAACAAGATAAAGAAGAATTAATAAATAAAATTGAAAATTTAGAAGAAAACACAATTCAAGTTAATGAACTTAATAAAGTAATAGATGCGGTAAACAAAGGTATTGAAACAATAAATCATTTAAGCTTGGTCAATGATGTAGATGAAAGGCTAGCATTACTTATTTTTAATCTACAAGAATTTACTGAATATATAGAGGACATAGAACTAGGAATGCAACTTACTAGACTAGGCATTTTTAACCCTAAATTACTTAAGCATGATACTTTAACACACGTTAATTCAGAAAAACTATTAATAATAAAAACCTCTACTTGGTTACAAGTCAATACTAATCAAATATTGATAATTTCTCATATCCCAAAAGACATTATAAAAACTTCAATATTCAAAATTTTGCCTTACCCAAATGAATTTAATGACATATTAACAGAACCTTTAGAAGACAAATATTATTTTCAAAACAATCAAATATTTTCATTTAACACAAAAGAAAGAGTTACAAATAAATGCATTATAGGAATATTAAACCAAGCCAATGCCGAATGTAAATACACAAAAATATATAAAAAACAAGAAAGGAAAGCTAACTTCGGGCGGAGCCGAAGTTGATATACCCTTGCAGAATATTCTGTAAATAATATTCTCCAAAATTATTCACATAATGCATTCTAAATACTCATAAAAATCGCAACTTCCTAACTTTAAAATCACCAAAGTTATGGCATTTTCAATCGTTCAGTTATATGGCAGCTATGGGATATAGACGGCCGATCCCTATAAAATTTGGTAGGTTTGATTGATTGGCCAAATATAAAACTCATAGAAAATCCCAACTTCCTAACTTTAAAAACACCAAAGTTATGGTATTTCATATCGTTATATGGGAGCTATAGGATATAGTCGGCCGATCCTTATGAAATTTGGTAGGTCAATTGATTGGCCAAATCAAAAAGCCATAGAAAATCCCAACTTCCTAACTTTACAAACAGCAGAGTTATGGCATTTCCTATCGTTCAGTTATATGGCAGCTATAGGATATAGTCGACCGATCCCGGCCGTTCCGACTTATATACTACGTGCAAAGGAAAGAAGGGTGTGTGCAAAGTTTCAATTCGATAGCTTTAAAACTGAGAGACTAGTTCGCGTAGAAACAGACAGACGGACAGACGGACATGGCTATATCAACTCAGGAGGTGATCCTGATCAAGAATATATATACTTTATAGGGTCGGAGATGTCTCCTTCACTGCGTTGCACACTTTTGACCAAAATTATAATACCCTCTGCAAGGGTATAAAAATATGAAACAAATTATATAGAGCCAAATATTATAATTATTTGGAATTTACCGAAAACTATTTTAAACCAAACTTGTATAAATCAAGCAATAGTTGTCGAAGGAAATAAAATCGTAAAAGCATTTAATTGTTCTGTACAAATCGAGGAAAATCTAATAACAAATACTATAATGGATTACACACAAACTATTTATGTAAACAATAATGTAACAATGATAGAACCACTGTCAATAATTGAAGCAAAAGATATAATAAGAATACATACATACAAGAAAAAATAACACATTTCAAATTATAATACTTACTATCTTAATTGTAATAATTATAATTTTAATTCTTTACATCATTTATAAATTTAAGAGTATTCCGAAAAACATTGTAATTAAATATAAAAATCAAAACAAAAACAATACTAAAAACTGAGAAAATCTAACAGAGTTAAACAATATTTCACCAAATGAAAATACCCTACAATTAAACGAAAATACTACACAAACTAATATACCCACTCATATATACCCTAATATATCCGCCTGAGGACAGGCTCTTTTCTAATGGATGGGGAAGTAACATACCCACACCCACATATCTGTCACATAAACATATTTACATTACGCATTTGTCACACCCAAATATCATCGGCTCCCAAGAGTCGCCAATTAATATAAACATCCTCTTGAGTTATAAACAAATGAAAGAACCCCAAATTGTCGGCTCCCACGACTGACCAATTAATGTAAACATCCTCTTGCATTATAAACAAATGTCCCCAAACTCCAAAAAGCTTTTATCCCCCACTACTGTAAAATTGCAGACGCAGCTCAAACCTAGATCGCTCTCATGCTCAGTGCTCTCATTTTGGACACTCTCAATTTATCAATAAAGTTTTTTCTCCCAATCGAAGGTTTGATAAGCGCCAGCTTAGTTTATAAGTTTGAGTTTTAAGTTGAATCTTGTAAGGAGCAGACCTACATATATCTCCCAGTTCGCGTTTACACTATTTTGATAAATAAAAATTATATTTTTTTCAAAGTGTTAAATCCCGAATTTTTTATTATATATATATTAAATTATATTATTTAAAAAAAAAACGGAAGTCAGAATTAAGAAAATTAAGAAGGTAACATTTAAACTTAGTCCGGATTTTTCCATTGTTGTCTACTTAGCTAAAAAAGTATGTATGTGTTTTTTTTTGGCACAAAGGTTTTTTTGTTGATTTGACTTTTGCGTATTTATTATTTTGGGGCACGCCTTCAGAAACTGAATCAAGGTCAGCTTTAAGAAAATTATTGTGTTTTACTTCCTTTAAACGAAATTCGTATTATATCCTTTTAATAACAATGTTTTGCTTTTTCGCACATTTTTACAAAAGAAGGTCAGAGCCACTAGAGATGAACAAAAATCGATGTTGTTCCAGAATATTAAACTCGAAAAAACCTTACCGATGTCTTTAAGCCGAATTAAATTGCCACATTTGCATCAATTTATGTTATTTATAGAATAATTTTATTTGAATAACATAAATGGATACAAACGTGGCAATGGGATTCGGGTTCAATGCACCGTTATTGCAAGTTTCCTGTGCTAAATCCGTGCAGCTATAGAAGAAATTATTATATGTGCCGACATTACCCTGCCCACACACGCAATAATAAACCAACAATGTTTGTATTTTTCAAATCCACTTTTCTGCAGCCTTGAACCTTACCATTAACCAGTTCTCCACAAGGCAACAAACATGGATTTCACAAAACGTAGGTATTAATTCACGTTCCCTTTCCAGGTCGACGAACCTCCACCAGCCAGATTATGGGCACTTCAGTATGAAATACTAGGAATCAGCGAATCACCTTCGAAGCCATGTATATCTCTGGCTGCCCCTTAAAAGGACACGGTTCAAAAAGTTTCTAAGTCGGTTACATTGTCCTTGCCGGCCTTTCATCCTCATTAATTGATAAATAAACATGTGTGACGAAAATAAACGAAGTAAATAGCCTATATAAACAAATACTAAAAGAGAGCAACAAATTAAACAAAATTGAAAATACAAATTTAAAAAAATATGGTTTACGTCATCTTTCCCACCATTTCGTGTCGTTGTCATTTACTTTTGAATTCATAAAATAAGATTTTACCAGCACTACTCCCTGGAAACTGGCTTTACATTCCTACACCCAAAAAAACCGAAAGTATAATTTTAATAAAGGTGTATTAAAAAGAAACTATCGTAACTATGTGTATTAATTCAATACCTAAGAATATAACCCTAGCCCAAAGATTAAAATTTAATTTAATCCTTTGGCGTGCGCATTTAAAAAATGGAGGGGAAAACTCAAAAAACCCGCAAAAGTCGATTGCAGGAGTTCACATGGGGGGCAAAATAATATTAATACTATCTGGGGTGCCCCTTGCTAGAGCAAAATGTTTCTTAGGTCAAAAATGTACGAAAAAAACACAATAAAAGTGCAGCTATGGACTTTAAATTAGCAAATAATTATCAGTAAATTAAAAAAAAAAACAAAATAAAACTTTGTTTTTTTGGTCACACTGGAAATATTAAACTTTTTACGCTAGCGTTCTCATTTGTCGATCTGAGTACTAGGCTTTGATCAGAATTAAGTGTGCTACGGTCGTACTGTCAATCAGCTGGGTTTGTTGACAAGCAGTTAAAATTTTTTGATTTTTTCTCTTCATTTTTTAAATGTTCAGTGAGAAGCGCACACCAAAAGATCAAATTTTTTATTCTTTTCTCTAGGGTTCACCCAAAGTTCATTTCAGCAGGCTGGCAACCCTATGCAATTTTCTGGTATTTTGATCGTCGATCTGAGTACCGAAATGAAAAAAAGCCTGACGAAACTTGTACGCCAGCTGCCTCTCGCTTTCCCTCATGACTGGCGGACAGTTTTCGTCGATCTGAGTACTAGGCTTAAGTAAATATGTTTTCGGAAAAACATTTTTACGGTGATACCGTCTAAATATATAAACAACACCTCTTTAAAACCCGCTGCACTAGAACCAAACAGAACAGTGACTGCCTCTACAGTTAGCACCCAAGTATCTCCTCCTAATTTTCCTAAAATCTCATATAGTTTTCATGTTCATCCGCTTACAAATGACGCAACGCGGCATTTGCTCCCATCCATCCCATTCGGCAATCCCTCAAGGGCTTGCAGTGGTATCCTGGTTGTCCAAATCTGGGCTCGTGAATGGGCTGGGATTGAGGAACCTCAAAGCTGGGGGAGGTTGGGGTATGGGCACGGCAAATCAATTGCTCGCAACACGGCTAAATCTTTTGGATACACGAAATTTGGTTAGTGTGTTCTACTCTGGCGCCCTGTGGCGCAACTGTGCAGGGATAGTAATAGACGCGGACATAGAAATGGACGCAAATGCAGGGATAAGGATTGATGAAGCGGTGGGCAAAGGATCGGGTGTTGGGCAATACTGGCATTGATTACAACGGGCAATTTTTCAGCTTGTTGCACAGCTCGCGTGTTAACGTTGCATGCCACAACCTAACCAGCCACATCCTAGAGACACGGCATTATTTTTCGAACAAAATTCGAGTGTCAATAATTTGCCAACAAGACCATCTTACAATATTAAATCGGCAATTTACTCTTTACTTATTGAACAAGAAAATTAAATTTGTTTATGGTACCATTTTGCTTTAAGTGTATTGTAGGTATTTCGTTCATCGCGGACTCATTTTACTAGTAATAGAACGTTATTTGTCTTTTACAAACACAATATAAGGATTGTACAGAGTGTGTAAAATCTGAACAACTGTCCCCATAAATGGCACCGTATAAGTACACAGAAAAAAACCGAAATTAGTTTTATTGTTTTTAGGTTTTTAACAATTTCCGTCAGTGACAATTGAGCCGGTTAAGGGGTCATCCCGTGTGTAATATTAAAAAAGTATCTATAACACATGTAGAGATGTGTTAAAAGCAATTTTTAAAAAGTCGACGTCGTCAGAAAGCTATCGTACCGAAATTGAGCTTTCTAACGCGTCTTTCTTGAAATTTTTTTTAGATACTGCCGACTATGATATCTCAAAAACGGTTTGAGCGATATCGCTCAAACGTAAAGAGCTTTTTTAGCACATGTGTGACTATGGCCCAAATTAAATGAAAAATGTAAAGTAGTTTTTTACACGACATTATAGATTATCCCTAAAGATTATAAAATGAAAGACCGATTTTTAAGGGGATACGGCCACAGCCCAAACCGTAAGAGCTACTACAAATTCTGCAAGCAAAAGCAAAAATGTTTCCAAGTTAAATATTAATCTTAAGATTCGAACTTTTGACCAAATACGTATGTACATATGTATATTTGGATATGTTTTGATTAGCTTATATGTACATACATGTACATACATACAATGTGTGTGCATGTTTCTATTCGAAAGTAGATAATGTTCTTAAATACAAATAAAATGATTTTTTATACCCGTTACTCAGCTTTCAAAGGAAACAGTAACAGGAATTGATAGTTATCCTCTGTATCGAAGAAGGGCTTCAGATGATGGTGGCTTTTCTGTAGAAAAGAATGGTAATATTTTAGACAACCGTTGGGTTGTGCCATATAATTCAGTACTATTACGTGCAATGGAAGCACACATAAATGTTGAAGCCTGCAGTTCAGTTAAGTCTATAAAATACGTATGCAAATATGTCAATAAAGGCAGCGATCAGGCTTCATTTTCCCTTGAAGACCGACGAAATGAAGTTAAAACGTATGAAAATGGAAGATATATAAGCAGTTCGGAAGCCGTGTGGAGAATCCTGGCATTCCCTATACACGAACGATTTCCAGCAGTTATGCAATTGTCTATACATTTAGAAAATGGGCAGCGTGTGTACTTTAATCCCAATGATCCGAATTAACTAGCGAAGAAGATAAACACTCCTTCGAATACTACACTTCTCGCTTTCTTTGAACTTTGTAAAATTGATGATTTCGCCAAAACTCTTTTATATGTTGAAGTTCCATCCTATTACACATGGAACAATACAAAGTTTCTTAGAAGAAAACGAGGCAGTGACTTACCTCATTTTTCTGGAGTTAAAAAGGATTCACCTTTGGGCAGAGTTTATACAGTTCACCCACATAACAGTGAATGTTATTTTCTTAGACTTTTACTCCATGAGGTACGAGGTCCAACTTCATTTTCTTTTTATACCCTTGCAGAGGGTATTATAATTTTGGTCAGAAGTTTGTAACGCAGTGAAGGAGACGTTTCCGACCCCATAAAGTATATATATTCTTGATCAGGATCAATAGGGGAGTCGATATAGCCATGTCCGTCTGTCCGTCTGTTTCAATACCGTTTGCGAGCTCAGTTTAAAAGCTAGCAATCTGAAACTTTCACAATCGTCCTAAAACATGTGTACGCAGATCAAGTTTAAAAATCGCCCCGATCGGACGTCTATATCCTATAGCTCCCATAGGAACAATTGGATATATCTTGCAAGAATTTATGATATTTCGCGCAGTGTAAAAGCTATTGACATTAATCTTTCCAAATCGTATTTTTTTATGCATACCTTGATCAGGGTAAAAGCGCGTGGCGATCGGACGTCTATATACTATAGCTCCCATAGGAACAATAGGGTAAAATCGGTTAAAATTTAATGATTTTTAGGATATTTCGCACAGTGTAAAAGCTATTGACATAAATCTTTCCAAATCTTATTTTTTTATGCGTACCTTGATCAGGGTAAAAGCGCGTGACGATCGGACGTCTATATCCTATAGCTCCCATAGGAACAATAGGGTAAAATCGGTTAAAATTTAATGATTTTTAGGATATTTCGCGCAGTGTAAAAGCTATTGACATAAATCTTTCCAAATCTTATTTTTTTATGCGTACCTTGATCAGGGTAAAAGCGCGTGACGATCGGACGTCTATATCCTATTGCTCCCATAGGAACAATAGGGTAAAATCGTTTAAAATTTAATGATTTTTAGGATATTTCGCGCAGTGTAAAAGCTATTGACATAAATCTTTTCAAATCTTATTTTTTTATGCGTACCTTGATCAGGGTAAAAGCGCGTGACGATCGGACGTCTATATCCTATAGCTCCCATAGGAACAATAGGGTAAAATCGGTCCAAATTTGATGTTTTTCAGAATATTTTATACATTTCTTATTCTTTTCGCTACTTTTTCAATTTTAGCAATTTCGGCTAAGTCTGCAAGGGTATTAAAACTTCGGCTTGCCGAAGTTAGCTTCCGTCCTCGTTTCAAATCGTATTTTTTATGCATTCCTTCATCAAGGTAAAAGCGCGTGCTGATCGGACGTCTATATCCTATAGCTCCCATAGGAACAAGACGGTGAAATCGGTCAAAATTTCATGTTTTTTAGAATATTTCGCGCAGTGTATAAGCTATTGACATACATTTTTCCAAGTCTTATTTATTTACGCATACCTTGATCAGGGTAAAAGCGCTTGCCGATTGGACGTCTATATCGTATAGCTTCCGTAGGAAAAATTGTTAAAGGCTGCGAAAATATCCCTTTTTGCCCTATTTGTATATAACAATTTTGCAGTATAAAAGCTATTGGAATGAAACTATGCAATTTATTTAATTTATTTATGTATACCTTGCTCAGGGTAAAAGTTGCTGCCAATTAGACAAGTACATACTACAGCCGCTATTTAAAAATGAAATTAATTACGTATAGCTAATCTTTTTATTCCCTTGCAGAGGGTATTATAATTTTGGTCAGAAGTTTGTAACGCAGTGAAGGAGACGTTTCCGACCCTATAAAGTATATATATTCTTGATCAGGATCAATAGGGGACTCGATATAGCCATGTCCGTCTGTCCGTCAGTTTACACTAAACAATTTTAGCAATTTCGGCTAAGTCTGCAAGGGTATTAAAACTTCGGCTTGCCGAAGTTAGCTTCCGTCCTCGTTAAAAACTGTAAATGGCGTAATATACAGTACGTTTCAATTAGCTTGCAAAGCATTGGGCTTTCTTGAGGATGATAGTCATTGGGACAAAACTTTGGCAGAAGCTAGCGTTTGTCAAGTTCCAAAAAACTTACGTGATCTCTTTGGAATTATGTTAGTTTTTTGTCAACTCTCGGATCCTTTAGGTCTTTGGAATAAGTACAAGACTTTCTTATCGGAAGATATACTTCATTCATTACAAATGCCCGTAAACTCTGACATTAATGACGAAATTATGGAAAGAGTCTATAACAAATGTCTAATAAGCATTGAACATTTTGTATTGTCTATCGGTGAAACATGTCTTGAAGAATATGGTCTTCCTCAACCAATAATTCCTGAAGACGAATTGGAAGAAAATAATACCGATTATCTAAGAGAAATATGTTATGAAAGTAACAACACTCTCCTTACCAACAACGAAAATTTGCTTACAGACGAGCAAAAAGTCGTATACAATACAATTTTACAAAGCGTTGGGGCTGAGATGGGTGAAATATTTTTTTTGGATGCACCTGGAGGGACAGGTAAAACCTTCTTGACAAACTTATTGTTGGCAAAAGTTCGAAGTTAAAAAAAAATAGCCCTAGCTGTAGCATCTTCCGGTATAGCTGCTACCCTGCTCAATGGAGGTCGAACTGTTCATTCTACATTTAAACTTCCTTTGGATTTAGTTAATTTAGAAACACCTCATTGCTCTATTTCAAAGAAATGTAATATGGCTGCGGTGTTTAAAGATTGTAAGTTAATTGTTTGGGATGAGTGCACAATGTCACATAAAGGTGGGCTTGAAGCCATAAATAGAACCCTGCAAGATATTAATGAGAATACTATGTTGATGGGTGGTATTATAGTCCCTCTAGCTGGAGACTTTCGCCAAACCCTTCCTGTTGTGCCAAGAGGTACAAGAGCTGACGAAATAAAGGCCTGTTTAAAATCTTCATTTTTATGGCCACAGATAAAAAAACTAGCACTCACGAAAAATATGCGAGTGCACTTAAAAGGAGACAGTTCTGCAGGAATTTTTGCTGAAACTCTTTTAAAAATTGGGAATGGCGTCCATCCAACAGTTGATGGAAAAATAGTTATAACATCACGCTTAGGAAATGTAGTCAAAAACGTTGAAGACCTTACATCCAAAATATTTCCTGACATTTCTAACATATCATGTAAAAGCTTAGATTGGCTATCTGAGCGCGCCATTTTGACAACGAAAAATGAAAGAGCAACCACTATTAATAATTTATTGCTAAACTCATTTGATGGTTTAGAAGTCTCCTATAAATCGGTCGACTCTGTTCCTGATGCTGATAATGCTGTTCATTACCCTGTTGAATTTTTAAATTCTTTGAATCCTCCAGGAATTCCTCAGCATAATCTGTCTCTTAGGATTGGAGCACCCGTAATGATTATTGCGAAATTTAAGTCCCCCGAAGTTATGCAATGGGACACGATTGCAGATAAAAGGTCTACATAAGAATGTAATCGAAGCAACAGTATTTACGGGGTGCGCGAAGGGGGAAACAGTGTTTATACCCAGGATCCCATTAATACCATCCAGTCTGCCGTTTCAGTTTAAAAGGCTACAATTCCCTCTAAAAAAGTTTGCTTTGCAATAACTATAAATAAATCGCAGGGGCAAACTTTGAAGCTGGCTGGACTAGATCTTAGAGAAGATTGCTTCTCTCATGGACAATTTTATGTCGCATGCTCTAGAGTTAGCTCTGCCAGTAGCCTTATTATTCTCGCTCCTGCAGGATCTTCTAAAAATGTTGTTTACGCAGAGGTTTTAAAGTAATCATATTAATTAACATTATTAAACCTAGAAAGTTTCAGTGGAATAGGTCTAATTGGAGATACCACATTAAAAAAAAGCGCCAATTTCTCTACCTCAGGGGTGGTGTGGAAATGGGAAAGTCTTGAAAACCGTACTCAAAACTAATTTTAAGCGAACGAAGTCGCGCCGGGTACAGCTAGTTTATATATATATTCAACAAGAAAGGAAAGCCAACTTCGGGCGGAGCCGAAGTTGATATACCCTTGCAGAATATTCTTTAAATAATATTCTCCAAAACTATTCATATAATGCATTCTAAATACTCATAAAAATCCCAACGTCCTAACTTTAAAAACACCAAAGTTTTGGCAATTTCAATCGTTCAGTTTTATGGCAGCTATAGGATATAGTCGGCCGATCCCCATAAAATTTGGTAGGTCGGATTAATTAATATAAAACCCATAGAAAATCCCAACTTTCTAACTCTAAAAACACCAAAGTTATGATATTTCCTATCGTTATATGGGAGCTATAGGATATAGTCGGCCGATCCTTATGAAATTTGGTAGGTCGAATTGATTGGCCAAATAAAGAAGCCATTGAAAATCCCAACTTCCTAACTTTACAAACAGCAGAGTTATGGCATTTCCTATCGTTCCTATGGCAGCTATAGGATATAGTCGGCCGATCCCGGCCGTTCCGACTTATATACTGCGTGCAAAGGAAAGAAGGGTGTGTGCAAAGTTTCAATTCGATAGCTTTAAAACTGAGAGACTAGTTTGCGTAGAAACAGACAGACGGACATGGCTATATCAACTCAGGAGGTGATCCTGATCAAGAATATATATACTTTATAGGGTCGGAGATGTCTCCTTCACTGCGTTGCACACTTTTGACCAAAATTATAATACCCTCTGCAAGGGTATAAAAATCAAAAAATATCGCCGGATCCGGCTCGTTCCGACTTATATATTACCCGCAATATAAAGACGACTTTTGTGAAAGTTTTAAGCAGATAGCTTAAAACTGAGGGACTAGTTTGCGAAGAAACGGACAGACGGACGGACAGAGGGATATGGTCAGATCAACTCTCCTGTGTCGGACATGTTTCCTTCACTGCGTTGCAAACTTGTGACTGAAATTATAATACCTTCTGCAAGGGTATAAAAAGGCAAAAATAATTTATAAATGAATTAAGTATTAAAATTTGTGATTAATTTTTTTATGCATAAAGTTTCAAGAATTGTGTGTTTAAATTTTAGATTGATCTGAGTAAAACTTTAGAAGTTCTAAGCAATTGAATGAGAAAAATAGCACGTTTTATATTTAAAACGTTCTCCTAAAAAGGTGGCGTTTTCAATCGTTTAAAATTTTGAACAGTACTTCTTTACTAAATTCTGCAGGTAAAGCTCTTGACTTTATTTGTTTTTGGGAAAATGTATTATTTGTTGGCTTGCAAGTTTCTTTAAAAATCGAAAAAAATCGCCTTCATCCGTGGGAATTAAAGTCGTTTAAGTTGAAACAATTTCGTTGTTAAAAAAAAAGATTTTAATCATCGCCAAAAGTGATGGATTCGTAGCGCAGTGGTAGCGAATTAAAATTTTACATAATCTTAAATATAGGCTATAGCTTTTTTTAAAATCATTACATAATTTCATTTAATGTTCTACACATACTATAAAATTAACAAAAAAATTTGTTTAATTTAGAAGATTTTACGAAAACTATAGTGTGTTTTTGATCTTAATTTAATTACCAAGATTTCTTATTTAAAAACAAGAGAGAACGCTATAGTCGGGTGCCCCGACTATCAGATATCCGTTACTCAGGTAAAAGGAGTGCGAGGGAGATGGAGATAGAAACTTTGATCACGCATAACTTTTAAACGAATGGTCCGATTTGAAAAATTTCTTCTACATTTCGATAGGTATTGATAAACACAATAAAACTGCATTTTTACTTTTCCGAAATATTTAAATTTATATTTAAATAAAATCGTATATAAGCGATTGTGGGCGTTAAAGGGGGCGTGGCACCTTTTTGAAACAAACTTGCGCTGCGTAGGAACTCCTAAAAGCTGCATGCAAAATGCCAATCTTCTAGCTTTTATAGTTTCCGAGATCTCAGCGTTCATACGGACGGACAGACGGACAGACGGACATGGCTAGATCGACTCGGCTAGTGATCCTGAACAAGAATATATATACTTTATAGGGTCGGAAACGCTTCCTTCTACCTGTTACATACTTTTGCACGAATATAATATACCCTTTTACTCTACGAGTAACGGGTATAAAAATCGTTACTTGTAAAGTTTATTGCATTCATTCAAATATTTATAAATTGTATAAAAAGACCCGATAAATAGCCTAGAAGATCTACACTCATAGCAAAATTAACCCTAAAAACAAGAAATTCGCCTTATTTTTGTCTTCAAAGGCATCGCACCTTAAATTTTAGGGTAAAATTTTCCAAAATTAAGGGCGTTCCTTTCTAAAATCTAAGGCAAAGGGCCCTAAAAACAAGAACAAGTTTTCTAAAAAATAGAAAAATATTTCTTAAAATTAGGGCATCTAACCATAAATTTTAGGGTTTTTTTTCTAAAAATTAGAAAAAATGCGCCTACATTCATCATTATGTAATTTTTCATTCAGGATTTATGTATGTATGTGTATACATATGTACGTATATGATTTAAGCACTTCGCTTTTCATTTAGAAAAGTCACAAAGTTTGTATTAGTAATGCACACTAATGAATTGCCAATATCGATTTTCAACTATAATTCTGTGGGGAAAGAGAGAGGAATTAGTACAATAATGATTTATTTCAGTTTTTACAAGTAAAATCCGAAAAAACTTATAATTTTATTCGTCCGCCGGTGGGATTCGAACCCAGGTCTCCCGCGCGTGAGCTCGAAGACATTGAATGGAGCCACGATCGCGCGCGAAGAACGCGCGGCAAACCAAAGACTATATGATGGGGCGTTTGCGAAGAATATTAGTTTAAAAAAGTTTTTAGAACTAGTTAAGTCGCAACTGTGAAAGTCGAAATATTTAAAATAAATTTTCTAAGATGATATTTCATATTTCAAAAAATATTTAAATTACTTTTCAATAAAGGGTAAAACCTTTAGTCGTTCTAAGCATTACTTCTCATCTATGTTTATACACAAGTAAAAAAAAAGAAAAAAAGAAAGATGTCGGCAGCTGAAATTGAACTTGCGGTGCTTAGATTTTTGGTCAGACATTCTAACCCCTAGGCTACTCGGACAGGGTTAGAACAATTTTATGGGCATTTTAGAAAATAATTCCTATGTTATAGAAAATATTTCTATATCTTGGGATTAATTTTTATTTTTTAGAAAATATTTCAATATTTAAGAAAATATTTCTATATTTAAGAAAGCGTTTCTATTTTTTAGGGTTATCAAATTTTTAGGGTTAATTTGAAAAAATTTTTCTAGTTTTTAAGGTAAATAATTTTTTAGGGCAGAATTCCTAATTTTAAGAAAAAAATTTCGAAAAACAAGTGCCATTTTTACTAAAATATAGAAATTCTTTCTTGGATTTAAGGCGAGTTAAATTTATGGCGACAATTTCTACATTTGAGAAACAATTTCTTGATTCAAGAAAAGTTTTCTTGTTTTGAGAAAAAAATTCCTTGAAAGTAGAAATCTTTTCTTGGATTTAGAACAAAATAAAGTTTTAAGGCGAATTTCTAAAATTTAGGGTTAATTTTGCTATGAGTGTAGTTATGCCCGTATGAACCAGTATTCTCTTTTGTAGAAACGGTATTCACCTAAAGTTCTATGTTTTATAGTTCAATCATTGATTTGTTCCCCTGAGAGAAACGTCTAAGCAACTAGTTACGATAAATAAACAAAACAAGAAAGGAAAGCTAACTTCGGGCGGAGCCGAAGTTGATATACCCTTACAGGTCGGATTAGTTAGACAAATATAACTAACCTAAATATATAAAATCCCAACTTTCTAACTTAACAAACACCAAAGTTATGACATTTCCGATCAATCAGTTATATGACAGCTATAGGATATAGTCGGCCGATCCCGGTCGTTCCGATTTATATACTGCGTCCAAAGGAAATAAGGGTGTGTGCAAAGTTTCAATTCGATATCTTTAAAACTGAGAGACTAGTTCGCGTAGAAACAGACAGACGGACAGACAGACGGACATGCTTATATCAACTCAGGAGGTGATCCTGATCAAGAATATATATACTTTATAGGGTCGGAGATTTCTCCTTCACTGCGTTGCACACTTTTGACCAAAATTATGATAACTGAACGATATAAAATGCCATAACTTTGGTGTTTTTAAAGTTAGGAAGTTGGGATTTTTATGAGTATGAGAGTATGATGTATTCGTTAAAAATTATGAAATTGTTAAAATTTGGGATATGCCCATCTATTGCATTGCAATATGTACAATATGTATATTGACCAAAACAGACCGCCTACAAGGGCCTAAGGCACTGCTTTTTAAAATTAAGTCAATTACTGTGCAATAGAATATGAAAAACTATAATTTTGTAAAATGCATTCAAAAAGTGTTTTAGTTCATCCAAATGCCTGATTAGTTATTACAAAATTCATGAAAAACTGGCCGTATTTCGGCGCTCAATAAATAACAGCAAATAGCTGGCCGGTTTTGACTGCATAGCTTTGGACCTGCGAAGAGTGGGGACAATCGGATAACAGTATTACTTAAGCAGTGCTTTGTGTCCTGTGAATATTTATCGCGGGCCGCTGAGTGCTGAGGTCCTGACTCGCAGGTCCTGCCCCGCGGAGTCTGCACTCCGTCCGCAGAAACCCCGGCCGTAAATCGCGCAGCGTGGCCTGCCCTGCCGGAATAACGTCAGCTGTCAGCAGTTTGCGGCCTTAAAATGAGGAGCTTAAAGAGTGAGAGGCGCGGCGGAAGAGGACGGGTGCCGAGTCGCTCTCTCCTGGAATCTTTATGGCAAGCTCGGCAACTGGAAGCTGGCTCGTTTAGTTTATAGCTGGCCTTTAAGAGAGCGCTTTGTTTACTTAAGAGCAGAAGCACAATTGGCAGCTGTTGTGACGTTGGGGGACTCCCGTCCGAACTGAGCTGCAAGCAGTGGCCGGCGAGGAGAGCCTCGAGGGGGAATTTCGCTGGTCCGCATAGGGGCCCACACGAGCCCACGGAGCTCTAAACTTTCCAGTGAAACTAGTCCAGTCTACTGCATGTGCAGAGGGAAGAGAGCAGAGAGCAAAGAGCAAAGAGCAGAGAGCAGAGAGGGCCCCTATGCACTTCGGCAAGTGCACTTTCAAATATTTTCCGTGTTCGCAGGACTCTTCGACAGTTTGGGACAATATTGACGGCTTAATGCTCCTCAATATGCACACCAAGTTTTCGGGAAGTATACTGAATTCGGGTCTGCATGGGACCGGCTCCTTTTCCGGCCGTTTTTCCGCCCGCTTCTCTGACTCCGCTTCCGGCCTCACGTGTCGCTCGGCTCCCGTTGGAAGACTGCTTGCCTGGCTTTCCGCCCGATCCCGACATTGGATTCGATTCCGATTCCCGACCACCGGTGCAGCCGTGCATTTTTCGTCCTCCGGCGGTTGCGTTCAGTTGCAAACGGACGATTCAGGCGCAGAGTTCAAGGCTTACTCGTGAGAAAAGCGGAAGCTGCGGTCCAGCGTAAATAGACGGTGTCCTTTGAACGCGGTAAGTCCGGGCTCCGACTCCGGTTTCGAACACGTTGCCGATGCTATCAGTGTTCCCGCTTTGCACCCGGTTTCTCTTTTCGGCTTCGTTCGGCGCTCGGCAGCAGCTATTAATGCGGTCTGTTTCGCGTTCCCATACAAAATAAAGGAAAATATATTAAGCAAATCAGAAAGGAGACATTGAGAAACATTCGAGATTCCGCGTGCAGCGTTCCCACACCAAGCAAAATAAACTGTACTGAAGAAGTCAAAATAGAGACAATTTTCGGGAAACCTTCGAGCGTTCGGGGGCTGTAAGGAAACTCATGCTCGCATAGCTTTGGGGGATTTGACGTGAATTTTTGATTTTTTAGGATTTGGACAGGGACGCACAAGGGACTGAATAGAAATTTTACTCGGCGAAGCGCCATGAGATTGAGTTTTTAGTCGCAAAGTTTTGGCACGTGCCTGAGCTGGACAGTCCTGCGGATTCCCGTCCAGTGTTGCCGTTGGGGTAATAACAGCTATGATTGATGGTAATGGGCTTATAATCGAAGGAAGGGTCTGCACGCCTGCCCTATGCAATATTAATTTTGTATTTGTATTCTCGGGTAAAAATCCAGAGTTCTGCTACTCAGTCGGTCTGCAATCTTGGATAATTGGAAGTGTTCAAATATCCTATTCATCAAATCACAAATACGGAGACGCGTGTGCAAACAAATTGTGCAAGCAATAAATAACTTAATAGAAGGACCAAGTGCCGAATATTGCAATTCAATTAGGAGATGATAAACTCAATGGTGCTGCCTTCTTGAGAACCGAAGAAGAGCGGTCTCAGAAAAGTCGAGTAAGTGTTGATACTAAAAGATATTGCTGATAATTACATTTTTGGAGGAATGTTGTATGAGACAAATGCCTTCTTACTAAGTGTTATTATAAACTTTTTTGAACAGCTTTGCAAAAGTTTCTTATTGGAAAATTACAGGTGAAATTGGGATCTCATCATTAAGGTCAACAATAAAATTTAAGAACTATATTAAACGTTTGCATAATATTAAAATACTTTTGCCGAGCGCTGCAAAGTATGAAAATCGCTTCACTCTGCTATTTAAGGGCAGTTGCAAAAGGCAAGTGAAACATTACAAAAGCCCGTGGAACCCGTCAGTCAGTCAGAAGCCATTCAGTCATTCAGCAAGCAAACAAATTCCTGCACAATTACAACGCACAAAGTGCGAAAGTACGATAAGAATTTTAATTAAACACAAATAAGAAAACAGCTCGACGGAAAAGGGCAAGGCGTGAGCAGGAGAGCCAAAGGACGAGTGCCACCGGTTTTTAACGCACTTTTAATTGCCGAAGCCCCCAAATGCGTATTTGTGTAAGCTGCGGGACCTATCGATTGTAATTTGGTCCTTTGGGCCTGGGAAAGTGCTTGGGAAAGTGCAGCTGGAGACTGGGCGTGGCAAGTGCTCCCCTTCAGGTGAAGTGCGAATTGAGGCGCCGTTGGAGTGCAGCCAAAGTATAGCTCACTGTTCAAGTGAAAAAGCACCTAAAAGAAAGGGAAAACGATGCAAAAGATTCCTGCGACCAGCACAAGACAAGGCAAAAAGAAACACAAAGGCTTTGGCAAAAAACTGCAGATGCTTTTGTCTGTCACTTAAGAAAAATATTGAAAGACTTTCCGTGCAACAATTATGCCAAGTAGCGGAACCATATTTATATTGTATTGCTTTAAGACTTCAACTAAATTTCATTTTTAAAAATATCAAAGTATCAAAATTAATTTATTATATTTTTTATTATTAAAAGGACGTTTAATGATATTTAGAGTTCATCCCTTACTTTAAGCTTGAGATGGGAGAACTGGGTCCTCGTCTTAATCGAAAATGATGGTCTTTGGATAAGCTACGCAGTAGAAGCTGGCCTCCTCTTGTACCGAGACTTATTATGTAGGCATATTTACGGGCTTAAGTGGGGGTTTAGTTAATTCGGAGCAAAATCGGTAATTTTTAAAGAATATTTTTTGCCGATAAGGATAGACTAAATTTCACCCAAAAATATCAAAAATTGAGTGAGATAAGGGCAATCTCCGACGGCGCCTCGAAGAAAACACGTTTTGCGGTATACACGATGAAAAAATCAAATTGCTTTAGTTAAAGGACAAGATTCCTCAGGTACCTGAGGAATTTCGTAGAGAAATACTGTGGAAAAAAATCTCAAAACGATCCGTCCGATAGATTTTGCAGGTGTACACCGACTTTGAAATGGCAATTTTTCAGGAGAGCTACCTACCTACGTTCAACTGCCCATAAGTTCGGAAGTTTTACTCGAATCCATCTAAATTTTAACCCAATGTTCTCGAGATGTTGTGCATTCAGAAAAAAAAATGTAAATACTACACCCCCTTTAAGGCACATACGAAAGTGTGAGGTAAATGCAAATTGTGATACTTTAAATGCTATGGGCTTGGCACGACACCAAAAAGAGAACAATTTATAAATTTAAATACATAAACTGCAGAATATTCAGCATGAAATATAAAACCGTGATTTTAGCCTGCGGAATCCTACAACAGAAAAGAAAACAGCTGAACGCCCATTAAAGTGTCAACATGTATTTCAATTAAAATTAAAATGGACGAAAACTAAATTAAAGCACGCTATTCTGGGTGCACTAATGAACGTTGCGGCATTGTCCCAAGACGACGTTTAATATTATTCAAACAATTGCGAGCAGGAACTGCAACGATTGTAGATTTTTCTTTTACCCAACCAATCTTTGCTTTTTTTTACCCTTGCAGAGGATATTATAATTTCAGGCAAATATTTACATATTCTTGATCACCATCACCAGGAGATTCGATCTAGCAAACTAGTCCCTCAGTTTTAGAGCTATCTGCTTGAAACTTTCCCAAAGGTTGTCTTTCTGTCGTAGGTCGATACGACTATATCATATATGTAGCTCCCATAGAAAAATAAAAAAAAAATAAAAAATATAAAAATTAAAAAAATATATATTTTTACTATATCAGAATTACGCTTTTAGTTCTGTCAAAATCGGACAACAATATTATATAACTGCTATAGAATCGATGTCAAAATGCAGCGCAAAACCGACATAGCTTCATTGTGTTTAGTAATATATATCAAAATCGAAATGTAGTCGGTTTGTAATAACTGCAAGGGTATATAAACTTCGGATTGCTGAAGTTTGAAACTCGGTTTCTATTGCTGGTATGTTGCTATATAATATCGCAAACGTCGAGATTGGAAGACTATATCATAAATCCTTAATCCTTTTGCAAGAAAATTAAGATATCTATTTTTGACAAATAAAAATGAAACTACATTAAATTAAATTATTTATCCCCTTAACTGCAAGGGTATATTAACTCAGACTTACCGAAGTTAGCCTTCTTGTTTTATTTCTATTTAGTGATGTTTTTGCATGTCAATAGTATTTATTAACAGGCAGGAAAGAGGAAATTTTGAGTACGTTTCGTGCTGGCTCTACGCGGTGAAGAATTCCCCAAAAATGTGCAATAATTGAAGCACGGGGTGGTAACGCAGACGCAGGACAAGGAAACCTGCGCCCCGAAACTGCCAATAATTGTTACAAATCGAAAAGCTGCTCCCACTCCGCCTTTTGTCATTTTTCTTTTTTATGCATTGTAATTTTTCATATTTCTGTTCGTGCAAATCGATTGATGGCGTTCGGCACGCAAAGCGGAGAACCCAAAAACGGCAGACAGAAAAAATAGTCTATGGTGGGCAGTAGCTCAGTAAAGGGCCCCCTCTGCGATTACACATTTTGATAGCATTGTTAAAGAATTGACCAAATATTTGACAACACTTTATCTAGCCCTTGGCTTTTTATACCCTTGGGGGTATTATGATTTCAGTCAAAAGTTTGCAACAGTGAAGGGCACAATTCCGACCCTATAAAGCATAAATACTCTTGATCAGCATCACCAAGTGAGCCGATCTAGAAATGCCTGTCTGCCCGTTCATCTCTGCGTCTTTCCGTTCGGGCCTTCTATACTATATTATACATATTATACATATCTATATTATACATACATATGTATATGAAGCTCCAATAGGAATTATAACTTTTTCGTTTCATACAACATATTCCTATACACCGAGATAAAGACATTTTTAATGATTTTAAATTTACGGTTTTACTTTTATAAAAATAGGACGACTATGTATATCTTAAAGCTGTCATAGGAATAATCAGAAAAAATTTAAATAAAATTATAACTTCGTTGCTTCTTAACTTTTACTTTTATTATACCCTTGCAGAGGGTATTATAATTTCAGTCAAAAGTTTGCAACGCAGAGAAGGAGACATTTCCGACCCTATAAAGTATATATATTCTTGATCAGCATCACCAGGAGAGTCGATCTAGCCATGTCCGTCTGTCCGTCCGTCTGTCCGTCCGTCTGTCCGTCTGTCAGTCTGTCCGTCTGTCCGTCCGTTTCTACGCAAACTAGTCCCTCAGTTTTAAAGCTATCTGCTTGAAACTTTCGCAAAACTTGTCTTTCTATTGCAGGTAGTATATAAGTCGGAACGAGCCGGATCGGGCGACTATATCATATAGCTGCCATATAACTGAACGATCGGAAAAGCCATAACTTTGGTGTTTTTAAAGATAAGAAGTTGGGATTTTCTATGGGTTTTATTTTTGGCCAATCAATCCGACATACCGAATTTCATAAGGATCGGCCGACTATTACTTATAGCTGCCATATAACTGATTGATCGGAAGTGTCATAACTTTGGTGTTTGTAAAGTTAAGAAGTTGGGATTTTCTATGGGTTTTATTTTTGGCCAATCAATCCGACATACCAAATTTCATAAGGATCGGCCGACTATATCTTATAGCTGCCATATAACTGAACGATTGAAAATGCCATAACTTTGGTGTTTTTTAAGTTAGGAAGTTGGGATTTTTATGAGTATTAAGAATGCATCATATGAATAATTTTGGAGAATATAATTTACAGAATATTCTGCAAGGGTATATCAACTTCGGCACCGACCGAAGTTAGCTTTTCTTTCTTGTTATTATCTAATCTTTAATTTTTTTGTCTGTGACTTTTCTAGGAACTCAAAAAACAGGCCCTTACAAATCTGTAACTTGCGATCTGCTGCTGATTATTAGAATATTTGCCACAATTAATATAAACATATATATGTATGTATATATATATATATATATTTATATACATATGTATGTATATAAAATGCTACAACTTAATTCCATGAGTACCTGGGCAAAAACAAGTCGATTCAGGTCACAAACCGAGAATATATACATGCACATATGTACATACATATGTATGTATGTATGTGTACATACAAACATGTTGCCTATAAGCCAAATGTACGTACATATGTATGTACGTATCAACGTTTGCAAACCAACGACCTCGTGACAGGCCGCGAAAAATGTCCCGGTCCACGTTCGCTCAGTTGATATTTGGAGTTGGCTCAAATGTCCCCATCGCCCAGAGCCCAGATCTCGCCCTCATTGCTCCCGTTCCTCGGTAGCTGATCCCACATTCCAGATACAAAGGCCTGGGAAGCACAAAAGCGCGTAAGCGTATTATTAATGGCCTGCATAGGAAGGGGGCGAGCCGATGGTTTGCATTGTGTTCCACTATCCGTTCTCCGGCGCATACTGATTCACAGTTCAAATTTACAGCTTGTCCCGATTTTCCCAGAATTATGGCCAATGGCGGGAAGCTCTTCAACCAAATTTTGCGCTCATCTATCAGCTCTCGCTTGCTTTGCTTTCCGCATTTTGCAATAAAGAATAACCCATGCGACATCTTCAGGGTCCAATTTAATTTTAAGCATTTGCACCAGGCTCACCAGGACTAGCTCTGCAAGTGATGTAGGATGAAATTGCACCGAAAAATGCTAAAAATTGAAGTATGTATGTACATACGGTGGCTCACAGCTTATTTCAACCAGTGCTCAAGTAAAACTTTAAATCGCTGTATTTGCCAAATTAAGAGGTATATTGGAAAATTTAAAACGCAGATTTATAGCTCCTTATTTTAACTTTTATTTCATGAATTTTTACATTTTTAAATATTTTTTTAATATTTATTTTGATTTTAAGACTCAAATAACAGGCAAAATGAATGCCACAGCTTATTTCAACCAGACCTTAAATTTATAAATTTTTTAAAGATTAAGAACTAAAAATGATAAAATAATATTTTGTATGTCCAGCCTCCTGGTAAACAATCATTTTAAGTCTTTTTTGGATTGAATCGACCAATTTTTAAGTCACTTGGGGACTTATTTTGGCCCATTCTTCGAGTAATGTGTTTTTAGGTCCGTCTTATTGAAAATTTTACGTTTTCAAATTTTTCTGTCCAATATAGGCCACCAATTATCAATAACATTATTATTTGGAGACCAGGCTGGTGATTTCATGATATGCGGGCAATTTTAAATGAGCCTTTTCGGCAGAGTTCCCGATATGGGCTTGGGATAATTGTCCTGATAAAATCGGAATTTATCACGAATCACCAGATTTTCTGCACTTTGCAGTAAAATGGACTCCAATATGTTTCAATTAGGAGTTTTGTTCATAGTTGTGTCCATCAAATCCAAAATCCCGGCTCCAGCTGCCTACTTACAGGCCCAAACCATGACGCTCCCACCACCATGCTTGCCGTTCAAATGCACATAATATCAAAAGTGTCGCTTTAAGTTTGCTTTGGAGCATTTGAATAAGGATTCCAGCTTCTGGAACATTGTAATACTTTCCGACGAGTCAAAATTTAATATTTTTGGATCTGATGGGGCTTCTTATGTTTGGCGAAAAGCAAAGATAGAGCTGTATATAATATATTTAAAGGCAATGTTCAAGCCTGGTGGTGGGTTTGGGCCTGTACATATACATACATATCTTGATGGAGGATGCTATTGGAAATTAAATTTTTTTTGCTTTTGAATTTTTGCAAAAAACGCAATATATGTAAATTAAAAATTTAAAATCGCAGAAGAGCTAAACACTACATTCACATATGTACATATGTAAGTATTTAAATTCCTCTCAGTGAATCGTTAATAATATACATATGTATACATACATATGTACATATGTATGTACATACCTTCAGAGAATAGCGTACTAACTAAAAGCCAAAGCACTGAACATGGGGTTATGGGGTCAAATTATATTACTGAAGACTACACAACTGCATTCCAAGTTGTTGTTTTTGAGAAATAACACAATATTTAATCGTTTTCAATAAATTGGAATACATATTCTCTAAAATATTTATATCAAACATATCAATACTTTACACGGAGTGAACAGAAGAACCTAAACATTTAAATTTAAAACAAGAGAGAACATCGCAATTTCCTTTAATAGAAATCCTTATCGAGAATTAACGTTGACTCTGTTGAGCACCTTGGCCAGCCGTTCCAAACTCATCCGTTACATGGCGCTATTGTATTGCGCCATCTACCCCAAGACATTGGTACCACGAAAGGCGGAAATGTAGGCGCTAGCCAGGCTTAAGCGTTTAATGGGTTTTTGGGCGTTAGAGTGGGCGTGGCAAACTTTTATTAGGCCAATCGATAGGTATTGACAAAACAAATATTTATCAATTAAAATTTTCATAATAGCATCAAAACTGTGGCTAGAGCTTGTGGCTTGTGGGCGTCAGAGGTTGCGTGGCACCATTTTGAAACAAACTTGCGCTGCGTAGGAACTCCTAAAATCTATATGCAAAATGCCAATCTTCTAGCTTTTATAGTTTCCGAGATCTCAGCGTTCATACGGACAGACAGACGGACAGACAGACGGACAGACAGACGGACAGACAGACAGACGGAGAGACGGACATGACTAGATCGACTCGGCTAGTGATCCTGAGCAAGAATATATATATGTACTTTATAGGGTCGGAAACGCTTCCTTCTACTTGTTACATCCTTTTGCACGAATACAATATACCCTTTTACTCTACGAGTAACGGGTATAATTAAGTATGCAGTTGTTGTTGACGAAGTCTATATTAACATATTTATGATCGTTTAAGCCATTTTATGGCTTGTTTCCAAATTAACATTTTGTTGTCGTAAGTAATTTGATTCATAAGCACCTGCTTGTCGTGTAAATATTTTTGATTAAGCGCCAAAAATCATACTGCAAAAATCATACATATATTTTAAATGATTTACATATGCAGTGGCTGCAAGGTATTTTCCTATGAATTCTTATTACGATTTTATTGTCCATCAAGGATTTTAAGTGACTTGACGGAAACGTGTTTGCACAAGCCATTGAGAAGCCCATAGAAATGCCAATGTGTGAGAAATCATTAAAGGATTTCTGCGGGCGGACTCACATTAATTTATTAAGCAGAAACATTAATACGAAGCATATTAATGTTGATAATTTATAGCATACGTAAACATGGAAGTATCTGTGCTGCATTGTACTGACAATCATTAATTTATGGCTTCGGTATTAACCCAAAAAAGTGACAAAATAAAATACAGGTTATGAACACTTTAATTGCTTTCGAATCCGTGACGACGAACATTGTCCTAACAGTTGCAAAAAACATAATTTTCATGTGGTTCTAAAAACTTGTGAAATAGAAAACAATCCATAAAATACTACGTGTGCCATATTTGCAAATATGTTCGTTGATTAGTTACCTTTACATTTAGCAAGTTTCAGATGCGTCTCTATGCAATTTTTAGGCAAAACTGGGTAAAATCAGGGCTGTTATCTACTCTATTGTTTTTAAAGACTTACGGTTTTTCTTTCAATTAAATTGAAAATAAGTTTAATCATAATTCAAAAACTGCCTTTTAAGTCAAAGACTCAGATAAAGGGTAGATACAGAATTCCCAAATAAACTAGTCTGGAGATGTCTCCTTCACTGCGATGCACATTTTTGACCAAAATTATAATACCCTCTGGTATAAATATATGAGGCACTAATCACAAGAATTGACAATAAAATCATTAAATGATCTTGAATCTACAAAATAAAGAGGATATTCTTTTAAAGGAACATCACGTTTAGAAGAAGCATAGGAAATTCTAAACATAATGTTATTATCACAGTTTGTAGTCGAATACATTTTCTGAGAATACAAAATGCGATAAGATTATAAATGTGGACTTTCCTTGATGCTTTTAACGTACGTTCAAAAGAAAAATTTGGTAACTTTTGGGAATAATTAAAAAAATATATAAATAACAAGAAAGGAAAGCTAACTTCGGGCGGAGCCGAAGTTGATATACCCTTGCAGAATACTCTGTAAATAATATTCTCCAATGATGAATTCTTAATACTCATAAAAATCCCAACTTCCTAACTTTAAAAACACCAAAGTTATGGCATTTTCAATCGTACAGTTATATGGCAGCAATAGGATATAGTCAGCCGATCCCTATAAAATTTGGTGGTCGGATTGATTCGCCAAATATAAAACCCATAGAAAATCCCCAACTTCCTAACTTTACAAACCCCAAAGTTATGGCATTTCCTATCGTTCAGTTATATGGCAGTTTCGACTTATATACTGCGTGCAAAAAAAGAAGGGTGTGTGCAAAGTTTCAATTCGATATCTTTAAAACTGGTAGACTATTTCGCGTAGAAACAGACAGACGGACAGACAGACGGACATGCTTATATCAACTGAGGAGGTGATCCTGATCAAGAATATATATACTTTATAGGGTCGGAGATGTCTCCTTCACTGCGTTGCACACTTTTCACCAAAATTATAATACCCTCTGCAAGGGTATAAAAAGGTTACAAGTAATATTTTTAGTTGCCATAAAATTAATTCTTTACTTCGCGCGTTTCCCTGTTCAAACTTGTATTTAATAAGTTGAACAATTATCTGTCATACGCCCATTAAGTTGTTTCAGTTGACTAAAAAAATATACATTTTTATATTCTTGCAGAGGGTATTTTAATTTCGGTCAAAAGTTCGCAAGGCAGTGAAGGAGACGTTTCCGACCCTATAATGTATATATATTCTTGATTACCGGGAGAGTCGATCTAGCCATGTCCGTCTGCCCGTCCGCCCGTTTATACGCAAACTTGTCCCACACTTTTAAAGCTATCTGCTTGAAACTTTCCCAAAAGTTGTCTTTCTGTTGCAGGTAGTATATAAGTTGGAACGAGCCGGATCGGGCGACTATATCATATAGCTGTCATAGGAACAATCGGAAAAAACAATTCAAACAAATTATAACTTTGTTGTTTTTAATGTTTAATGTTTTTTTTAAATTTTTTCTTTGGGATTTGGCAATATTTAAATATTATGAAATTACGGTTTTAATGAAATTAAAATCGGACAACTATATCATATAGCTGCCATAGCAACGATGGCAAAATGCAGCGCAAAATCGACATAGCTTTATTGTTTTAAGTAATATAGGTATGGAAATCGAAATGTGCTCGATCTGTAATAACTGCAAGGGTATATAAAGTTCGGCTTGCCGAAGTTGGCTTCCCTTCTTGTTTTTATATAATACTTAAGTTGCACTACAGTGCGACGCCAAGAGAAATCCCACACTCTTTATGGCGTCTAAACAATTAGGCAACAACAGTTTGCGCTGCTCAGTCACCTCTCGAGCACATTACATATTCTGCATGTCCAGCGAAAAACTCAAGCTACTATTTGGTCCTGCAGGTGCTCAGACCGCGCACGTACCCCCTGACATAACCGCAAATAGCGAAAACATTTTTTTACCTAAACTCAAACAAAAGAAAAATGTTGGAAATACCGCATAAATAAATGCTTTGAAAATTGTTATATTCTGGCAGAAGGTTAACTTATTTTGACCAAAAGCTTACCAGGCAGCGAAAATATTATATTATATGCTACAAAACATTTGTTTAAAATCCTGCTCAAATCACTATCTGTCTGTTAAATGAATCTTTCACAAAATAAACTTTGTGGCAGGTTGTATACAGGGATCACCTTTGCACATTTCAATGTTATTCGCTGAAACTAGGGATAGCACTCCTAGGACATCTATCTGCAAAAAAAAATAGTCCCTGCAAGGGTATATAAGCCTCGGCTTGACGGGAACTGCTTTTATTCTTGCTCTAAGTAGACTTCTGCGTGGCCGTTTTGCGGGGTATCGGGCGATGGAGTCTAGCCTGCAAACGGAAGTGGGTGGCCGGCGGACACAATGTGTATGCTCAATGGGATGACAGGCGGAAGTTGTACGCAAAGACAATGACTAAGCATACGAGAGCGGCGTATTCCTCCAGTGGGGATGGGTGGTAAACAAGCCCAACAATATGCATACAACGAAAAACCACAAATAAAGTTTCGTGTTTTTTTCGGCCTCTGTTCCCGGCAACTGCACTTAAATATGCATATGTCGTTGTTGTCGTGTCTTGGTATGGATGCAGTGTCGTTAAAAATAAAAACAATTCTTAGGGCTTTTTGATAAACATTTACACGGCAATGGCCATTGCAACCGTCTCCTAGGTCTTTCGCTCTATCTGTCCATTCCAGCCCGTCCGTTTAACAGTGTCGTGCTCCTTTATTCATGAGCTTGGTTCTTTCCGGTCGTCGCATACGGCTGAGTCTTCTTTCCGCCTGCATTATATTTTTCAGTTTTTAAACTTACGACTCTGTTGGGAAAGGCTTGAATAGTTTTAGATGCGGTCTAGGCCTCAACTCTTTCCGAGTTGTCGAGCCGGGTTTTCTGATTTTCCTCTTCAGATTTTTTTTCATCGCCTTAACTTAAAGGCAACTCAATTCATTTTCTGTTTCAACATAATAAATTACTGCTCCGGGCTAGCAAAACTGCTATATCGATCCTTTCGACCTACGCCCCAGACACAAAGCGTTTTAAAACTCATTGCCATTTTGCCATTTAAATTTCGTGGGCGTTTGCTGTTCAATTAACTTCTGGCCAAAAAGCCAAAATACAACAGCCAGAAAAACAACGACATCGACAGCAACAGAGCCCGAAACAAAACTCGAGCAAAAAACTTGGAAAAACAGTTTAAACTTTTAGCATGTCAGACAATGCTTGGAGTGGTTGCGGGTGTGGCTCCGGATCGGACTAACATAGAGGCTCTACATTAACATGCGATGCCAACTCCCAAATTACCAAAGCTACCCCAGCCAATATGCTACATCTAAGGCCGCCTTCGTTGACTGTAATTTAAATAAAAAATGCCCTTTTAGACGTGTACTTATTGACCCTACGGTGCATGGTATTCCTTATAGCTATTGATAAAGCAGGCGCTTAAATAAAGTGCAGCTTAATGCGAGAAGAAAAACTATAAGAGAGCGCTACCACTTCCATTGTTTAGTTTGCTTAAACTGGCCAATTTCGCAATTGCAAGAATGCCTAGAGGTAATTGGCAGCCTACCCCTTCGACACCTGCCCTTGAGCGTAAGTCCAGTAATCAATTAACCTGCCCCAAACTTTTGCTTAGATTCGGGTCCCCTTTTGATCCCTTGTTTGCTAATGTGCGATTTTGATTGAAATTTGACGTTTATGCCCTTCCCAGTTCAACGCGGCCGACTCCCACATTGTACATATATTTGCTGGAATTCGAAGCTATCAACGTATATGGCCTTTCTCCGCTTTTCCCCTGCCACTCCTCTTCGGCGAAAGTTTTCGCTGTGCGCCCACACTGTCAGCAAACAATTTTCGACATTTCAACATTCATTAATCAAAACGGAAATTATGAGGGTAGTACCCTTATGAACACACATTCGCCACACTCACCCATATGTTAGTATGTTTGGGAGGACATGTTGCCACTACAGTTTTGGACTGGTGAGCGAAACTCCAGCAAAATAGGGCGGAGTGGAGTCACGTAAAGCATCTGATATATTAGCTATTTTACGGCCCTTTAAAATATAGAAGAAGAATTAAAGAATAAGAATTAAAGCTGCGAATCTTTTGGAGGAGCTGAGGAAGAAGCTCGTTGCTATTTCTGGCCACACGTCACAAATCTAATCAAAGTTTATACATCAATTGTTCTAAGCCAACTTCAAGTTCCAACGAGTTTTCCAATTTGGCCACCAAACAAATGTGGCAGGTTCGCAGAAGAAAATCTAACAAAGCAAGAAGGCACGGTGGCAGCAGGAAGCTGCCACAGAATGAATGAGCAATAAGTAAAAGGAATTCCTTGTGTCTTCGGCCTTGGCCAACAGCCAAAAAGGTATGAAAGTGGAAAATTGTAAAATCTGTCAACGAAAAATATTTGAATATCGACGAGGGCAGGCTGAGACGGTGGGACTTCCGAGGAGGTTGTTTGCCTTTTACCACAGACAATGACGTGACTCTGTCAATGCCATGTGAATGAATGTTGAATGAACAGCAATTCGAGTGGGGAATACATGGCTGGAGTATTCGGTATGGACTGCTGGGACTGGTCCTGTTGCCGTCTGTCGGTTTCCGGTTTCGATTTCTTTTGTTGTCTCTGTTTTAGCTGCTTTCGGCTATTTTCATCCAAATGTTGTCTATTCTTTCTTTTACCGACAGTGTTTTTCTCGAAGTACAGGTATATAATAATTTTTAAATAATTTGAAATTGCACCAGGCCACTGTACCGACCTTAGACGAAAAAGTACCTTTTTTTAGAAAATGAATGAAATAATTTTATATATACATTAAGCTAGTTTATTTCATTAAAAAGTTTTCCTTTAGTTTTAGCAGTGGCATTTTAGAATCATTTTTATAAAAGCATTCTATTGACTTTTGAAAAAAATAAGAAAGGAAGCTAACCTCGGCATGCCGAAGTTTATATACCCTTGCAGTTATTTCGAAACGACTACATTTTGATTTCCATACCTATATTACTTAAAACAATAAAGCTATGTCGATTTTGCGCAGCATTTTGCCATTTTTTCTATGGCAGCTATATGATATTGCGGTCCGATTTTAATTTAATTAATACCGAAATTCCATAATATTTAAATATTACTAAATCTCAAAGAACAAAACAAAATAATAAAAAACAACAACAAAGTTATAATTTCATTGAATTGTTTTTTCCAACTGTTCCCATGGGAGCTATATGATCCTTATAAAATTAAGTAGGTCAGATTGATATAGTAAATTATTACTATATTCCAAAATAATAGTTTAATAAATAAAAAACAGCAAAACATAAATTTTTTCAAATTTTGTTTTTTTAATTTTTTGATTTCCTTATGGTAACTATATAATACAGATGTCCGATTTCAATTTAATTAATACTGTAATTCTAAAGCATTTAAATATTAACAAATGCCATACAACAAACAAAAATTAAAAAAACAACAAAGTGGTATTTTTTAAATATTTTTTGTCGGATTGTTCCTATGGGAGCTATATGATATAGTCGCCCAATCCGGATCGTTGGGGCGTTATCCTGCTGCAAAATGAAGGATTGTCGAAAAAGCCTGTTTCCAGAAGTAAATGCATTATCATTTAGAGCCCATAAATATTGGCCTTGGTTCATCGAGTCAGTGACAGGAACGAAGTCACCCAGTCCATTATACGCCACAAATCCCCAGAACATCACAGAGCCTCCAGAGAACATCACAGAGCCTAATGTTAAAAAAAATCTTTCATCTGTCCATAGAACGGTCCTCCATAAATTCACAAATGTACATATATGTAAATATTTGTCTGCTATATTTAAAAGATGTTCCTCTTTTTCAAAAAATGTGTATAAATCACTTATGTTGACGGTGTAACAAATTCTAATAATCGTGCTTTTTTGGTCGAAATTTAATTAATTTAATAATTTAAAAGTAAATAAATCAACTGTTTATAAGAAAGAATTTGACAATTTATACAGAATATTTCTCAATAAGATTAAGTATTAATAAAACTTGAAGTTATTAGTTTTATACTTACGAATTTATGAATTTAAATATTATATAATATAATATATTATCTCAGTGCAGTTATACTAGAAAATAAAAGTCCTTGTGAAATAAATGCACATGTGAAATACATGTTTAACAATGTTTAACCATTTTCAGAGATATGCAGAAGAAATATTGTTACAATTTATTTTGTAGAACGGTGCAGTTTTAAGTCTGCACCACCCCTTTTTGAAATTTTACACATGACTTCTGGGCGATATGTCTTGTGAAGGGGGGTATAGTATTTATACCCGTTACTCGTAGAGTAAAAGGGTATATTGTATTCGTGCAAAAGTATGTAACAGCTAGAAGGAAGCGTTTCCGACCCTATAAAGTATATATATTCTTGTTCAGGATCACTAGCCGAGCCGATCTAGCCATGTCCGTCTGTCCGTCTGTCCGTCCGTCCGTCTGTCCGTCTGTCTGTCCGTCTGTCTGTCTGTCCGTATGAACGCTGAGATCTCGGAAACTATAAAAGCTAGAAGATTGGCATTTTGCATGCAGATTCTAGGAGTTCCTACGCAGCGCAAGTTTGTTTCAAAAAGGTGCCACGCCCCCTTTAACGCCCACAATCGCTTATATACGATTTTAAAAATTTAAATATTTCGGAAAAGTAAAAATGCAGTTTTATTGTGTTTATCAATACCTATCGAAATGTAGAAGAAATTTTTCAAATCGGACCATTCGTTAAAAAGTTATGCGTGATCAAAGTTTCTATCTCCATCTCCCTCGCACTCCTTTTACCTGAGTAACGGGTATCTGATAGTCGGGGCACCCGACTATAGCGTTCTCTCTTGTTTTTTTTTTCTGAATGTGGTTTTTGACTTTCAAGTGCCTTAAAAAATCGAAAAAAAAAATAAAAAAATAAAAACTCGACAGCGTTACCTGAGGAATCTTGTCCTTTAACTAATGCACTTAGATTTTTTCAATTCAGATAATTCTGTGACCAGTTATCGTGTAAACCGCAAAAAGTGTTTTTTTCGAGGCAGCGCCGGAGATTGTCTGTATCTCATTCAATTTTTAATATTTTTGGATGAAAAAATGCACACATGTTGATTAAATGTTGTCCTATGACATGCAAAAACCAAAATTGAGCTGAAACTATCCGTATTGCCAATAAATTCCTAAAAAATGACGGATTTTGCACCGAATTAACTATAACCCTTTCATCCCCCTCCCCACTCTTTAAGCCAAAAAAAATCCGTTTATAACACATTAAGGGATAATTAACATAGTAACATAGTTAACATTCCCTGCGGCAGTTTTATTTAACAAGTGCTACCAAATTACCGACTAGTTGATCAGCGCATGCAAGGCCTGGAAGAAGAGTATGAAAACAGTACTAAGCAGAACTCTCAACAAATGCCAACATTTTTTGGGACAAAAACCCCAAATTTACGATAGTCACGACTTTGTAATTTAAGACTGTTTTGTTGGTGCTACTGACGGTGGTTCTCGAGTAACCGCCTGCCTTGAAAACGGACATAAATGAAGGAACGAAGATGTAAAAGTAATATTAAACCCAAGCCGCCGCCCAAAAATGATTAAACATAAAAGTGCTGCACATATCTAAATGAAAGCTCGCACACACAAAGCTCATTAATGTGAGAAGAACGTAACGGAGTTGAATGGGCGAAAGAAAGAAAAAGCGATAAATGCGGTAAAACATGCTTGGCAATTACTCATTTTACGATGATCTGACAAATGGTCGACGGGGCGTATGAGCTACGCCCCCGAAAGCGTCTATACGGTTTGGTCACGTGAATTGTCCGAATCGCTTTAATAAGCACACATTTCTCTATGGTCTTAACCTGTAGGTCCCTTAGCACCCTACGAATTCCGTAAAATATATGGGTTCTGGTTCGCAAATCTCAACTGAGGTAGGGTGACTTCGGTTCGTATTGAATTCATTTTATTTCCTGCGTTGTTTCCCTTGTCGTTTGTATTAAATTAGGAGACTCTTAAAGCAGTTGTGGAGCCATGCGTACCAGAGGATTGGGTAGCCATACAGAGGCAAGCAGAAGTTTACGCCCACAGGAAGTTTTAATTTAACGGGGAGTCCACGCTGCGCCTCTTATTGCGCACAGTGCTGGTAAATTCGGGGAATGGTTGGGACGTTTGGAGACAGCGGAAGTGCGCGCTTAAATGCTCATTATGTTTAGTTAATGCCGCTATTTATTTAGAAAATCTAATGGGTTCTTATCTTTTTATTCTCTCCCTGCTTCCGGCCGAATCTAAATGTTGTTTGTATTCGCATAAAAATAATATTTGTATCAATTATTTCGTTATCTGCTTATTTATTTATTAGTAGAAGTTCAACTTTTTTTCATTATTTAGTGTCAAATTGTAATTGATAATAGTAGTGGATCTATTATCAAAATTATTAAATAACAATCAAAAAAATCTATTTCGGCATTATAAATTTGACCCAATTATACTAGAAATTCGTAAAATCCGGATTATATCAGAATAACTGTCAAATTGACCCTACAATAATGGGTTAACGCATACGTTTCTAATCTTCCAGATAAAGTTAACGGGAAGTTACATTTGTTGGAAATTCGGTGTAAAAATATATTAGATAATCATAATATAGAGTTCAGTGTGGCAGGATCGCCTGTTACTGTATATTTTGTACCTTAGAAACATTCTAGGAATTCTCCTATAATTATATAAAAAGTCTTAAATGTACATGACCATAACAATTGTAATACACAACAACTAACAAAATAATATTAATTCCAAATTTTTTCATAAAAATGAGAAATACTAATTATTTTCCAAATTTTTCGTTGAAAATATTAATGAATACTGACAATTTTCATTTTCATATGAAACTAATTTCAGTCAAAAATTTGCAACGTAGGAAATAATTCCGACCCTATATATAATCACCAGGAGAGTCAAGCTAGCCATGTACGATCGATATGAGCTCAAGCTGAAAAATTGACTAGGCCTGTTAACAGACGAATAACGTAATTTAACAAAAATGGTACCAAAAGCGTGAATTAGGTGTCATTTATTTTATAAGGGAGACCTGCTGCACCGTAAAACCGAACTTTTTATCTCTGGGCAAATTGCCAATTTAATTTTGTATTCCAGTAATATGTTTCGGTCGCCTGTGGTGACAATATTGAGGATCGATGACTGATTAATTTCTTATTTGTCTCAATGCAATTATTTTTTTTTTTTTGCTGATTGTGTCGTAATTCTGTCATTTGTATCCATATCCTCAAAAGTTTCCATAAGCTTTAAGAACAAACGGCTCTTCCGAATTGTTATGCACAGAGATATATAATCAAGTTTATTGCAATTAATTCATATTTTGGGTTCAATTTACTCAGCTTGAGTAATAATTTAGAAGATCATTTTGATCGCAGAATAAGCACAAACACAGCTTACAGTTGAAGCACAAATTTATTTAATTTTATTATTATTTTTTCTTCGTTTTCTCTCCTTTTGCAATTAAATAGTTTTATAATATTTTGTGTTTAATAAATTTGAATGAAAAATAGGAATCATATTTTTTTAGTTTTACTAATTTTGAGTTCGTAGGTCTAAATTTGAAAACTGAAAGTTCATTTATGAGAATAAAATCTAAAATAATCTCCCATTTATTAAATTGGAGCCTTTATACCCTTGCTGAGAATATTATAATTTCAGTGAAAAGTTTGCAACGCAGTGAAGGAGACATGTCCGACCATATAAAGTATATATATTCTTGATCAGCATCACCAGGAGAGTCGATCTAGCCATATCCGTCTGTCCGTCCGTTTGTCCGTCCGTCCGTCCGTTTCTACGCAAACCAGTCCCTCAGTTTTAAAGCTATCGGCTAGAAACTTTCCCAAAAGTTGTCTTTCTATTGCAGGTAGTATATAAATCGGAACGAGCCGGATCGGGCGACTATATCATACAGCTGCCATATAACTGAACGATCGGAAATGCAATAACTTTGGTGTTTTTAATGTTAGGAAGTTGGGATTTTCTATGGATTTTATAATTGGCCAGCAATCCGACCTACCAAATTTCATAAGGATCGGCCGACTATATCCTATAGCTTCTATATAACTGATTGATCGGAAATGCCATAACTTAGGTGTTTGTAAAGTTATAAAGTTGGGATATTCTAAGTGTTTTGTTTTTGGCCAACCAATATAATTTACAGAATATTCTACAAGGGTATATCAACATCGGCTCCGCCTGAAGTTAGCTTTCCTTTCTTGTTATTTTGCAGCTGTAACATGTCAAAAAGTTACAGTCAGGAGATTTTCTTCTAAAACTCGCGCTTTACCAGCGTATCTCTCTTTTTCTACCACTGTTTGCATTTTGGTCCTTAATGACGACAAAAGAATAGCGTCTGCCGCCCGCACAAAGTACCTCTCCATAATCGTTGATTTTTTCCCTTCGGCGAATGTTCTAAGAGATCGGGATGGGAAACTCTGTCTGGGTCACCATCCATAAACGAGCAAATTAGCCGAAAATCAATTCCATTTTTGGCCACGGCTACTTATGTGCCAACTTGAACTGGCGTGATCTTATTTGGACGTCCTTTTAATACCCTTGCAGAGGGTTTTATAATTTCAGTCAAAAGTTTGCAACGCAGAGAAGGAGACATTTCCGACCCTATAAAGTATATATATTCTTGATCAGCATCACCAGGAGAGTCGATCTAGCCATGTCCGTCTGTCCGTCCGTCTGTCCGTCCGTCTGTCCGTCCGTCTGTCCGTCCGACCGTTTCTACGCAAACTAGTCTCTCAGTTTTAAAGATATCGAATTGAAACTTTGCACACACCCTTCTTTCCTTTGCACGAAGTATATAAGTCGGAACGGCCGACTATATCTTATAGCTGCCATATAACTGATTGATCGGAAATGCTATAACTTTGGTGGTTGTAAAGTTAGGATGTTGGGATTTTCTATGGATTTTATATTTGGCCAATTAATCTGATCTACCAAATTTCATAAGGATCGGCCAACTATATTCTATAGCGGCCATATAACTATAACGATTGGAATTGCCATAACTTTGGTGTTTTTAAAGTGAGAAAGTTGGGGTTTTTATGAGTTTGTAAAGTTAGGAAGTTGGGATTTTTTATGAGTGTTAAGAATGCATCATATGAATAATTTTGGAGAATATAACTTACAGAATATTCTGCAAGGGTATTTCAACTTCGGCTCCGCCCGAAGTTAGCTTTCCTTTCTTGTTATGTATGTGCTCGGTAAAACAAGCTACCAAAATATATGCAGATAATTTGTCTTTCTGGAGTCCACAATTTCAGAGTATTAAAGGAGTGTGAGGATGTTTCTGGAAGGTAAGGGTTTTTGGCAAAATAGTTGAATGGGTGATAAAGAGTCAAGAAGCTCTGAGCATAAACAAGACTGCTTCGCTTGAAAACTAAGTACTTAGAGTGCCTACAAAAATTTTATTAACACATTTAAAGCTTATGCGGATCTGAACTGAATGACTGACACCGCTCAAGTGTTTAATTAAATTTGGCTTTAAACTAAGGGAAAACCCTCGCTGCAGAGAGAGCGGTCCAAATAAGCCCCTTGAATTCACCTGCTTGCCTTTGCTGCTGCATGTACACACAACACCTGTGCGGAATGGACTAGGGAATGGGTCCACCGCAGACTGCAGCCCACAAAACGCCAAACGATTAAGCTCCAAATGTCACTGGAATCTCATCTGATTACGGTGATGTGTAGAGATGATTTCGGAGATTGAGGCAGATGTCTGTCACCAGCTGCCAGTTCCCAGTTTGGCCTCCGGGATTGCCGGGAAGGCAAAGGTGAGCAATTATCGGCAGTTAAGCCTGGCTTCCTCCATCGGACCGGAAGTGCTGGCCAGGTGGGAGAAGGATTCCAGGAGTAGTTAGCTGGCATAATTTAGCTGCTAGTGAAGCCACCGGAGCGAAGACTCTCTCTGAAGCTCCCAAATGCAACTGAGCGTACATAATTAATTATTTTTGTGTTCTTTGCAGATTGTGCCCTTTGCCGCTTGTGGTTGGATTGCACACGTACTTCGCCTCGCTTTCAGAGCTCCGGTCTAGGGTCAATTAACAAATGTTTGCGGTCAAAATTGCATACAAATTGAATGACTTGGCCTTCCGCACTCGCATTAGTTGTTTGCACTTGAAGCACTGACTGATCTATTAGTAGTGTATGTCCAGGATTGTGAAACCGAAAAATCACAACGAAATTAGCTGAAGTGCGGTTTTTCAATTAACTCGCCGAGTTAGTAAGTTAGTAAACAAGCCTCCCAAAGGCAGTTGCTAGTAGCCTCACTGCAAGAAAAGCAACCAGTTTTTGACTAGAAAAATACTAGTTTGGACGGAGTAAGAAACTATTATCTTTATAGCTCAATCCTTATTTCACAGTGTTTTATTTTATTCGTAAATTGCTGTTAACAGGTTAGTTTCTTTATAAAATCTAGAAAGCATACAATTATATGTTTGGAAAAAATACTTTCTTCCTGCTTTTTATTATATCCCGGCTTTTGCCCCGAGATCGCAGACAAATGTCCATCCCCCTGTAGAGGATATTAAAATTTCAGTCAAAAGTTTTCCATACAATTTATTAAAATTTATTTATTAACAATTGGAAAAAAGGGAAATAAAATAAAAATTAATTAATTAAACATCGAACTCGAAATAGAGAATATAGAACTTTACGTTCAATTCCATTCAATTCTTAAGTATGCAACAATTTTTATAATTAAAAATATTTTATTGATTAATGACAGACAGGAAAAGCTGCAATAGCTATGTTCGAGTCTTAACATTAATGCCATGCTGTCCGTATTTATACCCGTTACTCGTAGAGTAAAAGGGTATATTGTATTCGTGCAAAAGTATGTAACAGGTAAAAGGAACCGTTTCCGACCCTACAAAGTCTATTTATCCTTGTTCAGGATCACTAGCCGAGTCGATCTATCCGATCGTCCGTCTGTCTGTCCGTATGAACGCTGAGATCTCCGAAATTATAAAAGCTAGAAGATGCCATAACTTTGGTGTTTGTAATGTTAGGAAGTTGGGTTTTTATTTGACCAATCAATTCGATCTACCAAATTTCATAAGGATCGGCCGACTACATCCTACAGCTCCCATATAACTATAGGAAATACCATAACTTTGGTGTCTTTAAAGTTAGGAAGTTGGAATTTTCTATGGGTTTTATATTTGGCCAATCAATCCAACCTACCAAATTTTAAAGGGATCGGCCGACTATATCCTATAGCTGCCATATAACTGAACGATTGAAAATGCCATAACTTTGGTGTTTTTAAAGTTAGGAAGTTGGGATTTTTATGAGTATTAAGAATGCATCAGTTGGAGAATATTATTTACAGAATACTCTGCAAGGGTATATCGACTTCGGCTCCGCCCGAAGTTAGCTCTCCTTTCTTGTTTTAACTTTGCAGAGGGTATTATAATTTTGGTCAAAAGTGTGCAACGCAGTGAAGGAGTCATCTCCGACCCTATAAATATATATTCTTGATCAGCATCACCAGGAGAGTCGTTCTAGCCATGTCCGTCTGTCCGTCCGTCCGTTTTTACGCAAACTAGTCCCTCAGTTTTAAAGCTATCTGCTTGAAACTTTCCCAAAAATTGTCTTTCGATTGCATGTAGTATATAAGTCGGAACGGCCGGGATCGGCCTGCTATATCCTATAGCTGCCATATAACTAATTGATCGGAAATGCAATAACTTTGGTGTTTTTAATGTTAGGAAGTTGGGATTTTCTATCGGTTTTATTTATCAATCCAACATACCAAATTTCGTAAGGATCGGCCGACTATATTCTATACTTGCCATATAAATGAATGATTGGAATTGCCATAACTTTGGTGTTTTTATACCCGTTACTCGTAGAGTAAAAGGGTATATTGTATTCGTGCAAAAGTATGTAACAGGTAGAAGGAAGCGTTTCCGACCCTATAAATTATATATTTTCCTGTTCAGGATCACTAGCCGAGTCGATCTAGCCATGTCCGTCTGTCCGTCTGTCTGTCTGTCTGTCCGTATAAACGCTGAGATCTCGGAGACTATAAAAGTTAGAAGATTGGCATTTTGCATGTAGATTTTAGGAGTTCCTACGCAGCGCAAGTTTGTTTCAAAATGGTGCCACGCCCCCTCTGACGCCCACAAGCCACAAGCTGTGCCCACAGTTTTGATGCTATTAAGAAAATTTTAATTGATATGTATTTGTTTCGTCAATACCTATCGATTGGCCTAATAAAAGTTTGCCACGCCCACTCTAACGCCCAAAAACCCATTAAACGCTTAAGCCTGGCTAGCGCCTACATTTCCGCCTTTCATAGCGTCATCTAACGGATGACTTTGGAACAGCTAGCCAAGGTGCTCCACAGAGTCAACGTTAATTCTCGATAAGGATTTCTATTAAAGGAAATTGCGATGGTTTTCATTTGTCAATACCGAACTATATCCCAAGAACTATGCAAATCAAATCAAATTAGCCAAATTGGAGGTCTGAGTCAAACAAAGGCGTATGTGCGTATGTATGTAAGCATTGCGTTCAAAAACATAAACATAAATACAGCTGTTGGTGCAGGACAAAAGCTACCTGCGCTAAAGCAGCGCTGGTGCTGATGCTCGTGCTGTAAAGCTGCCAGCTCTAAGAGATCGCCGAATTCAAATTGATAATTTGAACTGAGTAACGGGAATCCAATATTCGAGGCACTCGACTATATCGTTCTCACTTGTTAAAGTTAGGAAGTTGGGATTCTTATGAGTGTTAAGAATGCATCATATGAATAATTTTGGAGAATATAATTTACAGAATATTCTGCAAGGGTATTTCAACTTCGGCTCCTCCCGAAGTTAGCTTTCCTTTCTTGTTTTTATAGATAGCCCAATAAAGTTTAGCCGTTTTAATTTCCTTATTATTTGATTTATAACTATTTGGAGCGCGGTGTTCTATGTTAGGAGTTAGTAACTAGGTTCGTACGTTTTGCTTTTAAGTGCTTGAATCTCAGATATGCACCCAAACAAATATTGTTTAAAATTCCAGCGCATTGCCGGAGTTTTTAATGACTCTTGAGGAGTTTTGGATTTCATTTTTGGAAATAAACTGCATTTTTATGAAGTGAATAATATTCTTAAGATTTCTGAAATGAATTAATTAATTATAAGTAAAATTCTGATAATTTAATATTTTACACTTTTCTGAAAACACTTAAATTATTATTCGCTGCAGAGTAAGACGACTTAGCAATGCGGCATGTGCTTAAATAATGCATAAAAAGCCAAACGCTTTAGTTTCTAGTTGTAGATGCCAAAAGTGCGCATTCTATTTTAAAAATTAATATAATGTTGTTGTTTTGTAAAATGAATAATTTTTTTGGCAATAGCAGCGGATACTTAATTTTTAAGTTTTATTTAAAATAGAAAGGTGTATTTTCTAAATTTTTTGTTTCCGTTTGCTCCTATGGGAGCTATATAATATAGTCGCCCGAACCGGCTCATCCCGACTTATTTACTACCTGCAATAGAAACACATTTTGAGAAAGTTTCAAGCAGATCGCTTAAAAACTAAAACTAGTTTGCGTAGAAACGAACGGACGGACAGAAAGACGGACGCACAGATGGACATGGCTAGATCAACTCTCCTGGTGATGCTTATCAATAATATATATTACTTTACAGGGTCGGAAATGTATCCTTCACTTGCCCTGCAAACTATTGAATGAAATTATAATACCCTCTGCAATGATATAAAAATACTTATCAATTTGGTGCAGTTTTTATACCCTTGCAGAGGCTATTATAATTTTGGTCAAAAGTATGCAACGCAGTGAAGGAGAAATCTCCGACCCTATAAAGTATATATATTCTTGATCAGGATCACCTCCTGAGTTTATATAAGCATGTCCGTCTGTCCGTCTGTCTGTTGCTACGCGAACTTGTCTCTCAGTTTTAAAGATATCAAAATGAAACTTTGCACACACACTTCTTTCCTTTGCACGCAGTATATAAGTCGGAACAGCTGGGATCGGCCGGCTATATCCTATAGATGCCATATAACTGATTGATCGGAAATACCATAACTTTGGTGTTTGTTAAGTTAGGTAGTAGGGATTTTTTATGGGTTTTATATTTGGCCAATTAATCCGACCTACGAAATTTCATAAGGATCGGCCGACTATATTCTAAGCTGCCATATAACTGAACGATTGTAATTGCCATAACTTTGTTTTTTTCAAAGTTAGATAGTTTTGGATTTTTCTGAGTGTTAAAAATGAATCATATGAATAATTTTGAAGAATATAATTTACAGAATATTCTGCAAGGGTATTTCAACTTCGGCTCCGCCCGAAGTTAGCTTTCCTTTCTTGTTTTTTATGTTCTCAGAATGAGACAAAGTAAATGGATGTGTCCAAAGCAAAGCGTTGAATTCCAATATGTATCAAAAGTGGACGGACAAGAGTAAGGACATTCCCCTCTGCGCGGGTGCTGAAACTCGATTTAACGCAACATGATATTATTATCATATTATATGCAAAATATCGGGTTGGTTGCTTTTAGGCTCGAAAACGACCCTTTTTGATGGATAGCTGTCTATTTTTAGACTGAACAAGAAAGGAAAACTAACTTCGGGCGGAGCCGAAGTTGAAATATCAACGCTTTTTGCTGTCTTTAGGTTTTTTACGACCTTCTGTCTCAGTTTTACGACCGGCTCCATAGTTGAAATACGCTTTGCTTAAATTTGATAAGCGAGTGTTCAATAAACTATAGACTATATAGTATGTACCCTATATAACTTTTACAATGTAAAGTATAAGTATTTATTCAATACAAAATAATATAGTCCAATAATTTGTAGGTCAACTGAAAAGTCTACAATTATGACCTGTGGTGTTAAATTTTTTTTAATTTCTTAGCTTAAAAAAACTTTAGGCAGTATACATCAATTTAGTATTCTTTTAGTATTTAATAATATGAAACCTTTATTTAGTAGTTTCAATACTTTTTATTATAACTCCAAGCCGAAGTTTCGATCCAAATTGACCATATGAAAAACAAAACACGTTTGTTTTTGTTTTAAACAAGAAATGAAGAAAACTTCGGCAAGCTGAAGTTTATATACCCTTGCAGTTATTACAACTACATTTCAATTTCTATGCCTATATTACTAAAAACAATGAAGATATGTCGAATTTGCGCTGCATTTTGCCATCGTTTCTATGGCAGCTATATGATATTGTTGTCCGATTTTTATACCCTTGCAGAGGGTATTATAATTTTGGCCAAAAGTGTGCAACGCAGTGAAGGAGACATCCCCGACCCTATAAAGTATATATATTAATGATCAGGATCACCTCCTGAGTTGATATAAGCATGTCCGTCTGTCCGTCTGTTTGTCCGTCTGTCTGTTTCTACGCGAACTAGTCTCTCAGTTTTAAAGATATCGAATTGAAATATGAACGGCCGGGATCGGCCGACTATATCCTATAGCTGTCATATAACTGATTGATCGGAAATGCCATAACTTTGATGTTTCTTAAGTTAGAAAGTTGGTAATTTCTTTGGGTTTTATATTTGTCTAATTTATCCGACCTACCAAATTTCATAAGGATCGGCCGACTATATCTTATAGCTGTCATATAACTGATTGATCGGAAATGCAATAACTTTGGTGTTTGTAAAGTTAGGAAGTTGAGATTTTCTATGGGTTTCATACATCATATGAATTATTTTGGAAAATATTACTTACAGAATATTCTGCAAGGGTATTTCAACTTCTGCTCCGCCCGAATTTAGCTTTCCTTTCTTGTAATTGAATTAAAACCGTAATTCCATAATACTTAAATATCACATACTCCTAAAGAACGACAAAAACAAATTAAGAACAACAAAATTATCATTTTTATACCCTTGCAGAGGGTATTATAATTTCGGCCAAAGGTGTGCAACCCAGTGATGAAGACATCTCCGACCCTATAAAGTATATGATCAGGATCGCGCGCTGAGTGGACATAAGTATGTCCGTCTTTTCGTCTGTCTGTTTCTAGGCGAACTAGTCTCTCAGTTTTAAAGATGTCGAATTGAAACTTTGCACACACCCTTCTTTCCTTTGCACGCAGTATATAAGTCGGAACGACCGCGATCTGCCGACTATATCCTGTAGCTTGGAAATGCCATAACTTTGGTGTTTGTAAAGTTAGGAAGTTGGTATTTTCTATGGGTTTTATATTTGGGCAATTAATCCGACCTACCAAATTACATAAGGATCGGCCTGCTATATCCTATAGCTATCATATAACTGAACGATCGGAAATGCCATAACTTTGGTGTTTTTAAAGTTAGGAAGTTGGGATTTTCTAGGGGATTTCTTTTTGCCTATCAATGCGAGCTACCAAATTTCATAAGGATCGGCCTACTACATCCTATGGCCGCATTTAACTGATTGATCGGAAATGCCATAACATAGGTGATTTTGAAGTTAGGAAGATGGGATTTTCTATGGGTTTTATTTTTGGCCAACCAATATAATTTACAGAATATTCTGCAAGGGTATATCAATTTCGGCTCCGCCCGAAGTTTGCTTTTCTTTCTTGTTTTCAATTGTTTTTTCTGATTGTTCCTATGGGAGCTATATGATATTGTTGGCCGGTCCGGCTCGTTCCGCCTTTTACTACCTGCAATAGAAAGACAACTTTTGGAAAAGCTTCAAGCATATAGCATATAGTTTGCGTAGAAACGGACGGACGGACGGACAAGCGGACGGACATGGCGAGATCGACTCTCCTGGTGATGCTGATCTAGAATAAATACTTTATAGGGTCAGTGCGTTGCAAACTTTTGAACGAAATTATAATACTCTCTGCAAGGGTATAAATATATGTGAAATAAAATGTAACCTTATTGGTGGATAATTACACCGACAAATAATTCCATTAAATATTAATTGGGATCACAAGAAAAGGGATGTTTACAAGTGATTTGCGCTGTCGGAGATACATACATACATGTTTGCATGTACTATGTATATATTTATATGTGTATCATCAATACACGTGCGCAAATCACTTGTTACCATGAAAGAAGTGCAATTACATCGGTGAGATACATTTATTTATGTGCAACAAAGGATTTACTATTACCGATTGCAAACGATATAAAAGTATAGATTTGAACGAATAAAAAGTAAAGAAATTAATATTTACGGTATTTTAACTTGGATCTATTTTACTTTAGTATAATATTTATTCTACATCTTTCAGAAAGTAGTATAAGTGCTATATAAAATATATGATAGTCTTATATGCATACTATATACATAAACATATACCTATGTATGTTTATATGATCTTCTGCTTAGGAAGACTAACAATAAGTGTATCAAATCTTAAAAAAATATAAACCGCTTTTCGAGATGTTGCATTTCACCGCACTGCAAAAGCTCTCTTTTGTGACTTACAAATAATAACGTTTTACCTAATCGTAGGTGCATGTTTTTCCCGGAATCCGAATTAGATATAGATAGACAAGATAACAAACTTTTACTCTGTACGTCGACGGGACTGTGGGGCGTTTCCCTTGGGAGGTCATTTTTTGTGATTCCGCTAAAGAATCTGCCAATAATTTCAAAAGGAAAGTTTGGGGCACAAAACAAGAATCCCAGTGCGTAGCCTGTTACTGCCACATGTCTCCTGCTGCTATAAAACGATCCCCAAGTGAGTAGTGTATGTCCATGAAGTGTTCTTCAGACATTGTAAGGTCATAGAGTAAGAAACTATATAGAGGTTTCATTTGCTCTGCCCGGGCCTCTGCCAAAGCTCTGCTGAGAGCCATGTTCGAAGCTAACTTCTTCTAACTTCGGTTTCTCACCACTTCTAACATGTGCGAAGCACAAGCAATAGTATGGGGAGTTTTCGCACCTATCCTTAGGAATAAGAGCGAGCAGTGCAGCAATAAGAATTCACCATGGGCATGGATTCAAGCTCGATTCGAACAAATGAAAAACTCTCTTTTTTTCCGTTTTTCCCCTACGTGGCATCACTGGCAAAGTCACTCGAGAGCGCGGGCAGAGCAAATGAAACCTCTATACAGTTTCTTACTCTATGGTAAGGTATTGCCTGCCTCAACTTAATTTTATATGTATAGCTTGCAGATAATTTGTTGCAAGCCTATGCTGTAAATAGTGCTTTATTAGGCTTTGAAAAAGATTCCGGTTCCTCCGTGTGCTTTACCATACGGATGATCTGTGCAGCTGAAAATGTAACCTCCTTTTTGAAAATTGTATTTACTTGTGAGTAGCATTTTTGTCAGCAGCATAACGGCGAAGTGATTCTCATTGAGGAATTGAGTTATATTAAGTTTTGGCCATAAGACGGGGTTTGCATTCTACATGGATAGTCGTAGACAAGACATCGACCACATCGACTGCTAAGGGGCAACTATATTCTGTTTTCTTGTGTCATTCATGCCCATTGTACTTTGTTGAAGAGGCATCATCGTATATAGCTTCAATGTTGCTAAGTGGCTGTCCTTCTGGTTTTTTATGTCCTGTTTTTAAAGCACTGGCCTAGATGCCTAGATGCCGGAGATGTGCTATTTAAACCGCAGAATGAGGACCTGACAGCTTAGGCGAAGAATACGTAATACGTAGCTTGTGAGTTAATGAGCGCTGAAGTCGCATCCAATTCTTCAGCTTATATTAGACTGAGCGCCTTTGAAATTTGTTGGATGGGTTCCTGCACAGTTTCTGAATTTCCTTGTGTTTGGGTCGTCTTTGTCCGCAGTGCAGGCATAGAGTAAGAACATAGAGTAAGAAACTATATAGAGGTTTCATTTGCTCTGCCCGGGCCTCTGCCAAAGCTCTGCTGAGAGCCATGTTCGAAGCTAACTTCTTCTAACTTCGGTTTCTCAACACTTCTAACATGTGCGAAGCACAAGCAATAGTATGGGGAGTTTTCGCACCTATCCTTAGGAATAAGAGCGAGCAGTGCAGCAATAAGAATTCACCATGGGCATGGATTCAAGCTCGATTCGAACAAATGAAAAACTCTCTTTTTTTCCGTTTTTCCCCTACGTGGCATCACTGGCAAAGTCACTCGAGAGCGCGGGCAGAGCAAATGAAACCTCTATACAGTTTCTTACTCTATGGTGCAGGGTTGAGAATCGTGGTTCCTGGTGTGCACATACTGCCAGCAATTTGTGTTCCGCCTATGCGGCTCTTTCGCGGTGAAACAAAAATGGTAGATTGTATTATGGGTGGACTTCATTTTTCTTTATCTATCTCAGTGGAAACTATTAAATTTATAACTTTAAAAGCTTTATTTGAGCACCTTCAATGTTGTTCGCAGGAATACGAGAAATTCTTTAAGCTTGATGGCTTAGTAACAACAGTTTTATTTCTATGACTAGCAGGGTGCCCGCAGCTTCGCTTGCGGTGGATAACGCGAATATCCTACTTTTCTTATGTAATAGGTTTGCAGTAGAACTATGTAATTTTGCATTTTAGATGTTACTTTAAACATAAATATTTTTAGTTTTGGCTGAAACTTTAGTTAACCCTCATTAATAATATTATTGCTCACATACACCAAAATACTCGGTTTTGCAAAGAAATTTTCCTATTAATTCGGCAAAGCCTACTCATTGCCCAATTAATAGGAAAATTATCACATAACAAGAAAGGAAAGCTAACTTCGGGCGGAGCCGAATTTGAAATACCCTTGCAAAATATTTTGTAAATTATATTCTCCAAAATTATTCATATGATGCATTCTTAACACTCATAAAAATCCCAACTTCCTAACTTTAAAAACATCAAAGTTATGGCAATTCCAATCGTCCAGTTATATGGCAGCTATAGGATATAGTCGGCCGATCCTTATGAAATTTAATGTGTCGGATTGATTGGCCAAAAATAAAACCCACAGAGAATCCCACTTTCCTAACATTACAAACTCCAAAGTTATGGCATTTCCGATCAATCAGTTATATGGCGGCTATAGGATATAGTCGACCGATCCTTATGAAATTTGGTAAGTCGGATTAGTTAGACAAATATAAAATCCATAGAAAATCTCAATTTCCTAACTTTACTAACACCAAAGTTATGGCATTTGCGATCAATCATTTATATGGCAGCTATAAGATATAGTCGGTTGATTCTTATGAAATTTGGTAGGTCGGATTGATTGACCAAATATAGAACCCACAGAAAAGCACAACATTCTAACTTGATAAACACCAAAGTTATTGCATTTCCGATCAATCAGTTATATGGCAGCTATAGGATATAGTCGGCCGTTCCGACTTATATACTGCGTGCAAAGGAAAGAAGGGTGTGTGCAAAGTTTCAATTCGATATCTTTAAAACTAAGAGACAAGTTCGCGTAGAAACAGACAACGGACAGACAGACGGACAGACAGACGGACAGACGGACATGCTTATATAAACTCAGGAGGTGATCCTGATCAAGAATATATATACTTTATAGGGTCGGAGATGTCTCCTTCACTGCGTTGCACACTTTTGACCAAAATTATAATACCCTCTGCAAGGGTATAAAAACAACTCGCGGCAAATTTTCTTGATACGACTCTGATCAAATTCAAAGTTTCCCAGTTAACTTCTCCTTTTGCGCACTTGCTACACTCTTTCCTCTCTCTCTATCCACTGCGATCTCCCGCTCTTATGTTTCCTAACAGCGCGTGGCAAAACACTGTAAAAAAACAATTTGAATGGTATATTTTTACTACACTATCAAAAACCAGACCAAATAGATTTTCGCCAAAAAAAAGACTTTTGCGTATTCTGGCAGCTATAACTGTAAAGAGCACTTAAATTCAATAATAGATCGACTTTGTGTTTACCTTCTTTGTTTAGAAGATAGCTAGAGCTCTGGTGAAACCATCAAATGAATCGTTAAAGCTTAAGGAAAAACTTTACCGAAGGAATTTTTATACCCTTGCAGAGGGTATTATAATTTTGGTCAGAAATTTGTAACGCAGTGAAGGAGACGTTTCCGACCCTATAAAGTATATATATTCTTGATCAGGATCTTTTAGGGGAGTCGATATAGTCGTCTGTCCGTCTGTCCGTCTGTTTCAATACCGTTTGCGAGCTCAGTTTAAAAGCTAGCGATCTGAAACTTTCACACTCGTCCTAAAACGTGTACGCAGATCAAGTTTGGAAAACGCCCCGATCGGACGTCTATATCCTATAGCTCCCATAGAAACAATCGGATATATCTTGCAAGAATTGATGATATTTCGCGCAGTGTAAAAGCTATTGACATGAATCTTTCCAAATCGTATTTTTTTATGCATTCCTTGATCAGGGTAAAAGCGCGTGGCGATCGGACGTCTATATCCTATAGCTCCCATAGGAACAATAGGGTAAAATCGGTCCAAATTTGATGTTTTTCAGAATATTTCGCGCCGTGTAAAAGCTATCGCTATACATTTTTTTAAATCGTATTTTTTTATGCATTCCTTTATCAATGTGCTGATCGGACTTCTATATCCTATAGCTCCCATAGGAACAATACGGTGAAATCGGTCAAAATTTTATGTTTCATAGAATATTTTGCGCAGTGTATAAGCTATTGACATACATTTTTCCAAGTCTTAATTATTTACGCATACCTTGATCAGGGTAAAGCGCTTGCCGATCGGACGTCTATATCTTATAGCTTCCGTAGGACAAATTGTTAAAGGCTGCGAAAATATCCCTTTTTTTCCTATTTGTATATGACAATTTTGCAGTATAAAAGCTATTGGCATGAAACTATGCAATTTATCTAATTTATTTATGTACACCTTGCTCAGGGTAAAATTTGCTGCCAATCAGACAAGTACATACTACAGCCGCTATTTAAAAATGAAATTGATTACGTATAGCTAATCATTTTGTATGTATAATTACACAAAATTTCGGATAAGTCTGCAAGGGTACTAAAACTTCGGCTTGCCGAAGTTAGCTTCCGTCCTCGTTGATACTCAGTTTAGAAGTGTCATTTTTCGACGTTTTCGATTTTTGCCTACATTTTTTTTTAGAATGTGTTTTAAAAATAGTAAAAAGCCTTAAATCAAAGCGGTCAAATTTTTTGAGCATTTATAATGTCTTAAACTATTTTTTGCGAAAACACGGATTCGATTGGTTAAACGGTTTAGCGTCCAGTATTTTTGAAAAGAAAATTGAAATTTTTTCCAATTGGAATCGATTGGGGCCACTTGGAGAGCCCCAATAAATCTTAGCAAATCAGTTTAAAGTTATTAGAATGTAATAAAAAAGCAAATTAATAATGTTAACCAGTGGTTTTGCCTGTGCGTTGATTACCAGTTTTCTTACTGATAGCTTCATATTATATATATAGATTATTTTTAAACCCTTGCAGAGGGTATTATAATATTGGTCAAAAGTGTGCAACGCAAGTATATATATTCTTGATCAGGATCGCATCCTGAGTCGATATATGCATGTCCGTCTGTCTGTCTGTCCGTCTGTCTCTTCGTCTGTCTGTTTTCACGCGAACAGTCTCTCAGTTTTAAAGATGTCGAATTGAAACTTTGCACACACCCTTCGTTCCTTTGCACGCAGTATAAAAGTCGGAACGGCTGGGATCGGCCGACTATATCCTATAGCTGTCATATAATTGGACGATCGGAAATGCCATAACTTTGGTGTTCTTAAAGTTAGGAAGTTGGGATTTTCTACGGGTTTTATTTTTGGCCAATCAATCTCACCTACCAAATAAGGATCGGCCAACTATATCCTACAGCTGCCATATAACTGAACGATTGGAATTGGCATAACTTTGCTGTTTTTAAAGTTAGGAAGTTGGGATTATTTATGAATATTAAGAATGCATTATATGAATAATTTTGGAGAATATAATTTACAGAATATTCTGCAAGGGTATATCAACTTCGGCTCCGCCCGAAGTTATTTTTTCTTTCCTGTTTCTTTCAAAGCTGTTTTTCACTCTTGTTGCAGGAATATTAAAAGTAACAAGAGAGAACGCTATAGTCAGGTGCCCCGACTATCAGATACCCGTTACTCAGGTAAAATGAGTGCGAGGGAGATGGAGATAGAAACTTTGATCACGCATAACTTTTTAACGAATGGTCCGATTTGAAAAATTTCTTCTACATTTCGATAGGTATTGATAAACACAATAAAACTGCATTTTTACTTTTCCGAAATATTTAAATTTTTAAAATCGTATATAAGTGATTGTGGGCGTTAAAGGGGGCGTGGCACCTTTTTGAAACAAACTTGCGCTGCGTATGAACTCCTAGAATCTGCATGCAAAATGCTAATCTTCTAGCTTTTATAGTTTCCGAGATCTCAGCGTTCATACGGACAGACAGACGGACAGACAGACGGACAGACGGACATGGCTAGATCGACTCGGCTTGTGATCCTGAACAAGAATATATATACTTTATAGAGTCGGAAACGCTTCCTTCTAGCTGTTGCATACTTTTGCACGAATACAATATACCCTTTTACTCTACGAGTAACGGGTATAAAAATGTTTAACCTCAAAGATCTTATTAAGTAATTTCCACAGATTAATATAGTATGTATGTTTATGACACTTTAAGTTAAAAAAAAACATTTTACTCAACTGACAGTTGGAACAACACTATAACCCTTAAAATTCTCTATTTTCATTTTCGCTTCACTTGCCGCAGTTGCTAAGGCGGAACAAAATTTAATGCTCGAGATCCAGCCTGTCTTATTGTTTAAATGCCACATCTTCAGAAGTGTTTATTCAACGCCTCTTTGGCTGGCCGATAGCGGATAATGGGCTTATAGTTTTTGGCCCACCAATTGTTCAAAGTCTGCCTTCTTATTATTTTCTAAATAGACACGCCGCAAAAGGAGGAAGACCAGTAGGGAAGCATGTAAATGTAATCATTATTTTTTCTCAGCAAACAGATGAATAAGTCAGAGCTGCGAAAAAGCACGCGGGAGGAGATTGCATAATGAACCCTATATACAAGTGCGCTCGCAGAAACTTTGGTCTGTGCTAGAGCTTTTCCCGCTTTGCGCTTAACACTTTGCCGCAACAATTTTTGTTTCTGCTGCCCTTGGAAAAGCTTGGCATTGCCAAAAAAGATATTGCTGGTGAACGGAAGATGGTGTTAAGATTGTGAGGACAAAGTTTTTTTGTAGAGCCTAAGGAAATCCGTTGCATCCCTAACAGTTTGGGTGAGAGGCAAATTTACAATGCGCCTTGAATTATAAAACCGTTCGCATCGCACTTATCGTAAGTTGCACCAGAGTCAAAAAACTAGAAAAAAAACTTTAAGAAAGCTGCCATATTAATTCAGCATTGATTACAAATGGCTTTTATCTTTTGCAAAAGGGAAAAAAAAGCGACATTTTGACAGTCCTTAAGGAGTCTACACACAAATTAATTTTCAATAGTCAAATTGGTCGATGCCAACTCCAGTACCTTTATTTTATTTTTGGTTGGTTAACTTTTAAATAGTAGGTTTTTATACCCAGAGGGTATTATAATTATGATCAAAAGTGTGCAACGCAGTGAAGGAGACATCTCCGACCCTATAAAGTATATATATTCTTAATCAGGATCGCGTCCCGAGTTGATATAAGCATGTCCATCTGTCTGTTTCTACGCGTACTAGTCTCTCAGTTTTAAATATATCGAAACTTTACACAAACCCTTAATTCCGTTGCACGCAGTATATAAGTCGGAACGGTCGGGATCGACCGACTATATCCTATAGCTGACATATAACTGATTGATCGGAAATGCCATAATTTTGGTGTTTGAAAAGTTATGAAGTTGGGATTTTCTATGGGTCTTATTTTTGACCAATCAGTCCGACATACCAAATTTCATAACGACGGACAGACGGAGATGGCTAGATCGATTCTCCTGGTGATGCTGCAAGGTATAATAACAAATCGACAGAGTTACCTGGATAAATTTATTCTCTAAAAATGCAATTTAATTTTTTCAATTCAGATGATTCTGTGAGTAGTTACGATGTACACCTCAATACACCTTATTTCGAGGTCGCCTATATCTTACTCACTTTTTAATATTTTGAAATGAACATTTTCACACATATTTTTTAAATATTGTATTATCAGATATGTACATACATATGTTGGCGGAGCACATACAAACATATATATCTTCGACTGCGCAAGTTACTTGTAAACACCACTATTTGCTTGTGGTTTTTGCACAGAACAATTATAACGTTAATTTACTTAAGTTCATTTATGCACAATTTACCAATATGAACAAAAGCCTAACGAAATTTTTTTTTACCCTTTGGTACTTATCTTTACATCTAGAATTCTCATAAAGTCGGCCGATCCTTATGAAATTTGGTAAGTCGGTTTAATTGGCCAAATATAAAACCCATATAAACAGACAGAAGGACAGACAGACGGACAGACAGACGGGCAGACGGACATGGCTATATCAACTCAGGAGGTGATCCTGATCAAGAATATATATACTTTATAGGGTCGGAGATGTCTCCTTCACTGCGTTGCACACTTTTGATCAAAATTATAATATCCTCTGCAAGGGTATAAAAATAGAATGGAGAATAATGGAAGAAAAACTTCAAACAAAGTTTTCACTTTATAGTTCAAAAGATTAAGAAATACGTTAAGATTTTTGCGCCTAAATTGGCCACTGAGACGGAGGATTTAAAGGGAAAGCCATTTTGCAGAGGAACAGTCAGACTTGAGCTGAGGGAACTCGATTTTCGTGGCAGAGTTGTTCGCAAGCTTTATTTAACAAGAGAAATCGGGATATTCTTTTAAAATTTGACAACGAACACATATCAGGGGGGGTCCAATAATCTGTGAGCCACTGTACGCCTTCAATCGCCACGAATATCAGCAGAATTCTGGAACCCGATGACCGCAATAAGGCACTCTCGTGACGAAAAACACATTTGTCCGGGCTTCTCTGCTTTAAACTACAGAGTATGGGCCTTATAATGTGAAATATTGAATGACACCTACTGAGTATAGGTTTCATATTAATTGGTAATACATTGAAAAATAATAATAAATAGTTTTGGAGAATAAAATTTACAGAATATTCTGCAAGGGTATATCAACTTCGGCTCCGCCCAAAGTTAGCTTTTCTTTCTTATTAATTATTTTTTTTGTTCTTTGGGATTTGGATTTAAATATTATTGAATTCCGGTTTTAATTAAATTAAAATCGCACAACCTTCATTGTTTTTAGTAATATAAGCATACAACTCACAATGTGGTCGATTTGTATTACTGCAAGGGTATATAAACTTCGGCTTGCCGAAATATGCTTCCTTTCTTGTTGATGTTAATTTTTTTGTACCCTTGCAGAGGGTATTATAATTTCAGTCAAAAGTTTGGAACGCAGTGAAGGAGACATTTCTGACCCCATAAAGTATATATATTCTTGATCAGCATCACCAGGAGAGTCGATCTAGCCATGTCCGTCTGTCCGTTTCTACGCAAACTAGTTCCTCAGTTTTAAAGGTAGTATATAAGTCACAACGAGGCGGATCGGTCGACTATATCCTATAGCCGCATATAACTGATTGATCGGAAATGCCACAACTTTGGTGTTTGTAAAGTTAGGAAGTTTGGATTTTCTATGGGTTTTTTTTTGGTCAATCAATCCGACCTCTTAAATTTCATAAGGATCAGCCGACTAAATCCTATAGCTGGCATATAACTGAACGATTGGAAATGCCATAACTTTGGTTTTTTTAATGTTAGGAAGTTTGGATTGTTCATTGATTTTATTTTTGACCAACCAATATAATTTACAGAATATTTTGGAAGGGTATATCAACTTCGGCTCCGCCCGAAGTTAGCTTTCCTTTCTCCTTCACTGCGTTGCACACTTATGACCACAATTATATTACTCTCTGCAAGGTTATAAATATAATATAAAAGTTTTACGTAGTCGGAAATTTTGCCTTCTAAACATTTCGAAACAACAGAGTCGCAAGGAGTACAAGTTTCAGTCAATCTTAGCTTAATCATCTGTTTTGGATATATACAATACATGCTGCGTTAGTCCTTAAATGTTGACATTTATCTTTCTTAATATTAAATTACATCTTATAAAAATTTTTGGATTATGCGAATCTACACCATTGTACTCGAGCAAATTGCGGAAGCGGCTCGCCTTGTAAATATATCCTTTTTATTTGAAATGATTTACGAAGAAAAAAATTTAACAGGTTAAATGCGGGGAAATTAGACTTAGGGAAAGTACTTCGTTTCTTCATTACCAAAGGAACAATTGGATGTAATATAATTTGCTGCTACTAAGGGCAATTTTTCGCACGCCTTTTCAAAGGTTCTATGAAAAAGCGTTGTCAAAGGAAAGAAGACGTGACACAAATAAAATGAAATGAAATGAAATGTTGTAACAAAAGGACCCCATATTCAACGGGGAAGTGCCTGAAAGAAGAACTAGTAGCTGCTCTATTCTGTCGAGCAAAACTCTTTACTGGCAGGCACGAAATTTTCATTTCCGCTTCTTATTTACATGGTGGAGAAGATGATAGAAGACAAGAATGATGGACGAATTCCTTATAGACAGTACGGAAAAAAAAATTTCGTTGAGTTTACTTTGCTGGGGTCTGGTGCTGAGTAGTATCCAAGTGTGTTTAAGAACAAAGTTTTCCCCATTTGCAACGCCTTAAGGTGAGACAAAAAAAACCGAGCTGACCCGGGACAATAGGTAAGCCGGCGCTGCTTCAATATCCTGTTGCTATTTTCCGCTATTTACAAAATGAAATACGCCGCAAGTTTTCGGGACGGAAACTAAAACGGAACCAGAAACAAGACCCAAAGTAACCACAAAAATTAAACTTTCGTCTCGCTTCTGTTTACTCTAGACGGGGAAGAGTGGGTGGGAGAAGATTCCCTAGAGTAGAAAAGTTTGTACAAAAAGACAACACAATGAGAAAATAGGAAATGAAATAAAAACCAGACCAGTCATCTGAAAGACATCGCTTTTTAATCACCAACCGCCAATCTGGAAAATTTAAACAAAAACAAGAGAGAACGCTATAGTCGGGTGCCCCGACTATCAGATACCCGTTACTCAGGTAAAAGGAGTGCGAGGGAGATGGAGATAGAAACTTTGATCACGCATAACTTTTAAACGAATGGTCCGATTTGAAAAATTTCTTCTACATTTCGATAGGTATTGATAAACACAATAAAACTGCATTTTTACTTTTCCGAAATAATTAAATTTTTATTTAAATAAAATCGTATATAAGCGATTGTGGGCGTTAAAGGGGGCGTGGCACCTTTTTGAAACAAACTTGCGCTGCGTAGGAACTCCTAAAATCTGCATGCAAAATGCCAATCTTCTAGCTTTTATAGTTTCCGAGATCTCAGCGTTCATACGGACGGACAGACGGACAGACGGACATGGCTAGATCGACTCGGCTAGTGATCCTGAACAAGAATATATATACTTTATAGGGTCGGAAACGCTTCCTTCTACCTGTTACATACTTTTGCACGAATACAATATACCCTTTTACTCTACGAGTAACGGGTATAATTATAGCATGTGAATTGAACTTACTAGCGTCTTTATTTTAAGCATATTATTCATAGCATTGTAGAATTATGTTTTGCTAACGTTATGGGCTCATAACCTCTTTATTAGTCTGTTCATTGTTTGATTTGGCAACAGAAAGAATGTGCTTAGCTCCCGTCAGAGATATCTTACCTTCATGATTCAAAAGAAATACTTCAACTGTTAAGAGTTCAAGGTAAATAAAAAATGATTTAAGACAAACTTTACCATTGCAATAGTAACACATTGTATCTCCCCTTATCAGACTAACCGCAGGAAATCAAATATATAAGTAAATCTCAAATTTTCGAACAAGCAGCGAACTTTCTTTGCTATTTTCTTTTTTGGCTTGATGAACTTATAAATAAATAAATGGCAGACTGGAGGGGTTTAATAAAATACGCGTTTCAATTGGGGGAATGGTACTGACCTGCTGCATCGAATGGCAATATGGACGGTCACTAAGGTCATGTTAGAGGTGCGAACGCGTAACAGTACTTTTTATACCCTTGCAGAGGGTATTATAATTTTGGTCAGAAGTTTGTAACGCAGTGAAGGAGACGTTTCCGACCCTATAAAGTATATATATTCTTGATCAGGATCAATAGGGGAGTCGATATAGCCATGTCCATCTGTCCGTCTGTTTCAATACCGTTTGCGAGCTCAGTTTAAAAGCTAGCGATCTGAAACTTTCACAATCGTCCTAAAACATGTGTACGCAGATCAAGTTTGAAAATCGCCCCATCGGACGTCTATATCCTATAGCTCCCATAGGAACAATTGGATATATCTTGCAAGAATTTATGATATTTCGCGCAGTGTAAAAGCTATTGACATTAATCTTTCCAAATCGTATTTTTTTATGCATACCTTGATCAGGGTAAAAGCGCGTGGCGATCGGACGTCTATATCCTATAGCTCCCATAGGAACAATAAGGTAAAATCGGTTAAAATTTAATGATTTTTAGGATATTTCGCGCAGTGTAAAAGCTATTGACATAAATCTTTCCAAATCTTATTTTTTTATGCGTACCTTGATCAGGGTAAAAGCGTGTGGCGATCGGACGTCTATATCCTATAGCTCCCATAGGAACAATAAGGTAAAATCGGTCCAAATTTGATGTTTTTCAGAATATTTCGCGATGTGTAAAAGCTATTGCTATACATTTTTTCAAATCGTATTTTTTTATGCATTTCTTCATCAAGGTAAAAGCGCGTGCTGATCGGACGTCTATATCCTATAGCTCCCAGAGGAACAATACGGTGAAATCGGTCAAAATTTCATGTTTTTTAGAATATTTCGCGCAGTGTATAAGCTATTGACATACATTTTTCCAAGTCTTATTTATTTACGTATACCTTGATCAGGGTAAAAGCGCTTGCTGATTGGACGTCTATATTGTATAGCTTCCGTAGGAAAAATTGTTAAAGGCTGCGAAAATATCCCTTTTTGCCCTATTTGTATATGACAATTTTGCAGTATAAAAGCTATTGGCATGAAACTATGCAATTTATTATACCCTTGCAGAGGGTATTATAATTTTGGTCAGAAGTTTGTAACGCAGTGAAGGAGACGTTTCCGACCCCATACAGTATATATATTCTTGATCAGGATCAATAGGGCAGTCGATATAGCCATGTCCGTCTGTCCGTCTGTTTCAATACCGTTTGCGAGCTCAGTTTAAAAGCAAAGACCAATATAAACGTCTATATCCTATAGCTCCCATAGGAACAATTGGATATATCTTGCAAGAATTTATGATATTTCGCGCAGTGTAAAAGCTATTGACATTAATCTTTCCAAATCGTATTTATACCCGTTACTCGTAGAGTAAAAGGGTATATTGTATTCGTGCAAAAGTATGTAACAGGTAGAAGGAAGCGTTTCCGACCCTATAAAGTATATATATTCTTGTTCAGGATCACTAGCCGAGTCGATCTAGCCATGTCCGTCTGTCCGTCTGTCCGTCTGTCCGTCCGTATGAACGCTGAGATCTCGGAAACTATAAAAGCTAGAGGATTGGTATTTTGCATGTAGATTTTAGGAGTTCCTACGCAGCGCAAGTTTGTTTCAAAATGGTGCCACGCCCCCTCTGACGCCCACAAGCCACAAGCTGTGGCCACAGTTTTGATGCTATTATGAAAATTTTTTTTGATATGTATTTGCTTCGTCAATACCTTTCGATTGGCCAAATAAAAGTTTGCCACGCCCACTCTAACGCCCAAAAACCCATTAAACGCTTAAGCCTGGCTAGCGCCTACATTTCCGCCTTTCATGGCATATACAATAGCGCCATCTAACGGATGACTTTGGAACAGCTGGCCAAGGCGCTCAACAGAGTCAACGTTAATTCTCGATAAGGATTATTAAAGGAAATTGCGATGGCTTTCATTTGTCAATACCGAACTATATCCCAAGAACTATGCAAATCAAGTCAAGTTAGTATAATGGAGGTCTGAGTCAAACAATGGCGTATGTGTGTATGTTTGTAAGCATATACATATGTATGTATTTACATTGTACACAGTTGCAATTGCCCTGCAAAGAAGGCATATTTATATTAAGTTGTTTAGCTGAGTAACGGGTATCTAATAGTTGAGGCACTCGACTATAGCGTTCTCACTTGTTTTTAATTCGTGTTTATCATAAAAACTTCACGTCTCGTGGGCTTCTATTGCACAAGAAGTCTGCCTCCAGTCACTGCTAAGCGGTGCCAGCTTATTTTCGCCAATCTCGAAACAATAAGCGAGTTTTAAGCTGTGTTGTGTTTTGCCCCTTATAAAAAAATGCACCGTGTGGCCCAAAAGACACCTTCGGAGATCAGATCAGAGGTCATTGATGCCCGGCGCACTTTGTGCTCTGAAACGCATAGCATCAGTGTCGTAACTACAACATTAACATTTACTTGTGCCTCTACTAATACTATTTTTTCCAAGGCAACTGCTACAACTACCTCAATTACCAGTGTACGCCCTAGCGAGAGCATGGACACCCATAACGTTTATTTAGCGCAATGGTCATCTGACTTTACTTCTCCAACATCTAGTGGTATTGCTCCAATTGCCTCTTCAATAATCAGTGGAAATGCTAAAATTTTGCCAGCTCCACTAAGCGATGCTGCTGCAAGATTAAAGGATGGCCAGAGTCACCTGACAAAAAGGAGGAAGAAATCATTATCACCCACTACTAGCAACAAAAGGGTGAACAGAGAACTGATGCCTGAAACACCCTCAGCGTCAACCAGCAAGGCAAGCTCAAGTAACAGGTTTGACATCCTAGACATAGACTTGGACTTAAGCAATGACAGGCATGTTGATGAAAGTCCAAGAGATACAAATGAAGGCCCTACTACCTCCTATGCAGCTACTCAACTGAATATTCCTAACGATAATTTAGCCAATAGCCCACAAGAGAATGTTGTCGAGACTGACAATCTGTTAAATGATACTTCAAAGCCACCGCAAATAGTTATAAGTATAACAAACTTGAACGACCTATTTGAACTCATTTCGGAGGTCACTAGCCAAGATAAGGTTGTTGTTAAAATTAACCAAGGAGAAACAGCTAGAATTTTTCCCAACGACTCTGAAACTTATAGAGCTACAGTTGACCACTTTGATAAAATGGAAATTGAATTTCACACATATCAAATCAAGGCAGAGAAGCCTCACAGAATAGTAGTAAGAGGGCTTCATCATAGCACATTAAACAATGAAATTACTATCAATTTCAAAAAATTTGGCTTTGATGTTCTGCAGGTACATAACCCAAGGTCTAGGATTAACCGAGATGAAAAGCTCAACATCTTCTTCATTAATATTAAGCCATGCAAAAAAATCAATGACATATATGATATCACAACATTTTGCCGTCAAAAAGTGAGAAGTGCACTCGTTGCCAAGAACATGGTCATACAACCAAGTACTGCCGTCGTCATCCTAACTGTGCTCGATGTGGTGAAAATCATCCGACAAAGCAATGCGTACGGCCCCAAGATCAACAGCCCACCTGTATACACTGTGGACGGAATCATATGGCAAGCTACAAGGGTTGCCAGTGGTATCAAGATTACCTTCGACGATCAATGAGCTCTTCGAAAAAACAAACAACGCAACAACAACCGCAGTTTAAACCTCTGCAGCAACAACCAAGTCGTCAGGAACAAACTCAGCGAACGCCTAATACTTCTGCAGCCAATACTGGTGGCATATCTTACGCCTCAATAGCAAGGAACGGAAATGGATCTGCCCAAAGCCGTCTAAATGATGTTCCAACCCAATTACAATTACCGAAAATTAGGAAAATATTGAACAACAACAAAATATGTTTGACGCCCAGTCAATACTGAAACAACAGCACCAACAATTTATGAAATGGCAACAACAACTCCAACAACAGCAGCAGGAGCAATTCTTTTTGTGGCTACAGCAGCAGCAACAGGAACAACAACAGCAAAACAAGCAGAACGATCAACGACTTCAACGGCTTGAAAACATGGTTTTCGAAATGGCCAACATGATTAAGCAATGGACTGGGGATAGACTAACTTTCCAGCTCCACAACAACGCTTCAGCCTCACAATAAATCCTCTCAAGATCCTTATCTGGAATGCCAATGGCATTTCAGGTAAAGCCAGAGAAGTTGAACTTTTCGCGCACAACAACAGCGTTGACATCCTTCTCTTAAGTGAGCTTAGGCTTAACCGGGGCGAAACACTTAAAATATATAGCGTATAAACCATCAAGTCACAATCATGGCCACGGAGGTGCGGCAGTATTGGTAAGGAGTACTCTCCGTCATTTCCCGCAAAAAGTTATTGAAACTCCAATTATTCAGATGTCCTCCATTAAAATTGTCACTGGTCTGGGAGACATGGAGGTTAGCGCCATATACTGCCCTCCAAGGAATAGGATCGAAGAAAGGCAATTCTCTGAAATTCTTGCTTCTTGCGGCCAAAGGTATTTGGTTGGAGGCGACTGGAATGCCCGTCATTGGATGTGGGGAGACGCGTACAATTCACCCAGAGGGCAAGAGTTGGTTGAATCTATATTAGCCAAAGGGGCTAAAATTCTTGCCACTGGAATGCCTACCAGATATCCATATATACCAAGCCACACAGCAACTTGCATAGATTTCGCATTATACCATGGAATACCGGATTCCCAAGTAAATATATGCCAAAGCAGGGATCTAGACTCGGATCATCTTGCTCTTATTGTCGATCTGCAAACAAATGGTGTTAATGTCAGACCAAGTCCTCGGTTAATCACAAGGCAAACTGACCTCATCGCTTTCAAAGAGCATCTTGAGCGCTCCTTTGAACTAAATTCGAATCTGGACTCTAGAGAAGACATTGAGAACGCAGTAGATATTCTCACTGAAAATATTTACAGAATTGCTTCTGCTTCTACGCCACCCGACCCTGCTCGTCGTCCCATAAGTTATGGCATTGTTCTTACAAGAGAGGCCAGAGAACTAATCACAAGAAAAAGGCGCCTTCGTAGAAGAGCTATCCATTCTCAAGATCCTGAGGACCAAAACATGTGGAACCAGGCAGCAAGAAAACTCCGAACACTATTAAGGGAACTTAGAAGTGATTTCTTTGAGCAAAAACTGTCCTCCATGGACTACACCGTTGATGCAAACTATTCGCTATGGAAGTGCACAAAATCGCTCAAAAGACAACCCTTTAGAGAAGTCCCCGTTCGATGTCCTGGTGGTGAACGAGCAAAAAATGATTTGGAGCAGGCCAATGCTTTCGGTCTTCATTTGGAGGAACGCTTCACTCCTTATGACTTTTCTTCGACAGTGCAGGTTAGAGAGACTCAATTGATATTGCAAGCCCCATTGCAAATGTCACTGCCTATTAGGCCTATAAGGATTGAGGAGATAATTTATGTCATTCAAGAATTGCCGAAAAATAAAGCTCCGGGTATTGATAGGATTTGTCACGCTACGTTGAAAGCTTGCCTACTAAAGCGATAATTTATATAGCATTGATTTTTAATGCTATTCTAAGAGTCCAAGCGTTCCCAAAACAGTGAAAATTAGCTGCAATACTGATGATCCACAAGCCCGGTAAACCAGAAACAGATCCTGAGTCGTATCGCCCCATAAGCCTGCTCCCTGCCATATCCAAAGTGTGGGAGAGGCTCATTGCTCAACGGCTCCGAGATGTTGTTAGACAACATCAATTACTTCCGGACCATCAGTTTGGCTTCAGGCAGGGTCATGGCACAGTAGAGCAGGTTCACAGACTTGTCTTGCACATTCTGGAGGCTTTTGATAAGCTTGAATACTGCAATGCAGCTTTTATCGACATGCAGCAGGCTTTTGATAGAGTCTGGCATAATGGCTTGCTATGTAAGCTTAAACAGCTTTTATCTGCACCCTACACTCATAGAAAATTAACCCTAAAAACAAGAAATTCACCTTATTTTTGTCTTCAAAGGCATCGCACCTTAAATTTTAGGGTAAAATTTTCTAAAATTAAGGGCGTTCCTTTCTAAAATCTAAGGCAAAGGGCCCTAAAAACAAGAAAAAGTTTTCTAAAAAATAGAAAAATATTTCTTAAAATTCGGGCATCTAACCATAAATTTTAGGGTATTTTTTCTAAAAATTAGAAAAAATGAGCCTACATTCATCATGATGTAATTTTTCATTCAGGATTTATGTATGTATGTGTATACATATGTACGTATATGATTTAAGCACTTCGCTTTTCATTTAGAAAAGTCACAAAGTTTGTATTAGTAATGCACACTAATGAATTGCCAATATCGATTTTCAACTATAATTCTGTGGGGAAAGAGAGAGGAATTAGTACAATAATGATTTATTTCAGTTTTTACAAGTAAAATCCGAAAAAACTTATAATTTTATTCGTCCGCCGGTGGGATTCGAACCCAGGTCTCCCGCGCGTGAGCTCGAAGACATTGAATGGAGCCACGATCGCGCGCGAAGAACGCGCGGCAAACCAAAGACTATATGATGGGGCGTTTGCGAAGAATATTAGTTTAAAAAAGTTTTTAGAACTAGTTAAGTCGCAACTGTGAAAGTCGAAATATTTAAAATAAATTTTCTAAGATGATATTTCATATTTCAAAAAATATTTAAATTACTTTTCAATAAAGGGTAAAACCTTTAGTCGTTCTAAGCATTACTTCTCATCTATGTTTATACACAAGTAAAAAAAAAAAAAAAAAAGAAAGATGTCGGCAGCTGAAATTGAACTTGCGGTGCTTAGATTTCTGGTCAGACATTCTAACCCCTAGGCTACTTGGACAGGGTTAGAACAATTTTATGGTCATTTTAGAAAATAATTCCTATGTTATAGAAAATATTTCTATATTTTGGGATTAATTTTTATTTTTTAGAAAATATTTCTATATTTAAGAAAATATTTCTATATTTAAGAAAGCGTTTATATTTTTTAGGGTTATCGAATTTTTAGGGTTAATTTGAGAAAATTTTTCTATTTTTTAAGGTAAATAATTTTTTAGGGCAGAATTCCTAATTTTAAGAAAAAAATTTCGAAAAACAAGTGCCATTTTTACTAAAATATAGAAATTCTTTCTTGGATTTAAGGCGAGTTAAATTTATGGCGACCATTTCTACATTTGAGAAACAATTTCTTGATTCAAGAAAAGTTTTCTTGTTTTGAGAAAAAAATTCCTTGAAAGTAGAAATCTTTTCTTGGATTTAGAAAAAATAAAGTTTTAAGGCGAATTTCTAAAATTTAGGGTTAATTTTGCTATGAGTGAACTATGGACTCTTCAGGTCATATTTGGATGGATGAGTGTTTAAAGTCAGGGTCAGGGACACTTATTCCATCATATGTGAAATGAGAGCCGGGGTACCGCAAGGCAGCGTGCTTGGGCCTAAGCTCTACTCATTGTACACCGCCGATATACCCATGCCCAACGCTGACTATATGGAGGCTCCATCGAAAGCATTAATAGCTACATACGCGGATGATATTGCGGTGCTCTACAGCTCAAAGGATCATGTAGAAGCAGGAAATGGTCTACAGATGTACCTGGACGCCTTGGCCATTTGGTGCAGGCGATGGATCTTAAAGGTGAATCCCCTGAAAACCGTCAACCCTTGCTTCACATTGGGAAGCCTTATAGCGCTCCTATTCAGATGGAAGGAGTAACCCTTGAGCAGCCGTCCCACACAAAATATTTGGGCATCACCCTTGACAAACGCCTTACTTTTGGACCGCACCTGAAAGCTGTGAAAAAAAAGTGCGGTCAAAGGATGCAACAATTGCGATAGCTGGTCAACAAAAGGAGTACCATGTCACTGAGGGCAAAGAGAGCTGTGTATGTCCACTGTATAGCCCCAATATGGCTATATGGCATACAAATATGGGGGATTGCAGCCAAATCTAACAGGTCCAAGTGTTGCAAAACCGGGCGATGAGGAATATAACGAACTGCCGTTGGTATGTGCGTGGGTCCACCCTCCACAGGTAGGGTCCACACTGTGGAGCAGCAGATTGGTCTACCAGCAGGTACAGCGACAGACTCCTTAGTCATCGGAACCGGCTCGCAAGAAGACTCCTGCCAGCTAGACCGCTCAGATGGCTCAAGAGACTTGGGTTTGCTAAAACAATAAGACATGTATAAATATGATCTCCAACAAAGTCCTTTTGCTGAAGGCATGAGGTTTGGTTTAAATATATTTACAAAATTACATTGTTAAGGTACTAAAAGATTGTACGGATTCTATGTTTACGATTAAATAATATTAACTGTAAAAAGTAGGAGACGAGAGAAGCACGAAATGTGATTAAGGTGTGCACATATTTGAAGTGGGACGCTGAATTGATTGGTGCGAACTTGGTGGAAGGAAATGAGGCAGAACAGCTGCAGTCAAAAAATACGAATTTATAAAAGCCCGGATCTTCAGCAGTTCTTCCCCGAGTTCGGCTCCAGAGAAACACATTTCGCACTTCCACCGACACTTGTTATCCTAAATTTCGTCTTACTCCTAGATCATTGGTGTGTGCTGCCAGAGGAATCAGCGATGCCTCTACAATTTTCTAAAACGTATCCGCTGTAAATCATAACCTTCCCTGTTGCTTATCGCTAATCTTTAATCGGAAATAGGGCGAAGAAAAACATAAATTTTCCTCGTTTTTTGCAATCAAATGGAAGACTATTAACAAAGTGCTGCTTTACTAAACTTTCAAGGGAGGTTGAACACCAATTAAAATCATTTTTACACAAGAAAATTATTCAATTTTAATGGCCACAGAGCATGCAAATGAAGAAGTGGACTAGAGAGTGGAGTAATTTATAAAATAAAATTGAATAAGCCGGCTCAAGCGACTGTACTGGAAAATTTGTTGGCAATGCACGAGATGGCGGAATGCGCCTTAAAATATGGTTTGAATTAAAACGATCCAAAAAATGGGGACAATTTTCGCACACTATGGGTAAAGCGATATCGAATGTAGGAACGTCCGGATGGGAACCAAATTAAAATAACAAAGCGAACACAGTCTCGCCACAATGTTCCCTCCCAGTCATCCTTTCCCAGTCTCAACCACTAGCCAGATAAGCAACGTATTAAATCGTTCTCCTGGTCTCGATTCAAATTCAAAACAGCAGGCTGGCTCCTTGTGTAAGCCGACTTGCCAACTTTATTAAACGAGCTTGCCTAAAAATGGGCACTGCCTGCATGGCGTCCGACTCTCTCATATCAGCCTCTCTCCTGGCAGCCTGTGCGTGAGATTAATTTGTGCCGGCCTTTGGTCAACGGTTGCGGAGGAGGGATACTGGCCAGGCCATAAAGCACCAGTGCGTCACTCCGCGCACCAAAAAGTATGTTACAAAATGCTTTGATTCCCTGACGAAAATAAGTTATTCCGTTTACGTGTGAATTTGCTTGTGTGTGTACGAGAGTTCCTTTCCTTGCACTATGGGGCCAACGACCACTTTTGTTGGCCAAAACCCATTTTTGAAAAGTCGTCAAAACCAAAAAATATTGTTTTAGGATATATTAACAGAAGCATAGAGTAAGAAACTATATAGAGGTTTCATTTGCTCTGCCCGGGCCTCTGCCAAAGCTCTGCTGAGAGCCATGTTCGAATCTAACTTCTTCTAACTTCGGTTTCTCACCCCTTCTAATATGTGCGAAGCACAAGCAATAGTATGGGGAGTTTTCGCACCTATCCTTAGGAATAAGAGCGAGCAGTGCAGCAATAAGAATTCACCATGGGCATGGATTCAAGCTCGATTTGAACAAATGAACAAGAGAGAACGCTATAGTCGAGTGCCTTGACTATTAGATACCCGTTACATAGAGTAAAAAACTATATAGCAGGGACTGAAACCGATTGGAATACCGGTTCCGATTCCGTTTTCGGTTCCTATAAAAATCTGTTAGCGGTTCCGGTTCCAATTTCGGTTCCTAAGAAAAACCGCAAAACGATTCCGGTTTCGGTTCCGGTTCTTAAAAAATATTACAAATCGGTTCCGGTTCCAGTATCGGTTCCATTTTTTTACTGTATAATCGTGTAGAAAAGTAATTGCGACAACATATGTATATATCAAAAAAAGAATATCGGTTTCGGTTCCGGTTTTGGTTCCACAGTATGCCAAATAATCGGTTCCGGTTCCAGTTCCGGTTCCATCGAAAATTAAAATTTCAGTTTCGTTCCGATTCCGGTTCCGTAAAAAGGAAACGGTTCCGCTACCGGTACCGGTTCTCTTCAGTCCCTGCTATATAGAGGTTTCATTTGCTCTGCCCGCGCTCAAGAGTGACTTTGCCAGTGATGCCACGTAGGAGAAAAACGGAAAGAAAGACAGTTTTTCATTTGTTAGAATCGAGCTTGAATCCATGCCCATGGTGAATTCTTATTGCTGCACTGCTCGCTCTTATTCCTAAGGATAAGTGCGAAAACTCCCCATACTATTGCTTGTGCTTCGCACATGTTAGAAGGGATGAGAAACCGAAGTTAGAAGAAGTTAGCATCGAACATGGCTCTCAGCAGAGCTTTGGCAGAGGCCCGGGCAGAGCAAATGAAACCTCTATATAATTTCTTACTCTATGCCCGTTACTCAGCTAAACAACTTAATATAAATATGCCTTCTTGTATGTTTTTCGCCGCTCGAATCAGCTCCCGATTTTTATGTTAAAATCGGTACCCAGGGAACACCTCCAATTTGGCTAACTTGATTTGATTTGCATAGTTCTTGGGATATAGTTCGGTATTGACAAATGCAAGCCATCGCAATTTCCTTTAATAGAAATCCTTATCGAGAATTAACGTTGACTCTGTTGAGCACCTTGGCCAGCTGTTCCAAAGTCATCCGTTAGATGGCGCTATTGTATACGCCATGAAAGGCGGAAATGTAGGCGCTAGCCAGGCTTAGGCGTTTAACGGGTTTTTGGGCGTTAGAGTGGGCGTGGCAAACTTTTATTTGGCCAATCGATAGGTATTGACGAAACAAATACATATCAAAAAAAATTTTCATAATAGCATCAAAACTGTGGCCACAGCTTGTGGCTTGCGGGCGTCAGAGGGGCGTGGCACCATTTTGAAACAAACTTGCGCTGCGTAGGAACTCCTAAAATCTACATGCAAAATGCCAATCTTCTAGCTTTTATAGTTTCCGAGATCTCAGCGTTCATACGGACAGACAGACAGACAGACGGACAGACGGACATGGCTAGATCGACTCGGCTAGTGATCCTGAACAAGAATATATATACTTTATAGGGTCGGAAACGCTTCCTTCTACTCTACGAGTAACGGGTATAAAAACTCTCTTTTTTTCCGTTTTTCCCCTACGTGGCATCACTGGCAAAGTCAATCAAGAGCGCGGGCAGAGCAAATGAAACCTCTATATAGTTTCTTACTCTATGACAGAAGATCAATATGCAATGTTACGTTTCAGGAATTCCGATAGAGTGCGCTTTTGTTAAGATAACAGCTTTTAAATCAGCTGTTTAAGATGCAAGCCACGTGCTTGACTTTTAAATTGCATTTTTAAAGTGTTTAAAAAAGCAGTTTATAAACGTTCAAAAAAATTGTTGTGATACCCTGCAGTTTCGAAATTCATCACAAATATATTTATTCATTATTTAAGGCGAAGCTTATAATAAAATTGTTGGGCCAGCATAAACTAAGCTGGACTTGGCCGGCGGCAAAACGAGAAACGCAGTAAGTTTTTATATATCTTATAATAATTTTTTTTTGGAAGAGCCATTACATAAAGCAGGACGTCAAAAAAGAGCACCGAAACCGAGACATGCTCAATACCTCCGAGACAACTGAAAACGTACATATGTATGTATGTAGATTGTATTAAGTTTAATTAATTCGTTATATGTAATGAAATAAATGAAATAATAATGAAATAATGTAATAAAATAAAAAGAAATTTATATGAAAATTTACTAAATAAATTTTACTGATGAAAAAAGAGATGAAAATGCGATGAAAAAGCGATGAAATAGTGATTAAAATGTGATGAATTACTGATTAAAGTGTGATGAATTACTGATTAAAGAGTGATGAATTACTGATTAATTCATCACTCTTTAATCACTATTTCAACGCATTTTAATCACTATTTCATCGCATGTTCATCAGTTAATGCTGATTAATGAGTGATGAATTACTGATTAAAGAGTGATGAGTTTTTCACTGATTAACTCCTAGGACATGCCTATGTTAAATTCATCTCTAATTTGTATGCAGATTCATTGACTAATCATCAGCAGTGATGAATTTTTGGTGATGAAAAAGCGATTAAAAGGTGATGAACGGTACTGCAGGGTATGAATTCGATGAATGGTGGTGTGTAATAAGTGTTTGTGTGTTTTAACGGTTGAAATTTACCGTGCTGTCTTTGTACTTAAGTGTTAAAGTGAGTTGTCTTAAACGCGTTTTTTTAATAGAAAACTAATTTTGAAGTAGAGCAACAAAGTGAGTCCAGCAGAGTCCACTTCTGAAACCTATGGAGATTTGTATTATTTTTAAAATGTATATGGTTAGAATCGCCACTTATTGCTACTTTTTCCGGAATTTAATTTTTAAGTACATAACCTCAAGTTTGCAACCGTAACAGTAGTTGTATTGAAAATTATAATCCTTTTGATTTTCAATGAAATGTTGAACTCGAATCCGAAGACCATGATGTTTAATAGCAGGTGCCATATTTTTTACTTATTAATAAAATTTGTTAAATCCGATTTTTGCATTTTGAATTCCATTCAGAAGCAGATATAAAAAATATAAAAAAATATAATATATGTAAATGTATTTATAAAGAATATAAAAAAAATAATTTATTCGATTATCTCAAAAAACAAAAAAGTTGAATAAATCGATCGTATGGCAGCTATGGTATATTTGTTAGATCCTTTTCTTTTTAACATATATGTTGGCTAAGGATACCAAAAAAAGGTTGGACAAGTTTTATCTCAATATCTCTAAAATTGAGCGAGTTATAAATTTTTGCCAACAAATGTGGTCGTTGGCCCCATAGTGCCTTGGTGTGCATGGGCAGCCGCGAACTTTCGCCATCTGTTGAAATTTAAAAGTTTTTGTCATCCATTCCCAGAATCTTCGAAAGGTTTTACTTTAGGTAATTTGTCAATTATTTTGTTAACCAAGGTGTTTTCATCGTTTGTTTGTTCTTATGATTGTTTTCAAAGTGTTCATTCTGGGCGTATGCCAAACATCATTTTGTTTTTAGAATAAGAACTTATTGCCTCAGTTCAAGAATAAATTAAATTTATTTGTCGTGAATAAGTATCCCCTCAACTTCAAATGATAACTACAGAGAACCAGTGTTGGGGAAGGTACTGTTTTTTTTACCTAGGTAAGGTAAAGGTACATTATTTTCCCAGTACCTAGGTAAAGGTAAATGGTAAAAATATTGTTTTTTTTAATTTGTATGATTTTATTGTTTTATTTATTTGTTTGTTTGTTTTATTACATTGGCGAATCAATTCAACGTAAAATACGACTGGGTTTCAGGTTTAAGTCATCTTAAAAATAACATTATCATTTCGTTTTCATATAACAAATTAAATTTAAATGTTGTCTTTTCTTTAACACAACCAATGTTTTAAAAAACTCGTCCCCTAGCCTGTTTCGTTTTGCGGTTAGAATTTGACCTCCACAACTAAATAATATTTCAACTGGCGCAGAGCTGGGCAGAACCATAGAGTAAGAAATTATAGTTTCTTACTCTATGGCAGAACTTTATTGTATTTTAGGAATCCATCCAAAAGGCGTTTATATTTACATATGTTACGCTGTTAAATTTGTGTAATGCTCATCGTGAGATATTTGTAACATCTCCCCCACGATGCAGTCGCACACTTTTTGATTGATCTGCAAATATTTAAATACACTTAATTAATTTAATTACCTGGGCTGAAGTAAGGAAACCGAAAGACGATTTTGAATTTTCCTTCAGCTTTCATGGCCTCGTACTCGGTGTATCTGCTTGGTTGAACCCCCTAAAGTTGTTGAAGAGTTTTTAAAAATGAAGTCCAATTATTTAGAAATATGGGCTTAAATAATTGTGTGTTTGTATATAATTTAAAAACACACGGCATAAAGTGAAATTCACATCCACATTAATGTATTTTTTAATCCCTCTCGTACATACATACATATGTATTTCGGCGCGCAAAAATTCCGTATATAGAAACATTTGACTATATGTATGTATATTGTGCAATATATGTACATATATGCTGTATGTTTACGTTCATACGGCATTTGGCGCGCAAAAGTTCCGTAAATATGTGTCTAGAAACACTTGACTACACTCATAGCAAAATTAACCCTAAATTTTAGAAATTCGCCTTAAAACTTTATTTTTTCTAAATCCAAGAAAAGATTTCTATTTTCAAGGAATTTTTTTTTCAAAACAAGAAAAATTTTCTTGAATCAAGAAAGTGTTTCTCAAATGTAGAAATCGTCGCCATAAATTTAACTCGCCTTAAATCCAAGAAAAAATTTCTATATTTTAGTAAAAATGGCACTTGTTTTTCGAAATTTTTTTCTTAAAATTAGTAATTCTGCCCTAAAAAATGATTTACCTTAAAAAATAGAAAAATTTTCTCAAATTAACCCTAAAAATTCGATAACCCTAAAAAATAGAAACGCTTTCTTAATATAGAAATACTTTCTTAAATATAGAAATATTTTCTAAAAAATAAAAATTAATCCCAAAATATAGAAATATTTTCTATAACAAAGGAATTATTTTCTAAAATGACCATAAAATTGTTGTAACCCTGTCCGAGTAGCCTAGGGGTTAGAATGTCTGACCAGAAATCTAAGCACCGCAAGTTCAATTTCAGCTGCCGACATCTTTCTTTTTTTCTTTTTTTTTACTTGTGTATAAACACAGATGAGAAGTAATGCTTAGAACGACTAAAGGTTTTACCCTTCATTGAAAAGTAATTTAAATATTTTTTGTCATATGAAATATCATCTTAGAAAATTTATTTAAAATATTTCGACTTTCACAGTTGTGACTTCACGAGTTCTTAAAATAATATTCTTCGCAAACGCCCCATCATGTAGACTTTGGTTTGCCGTGCGTTCTTCGTGCGCGATCGTGGCTCCATTTAATGTCTTTGGACTCACGCGCGGGAGACCTGGGTTCGAATCTCACCCGAAGGACGAATAAAATTATAAGTTTTTTCGGATAAGAAACTTATCGGATTTGACTTGTAAGAACTGAAATAAATCATAATTGTACTATAATTCATTCTCTCTCTCTTTGCCCACAGAATTACAGTTAAAATCGATATTGGCAATTAATTCATTAGTGCGCAATACTAATATAAACTTTGTGACTTTTCTAAATGAAAATTTAAAATTAACCCTAAAAACAAGAAATTCACCTTATTTTTGTCTTCAAAGGCATCGCACCTTAAATTTTAGGGTGAACTTTTCTAAAATTAAGGGCGTTCCTTTCTGAAATCTAAGGCAAAGGGCCCTAAAAACAAGAAAAAGTTTTCTAAAAAATAGAAAAATATTTCTTAAAATTAGGGCATCTAACCATAAATTTTAGGGTATTTTTTCTAAAAATTAGAAAAAATGAGCCTACATTCATCATGATGTAATTTTTCATTCAGGATTTATGTATGTATGTGTATACATACATATGTACGTATATGATTTAAGCACTTCGCTTTTCATTTAGAAAAGTCACAAAGTTTGTATTAGTAATATGCACACTAATGAATTGCCAATATCGATTTTCAACTATAATTCTGTGGGGAAAGAGAGAGGAATTAGTACAATAATGATTTATTTCAGTTTTTACAAGTAAAATCCGAAAAAACTTATAATTTTATTCGTCCGCCGGTGGGATTCGAACCCAGGTCTCCCGCGCGTGAGCTCGAAGACATTGAATGGAGCCACGATCGCGCGCGAAGAACGCGCGGCAAACCAAAGACTATATGATGGGGCGTTTGCGAAGAATATTAGTTTAAAAAAGTTTTTAGAACTAGTTAAGTCGCAACTGTGAAAGTCGAAATATTTAAAATAAATTTTCTAAGATGATATTTCATATTTCAAAAAATATTTAAATTACTTTTCAATAAAGGGTAAAACCTTTAGTCGTTTTAAGCATTACTTCTCATCTGTGTTTATACACAAGTAAAAAAAAAAGAAAAAAAGAAAGATGTCTGCAGCTGAAATTGAACTTGCGGTGCTTAGATTTCTGGTCAGACATTCTAACCCCTAGGCTACTCGGACAGGGTTAGAACAATTTTATGGTCATTTTAGAAAATAATTCCTATGTTATAGAAAATATTTCTATATTTTGGGATTCATTTTTATTTTTTAGAAAATATTCCTATATTTAAGAAAATATTTCTATATTTAAGAAAGCGTTTCTATTTTTTAGGGTTATCGAATTTTTAGGGTTAATTTGAGAAAATTTTTCTATTTTTTAAGGTAAATAATTTTTTAGGGCAGAATTCCTAATTTTAAGTAAAAAATTTCTAAAAGCAAGTACCATTTTTACTAAAATATAGAAATTCTTTCTTGGATTTAAGGCGAGTTTAGTTTATGGCGACAATTTTTACATTTGAGAAACACTTTCTTGATTCAAGAAAAATTTTCTTGTTTTGAGAAAAAAATTCCTTGAAAATAGAAATCTTTTCTTGGATTTAGAAAAAAATAAAGTTTTAAGGCTAATTTGTAAAATTTAGGGTTAATTTTGCTATGAGTGTAGGTATGTCCCAACACTGCAGAGAACTCAGTTGGGAAGCAAGTTCTTGTTCTAGCGAAACTCAAAATTATTATTCAACAGACCAAAAAATTTAATTTCTTCTATCATTAATATTTATTGTTATACCCTTGCTGAGGGTATTATAATTTTGGTCAAAAATGTGCAACGCAGTGAAGGAGACATCTCCGACCCTATAAATTATATATATTCTTTATCAGGATCGCTTCCTGATACATATATCGTTGATATAAGCATGTCCGTCTGTCCGTCTGTCTGTCCGTCTGTCTATTTCTACGCGAACTAGTCTCTCAGTTTTAAAGATATCGAATTTACTTTGCGCGCAGTATATAAGTCGGAACGGCCGGGATCGGCCGACTATATCCTATAGCTGCCATATAACTGATTGATCGGAAATGCCATAACTTTGGTGTTTGTTACGTTTGAAAGTTGGGATTTCCTATGAGTTTTATATGCATCAACGTTATGGCATTTCCGATTAATCATTTGGTTGGTCAATTTGGTTGGTCGTATTGATTGGCCAAATGTAAAACCCATAGAAAATCCCAACTTCCTAACTTTACAAACACCAGAGTTATGGCATTTCCTATTTTTATAAAACTAAAACTATATTTCTATATCCGTATCATTGTTGGTAGTGATATTTGTTACTTGTAATCTTATTTTCCATTTTTCACGATTGTTCCTATGATCCGTCCTTTTCCGTCTTATTTACCATCTACTATATAAAGAACCATTTACGCCCTTTCATATCCACAACAAAAGGTTTTATTGCATAGCTGACTTGCAAAGTTGCAATTTCCTTCGTACGGACCCCTGTACGGAGTTGAAGGCCCAAGACCCTTGTGCACGTGAGTGAGTGTCTTAAAGTTATATTATGTATTAACCAAGTCTTTCCGTGTTGACCTTCTGCTTAGCCATAAAAGCAACAGCGGTCATTCATAAATAAAAACTGAAGATGGATCTTAGTGGGTAATTTTAATTTGCAGACTAAAAAAACAATAAAATGGTTGTGTCACTTTCCTTAAGTACCCATTTGCTTATATTAGCAAACATTGAAGTCAGACATCTGTTTGGTGATTTGACATAAACAATGTCAAGCGCAAACATTTAAAATATTTTCCGTGAAATAAGATGTAAATTTTTGTTTTTATTGCTTATAAATACACTCTAATTTAGTGCGCACGTCCGAAAATTTACTGGCGACGCCTTGAACCGCCACACCTAAGCAACTTGTACTATTTCCATCTGAGGACCTTCGGCACTGGGAAAGCATGTTACGCTTTCCTTCATCAGATTACAGTAAATTGAAGCGATTCTAGTTTTTTCACGAGGTAAGTCTTCTACAAGTTCCCAGATCAAGCAAAGCAATCAACGAGCGTGCCAGAAACAGTAAACTTTCTGGGTGGGCCTAGCTGCTTCTTTGTGTGGGTGTGCTTGTCGATAATTGTGGGCGTAGCACTTGCTGATTTGGCCTTAATCAGCTTAGCAGACACACATGTTTAATGCTGCGGATTGCTTTGCAGCTGACGAAACTTATCAAGGTTTTTGTTTGTTGCTTCTATATTATTTTACATTGCTTACACAAGTTTTCAGCTGCAATGACTTTCCGAGAAAACGATTAAAGTTTCCATGCGAAGTAATAAGTGACGACAGTTGAATAAATTGGTATAGCTGCATCCAGTCAGAACGAAGAATTTAATTCTAGGGCTGCTGCTGAAATGCCTTTCGGGCTTTTTCAGATTTGATGGGTCATTAAAAGGGTCCATCGATTGGGTATCGGGGTGGCCAAGTGGTAACTGATTGAGTTGCGGGGGTGAAACAACAAAGGAATCTGAATTAATCAAGAATAAGAATCCAGCTGTTTCTAACTACTTGAGGGGTTGTCATAAATGAGTGCCCCTTCTCCGAGTTACTTAAAAAAATTCTATTATATCCAAGATGCACATAAGATTTTTAAGCTCTTTCAGTCCAAATTCCAAGTCAAAAATGTTCCATTTTGATTGTCAATAGCAGGCATCAATTTTCCTTTCTCATCCGTTTTTATCAAAAAGCTTCGAAATCAGATCGAAAATCTGCTAATAACACTCAAATGCTTTTTGCCGTTCCATTGTGTATCTTTTTATTGAAACGCCTAACACTTCTAGTAAGCAATTGTTATATATGTGTTCGCTGCTTTTCAATTCCGCTCCATTGTCCGGTCCCTTCTCTGCTTTCTGCCGCGTTGGCATTTTCACCGCTTTCTCGCTTTTTTTTTGTTTTCAATCCAATTTTCGGCGCCATTTTCTCATGTCCCGGGTGTTTAGCTGGAATCTGTATGTTTGAGTTTAAGCGATGAAAGTGTGCTTTGAAACTTCGACAACAACCTCTGTCAATTTCCGCTCGTCCTCGCGGAACCCGTGGTCCTCACACGATTTTCGAGTCGCTAAGGAACAGGGGTCAAGCGGCGAAGCAATGCAAAATCATTTTTTCTTGGACATGTCCCTTGGTAAAGCGCGCAGTTTTAGGCAAGTGCTGTGGAGGAAAGGGTTGAGTGCCTGCCAACCAGACTTTTATAACAACACGACCTGCTGCTCTGTGACCACTGCGAAGTCAAATGCTTTAGTTTTAGTATAACGTAAGAGAAAGAAAAGAGTTTTAAATAAGGCAAGGGTATTCGTTGGGATTTCGGAGGGTTACAAAAACATTTAGCTTCTAGTTTAGTCCTCGTGTTCAGAAAGGTCATCGAATATTAATTTAATCTGCTAAACATGTTAAAACAAGCCCCATTAAATCTTTACTTCCATACGTGTAACCAAGCTAGCCACGGTACACATCCCCTTCGAATTTTCTCTCAGTAATTCTATTTGCCCCAATAAATTAACTTAAGCTGCACCCGAATGACTTCAACTATGCTGTCAGCATAGTAGTTTTTACCAAGCAACAACCCTACCTTGAGCTTAATTTTCTGTTTCCACTCATATCCAGGCAGGCTGAATACAATTCCTCACTCACCCCACACTTGCATGATGTCTGCTATACTCTTTGGTCTTAGTCAAACACGCAAAGAAAAAAAAGAGAACAAGTCACTTAATTAAATGTTGCCCATACGCAATGCTGCTTTGGAGGCGAACAGCTTGCTCCCTATTTGTCTGCGAGGGGTTTCTTAGCAAATCCTTTGAGTGACTTTAAGCCATCATCACCCTATGCAAATACACTTCGCTAGGCAAACCAAAAAGACTACACCTGGAGAAGCTGGCCTTCCTCGCACTGCTCTCGTCCTTGGGTCTGCAGCCTCTGCACAAAATCCCCTAATTAAATGTAAATTACAAAATGCTTCAATGCAATGATGGAAAGGGCGGGTCAAAGCTGTGGGTAAATGGCAAGTGGCGTTGTCATCCCACGTTGAAAATTGTAATTTTCGTGCTTATTACAATATTTATGCGCGCTAAGCAGCTGCAGAACCATAGACGTTTCCTTGTCTGGTGTCCTGGTATTTGACTTTTCGCCGCTTTCTTTTTTTACCCTTTTTCAAGTTGAATTGTTTTCTTATCATTAGTGCTGATGAAATGTAAGCCAAGGAGGATGTCAATGTTTCGTCCTCGCAGCGAAATGGCTGCCATTTTCGCTGGCCCAGACAACACGAAAGTCAGAAACAGTCAGGGCAGTCCGCGTCTTGCAGCTGCCTGGTCCCCGATCCTAACTTTTAGCTGAAGCATCCTTATGCAGCTTGGCTTGCTTTACTCCGATGGCATCTGCAGGCTGGCAGATGAAAATCCCTTACAACTCCACTCCACTCTTTTCCGGCAACTCATACAAAAAGTATTGCATTTTCAGAATCTATGCTTTAAAGTGGTTCTTCTTTCTCAAGTATCAACATTTCAAGCCGCTCTAAGCTTAGGCATCGTAAATTAAACCCAAAGTATTTTCATTTACAAATTGAACTGGCAGTAGGATGGCGTCCCGTGGGGACTATAAAACAGGAGCGGTTAAAAGCTAGCCCAGCGGTAAAAGCCTGCTGACCAACCAACGCGGAGAGGCAAATCCTAGAAGCCAAGAAAAAATGGAGCAGTAAGGCCAAAACGTAAAAGTCTTTGCAGCAGTTTACGGGCTGCGTGCGAAACCACACGCGTAATAAAGTTAACTGGCTCATATATAAATGGGGTGTGGCCACAACTCCATTTGTGACCGGAGAAAGGACCCCAAGCTTGCGGTGGGAAATTGCTGAGAATTTGACAGTTTTCCAAAAATGTTTGCAATTAGATGCGAGCTGCGAAAATTGCAAATGGCAGCCTGTGAGAGGGGCGGTTAGTTGTCGGAAGCTGATAGAACTCTGTGGCTTTTCTGTTTCAAGCCGTGGAATCCCGATTTTTATTGCCTGTGACATATGCACAACATTTGCTGCTTATCGAGCTGCGTTGATATGAACTAGTGTCTTCATTTTTCCATCGTTGAGAGCCCTTTCTTCGAAACTAGCTAAGTTTTTGTGTGGGCTGAATCCGAGATGCTTCTGGCATAATATTGGCGGAGGACAAATTTTAAGGATAGGGTGAGCAGCAATTTGCAATGTATAAATACCAAAACTTCGTTAAAACTGTTAATTTAGTTACAACTGAAACCTCAACCCCAAAAGAGAATGCTAAACATTTTTGGAAATCGTGCCCCTTACACTGCCTGATCCGCTTGTTTGTATTCACCCACATGCTAACGACACATTGCCCAAGGTTTACATAGCCTGCCAGTTGAGCAATGTATTTAAGGTGTGTCAGCTGGCACCCTGCACTCTCCCTTTTATTCTGCTGGGCGAAACGTGTATCTTGCAAATGCGTCAGCCTTCGACCTTTCAAGAATTTTTGGTTTCTAAAGCACATTGTTGTCGAAATAGTAACTCAGAGTTCAAAAGTATACCCAATTCAGCTCTTTATAATTAATTTGTATTGCTTACCGAATCCGCAGATAACTATGCTGGGCCAATTTGGTAAGGAAATATTATTTATTTAAAATTTTTAAGTACAAAGGAACATACGCCAGGGGATTATAATTTTTTTGTGTTATTCTTATTAAATAAAAAGTTCTGTAACTGCGATTATATGCAAAAAAAGAAACAACATAAATAGATTTACTATTTTAAATAGATTTACTATTTATGTACATAACAACATAAATAGATTTACTATTTTAAATAGATTTACTATTTATGTTGTTTCTTTTTTTTTGAATATAATCGCAGTTACAGAACTTTTTATTTCTCAACTCAACTATATACCAAAAAAAAGTAAAATAAATTAATTATTGACAATTAATTTTTGTGCTTGGCAAAATATTGGGAGTAGCAAAATATTCGGAACGCTGCATCAGAAAATGACAGTGTGCTTATATGCTTTGCTAAAATAAGTTTTATGGTAAAGGCAACAAAGGGAAAAATATTGCGTAAAATGGCTTATTAATTAGAGGCTGAGCTACATAACCGTTCTGAGGAATTTGAAAACGAGGAACACAAAGCAGGTGATCTTGAAAAAAATGGAGACCCATCAAAGTAGAGGAGTTACAAACAAGACTTCAAGCCAAATCACTATAAGTGGTAAGGAGTTGGCTAATGACTTGATTGCAGTCATAGTCAACGGACTTCATTTTGCCGACCCCGATAAAGGCTTAACTCATGAAAAAAGCAAATCGTTGTGCTCCTAAATATTTATGAGTAACCTTTTTTTTAGAAAAATCTTACACAATTAATCCTTAAAAGAAGATAAAATAAGATTTATAGAAGATATGACCTTTAAAGTTTACAGATTTTAATTTCTTAAAAAACAGCCATTTTTATATAATTTTGTTTGGTTTTTCTTAAATATTAAATAAACAATCGTCATTTGGTTTTTTTCACTGATTAAAATGTTTAGTTAGTGTATAATATACAAAATATTCTGTTTGCTTTGTGCCTCTCCAGGTAAATCGACTTTGGCCAACTTTTTATTTTTGTAATACTTTTGAACATAGATGGAAAACTAACAAAATATATATGTAATACTTAGTTTTTCCACATATTATTACTTTCTGAATATGATTTGTTTTTATTGATCATCAGTGTCTGTAAAAGATTTTGATTGCTTGAACAAAATAGATAAATCTTTTTAATACCTTCAGAAATAGTATTGAGTGCACCCAAGAAACCCATTACTACCTTGCTCTTTCTTAAGATACAAGATTGTTATTATGAAGTCTCTAATGTTTTGACTGGCAATTATTTCATAAAACATTAAAATTACCTTTTCACGACTGCTTAGCTGAGAATATAGGCCAAAGTATACGGTAACTTAATTAGCAGGTGCTTACCAAGAGTTTCCAATTTCAGAAAAATATTGTCTTATGGTCGCCACAGGTAATTACATGAATGCTTATATTAAGCATGCTTATTATTTGAGTAAGTGGATTAAACAAAAAACAAGAAAGAAAGCAGCAGCAAAAATAAATTATATTCCAGTTTTTATGCGTATATCTTTACAAACAATGAAGCTATTTAAATAATCGAATACTTGTTTTTGCAGACGGAAAAATATATTTCTATAATGTTTTTATATTTTGTTGTTTTTTCGGGCAAGTTAATCGTAACGACACTATATAAATCGTTACAAATAATAAGTTTCATTTTTAATCATGAGGGCAGCTTATATAATATAAATATTTGCCCAACCTTTTAAGATTTGGGTAAGCCAACATCTATAATAACAAACCAAAGTTGCTTGCCAAATACCAGACAAAAATTAACATAAACTTAATAAAAACGAGGACGGAAGCTAACTTCGGCAAGCCGAAGTTTTAATACCCTTGCAGACTTAGCCGAAATGTGTAAAATAAACCCGAAGTCTTCTTAATACAAATGCCAAGAGCAATAGTACATAGACGTCCGATCGGCAAGCGCTTTTACCCTGATCAAGGTATGCGTAAATAAATAAGACTTGGAAAAATTTATGTCAATAGCTTATACACTGCGCGAAATATTCTAAAAATAATGAAATATTGACCGATTTCACCGTATTGTTCCTATGGGAGCTATAGGATATAGACGTCCGATCAGCACGCGCTTTTACCTTGATGAAGGAATGCATAAAAAAATACGATTTGAAAAAATGTATAGCTTTAGCTTTAACACATCGCGAAATATTCTGAAAAACATCAAATTTGGACCGATTTTACCCTATTGTTCCTATGGGTGCTATAGGATATAGACGTCCGATCGTCACGCGCTTTTACCCTGATCAAGGTACGCATAAAAAAATAAGATTTGGAAAGATTTATGTCAATAGCTTTTTCACTGCGCGAAATATCCCAAAAATCATTAAATTTTACCCGATTTTACCCTATTGTTCCTATGGGTGCTATAGGATATAGACGTCCGATCGTCACGCGCTTTTACCCTGATCAAGGTATGCATAAAAAAATACGATTTGGAAAGATTAATGTCAATAGCTTTTACACTGCGCGAAATATCATAAATTCTTGCAAGATATATCCAATTGTTCCTATGGGAGCTATAGGATATAGACGTCCGATCGGGGCGATTTTCAAACTTGATCTGCGTACACATGTTTTAGGACGATTGTGAAAGTTTCAGATCGCTAGCTTTTAAACTGAGCTCGCAAACGGTATTGAAACAGACGGACAGACGGACAGACGGACAGAGGGACAGACGGACAGACGGACATGGCTATATCGACTCCCCTATTGATCCTGATCAAGAATATATATACTTTATGGGGTCGGAAACGTCTCCTTCACTGCGTTACAAACTTCTGACCAAAATTATAATACCCTCTGCAAGGGTATAAAAATTGTGGGTATTTAAAAAAAAACAAGAAAGGAAAGCTAACTTCGGGCGGAGCCGAAGTTGATATACCCTTGCAGAATATTCTGTAAATAATATTCTCCAAAATTATTCATATAATGCATTCTAAATACTCATAAAAATCCCAACTTCCTAAATTTAAAAACACCAAAGTTATGGCATTTTCAATCGTTCAGTTATATGGCAGCTATAAGATATAGTCGGCCGATCCTTATGAAATTTGGTAGGTCGGATTGATTGGCCAAAAATAATACCCATAGAAAATCCCAACTTTTTATCTTTAAAAACACCAGAGTTATGGCATTTCCTATCGTTCAGTTATATGGCAGCTATAAGATATAGTCGACCGATCCGTAAAAAATTTGGTAGGTCGAATTGATAGGCCAAATTAGAAAGCCATAGAAAATCCCAACTTCCTAACTTTACAAACACCAGAGTTATGGCATTTCCTATCGTTCAGTTATATGGCAGCTATAGGATATAGTCGGCCGATCCCGGCCGTTCCGACTTATATACTGCGTGCAAAGGAAAGAAGGGTGTGTGCAAAGTTTCAATTCGATATCTTTAAAACTGAGAGACTAGTTCGCGTAGAAACAGACAGACGGACAGACGGACAGACGGACAGACGGACAGACGGACATGGCTATATCAACTCAGGAGGTGATCCTGATCAAGAATATATATACTTTATAGGGTCGGAGATGTCTCCTTCACTGCGTTGCACACTTTTGACCAAAATTATAATACCCTCTGCAAGGGTATAAAAACAAGAAAGGAAAGCTAACTTCGGGCGGAGCCGAAGTTGATATACCCTTGCAGAATATTATGTACATTATATTCTCCAAAATTATTCATATGATGCATTCTTAATACTCATAAAAATCCTAACTTTCTAACTTAACAAACACCAAAGTTATGGCATTTCCGATCAATCAGTTATAAGGCAGCTAAATTTGGTAGATCGGATTGATTGGCCAAATATAAAACTCATAGAAAATCCCAACTTCCTAACTATACAAACACTAAAGTTATGGCATTACCGATCAATCAGTTATATGTCAGCTATAGGATATAGTCGGCCGATCCCGGCCGTTCCGACTTATATACTGCGTGCAAAGGAAAGAATGATGTGTGCAAAGTTTTAATTCGATAGCTTTAAAACTGAGAGACTAGTTTGCGTAGAAACAAACGGACGGACAGACGGACATGGCTATATCAACTCAGGAGGTGATCCTGATAATATAATTATAATTATAAGTATAATTATAGTTTTATGTATCAAATTGAGGACTTAGGATCTTGGAATCATTTTAAACTTGTTAAACTGCTTGATATAAAATACGTTATACGACTTTCTAAAAACTCACTAGTTTAGCTTCTTCTCGCTATATTTTAATCAAAAGAGTCAGTTTAACTTATCATTTAAAAGGTTTTTAAGGGATTTTTACTTCATCTTTACATTATTTTTCGAAGCTACAAAATTACGAAACTTTTGCAAAAGTAAGTTTTTGTTTTCACGTTTTATCGATTTTTTTGGGAACGAGATTGGCGATTTTAATTATTTTCCGTCTGTCCGTCTGTCTGTTCGTCTGTCTGTTTCTTCGCGAACTAGTCTCTCAGTTTTAAAGATATCAAATTGAAACTTTGCACACACCCTTCGTTCCTTTGCACGCAGTATATAAGTCGGAACGGCCGGGATCGGCCGACTATATCCTATAGCTGCCATATAACTGATTGATCGGAAATGCCATAACTTTGGTGTTTGTAAAGTTGGAACTTCTTATGGGTTTTGTATTTGACAAATCAATCTGACCTATGTACATAATTTCATAAGAATCGGCCGACTTTATCCTATTGCCGCCATATAACTGATTTATCGGAAATGCCATAACATTAGTGTTTGTAAAGATAAAAAGTTTGTTTTTTTTATGGGTCTTATATTTGGCCAATTAATCCGACCTACCAAATTTCATAAGGATCGGCCGACTATATCCTATAGCTGCCATATAACTGAACGATTGGAAATGGAATAACGTTGGTGTTTTTAAAGTTATGAAGTTGGGATTTTTATGAGTGTTAAGAATGCATCACATTAATATTTTGGAGAATATAATTTACAGAATATTCTGCAAGAGTATATCAACTTCGGCTCCGCCCGCAGTTAGATTTCCTTTCTTGTTATACCCTTGCAGAGGGTATTATAATTTTGGTCAAAAGTGTGCAACGCAGTGAAGGAGACATCTCCGACCCTATAAAGTATATATATTCTTGATCAGGATCACCTCCTGAGTTGATATATGTAAGCATGTCCGTCTGACCGTCTGTCTGTTTCTACGCAAACTAGTCTCTCAGTTTTAAAGATATCGAATTGAAACTTTGCACACGCCCTTCTTTCCTTTGCACGCAGTATATAAGTCGGACGGCCGGGATCGGCCGACTATATCCTATAGCTGCCATATAACTGAACGATAGGAAATGCCATAACTCTGGTGTTTGTAAAGTTAGGAAGTTGGGATTTTCTCTGGCTCTTTTATTTGGCCAATCAATTCGACCTGCCGAATTTCATAAGGATCGGCCGACTTTATCCTATAGCTCCCATATAACGATAGGAAATACCATAACTTTGGTATTTTTATACCCGTTACTCGTAGAGTTAAAGGGTATATTGTATTCGTGCAAAAGTATGTAACAGCTAGAAGGAAGCGTTTCCGACCCTATAAAGTATATATATTCTTGTTCAGGATCACTAGCCGAGTCGATCTAGCCATGTCCGTCTGTCCGTCTGTCTGTCCGTCTGTCTGTCCGTCTGTCTGTCTGTCCGTATGAACGCTGAGATCTCGGAAACTATAAAAGCTAGAAGATTGGCATTTTGCATGCAGATTCTAGGAGTTCCTACGCAGCGCAAGTTTGTTTCAAACGCCCCCTTTAACGCCCACAATCGCTTATATACGATTTTAAAAATTTAAATATTTCGGAAAAGTAAAAATGCAGTTTTATTGTGTTTATCAATACATATCGAAATGTAGAAGAAATTTTTCAAATCGGACCATTCGTTAAAAAGTTATGCGTGATCAAAGTTTCTATCTCCATCTCCCTCGCACTCCTTTTACCTGAGTAACGGGTATCTGATAGTCGGGGCACCCGACTATAGCGTTCTCTCTTGTTAAAGTTAGGAAGTTGGGATATTCTCTGGGTTTTATATTTGGCCAATCAATTCGACCTACCAAATTTTATAGGGATCGGCCGACTATATCCTATAGCTGCCATATAACTGAACGATTGAAAATGCCATAACTTTGGTGTTTTTAAAGTTAGGAAGTTGGGATTTTTATGAGTATTAAGAATGCATCATATGAATAATTTTGGAGAATATTATTTACAGAATATTCTGCAAGGGTATATCGACTTCGGCTCCGCCCGAAGTTAGCTTTCCTTTCTTGTTTTTATTTGATACACAAAAGATCCCACCAGTGACTCAAAGTACTGCCAGGAGAAATCCAACCAGATATTCCACGAGACTACTACAAAAAATTTTTTAAATTTGTATTACCATTTCCTTTAATTTTTTGTTGTTTCTTTTTCGTTATTTTTGCAAATCCTAATACCAATTTCGAAATTCACAAGAGTTTCCAGGCTATTTTGGGTTACAAAACGGTCAAACATGGCGCAATCTTCGTTTTCTTTCCATATATTAGTAAAGCCCGTCATATTTATTTTTTCAGATAGCTCCGAAGAATATCATAATATATACAAAACAAAACAATTTTAATAAGTTGTGCTTTTAAACGTTTACCTGCCTTGAATGCCTTGTTGCCGCTGTCTGCCATCTGGTTTTGCCTTAACGTCCAAGTGTTTTGGAGCAATTCATAGAATTTTTCAATATTACTACAAAGTCATGAAAAATGAAAAATTCATCAGACTGCGGTATATAAAAGCCGACGGCGCGGCTTTGAATCAAATCAGTACCAGTCAAGCATCGAGCTCCTTAAAGACACTAATTTTTCATCTATCAAACAGGAGAAGCGCAAAATGCAGGCTATCATAGTGCTCGCCTTGATCATCCTAGTCGCTTATACCGCCACTAACGCGGATCACGCTCACCACGCTGGTCCGGCAAAGCATGGGGGCTCCAACGGCGAGGTCATTCATTGGACAACTGGTACACAGACCAAGGGAGCGGCGACCCTGAACGAAACTAAGACTAACAGCACAGATAATCCAGCAACTTCGGTTGAGCCGGAGGTGTCAGCATCCGCGGTGATGGCGGGACAGAATTTCACTTCTACCCAGGAGACCCTTCTGACTGGCGAGGCAGAGGAAAATGAAGCTCACGCTGCGGAGGGTCCTGCGGGTACATCCGATTCGACTGTTGAGCCTGAGCCCAACACTACAACTGTGGCCCCCAGCACATCTGCTGATCCCTCCAAGAAACACTAGAAACACAATGATGAATCCACAAAAATATCTATGTATGTACAAATACATAAAGGACATGTAGAAGCATTGAAAAATTACTTAAAATAAAGTAATGAAAAAATAAACAAGAAATGGCAACATAGTTGAAAATATCCAACTCATGTTTATTATTACCGTATGAGTAGAATCTCCTATTTCTTTAGAATGTGCACTGTAAATGTTGCAATCGGTGTATGTGTGTTGTGTGTGATTTTGAAATGTTGAGCAAAGAACAACTTCTTGTTTCGATTAAGAATGATTAATGGTCTAAATCTAGCCATGTCCGTCCGTCCGTTTCTACGCAAACTAGTCCCCCAGTTTTAAAGCTATCTGCTTGAAACTTTTCCAAAAGTTGTCTTTCTGTTGCAGGTAGTGTATATAAGCCTATCCTATAGCTGTCATATAACTGAACGATCGAAAATGGCATAACTTGTGTGTTTGTAAAGTTAAGAAGTTGGGATTTATTTATTCTATGGGTTTTATTTTTGGCCAATCGGCCGTCTATATCATGCCATAACATTGGTGTTATTAAAGTTAGGAAGTTGGAATTTTGTATAAGTATTAAGAATGAATAATTTTGGAGAATATAATTAACAGAATATTCTGCAAGGGTATATCAACTTCGGCTCCGCCCGAAGTTAGCTTTCCTTTCTTGTTTTAAATTATCTATTTATGCGCTGGCTTGTTACCTTAATCCTATTTACAGGAACTCATTAATTAAATTCGTGAAGCGTCAATTTAACAAAGAATTTGTGAAAATTACCAAAATTAATTATTTAGTTTAATTTGATTTCAAATCAATGAGTTCCTTTTATAACTTCGGCATTTCGACTACGGAAACCATAACATAAGGTAAAATGTACACATGACAGAGGATAAAAAAACTCGATATATTTAAATAAAAATGGCTGCAAGAAGTAATTAAATACGATTGTAGGTAATAAGACTACTGATAAAATTAGCCAAACATGTTCGTTGTGCGGTCAAGCTCTACAATTTTTTTTTTCAAAATTAATTTGTTTTTATTTTAAACAAACTAAAACAAAGAGAAAAAACTCTACAATTTTATTTTAATATTAATATATATTATTATTTTTATTTAAGCTAAGTGAAAAATGTGAAAACATTTTAAAGTCCGTAGGGCTTGTAAATTTACATATAAATTTCATATATGATAAGTTGATAAATTAGTATCAAGTCTTGAATATAGAAAGTACAAGCCTCACCCTTGATTTAAATTTTATGAAAGCTAACCGCAAAAAAAATTTTGATTTTTCTTACACCTTATTATATAATAGAAGAACAATTTTATTTTAGGGTGATTAATCTTCATACATTTTATTCATTATGGTTCAATATTTTTAGATGCACTTCGCTATCTTTGTACTATCTAAAATAATTTTCTAAAAAAGAAACTCACTTCACCCACCGACTATCTCTATCCATTCATCAATTTGTTTAAATTTTGTGCAAGCCGCAAAACATAACAGCTTGTTGTTAGCTGCCTCGCTGGACATCCACACCTACTTCTGCTCTGTTCCGCCCAAACACGCTAACGAAATTACCCCCAGAACTTCGGTTAAGGGCAAAAGGAGTGACGGTTTTACGCGGGGTGATGCGCTACTTCCTTTATTAAATCATATTTTCCGCCTCTCCTTTTATTTGCTCTTTTGCGAACTTCAGATACAGGCCGGAGTTAGAGACTTTAATGCCGCCACACTGTGGGCCTGTAGACTTAAAAATAGAAGCAAATTGATTTTTATTTATTATTTCGAAAAATGCTTATTATAAGTTATATTATGCACACAAATGTATATATCCATGATCTTTAGACAATCAAAGCGCATTTTTAAAGCCAATATGAGGGTTGGCTTGTTGGTTGGTTTGTTGAAATCGTTTTAAAAGCTCATTACAAATATTAATGTGTTTCAAAAGTTCAAAATTTTTTTTAACATTTTCTACAAAGGGTTTTATCATATTTTTAACTTATCACCACAGTTTATTATTTGTGATCCGGGCATCATTTATTAATAATTGAAAAGAAAAAGTAAAATACAAATTAATTTAATTTTTAGCTACTTTATTGCCTTTAACAATAGCCAATCATACATTTTATTACTGAATCCAAGGTGGACTTTAGCTTTTTGCCTCACCGTCACCATTATTTTTGTACACAAATAATTTCTACTTAAGTTCCCTAAAGATCCCTTCCTTCTTTGCCCCTACCCAACATGCATATAAAATGTATTCTATAGTTTTTCAAACAACATTTTGTAGGGCTTTATCGTCAAAGTTTCCATGTGCATTTCAATTACTCTTTGGCGCAAAGTGTGTTTGGGCAAGTAACGAAGCGAATTATAACAAGAGAGAACGCTATAGTCGAGTGCCTCGACTATTAGATAACCGTTACTCAGCTAAACAACTTAATATAAATATGCCTTCTTGTATGTTTTTCGCCGCTCGAATCAGCTCCCGATTTTTATGTTAAAATCGGTACCCAGGCACTATGGGGTTTTTGACCTGTTTTTGTGGCATTTAGTCATTTTTTGAAAATGCTCTAATTTAAAAAAAATAAATGGGAATGCATTAACAGAACATCAAACTGTTATGCCTCATACTCAAAATGTTAATACCTAACAGCATATGTTAGTATAACAGCTGTAAAGTCAGCTGTTGCATCCGAAAGCACCAGCGCTAAGCTTGCAATTATTTAGAAGCGTTCTTTGAAATTAATTTATTCGTGTAAAATACCATTTGAAAAGAAAAAAACAAATGCAAAATGATCTCACAGGTTTGTACTATATGTTTAATGAATTAATTGTTTAAATTGTGCGTGTTTATACTAACATTTTGTCATTTTATAAATGCACCTTCAGCTGAATTTTGAGGAACAAATTTCAAGTTTGGGAAGAGTTTTTAAATAGAAGTTTGCATTAGTTTTCAATGCGTCCAAGTGTATGTTGTAGCGTTGTCAATTCTGAGCAAAAAGCTATTAGTCTTATTGTGCACTTTTCCGCACTATTGGTGCAATTTGAATTTTTCTTAGGTAACCTCACTTTCTCCAACGCCCACTTGGTTGCTGTTTGAAAAAGCGAGAAGAGTCGGCTTGAGCAAGAAAAGGCTATACAATGTTTGATGAACAAATTATTTATAATATGAGGATCATTTGGATATGTTTGTCCTGTCAGTTGCCCGTCAATTTGGACAAATTCGAAACATTTTGCCTAAAAACTGGCGAATTGATAGTCGATATGTATACGTGGCTGCCAATGAGCTTTGACTTTTGTTGCACTTATTATCATACATTTTTATATGCATAGAGCAACAAATTTCAGATCCTTAAATTTAATTAATTTATTTTTAATTTTAACCGATCGTTCCTATGGGAGCTATAGGATATTGTTTCCTGATCCGAACAATTTTCACACTATATATGCCTAGGGACAAATAATGACGATTGGTAAAGTTTCATGTCGATATCTCCAAAACTGACCGAGTTATTCATTAATGCCACAAAAACAGGTCAAAAACCCCATAGTGCCAGGGAACACCTCGAATTTGGCTAACTTGATTTGATTTGCATAGTTCTTGGGATATAGTTCGGTATTGACAAATGAAAGCCATCGCATTTTCCTTTAATAGAAATCCTTATCGAGAATTAACGTTGACTCCGTTGAGCACCTTGGCCAGCTGTTCCAAAGTCATCCGTTAGATGGCGCTATTGTATACGCCATGAAAGGCGGAAATGTAGGCGCTAGCCAGGCTTAAGCGTTTAATGGGTTTTTGGGCGTTAGAGTGGGCGTGGCAAACTTTTATTTGGCCAATCGATAGGTATTGACGAAACAAATACATATCAAAAAAAATTTTCATAATAGCATCAAAACTGTGGCCACAGCTTGTGGCTTGTGGGCGTCAGAGGGGGCGTGGCACCATTTTGAAACAAACTTGCGCTGCGTAGGAACTCCTAAAATCTACATGCAAAATGCCAATCTTCTAGCTTTTATAGTTTCCGAGATCTCAGCGTTCATACGGACAGACAGACGGACAGACAGACGGACAGACGGACAGACAGGACAGACGGACAGACGGACATGGCTAGATCGACTCGGCTAGTGATCCTGAACAAGAATATATATACTTTATAGGGTCGGAAACACTTCCTTCTACCTGTTACATACTTTTGCACGAATACAATATACCCTTTTACTCTACGAGTAACGGGTATAAAAACGAAAAGGGTCGACGTAAACCTCTCTACAGCGGGCGTGGATATAGCCATTATATGTACACATAGTAAAGTAAAAAGCTGGTGTTGCTGACTATGTGGCTTCTTCTGTTAATATCTTCTAATTGGAGCCCAACAAGGACTTCGCATCGCACTAAGGCACGGTCACTAATACGCTCTGTTGTCCCCCAAATGCCCATAACTCTCCCCTCCTCACAACCCACGCAACTTTGGCTTATTTATTTTGTTAATTGCTATTAAACAAGGAATGCAAGTCTGTAAATTGTTAACTGCAGGAGTGGTCGGATTTTTTATAATCGAAAACTGCGCGGAAAAGTACAGTGCAAGTGATAAGTTTTTAATCATACTGTACTTATACATTTGTTTAACATCGAAATACCTTGGTAAGCGGATTTTTGATTTGTATCAATACTTGTTATACCCGTTACTCGTAGAGTAAAAGGGTATATTGTATTCGTGCAAAAGTATGTAACAGGTAGAAGGAAGCGTTTCCGACCCTATAAAGTATATATATTCTTGTTCAGGATCACTAGCCGAGTCGATCTAGCCATGTCCGTCTGTCCGTCTGTCCGTCTGTCCGTCTGTCTGTCTGTCCGTATGAACGCTGAGATCTCGGAAACTATAAAAGCTAGAAGATTGGCATTTTGCATGCAGATTCTATGAGTTCCTACGCAGCGCAAGTTTGTTTCAAAAAGGTGCCACGCCCCCTTTAACGCCCACAATCGCTTATATACGATTTTAAAAATTTAAGTATTTCGGAAAAGTAAAAATGCAGTTTTATTGTGTTTATCAATACCTATCGAAATGTAGAAGAAATTTTTCAAATCGGACCATTCGTTAAAAAGTTATGCGTGATCAAAGTTTCTATCTCCATCTCCCTCGCACTCCTTTTACCTGAGTAACGGGTATCTGATAGTCGGGGCACCCGACTATAGCGTTCTCTCTTGTTTTTAGCTACTGTCAACGTAAATAAAATTGTTATTGATGTGTAACTTAAAATTAATTAGTTAAAAATGTTCAATTTAGTAAATACACAAATAAACTTCTTTGTCTCAATTTAAATTTGGACTTAAATTGTATTAGCGTTCGTTTCTTTAAAACTTTTCTCAGTAAAGGAAAATATTTTTAAATATTTTTTTAAACATATTTCAACGTATTTCCCCTTGAAAAATAATGAAAAATTTAGAAACGGTAGTTAAATATTAAAAGCACAGATTTTTGCAAGTGTTAAAGCTATATTAAAGGTTTACTTTAGTGGTATATCAATCTAAATCTTAATACATGCTTTCAATTGGATTTAATGTTCCCAAATTCTTTTCTTACGGACCTCCAAATGTGCTAAATCAAACTTGGATCTTTGGTGTTAACAGAACACAATATTTCGTTTATCATGGGAAAATTCATTTAAATAGTGCTATTTCGCGCTGGGGGTCATTATCATGCCTAAATTACTACTTTATATCCTTTTTTTACTGATCATGAGTCGACAACAAACTCAGTAGTGTATTACGGTAGTCTGGAAATTAACATCCTATATTTTATTAAGCAACTGGATACTGATGCTGTCAATGTTTTTAGAGGCTCTGAAATAAGTTGAATGGGTCTATTTTGGTTTTATAAATAAACCATGCAGTTATTACAAATCGTCTACATTTCGATTTTTATGACTATATTACTAAAAACAAAAACGGACGGAAAGACGGACGGACAGATGGACACGGCTAGGTCGACTGTCCTGGCAATGCTGATCAAGAATATATAAATTTTATAGGGTCGGAAATATTTCCTTCACTGCGTTGCAAACTTTTGACTGAAATTATAATACCCTCTGCAAAGGTTTAAAAAGGTCTTATAATATTTAGAATATTTCGCCAAGTGTATTTATTTACGCACGTCTATATCTTATAACTTCCATAGGAATAATTGTTAAAAGAATTGAAAATATCCCTTTTTTCTATTTGTATATTTCTGCAAGGGTATTAATACTTCCGCTTGCCGAAGTTAACTTCCGACCTCCTTTTTAATATTTAGTTGAAAACGAAATTTGTAATTATCATCTTAAATTACCTTATAGTATTTTAACTGAACCTTTATTTGTGAAAAAAACAGATATGTACCTAACCGAAATTTCGCGGTAAATCAAGGGTGTTTCTATTTTTTTCCAGCCATAAAATGTTGTTACTCATATAATTACTGGACACCGGAAATAATAGTAGCGTAACCGATTTAAATAAGATCACAATATAAAGTATGGATACCGGCGTGCCAAGAACTTTAGCATACATTTAGCAATTGTATTTGAAGTGAATGTTGTTTCTATTGTTAGTAATGTATAGGGTATCACAGTGTAATTGTTTCTATTTTTCTAAGGAAACAAAATAATATTATTCAAAATTTTCAAATTCCAGGAGAAACATTTTAAGATATTCTTGTGACTACGAAAATGATACAAATTTAATTTATTATACCCTTGCAGAGGGTATTAAAATTTCAGTCAAAATTAAAATCAACAATAATGAACATGATTTTTTTTGTATGCTCAAAAATAACGATGGAGGATGTGGATAGATTCGCCATCAAGATTTTAAAGTTTTATGAATAATTACTACTACAAATAGATTTCTTTCTTACATTCACACATGTTTATAAACAATTTAAGCCAAAAATGTCATCGCCAAGTGCTCATCGGGCTTGGTTACCCAGCTCCGTACCACGGTGTTACAGTTTGTACTGATTGTACAGACAAAACGTGTTTATGTGTGTTCATTGTCACATGTACTTGTAAAGTTTTTTGCCTAGCCGGCTAAGAAGATGGCCCACTCCTCACATTGCTTCGCAGTGCATCGAAGCTGCCACTTTGGACGTCAGCCAGAACTCAGATCCTTAGACAAGTCAGCGCCACATGGTGCCTGAAAGTCTGGTACTTAAAAGGACTTTCCTAACGCATGCGAGGCCAGGCAAGCAAACAATTGAATGTCACATCAGACCAGAGCAGGAAGTCCTGGCGAAGGCAAAAGGGCTGCGGACCGGAAGCAAATAAGAAACAGCAGCAGACGACGATTAAAAGGGCTGACATCGCTAGGACATGAGCAAGGCAGGAAATTGTAAAAAACACATAAACAATGTTGGCAAGAAAAAACTAAAACAAAGTGCACCGAAAGCCAACTAAGGAAATTATCCTCGCTCTTGTCTTCGTGGCAGCCGTTCACATCCCGCCGAGTGGAGATCATGGCTGAATGTCAATGCCGTCCACGGGATCCCAAATAACGATAGATGTTTAAGCACATGAATCCGTAAAAATGGGTAGGCGTTTACGCATCTAGATAAATATGGTGATGTACCTGTTAAAAAATAAACTAAATTGTATTAGACGAATGAACTGTATGTATGTGAACCTTTTCCGGCAGATTGCTATCTAAAGCAAAACACGTATGGCATCATTTATCCCTAGCCTTATCAGCATTCCAGGCAAATGTATCAAATAGAGTTTATTTTACAGCTGTTGAAAGCGTATTTCTTGAATCCATCAGCAAGGAAATAATTAAATGTTAAGCCTTAAAACTTTTTGCTAAGGCTGAATATCCGATCAGGCTGTTTTTTTCAGGCAAAAGAAAACTAAGGCTGATTGTTGTCCGCCCGGAAACGCCTGCTTAGCGGTTGCATTTCCGCATTGAGGTCCCGCTTCCCTCTGTCTGCACACACAGAAATGCAAACACAAGCAAATATGCACACGTGCGAAAAGTGCCCCTTAGCCCGCTCATGCACTTCAGAAATAAGGATTACAATTTCATTTCAATTTCCAGCTGCTTTGCTGGTTATGCACACTCGGAATGCAACTGCTCCGAGCAACTGAGCTCCCTACCCAGCAAAGTGGGTGGATGCTCTGCCTGTGTGTGTTTTGTTTACTCAGGGCTTAGGGTTTAAAATGGATTTGTTTGACTGGCAGCAAGCCGACTTGAGCACGACTAACACAAAACGTGCTTTCCCAATTCCTGCGCCTGCCACCCAACAGCACCCTGCATCTCAAACACATGTCCTACCCACTCAACGCCATTTAAGCTATTTAACAGCTTCCTCGAGCTTTCTTGCTCTACGTTTCCTATGTTAGATTTCAATTTATTTTAGTATTCCAAACGTTTCCATTTGTGTTTCATATCTAGCTTGCCCGGTTTTTTGAACTTCTGCAATGGCTTAATTAGCTTTTGTTTCTAGGCAAAATTACTTCCCTTTCCAAAACTTCTTATTATTTTTAAACGTTTTTATTATGAAATTTTTATCCTGGCGTTTCAACGGTGCTCATTTAGCTATTCCTCCTTTAAAGGCGTCCTTGCATTCCCGCTTTCTTACTTTTTCACCCCGCTTCGGCATTAACAATTGAGTCTCGAATGTAATGGCGAAAGTTTAATGAGAATTGCGTACTTTAGTTAGCGGCTTAAACTGCTATTTGGGTTGGTTGAAACCGCTTCTGTGGCTTACAAGCCGAAATATTTTAATAATTCAATTCACAAATTTATAAAAGATTGACAGTCCGAAACATTTTAAGAGTTTTGGAAAGTAACTACAATTTTGACTTTAAATTTGAGTTTCTCTGGTTTCTTTCTGTTTCTATAAAGTTCGGAACGGGCCTGATCAGTCCATACATCATAAAGCTCCTATGGGAACAATCGGAAAAATTAGGGAAATAAAATCATAACTTGACTGTTTCTTAGCATGTTCTCATATAATTAGGAATATAATGGCTATTAAGCAATTTTACAAATACGGGTTTAGGTTTTAAAAATTGAATAGCTGCCATAGGAACGAAAACTTATTGAAAAATCAAATTAGCTTCATTATTTTTAAGCTTAACAAAAAAGGAAAGCTATCTTCGGGAGGAGCCGAAGTGGATATACCCTTGCAGAATATTTTGTAAATTATATTCTCCAAAATTATTCATATGATGCATTCATGACCCGTAGAAAATACCAACTTCCTAACTTTAAAAACACCAAAGTTATGGCATTTCCGATCGTTCAGTTATATGGCAGCTATAGGATATGGTAGGCCGATCCCGGCCGTTCCGACTTATATACTGCGTGCAAAGGAAAGAAGGGTGTGGGCAAAGTTTCAATTCGATATCTTTAAAACTGAGAGACTAGTTTGCGTAGAAACAGACAGACGGACATGCTTATATCAACTCAGGAAGTGATCCTGATCAAGAATATATATACTTTATAGGGTCGGAGATGTCTCCTTCACTGCGTTGCACACTTTTGACCAAAATTATAATACCCTCTGCAAGGGTATAAAAATTGAAAAAAAATCGTTTAAAGAATATTTTATTTTTTTAATAGCTGTTTATATACCCTTGCAGAGGGTATTATAATTTTGGTCAAAAGTGTTTTTATGTTGATTATAGTTGCCCTGAAGACGGTTGCCGAAGTGCAACCGAAATATATTGGAAAAAATAAAAAATTAAATTTGAAACTTTTATTTACAATTTTTCAATTGATGACCTCGAGCCGGAAAAACTAAAAAAAAATTAAACATACATCAAAGGTCGCCAACAAACAAAATTATAAAACCATATAACTAAATAAACTTAAATAGACTTTTAGTTAAAGTGTCGTCCTAAATACTTTACAATAAACAAGAAAGGAAAGCTAACTTCGGGCGGAGCCGAAGTTGATATACCCTTGCAGAATATTCTGTAAATAATATTCTCCAAAATTATTCATATAATGCATTCTAAATACTCATAAAAATCCCAACTTCCTAACTTTAAAAACACCAAAGTTATGGCATTTTCAATCGTTTAGTTATATGGTAGCTATAGGATATAGTCGGCCGATCCCTATAAAATTTGATGGGTCGGATTGATTGGCCAAATATAAAACTCATAGAAAATCCCAACTTCCTAACTTTAAAAACACCAAAGTTATGGTATTTCCTATCGTTATATGAGAGCTATAGGATATAGTCGGCCGATCGTTATGAAATTTAGTAGGTCGAATTAATTGGCCAAATAAAAGAGCCATATAATTTCCCAACTTCCTAACTTTATAAACACCAGAGTTATGGCATTTCCTATCGTTCAGTTATATGGCAGCTATAGGATATAGTCGGCCGATCCCGGCCGTTCCGACTTATATACTGCGTGCAAAGGAAATAAGGTTGTGTGCAAAGTTTCAATTCGATATCTTTAAAACTGAGAGACTAGTTCGCGTAGAAACAGACAGACGGACAGACAGACGGACAGACGGACATCCTTATATCAACTCAGGAGGTGATCCTGATCAAGAATATATTTACTTTATAGGGTCGGAGATGTCTCCTTCACTGCGTTGCACACTTTTGACCAAAATTATAATACCCTCTGCAAGGGTATAAAAATTCATATAAGTTTAGCAGCAGGTCTAAAGAGCCATTTCGGGAATTAGCATATTAGATAAAGATAACATTATTAAAGTTCAATAATTAAGTTCGTCACTGTATGTAATTACCGTAGTTTCAAAACGGCCATTATAAATCAGGGTTTCTTCCAGTACACAGCGCAGCGAGTCGCAATGGTTTTTCTCAACACTCCCATAGAGTAAGAAACTATATAGAGGTTTCATTTGCTCTGCCCGGGCCTCTGCCAAAGCTCTGCTGAGAGCCATGTTCGAATCTAACTTCGGTTTCTCACCCCTTCTAATATGTGCGAAGCACAAGCAATAGTATGGGGAGTTTTCGCACCTATCCTTAGGAATAAGAGCGAGCAGTGCAGCAATAAGAATTCACCATGGATATGGAATGAAGCTCGATTTGAATAAATGAAAAACTCTCTTTTTTTCCGTTTTTCCCCTACGTGGCATCACTGGCGAAGTCACTCGAGAGCGCGGGCAGAGCAAATGAAACCTCTATATAGTTTTTTACTCTATGACCATGAGTGAGTGACTTTATTCTTAAGGATAGGTGCGAAAACTCCCCATACTATTGCTTGTGCTTCGCACATGTTAGAAGTGGTGAGAAACCGAAGTTAGAAGAAGTTAGCTTCGAACATGGCTCTCAGCAGAGCTTTGGCAGAGGCCCGGGCAGAGCAAATGAAACCTCTATATAATTTCTTACTCTATGCTATGGTCATAGAGTAAGAAACTATATAGAGGTTTCATTTGCTCTGCCCGCGCTCTCGAGTGACTTTGCCAGTGATGCCACGTAGGGGAAAAACGGAAAAAAAGAGAGTTTTTCATTTGTTCGAATCGAACTTGAATCCATGCCCATGGTGAATTGTTATTGCTGCACTGCTCGATCTTATTCCTAAGGATAGGTGCTTGAACTCCCCATACTATTGCTTGTGCTTCGCACATGTTGGAAGTGGTGAGAAACCGAAGTTAGAAGATGTTAGCTTCGAACATGGCTCTCAGCAGAGCTTTGGCAGAGGCCCGGGCAGAGCAAATGAAACCTCTATATAGTTTCTTACTCTATGCTATGGTTAAGTCGAACTGCTCCTTTGTTCATCTTACTCTTCATCATTGCGCCACGCTCAGCAGGAATTTCGCTCTCCTTCCCCACCGCGCTCTCACACTAAATCTCTCTCTTTCTGTAATCTTATTTGAACTTCATTTATTGTGCATAACTTATACACTGAGAGACTTTCAAATAATAATTAAATCTAATATTTTAAATAAAACTCCGACATATGTATACATATGTAAAGATTATAATAGTATACTTTAAAGAGTGATCTCGCATACGAAATGTAAATAATAATTGTATATTAATGTTATAAATGTACTGTGCAAAAGTATACAAATTAGAATAGAATTGGGCAAATATTAAGAGGCATATTAATGGACCACTCTTAACGGACTTCGGTCACCTTTTAACATATAACGAATAGCGCGAACCTTGTAAATAGATCCCCCATTGTCAAGAGGTTATCCGTTCGTTATGTAATTTTCATAGCCTACTCCACTGTAGCGTCAACACCCCGTAAATTGATTTCTACAAACACAAATTAAAAAAAAAAAATTTTTTAATATAATCTAATTATTTACAATAACTTTTAGTATGGAAACATTGTGTAATTGTAAATATTTATTTTTATAAATGCTTTGCAGAAATATTTGCACATATATAAAATACCAAATAGGAGTTTAGGACTCCTCCCCACTTATTCCTTTTTCTTTTATAATTTATATATCTGCTCACTAAAAGCCTTTTTATTATTTGTTATAAAAAAACAAGAAAGGAAAGCTAACTTCGGGCGGAGCCGAAGTTGATATACCCTTGCAGAATATTCTGTAAATAATATTCTCCAACATTATTCATATGATGCATTCTTAATACTCATAAAAAATCCCAACTTCCTAACTTTAAAAACACCAAAGTTATGGCAATTTCAATCGTTCAGTTATATGGCAGCTATAGGATATAGAAGGCCGATCCCTATAAAATTTGGTAGGTCGGATTGATTGGCCAAATATAAAACTCATAGAAAATCCCAACTTCCTAACTTTAAAAACACCAAAGTTATGGTATTTCCTATCATTATATGGGAGCTATAGGATATAGTCGTCCGATCCCGGCCGTTCCGACTTATATACTTCGTGCAGAAGAAAGAAGGGTGTGTGCAAAGTTTCAATTCGATATCTTTAAAACTGAGAGACTAGTTCACGTAGAAACAGACAGACGGACAGACAGACGGACATGCTTATATCAACTCAGGAGGTAATCCTGATCATGAATATATATACTTTATAGGGTCGGAGATGTCTCCTTCACTGCGTTGCACACTTTTGACCAAAATTATAATACCCTCTGCAAGGGTATAATGTCTTTTTATGTTTCGTTTGTATACCCGTTGCAAAAGTATGTAACAGGTAGAAGGAAGCGTTTCCGACCCTATAAAGTATATATATTCTTATTCAGGATCACTAGCCGAGTCGATCTAGCCATGTCCGTCTGTCCTGTCTGTCCGTCTGTCTGTCCGTCTGTCTGTCCGTATGAACGCTGAGATCTCGGAAACTATAAAAGCTAGAAGATTGGGATTTTGCATGTAGATTTTAGGAGTTCCTACGCAGCGCAAGTTTGTTTCAAAATGATGCCACGCCCCCTCTGGCGCCCACAAGACACAAGCTGTGGCCACAGTTTTGATGCTATTATGAAAATTTTAATTGATATGTATTTGTTTCGTCAATACCTATCGATTGGCCTAATAAAAGTTTGACACGCCCACTCTAACGCCCAAAAACCCGTTAAACGCTTAAGCCTGGCTAGCGCCTACATTTCCGCCTTTTATGGCACAATAGCGCCATCTAACGGATGACTTTGGAACAGCTGGCCAAGGTGCTTAACAGAGTCAACGTTAATTCTCGATAAGGATTTCTATTAAAGGAAATTGCGATGGTTTTCATTTGTCAATACCGAACTATATCCCAAGAACTATGCAAATCAAATCAAGTTAGCCAAATTGAAGGTCTGAGTCAAACAATGGCGTATGTGTGTATGTATGTAAGCTTTGCACCCAAAAACATAAACATAAACACAGCTGTTGGTGCAGGACAAAAGCTGCCTGCGCTAAAGAAGCGCTCGTGCTGATGCTCGTGCTGTAAAGCTGCCAGCTCTAGGAGATCGCCGAATTCAAATTGATAATTTGAACTGAGTAACGGGTATCTAATAGTCGATGCACTGGACTATAGCGTTCTCACTTGTTATACCCGTTACTCGTAGAGTAAAAGGGTATATTGTATTCGTGCAAAAGTATGTAACAGGTAGAAGGAAGCGTTTCCGACCCTATAAAGTATATATATTCTTGTTCAGGATCACTAGCCCAGTCGATCTAGCCATGTCCGTCTGTCCGTCTGTCCGTCTGTCTGTCTGTCCGTCTGTCCGTCCGTATGAACGCTGAGATCTCGGAAACTATAAAAGCTAGAAGATTGGCATTTTGCATGCAGATTTTAGGAGTTCCTACGCAGCGCAAGTTTGTTTCAAAAAGGTGCCACGCCCCCTTTAACGCCCACAATCGCTTATATACGATTTTATTTAAATAGAAATTGAAATATTTCGGAAAAGTAAAAATGCAGTTTTATTGTGTTTATCAATACCTATCGAAATGTAGAAGAAATTTTTCAAATCGGACCATTCGTTTAAAAGTTATGCGTGATCAAACTTTCTATCTCCATCTCCCTCGCACTCCTTTCACCTGAGTAACGGGTATCTGATAGTCGGGGCACCCGACTATAGCGTTCTCTCTTGTTTTTTCGTCGATTTGTTCACCGAAGAGAAAAAAGAGCTTGGTAAAAATTGTTCGCCAGCCAAGTTTTTAAGCTTTTTTCCTAAATATACATTTTCTGTTGTTTTTTTTTAACTCCTCCTTTTGTTCGATATCACATGTTTTTGATGTAAACATTTATTGGTATTAATGCCAGTACGCAGATCGAAAATCAAGTCGACATATTAGATTTAGTGCTAGATTAGATTAGATTTATTGCCGAATTGCACATATTTAAGACAAATATATTAATCCAAAGGCACAATTTAGTGAAGTTTTAAAGGACTAATTTTTATCTTGCGCAGCTTTCCGTGCCGCCTTTTGCCACTTTTACCGGACGAGCCCACTCTGATATTTGCATTTTCAGTGGCTACCGTTGTTGGCTCCTCAGTGGTCGTATTAAATGCATCATTTAGCAAGTTATCGTAAGCTAAACCCTGGAAAGTCATATGAGGAACCTCTGCATAACGTTGTCGGCGAATTAGCTTCCCAAGAACTAGGGAAGTCTTTTTTAAAATACCGATTTGAGCTTCAGCAAATCTCAGCAAGTCACTCTCTTCGCTCACTCCAACCATTTTAAGAGCCCCATCCTGTGTGGATACCGCTGAAATATAGATGAAGGCGAAGAGAATTACAAGATTCATATTATTGATGCTTACTGCTAGTAGTCTACTAAAATTGTAAGTCGACTGAACAGTATTTATATAATTAATTTGTAAGTGAATAATATCTTGTAGGTGTGTCTGTATTTCTATGATATTGAATAAGTCGTCTGTGTTTGGAAAAACAGTTGGTCGACATAATTATTACAGTTGCTGTGTCCATTGATTCACTCTAGTGGGTAGGTGCTAAGTGTGTATAAAAGATGCGATTTTAGTATTTTCAATCAGTACAGTTCTGTTAATAGAGCAATAAACGCTTCTGGGTTCATTATGCGTTCGATTATAATCTTGGCTTACTTTTGTATAATTTCTTTGGTTTTGGTAAGGAGCAGTCCTGAGGAACTTCGAACAGATTCCATACAAGACAAGTCATCTCTGAGGTCCAAGTCGAATATATCTGCGTCCTCGCAGACAAAGATCACATCAACTACTTCTCCCTCAGATTTGTTCTTTAAGATCATTACAACAACCCGAGATACAACTTCGGTCAAACCCTCGCATCTTAAAGGAAACACAAAAGCTAAAGCAGTTGCGAAAAAAACACCCAACGGCTCCCAACACCAATCTCATCCGAAGAATAAGAAAAAAAGCCGTCCCAACCATGCCGAAGTTACTCGTAAAAGGACCACTTCTCAAAAAAGCTTTAGTGGCAAAGGATCCCAAGGGCACGCCGAGCCAACCCTTAAGCCAAATCAGTCAGATATTGAAGACGCTAGCACCACCAAAATAGGTGCCAAGAGTATGCCAATATCATATGCCAGTGGAGGGAGCCCAATGGCCACCAACTCGACGACTGACGCACCTATTGTTTATCCCTGATGGCACCATTAAGCATATAATAACGGCGTTGAGCACTCTTATCAATGGTGCACATGCGTCACTTATGCATTTACCATGTAATTCAAAATGTAAAGAATAATTTGTAAATGTAAATAACAATTAGTTCATGTTTTTAGCACTAAGGATGCAAGCCAAATAAATAATAGTATGCACAAAATAAAATTATTTATATATATCCAAGCGACAGTAAAATTTTTTAAACGTACATCTTCTTTGGGGAAAGAATAAAACCTTTTTTACAAACAACATTGTCGTCGGTCAAATTTAATCAGCTTTTTTTCCTTAAATTTTATTATGTTGGAAAATAAAACTTTATTGCGAGCAAAAAGCGACGATCCTATATTGGCCAAGAAATTAGATAGCATAACAAACGGACAAGTAGATAGAGATGGAATTCCTCTAAGTGCACAACTGTACCACCCTATCACGAACGATAATAGCTTTCCCAGGGCTCGACAAAAAACAAGAGAGAACTCTATAGTCGAGTGCTTCGACTATTAGATACCCGTTACTCAGCTAAACAACTTAATATAAATATGCCTTATTTGCAGGGCAATTGCAACTGTGTACAATGTAAATACATACATATGTATATGCTTACAAACATACACACATACGCCATTGTTTGACTCAGACCTCCATTATGGCTAACTTGACTTGATTGCATAGTTCTTGGGATATAGTTCGGTATTGACAAATGAAAGCCATCGCAATTTCCTTTAATAATCCTTATCGAGAATTAACGTTGACTCTGTTGAGCGCCCTGGCCAGCTGTTCCAAAGTCATCCGTTAGATGGCGCTATTGTATACGCCATGAAAGGCGGAAATGTAGGCGCTAGCCAGGCTTAAGCGTTTAATGGGTTTTTGGGCGTTAGAGTGGGCGTGGTAAACTTTCATTTGGCCAATCGAAAGGTATTGACGAAACAAATACACATCAACAAAAATTTTCATAATAGCATCAAAACTGTGGCCACAGCTTGTGGCTTGTGGGCGTCAGAGGGGGCGTGGCACCATTTTGAAACAAACTTGCGCTGCGTAGGAACTCCTAAAATCTGCATGCAAAATACCAATCCTCTAGCTTTTATAGTTTCCGAGATCTCAGCGTTCATACGGACGGACAGACGGACAGACGGACATGGCTAGATCGACTCGGCTAGTGATCCTGAACAAGGATATATATACTTTATAGGGTCGGAAACGCTTCCTTCTACCTGTTACATACTTTTGCACGAATATAATATACCCTTTTACTCTACGAGTAACGGGTATAATAAATGGAAAAATCCAATAACAAAACCCAGAAAAAAATGATTGCAAGAATTTTGTGCACTTATGAACCTTAAATTCACCAAAAAATTATTGGTAAATAAAAACAAACTACTTTTAAATTTAAATTAAGTCGTCTTGCCAAACTACTTGAGAAAATCAGTTAAGGACCCATAAGTGTTCTCAATTTTAAGTGATTAACAGTAAGACCGCAGTACAATCACTTTTGAAGAACTTTCGAAAATGATGTCACACTGGAAAGTTAAGTTAAAGTTTTTTGCTGAAGAACTAGTTTTTCGATCCGAGTTCTAGTTCTACCTCTCTGTTTTTTTATGTGTTGTTCTTGCATCTCATTAACTGCATTGCGCTTCTGCTCTTTTGCTCTTTCTGTCTTTACTCAAAATAAGTGCAGTTTCACCGCTCTTGCGGCACTTACATATGTACATATGTATGTATGTATATCTACTTGCCTTGTCTTTCATGATGGGGAGGTAGAGACTTAATTGAAGTTGACTCGGTCCTAACGCCAGAAGGTTTTTTTTGATGAATTAAATACTATTGAGTTTTTGTTCGCAAAGGGGAACGATCCCCGGTAACCCTACACAAGTCTGTTTTAGGGTGTGTTTTTGTTTAGTGGAAAAAAAAGATCTGGAAAGGCAACATAACGTATACAATGTTTCCGCATTACAGACTTTTTTTTAAACATACATACATACATGCTTTATTAAGACCAATAAGCAGATCAAATCTTAAAAAATAGAACTAGACAAGAAAGGAAAGCTAACTTCGGGCGGAGCCTAAGACGATATACCCTTGCAGAATATTCTGTTAATTATATTGGTTGGCCAAAAATAAAATAAATAAAAAATCCCAACTTCCTAACATTAAAAACACCAAAGTTATGGCATTTCCTATCATTATATGGGAGCTATAGGATATAGTCGTCCGATCCCGGCCGTTCCGACTTATATACTTCGTGCAGAAGAAAGAAGGGTGTGTGCAAAGTTTCAATTCGATATCTTTAAAACTGAGAGACTAGTTCACGTAGAAACAGACAGACGGACAGACAGACGGACAGACAGACGGACAGACGGACATGCTTATATCAACTCAGGAGGTGATCCTGATCAAGAATATATATACTTTATAGGGTCGGAGATGTCTCCTTCACTGCGTTGCACACTTTTGACCAAAATTATAATACCCTCTGCAAGGGTATAATGATATAAAGCAATATTAGTTTGCCGATTATTGCCTCACGAAAACTAGTTGTTCCAGAACCTGCAGCCGATATACTGGTTTAAACTATGGGGCTGTTAATTTTTCAGATGAAAGACAAAGATCATTAAGTTATTAGCTGCCGTTCATTGTTCATAGTCATTGTGGGGTCAGCAAGTTTAATTGATTACATGGGGTGAGGGGGTTCAATTCGTACATATAAGAAAATTATTTAAAGTTTTAAAATTAATTAGTTATTAACAATAATTTACAAATATACATTTTGAGCATTAGGAGGCTGGTGGAAAGGCACAAGCTGGCAAGCGAGGCTCGTCAGGTAGGATACCTGGCCAGCCGTCGGTGCCATGCTCACCTGCCCGTAACATAAACAACCCCATGCCTCATTAATAACAGATCCCGCCACCTTGCGTTCCGAGACTGTATTGCCTCTTTTGCTGCCATACGGTCGTTCGACTTATATACTGCGTGCAAAGGAAAGATGTGCGTGTGCAAAGTTTCAATTCGATATCTTTAAAATTGAGAGACTAGTTTGCGTAGAAACAGACAGACGGACATGCTTTTAGGTGAGATGATCCTGATCAAGAATATATATACTTTATAGGGTCGGAGATGTCTCCTTCACTGCGTTGCACACTTTTGACCAAAATTATAATACCCTCTTATACCCTTAAAAACACCAAAGTTATGGCATTTTCAATCGTTCAGTTATATGGCAGCTATAGGATATAGTCGGCCGATCCCTATAAAATTTGGTAGGTCGGATTGATTGGCCAAATATAAAACCCATAGAAAATCCCATTTTCCTAACTTCAAAAACACCAAAGTTATGGTATTTCCTATCGTTATATGGGAGCTATAGGATATAGTCGGCCGATCCTGATGAAATTTGGTAGGTCGGATGGATTGGCCAAAAATAAAAACCATAGAAAATCCCATTTTACTAGCTTTACAAACACCAAAGTTTTGGCATTTCCGATCGTTCAGTTATATGACAGCTATAGGATATAGTCGGCCGATCCTTATAAAATTTGGTAGGTCGGATTGTGTGCAACGCAGTGATGGAGACATCTCCGACCCTATAAATTATATATATTCTTGATCAGTATCGCCTCCTGAGTTGATATAAGCATGACCGTCTGTCCGTCTGTCTGTTTCTACGCGAACAAGTCTCTCAGTTTTAAAGATATCGAATTGAAACTTTGCACACACCTTTCTTTCTTTTCCACGCAGTATATAAGTCGGAACGGCCGGGATCGGCCGACTATATCCTATAGCTGCCATATAACTGAACGATCGGAAATCCCATAACTTTATTGTTTTTAAAGTTAGGAAGTTGGAATTTTTTATGAGATTTATTTTTGGCCAAAAAATCTGACCTACCAAATTTCAATTTACAGAATATTCTGCAAGAGTATATCAACTTCGGCACCGCCCGAAGTTAGCTTTCCTTTATTGTTTATTTTTCTAATTCATTATTTATTTTCTACTGTCCTGTCCTTTTTTGCCGGCTTTATGATATGTCGTCCGATTTTAATAAAACTAAAACGGTTTTTCTAAAATTTTACAGTTTGACTATGCCACGGAATATATTCTGATGTTAAAAAAAATTGTTTTTAATTATTTTTTCGATGTGTTATATTACAACAGGATGACGTAGCCATCCGATCCTGCCTTACTTCCTACAGTAAAAAAATATTTTTCGGATCCGGATAAATCCGGATAGCTCTAAAAATAATAGCTCTAAAGAAATAGACGTACAAAAGTATAGTCACAAAGTCGGCCAGTTGACTGTCAGTGCAAGAGGTTCATCCATTAACACAGATTATTATGCATCCTTTGTGGCCTTCGCCAAAAAACGCGCATACGCGTTGTGAATGAAGCTGCCTAGCCTGAGAAACAAAAACACTCCGGAAGTGGACTTGACGCAAGGCACACATCTTTACGAGGGTGGTAACATATTAGTATTGGAGTATTTATATGCATACATATGCTATCGTGTGGTACATCCTTTATCCTTCCTGCCATTGTGAGCCATGATATCGATTGTGGATTATGATAATGATTGTGTGCTTAAGTTTTAATTGCAAACAGCTACACACGCTTGAGGGCAAGACGGCAAGCACACATGCAGGCTCTTTGAGATTAAACGTGTGTTATCCTGTTGGCTTTCTTACAGCCTGGGCTTAAATGTATAAATATGTGTCTGAGATTGAATAGACATTTTTTTCTATCATTTTTTCTTTAGCGGCTGTCGGTCATGGTGCTGTCTTTGCTACCGTAGCACGCTTAATTCGGACATAGAGTAAGGAACTATATAGAGGTTTCATTTGCTCTGCCCGCGCTCTCGAGTGACTTTGCCAGTGATGCCACGTAGGGGAAAAACGGAAAAAAAGAGAGTTTTTCATTTGTTCGAAACGAGCTTGAATCCATGCCCATGGTGATTTCTTATTGCTGCACTGCTCGCTCTTATTCCTAAGGATAGGTGCAAAAACTCCCCATACTATTGTTTGTGCTTCGCACATGCATAGAGTAAGAAACTATATAGAGGTTTCATTTGCTCTGCCCGGGCCTCTGCCAAAGCTCTGCTGAGAGACATGTTCGAAGCTAACTTCTTCTAACTTCGGTTTCTCACCACTTCTAACATGTGCGAAGCACAAGCAATAGTATGGGGAGTTTTCGCACCTATCCTTAGGAATAAGAGCGAGCAGTGCAGCAATAAGAATTCACCATGGGCATGGATTCAAGCTCGATTCGAACAAATGAAAAACTCTCTTTTTTTCCGTTTTCCCCCTACGTGGCATCACTGGCAAAGTCACTCGAGAGCGCGGGCAGAGCAAATGAAACCTCTATATAGTTTCTTACTCTATGGCACATGTTAGAAGTGGTGAGAAACCGAAGTTAGAAGAAGTTAGCTTCAAACATGGCTCTCAGCAGAGCTTTGGCAGAGACCCGGGCAGAGCAAATGAAACCTCTATATAGTTCCTTACTCTATGATTCCGATGAACTCTCGAAATTTTGGTCACACTTGTAGCGTACTCGTTTGTGGGTCTGAGTACTAGGCTTAAATGAAGAAAATTTAATAAAAGTTCAAAAATGCTGGATAATTAGAAAGTCGACTTTAACGTGGTGTAATTAGGGGTCGCACCTCTGAAAGTTTTTGTTAAAGTCTACGCGATTACCAACTAAGTTACACAGCGCCATCTGGTAGCAGGCACAAGGCAATAACTAACTGCCCAAAAAGGGTTATAACCTAAACAGACCAAAACAAAGGCACAAACATGACTGAAATAACTTCCGCTTAGCGGCACGCACATGGGGCGCGATGGTGTGGGGGTAGTTCAAACATTTACAAACACATACGAACTTGCAACACCTAGGCTCCATTATGTTGTGCCTTATCAGATTTGCAAAATTTTACTACCCAATACTTTTCAGCACACCCAAAGGTAGTTGTGGCCGCTAAAGCCTAGTATCCTGATCGACGAAAACCGTACGGCAGTCATGAGAGAGAGCGAGAGGCAAACAGCTGGCGTTCACTTTTCGTCGTGCCTTTTTTTCACGTTGGTCTCCTGTTCGACGAAAAAAATACCAGAAAATTCCATAGCGTTGCCAGTCTGCGGAAATGAACTTTGGGTGAACCCTAGCGCAAAGATTAAAAAATTTAATCTTTCGGCGTGCGGAATGGAGGAAAAAAAATCAAAAAACCCGCGAAAGTCAATTGCAGGAGTTTACATGTGAGGACAAAATAACATTAATACTTCTGGGGTGCCTCTTGCCAGAGCAAAATGTTTCATATGTCAAAAATTTACGAAAAACACAATAAAAGTGCAGCTATGAACTTTAAATTAGCAAATAATTATCAGTAAATTAAAATAAGCAACTGTTAAATTTAAATTGAATTGTTTTTTAATTTCTTTGTATAGCGGCAGACTTGTCTTGCCAAGGTATTTGATAATATCTTTTAAAGGCTCTTTCCCGCAAATACGATATTTGAATTTTAACTGCTTGTCAACAAACCCAGCTGATTGACAGTACGACCGTAGCACGCTTAAATCTGATGAACTATCAAACTTTTGGTCACACTGCAAAGATTAAAGTTTTTACGCTAGCGTAATCGTTTGTCGATCTGGATACTAGGCTTAAGTAAACAAGTTGCAGGTGCGTTTCTGGTATAGAAGGTGGCAAAGAAAGAAGTGGAGCCATGCATTCTCACACTTTTTTATAAGCTTTAAGTCTAGTGCACAAATTGACGTTCAATTCAGCCAAGAGAGAGAGCGGAAGATAAATATCTGGTGTTGTAGTCTTTTCTTGGCCTATTGCGTAGATCGAAAAACATGTTCGCCAGCAAAAAAAAAAGATCTTTCCAGGTAACCGAATTTTAAAGAGTTCGTCAGAACAGAGTGACCTACGATCTGAATCTACTGTCCATAGGCTGGGTTTGTTGATGAAAGCCTGTTACTCAGATCGACGAAATCTATACTTGAGCAAATCTTAAAAGGGCGCTTTCCCGCACAGCGGTTATTTTAATATTAACTGTTTGTCAACAAACTCAGCTGACTGACAGTACGACCTTGTCACACTAAATTCTGATGAACTCTCAAAAATGCTGTCACACTAAAAAGATTTAACTTTTTATTTTGGCGAAAGGGGCTAGCTAAAGCCTAGTACTCAGATCGACGAAAACTGTCCGCCACTCATTAAAGGGAGCGAGAGGCAAACAGCTGGCGATCACTTTTGGTCAGGTTTTTTTACACCTTGGTACTCAGATCGACGAAAAAATACCAGAAAATTTCATAGCGTTGCCAGTCTGTTGAAATGCACTCTAGCGAAAAAGCCTAGTACTCAGATCGACGAAAACTGTACGCCAGTCATGAGAGAGAGCGAGAGGCAAACAGCTGGTGTTCACTTTCCGTCAGGCCTTTTTTTCACCTCTGTCCACAGATCGGCGAAAAAAATACCAGAAAATTGCATAGCGTTGCCAGTCTGCGGAAATGAACTTTGGGCGAACCCTAGCGCAAAGATTAAAAAATTTAATCTTTCGGCGTGCTCTTCTCACTGAACATATTAAAAAATGGAGGGAAAAAATCAAAAAACCCGCATGTGAGGACAAAATAACATTAATACTTCTGGGGTACCTTTTGTCGGAGCAAAATGTTTCATATGTCAGAAATTTACGAAAAACACAATAAAAGTGCAGCTATGAACTTTAAATTAGCAAAAAATTATCAGTAAATTAAAATAGGCAACTGTTAAATTTAAATTGAATTGTTTTTTCTTTGTATAGCGGCAGACTTGTCTTGCCAAGGTTGTCGCAAATACAATATTTAAACTTTAACTGCTTGACAACAAACCTAGCTAATTATCAGTACGACCGTGGCATGTTTAAATCTGATGAACTCTCGAAATTTTGGTCACACTGGAAAAATTAAAGATTGTCGATATGAGTACTAGGCTAAAGAATACAAATTTTAATCTTTTGGCGTGGGGTCAAAATAACATTAATAGTATCTGGGGTGTCAAAAATGTACAAAAATAAAACACAATAAAAGTGTGTAAAAAAAAATAAATATAAAAACTTTAAATTAGCAAATAATTATCAGCAAATTAAAAAAAAAACAACTGTATAATTTAAAGGGCTTGATTATTTTGCAACAAAAGGCTATTACCAAAGATTATACAATGCATTATAATCATTGTGTAAAGTTCAGGCGATAAGTTGCTACAAGCTTAAAACAGTCAAAGTTATACCTGTTTATTTCAATGAAATGCGTTTATAATGCTATTTCACTATTTTTTTCACTCGGAACCTCACTGTTTCGGTTTCTAAGATTCCAAATATTTAACAGATTTAAATTAAATTAAGCAAGAAAACGAATTTTAAGGAAATCAAAACACAAAACCCTTCTTGAAAGTCACGCTGAGATTCACTATCAAATCGTAGCTAAAAAAGGAGCTTAGATGCCGTCCTCCGCACGCACTTTTGTGGTAAGGCAGGATCTATAATATGAACTACATCGCCACTTCTGTCAAAAGATTACCTGAGGATGGTATTTTTAGGCCTTGTGCTATTCTCCATTGCTAACGAAGTCAAATATCAGGCCCCAATGTGTAAAGAGTCTGGATAGAGTTAAGGTTAACCATCGAAAATTATTGGAAGGTAAAGGTTTAAACCTTTATTATTTAGAATTCGAAATATTTTCCGCTTTAATGTAGAATGAACAGTTTGCGCATAGTTTCTTAACCATACCGATAAGACGTTCCCAACAACCATCAGCATTGGGGCAACTAAAAATCCATTTCAATTCCCTTTGAGATGTCTCATTAACTAGGGTGTCAAAATCGAACAAGCTTCTGTTGTACTGTTACTCGGTTTGTAACACCGATAAAGTTCCTCTGCAATAAAATAAAATTTATTAGAAAGACAATAACGGCGTTAGCCTTCTTCGAATCTACCAGAACGGTGTTTTAGAATATTCATGGTGAAAAGGAATTTCTTGAACTATTGTAAGAAGAATAATTACTTCAGCGATTAAAAATCTCTTTTGGGAAACTTTCCTCTTTAACTCATGGGGTTATTTTGGCGGCTGTTAATTCTTTGACTGTTAGTGTACTTTTTGGAATAGCTTAGACTTTCGAATAGGTTAGACTAGTTTATCAAACAGTATTTCTTGAGATTTTCGGTGCTAATGATTGACGAGTGGTACAATCAACAGGATTAAGGGCGAACCCCATCTCCACTGCACGGCTTTGGAAATGGCTAGTATTTCAGAAATCTGACGACCTACAAAAGGTTTAAACCTACAAGCACTTGAGTGAATCCGCTGAATCCACTTTGAGTCACTTCCACAGTAAGCTTATGTTTTTCTTTTATTAAAGTATGTTCTATATATGAACACTGGCTTTTTGGTGAAGTTCTGAGCATAGACAAAATCTTTTTCGGATTCAAGCATATTTTACCTAAGATAAATACATCTGGTTGGCTGGTACTTACTAAGATATGTAGTACCTCTGAATACAAACAATGAACGTAGAAATCCTTTTTATACCCTTGCAGAGGGTATTATAATTTTGGTCAGAAGTTTGTAACGCAGTGAAGGAGACGTTTCCGACCCTATAAAGTATATATATTCTTGATCAGGATCAATAGGGGAGTCGATATAGCCATGTCCGTCTGTCCGTCTGTCCGTCTGTTTCAATACCGTTTGCGAGCTCAGTTTAAAAGCTAGCGATCTGAAACTTTCACAATCGTCCTAAAATATGTGTACGCAGATCAAGTTTGAAAATCGCCCCGATCGGACGTCTATATCCTATAGCTCCCATAGGAACAATTGGATATATCTTGCAAGAATTTATGATATTTCGCGCAGTGTAAAAGCTATTGATATTAATCTTTCCAAATCGTATTTTTTTATGCATACCTTGATCAGGGTAAAAGCGCGTGGCGATCGGACGTTTATATCCTATAGCTCCCATAGGAACAATAGGGTAAAATCGGTTAAAATTTAATGATTTTTAGAATATTTCGCGCAGTGTATAAGCTATTGACATACATTTTTCCAAGTCTTATTTATTTACGTATACCTTGATCAGGGTAAAAGCGCTTGCTGATTGGACGTCTATATCGTATAGCTTCCGTAGGAAAAATTGTTAAAGGCTGCGAAAATATCCCTTTTTGCCCTAATTGTATATGACAATTTTGCAGTATAAAAGCTATTGGCATGAAACTATGCAATTTATTTAATTTATTTATGTGTACCTTGCTCAGGGTAAAAGTTGCTGCCAATTAGACAAGTACATACTACAGCCGCTATTTAAAAATGAAATTAATTACGTATAGCTAATCTTTTTATACCCTTGCAGAGGGTATTATAATTTTGGTCAGAAGTTTGTAACGCAGTGAAGGAGACGTTTCCGACCCTATAAAGTATATATATTCTTGATCAGGATCAATAGGGGAGTCGATATAGCCATGTCCGTCTGTCCGTCAGTTTACACTAAACAATTTTAGCAATTTCGGCTAAGTCTGCAAGGGTATTAAAACTTCGGCTTGCCGAAGTTAGCTTCCGTCCTCGTTTTAGCTCTATTCCTTATGCATATCTGCAATCGGCTTATATTGTAGGTGAAAATAAAGTAGTAAAGGCCCCAAAAGCCAATGTTGTCTTAACGTCCGGGTTACCGGCCGATACTGGTAGTGCGGATCAAAATTCAGGAGTACCAGAAAAGGTCGAAACCATTTCGTCTGAATTACTTACTTTCCACGATTTTAATGAAGTGGAATATTCAGGTATTAGATTATCGTTTCGCGGTAGTTTTATGTATATTACTTGTTCATATATCCCACCATCATCTGAGTTCTCAATTTACGCGAATCACCTTTCCATTACTCAGTCCATTTCCAATAAACTGTCAAATCGATATCAGTTAGTAGTATTAGGTGATTTCAATATACCTAGTGCGACTTGGGTCTTAGACAAAAACTCTAATATTTTACTTTCCTTAGCGCAGCATGACTTTATTGACGGATTGCTTGACATTGCGCAATCTCAAGTAAATCATGTTAAAGACTTCTTAGGACGTTTACTGGACTTGTGATTTGTTTTAAAACTTATGCAACCGAAAGATACCTTTCTACCAGTTCTAGAGCTGACTGTAGATGCAGGAACAGAGCTAAATAAAAATCCGAAAAGTCTGTTTAACGAATTCGCTGCAAACTTTCGTAAGTCAAACTTTCATCGTTTAAATACTTTTATATCCGGTTATGACTGATCCGAACCGTATTCTTGCACTAACATGGCTGAGATTTTTTATTTCTTTTGCAATGCATTGAAATCCTTTATCTATGTGTTTCGTTATACTATCAGTCAATTTCCAATAAACCTCCAGGGTTTTATAAGTTGTTGTCAGATCTAAGCGTAAATCTACGTGTTACCCAGCATTTCCATCATATTCTATATACATATTTCTATCATATTCTCATATATTCGAATATTCTACCGCAAATACTGACCAGGCAATTGCTGATCTATTTACCCAGTTTTTCCAATCAATATATTCATCATATGACAAGTCCTTCTCTTAGATCTCCATAAAGTTAAACAAGTCTATTTACCGGGTTCCGACGAAGTTCCAGGCTGCGTGCTTAGATACTGTTCTGAAACTACATCTATCTCTCTCTATCTTTGGAGTCATTCATAATAAAGGAAATAAATCGAATTCAAGCCATTACAGAGGTATATCCAAGTGGCCCGCCATCCCAAAGCTTTTTGAAAACCATCCTTTTTTTTACTTCTCGCGATCTCGACCATTGGAAAAAAGGAATCCGCGCGTAACAAGCATTGTTTAATGTCGTAGGGGCCACTTGTTTGTAGAGATCAATCTGTATATACGTACAAATAAGAAACAAGAAAGGAAAGCTAACTTCGAGCGAAGCCGAAGTTGATATACCCTTGCAGAATATTCTGTAAGTTATATTCTACAAAATTATATATAGTCACATATCCAAGTATAACTATTTGTATACCCTTAATTGTAACCTACATGTATAAGCTTAGCCTAAGAATAAAGATAAGAAAGAAAGACATTACAATAAAAGCTCGGATCAAGTAGTCGTGTACAGACCGCACAAGCAACAGCTCGCTTTAAATAAAACATCTCTTTGAAACGATTTAAATGAGATTTCATAATTGGAACTTAATCTTTGCGGGACCTAACTGGCAATTAGACTTGTAACAACAACTCGATCGAAACCGGCAATTAAACTGGCTAAGAACGCCTTTTTACCCAAATCGATACCCTCGAGAAAGTCAACTGACGGTGTCGCGTATAATGGGCCAAGCCGCGATCTAACTGGCGACGAGGATCCAAAAACCACCGATTTTGGAATTAAATTTTCCAAATTACCACGTGTATTTAAGTGCACACGATATTGCGTAATGGTCTGAGACAAGCGGCTCGAAGACATTACACCAAGCTCCACATACAGCTGTGAAAAAAATAATAGCACCACCTACTCAAGATATGTTTAAACGGTCACTGTATCTATACTTTTTACACTATGAAAACGTTGAATACCATTTTGAAATCGAAAGACAATTCCCCAACTGGAAATAAGAAAAAAAATTGACAAATTTATTTAATTTCTTAAGATATGTTAGATATCTTATTGAAACTAAAGAAATTTAACGAAAAAAATAATAGCACCACTTTTCAAAAATGGATTTAATACTATAACAACGACTAGTAAGTAAAAAATTCATGAGTTTTCTATATTTATACAATCAAATTAAGTGTCGATTTTTCATTTAATATTTGGTTTTGCATCCTTTATGGGCAATAGCAGCCTCACAACGTTTTGGCATGAAGTCAACCAAGTTCTGGCATTGTTTAGTGGGAATATGGGTCCAAGACTTCTCCACTACTTTCCAAAGTGATCTTACAGTGGTTGGCTTCGATGCAGCAACTGCCTTCTTGACATCGGACCACAGATTCTCTATTGGATTAAGGTCAGGCGACGGAGCAGGCCACTCCAACACATTGACAGAGTTTCTTCCGAACCAATCCTTTGCCTTCCTGCTGGTGTGTTTGGGGTCTTTAACTTGTTGGAAGACCCATTCGAGTGCCATTTCGTACACTGCAAAGGGTACCATAATCGTATCCAAAATATTTATGTACATGGCCTGATCCAGTATGGTTTTATTCCAATGTATTGTACCTACTCCATAATAGGACAAACAAGCCCATACCATCAGACTACTCCCTCCATATTTTATGGTATTTGTGGGGTACTACAGTATAAAATCAGAGTTTTTGGGACGTCTGACGTACGATCGAGATATTTTTCCTCCATCAGAACGACCTTACTCTCATCTGACCATAGGATATTCCTCCATTTTTGAAGTGGCCAATTAATATGTTTTTTGAAAACATCATGCGCTTAGCAATAGGCCTGGCATTTAAAAGTGGTAACCTTTCTGGGATTGCAGGCTTTAATGTTATGTTGTCTGAGACACCTGCAAACTGTTTCATCTGTCGCATTAATTTTAGGCTCCATTTTAAGCTTAGTAGCAGACTTGAAAGGATCATTCTTACTCTCACTCCAGTTTTGGATTTTTTCTTATGATTTATGGGGTTTCTTATCATTTTCTTGGAGCATCCTACCAATCGACCAACTTTTGTGTAAGAATTTCGTTCCAAAATCAAATTTTTAAGAAGTTTACGCTTTTCCGCAGTGCAGTGTCTTCCACGTCCCATTTTAAAGTTGTTTTTAATTTTTTTTAAACAAAATAGTTAAAAAATAGTCTAATCTTATCAGCAAGTACTTTCTATTAAGGCTGTTTGGCGAAATATATGATATTCTCTAAGTAACTTGTAAGTGGTGCTATTTTTTTTTCGCTGTTTTCTTGACATTTTTAGTAAAAAACTAAAAAAAAATATGTAGGCGGGATTAATAAAAACGTAAACTTTGTTTTAGACTAGAGCAATACTTAACCTTAAGAAAAAAAATTATTTTGAAAAAAAACAATAACAGCAAACTAACTTTTTTAAACAATGAAAGCAGCGCGATGTAGTGGTGCTATTATTTTTTTCGCAACTGTACGTCATCCTTATCAGCAAAAGACAAAGCTCTGTTTTTGCGCTCAACTTATTCACCGATTTTCGCTACGACAAGCCCTAGTAATTACCATCGTTGTCGACGTCATCACTTACGGTATCATCTATTTCACATTATTTTGGACTTCGGAGAAGAGGACGCTGGTCACAAAAAAAAAATATTCTGAGGGGAAAAGCTTCCGCCTAGGAATACTGGAGTCGTAAAATCTATCATTGTGTATTACTTTCTTTTCACGATCCAGAAGTATTTGTTAATCTTAAGTAAGTTCTAATTTTATTTTACATTTAAGTTAAGAAAAAAAACTAGGCCTAAAAATGAATGCCGAAATAACTGTTTATTTAAATTGTAAAAAAAATATCAAAGATTTTGATGGCTTCTGAGCCATCTGTAAAAACCAGCTTCCCGACTTTATAAATCAAATCAACGCATTAATGCCATCTTTTGAAGTGTTCGACGAGCAATCGAGACAAGTCCTCTTTAACTTTATAAACGAGGACGGAAGCTATCTTCGGCAAGCCGAAGTTTTAATACCCTTGCAGACTTAGCCGAAATTGCTAAAATTGTTTAGTGTAAACTGACGGACAGACGGACATGGCTATATAGACTCCCCTATTGATCCTGATCAAGAATATATATACTTTATAGGGTCGGAAACGTCTCCTTCACTGCGTTACAAACTTCTGACCAAAATTATAATACCCTCTGCAAGGGTATAAAAACAAGAAAGGAAAGCTAACTTCGGGCGGAGCCGAACTTGAATATTCTGCAAATATTCTGTAAATTATATTCTCCAAAATTAGTCATATGATGCATTCTTAACACTCATAAGAATCCCAACTTTCTAACTTTAAAAACACCAAAGTTATGGCAATTCCAATCGTTCAGTTGTATGACAGCTATATAATATAGTCGGCCGATCCTTATGAAATTTGGCAGCTCGGATAAGTTAGACAAATATAAAACCCATAGAAAATCCCAACTAACTTAAAAAACAACAAAGTTAAGGAATTTCCGATCAATCAGTTATATGGCAGCTATAAGATATAGTCGGCCGATCCCGACCGTTCCGACTTATATACTACGTGCAAAGGAAAGAAGGGTGTGTGCAAAGTTTCTATTCGATATCTTTAAAACTAAGAGACTACTTTGCGTAGAAACAGACAGACGGACAGTCGGACATGCTTATATCAACTCAGGAGATGATCCTGATCAAGAATATATACTTTATACTTTAATACGTTAAATAGTCTAGAAGTTAACACTAGCCAGAGCGTGTCGTTAGAATATATAAATCCTATTTCTCAGAAACTACTCACTCCAGTTTTAAAACGATTTAAAGGTATATTTTATAAAGAAGGAGATAATTTAACCTTTACGAGTGAAGTTAAACACAAAATTCATACAAAAAATGATATTCCTATCTATTCGAAAGCCTATAGGTATCCCGAGGCCCATAATGACGAAGTAAACAAACAAATATCCGATATGCTAAAACAAGGAATAATAAGACATTCGAATAGTCCGTACAACAGTCTTTTATGGGTTGTCCAAAAGAAATTGGATAAATAAAATCAACCGAAATGGCGACTCGTCGTCGACTACAGAAAATTAAACTCGCAAACAATTGAAGATCGCTATCCTATTCCTAATATAGATGAGATATTTCATAAGATGGATGGATGTAAAATATTTCCTTCCTTAGACTTTGCTAAGGGTTTCTATCAAATTGAAATGAGCGAGAGCGATATCCAAAAGACGGCATTTTCAACTGCTAGCGGGCACTACGAATTCTTGCGTATGCCATTCGGTCTCCGAAATGCTCCCGCAACCTTTCAACAGCTTATGAACCACTTACTCAGAAACTATATAGACCATTTTTGTAATGTATACATGACGATATTCTTATATTTTCGAAAACAATCGAAGAACATATTGAACACCTTACCAAAATATTAAATTGCTTGGAGAATGCAAACTTAAAGCTTCAAATTGACAAATATGAGTTTGCCAAATGCGAAATAGAGTTTTTAGGGCACGTTCTAAATTCAGACGGTCTGAAACCCAGCAAAAAACGAGGACGGAAGCTAACTTCGGCAAGCCGAAGTTTTAATACCCTTGCAGACTTAGCCGAAATGTGTAAAATAAACCCGAAGTCTTCTTAATACAAATGCCAAGAGCAATAGTACATAGACGTCCGATCGGCAAGCGCTTTTACCCTGATCAAGGTATGCGTAAATAAATAAGACTTGAAAAAATTTATGTCAATAGCTTATACACTGCGCGAAATATTCTAAAAATAATGAAATTTTGACCGATTTCACCGTATTGTTCCTATGCGAGCTATAGGATATAGACGTCCGATCAGCACGCGCTTTTACCTTGATGAAGGAATGCATAAAAAATACGATTTGAAAAAATGTATAGCAATAGCTTTAACACATCGCGAAATATTCTGAAAAACATCAAATTTTGACCGATTTCACCGTATTGTTCCTATGGGTGCTATAGGATATAGACGTCCGATCGTCACGCGCTTTTACCCTGATCAAGGTACGCATAAAAAAATAAGATTTGGAAAGATTTATGTCAATAGCTTTTTCACTGCGCGAAATATCCTAAAAATCATTAAATTTTACCCGATTTTACCCTATTGTTCCTATGGGAGCTATAGGATATAGACGTCCGATCGCCACGCGCTTTTACCCTGATTAAGGTATGCATAAAAAAATACGATTTGGAAAGATTAATGTCAATAGCTTTTACACTGCGCGAAATATCATAAATTCTTGCAAGATATATCCAATTGTTCCTATGGGAGCTATAGGATATAGACGTCCGATCGGCGCGATTTTCAAACTTGATCTGCGTACACATGTTTTAGGACGATTGTGAAAGTTTCAGATCGCTAGCTTTTAAACTGAGCTCGCAAACGGTATTGAAACAGACGGACAGACGGACAGACGGACAGAGGGACAGACGGACATGGCTATATCGACTCCCCTATTGATCCTGATCAAGAATATATATACTTTATGGGGTCGGAAACGTCTCCTTCACTGCGTTACAAACTTCTGACCAAAATTATAATACCCTCTGCAAGGGTATAAAAAGTTGGGGCAATCGATAGGATTAAATTGCCAACAACGCAAAAACAAATAAAATGTTTTCTGGGCATGACTACCTACTTGAGGCGATACATAAAAGATTACTCTAAAATTGCAAAACATTTAATAAAATACCTGAAAAAATTCTAAAATTAATACAAGTGATTTAGAATTTATAGAATCTTTCGAAAAGCTAAAAGTCTTAATTAAACGCGAACCAATTGTAGCCTACCCTGACTTTCAAAAACAGTTTACACTTATTACAGACGCTAGCAACCATGCCTTGGGAGCGGTGCTAATGCAGGATACCAACGTAATATGTTATGCCAGCCGTACTTTAAAATCCCACGAACTGAACTATAGCACGATTGAAAAGGAACTTCTAGCTATTTTCTGAGGCGTCAAACATTTTTATTATTATTTATATGGGAGAAAGTTTTTAATAAAAACCGACCACCGCACACTAGTATGGCTAAACAACTTAAAAGAACCCAATATAAAGCTACGGAGATGGAAAATTAAACTAAATGAATATGATTTCGATATAGCCTTCATTAAAGGAAAAGAAAATGCTCTAGCAGACGGACTAAGTAAGATATGCACTGATAATAATTTGTTAGATTGTCCCGAAGTAAATAGAAGTGATCTAATCCAGCTGAATAAAGCTTGTATATTGGTAGGCGAACTCGACAACACAAAGCAAACCGTCTAAACAATTGACGAACTAAACAACGACTTTTCGTTAGACCTAATAAACCTTTTTTCAAATCAATCCACTAATTGTAAAACCATCCACAGTGCTCAATCCGACAACTTAAACTATATAAAAAATACAGATAACGCGTTAAACATATATAAGTCGGAAATAGTACTTTAACTATCGCAAAAGGAAAGGAGCCACCAAAATCTTGTATAAACGAAAAATAAGACACATTATAGAAACAATAGGAAATAAGACCACCATTTTAGAATTAATGCAGGAAATCATACCAGATAAAGGCCTAGTGGCCATTTATTGCGAAGACGTTAATTTGTACGTGAAATTTCAGGAATGTTACAGACAATACTTCGCATGCAACGAAAATGTAAAACTAATAAGATCGTTTATTTTGCTAAAAGATGTAACAGATAAAGAACAAATTTTAAAAATAATAAATGAAGAACATTTTAAAAACAACCATAGAGGTATTAACGAAATCTTTGCCGAAATAAAAAAAATGTATTATTATCCGAATTTTCAGAAAGAAATTCAGAAATATGTTAATAATTGTAAAATTTATAACTTGGCCAAATATGATCGAAACCCCTTAAAATATAAGCTAACAACGAGATAATCCATCTAGATATTTGTTTCCCCATGCGAAACATTATGTACCTTACTACAATAGACAAATTCACAAAATACGCTACTGCTTGTTATATTAAAGATAGATCTTGGGTTTCGTTGCTAAAGGCTATACAAGAAAGAATCCAGTACTTAGGAAAGCCCAAGCTTATTATAACGGATAATGAATTTAATATAAATTGCATAAAACAGTTTCTTATAGATAATAATATAGAAATTCATTTCACGACACCGTATAAAAAAACAGGGAACTCAGATGTTGAGAGACTACACTTGACATTAAATGAGCACATCCGACTTTTTAATGCAGACGAGAAAAACAATGATACGAATTAAAACAATATATTTAAATATATCTATTACAAAGATGAAACCAATCGATTTCCTAAACAACATACTAAGTGCAGAAACTACAACAAAACATCGCAAAAAAAATCAAACATAATAAGGAACTCTTAAATTTAAAAAATAATAATATTAATAGGGAAAATTTTGAAAATGATTGTGTTAAAAATTATAAAATTGGTAAATCAAATCCTAAGTATAAGCTAGTTCAAAACTATCATCAAGATGGAAACTACCTAATATCAAATGAAGACGCAAACGCAAAAATATACAAAGACGAAGTCAAAAGAAAATATACATTCCAAAATTAAAATAAGTTTATAAGAGTTATACATGTAATTACAATTTATAAATTTCTACAATTAAGATGGCAGAAACTTGTCGTGGGGGAGTCACATATCCAAGTATAACTATTTGTATACCCTTAATTGTAACCTACATGTATAAGCTTAGCCTAAGAATAAAGATAAGAAAGAAAGACATTACAATAAAAGCTCGGATCAAGTAGTCGTGTACAGACCGCACAAGCAACAGCTCGCTTTAAATAAAACATCTCTTTGAAACGATTTAAATGAGATTTCATAATTGGAACTTAATCTTTGCGGGACCTAAATAGTAATTAGACCTGTAACAACGACTCGATCGAAACCGGCAATTAAAATTGGCTAGGAACGCCTTTTTACCCAAATCGATACCCTCGAGAAAGTCAACTGACGGTGTCGCGTATAATGGGCCAAGCCGCGATATAACTATATATGATGCATTCTTAATACTCATAAAAAATCCAACTTCCTAACTTTAACAAGTGAGAACGCTATAGTCGAGTGCCTCGTCTATTAGATACCCGTTACTCAGTTCAAATTATCAATTTGAATTCAGCGATCTCTTAGAGCTGGCAGCTTTACAGCACGAGCATCAGCACCAGCGCTGCTTTAGCGCAGGCAGCTTTTGTCCTGCACCAACAGCTGTGTTTATGTTTATGTTTTGACTCATTGTTTGACTCAGACCTCCAATTTGGCTAACTTGATTTGATTTGCATAGTTCTTGGGATAAAGTTTGGTATTGACAAATGAAAACCATCGCAATTTCTTTTAATAGAAATCCTTATCGAGAATTAACGTTGACTCCGTTGAGCACCTTGGCCAGCTTTTCCAAAGTCATCCGTTAGATGGCGCAATACAATACACGGGCCATGAAAGGCCGAAATGTAGGCGCTAGCCAGGCTTAAGCGTTTAATGGGTTTTTGGGCGTTAGAGTGGGCGTGGCAAACTTTTATTAGGCCAATCGATAGGTATTGACGAAACAAATACATATCAATTAAAATTTTCATAATAGCATCAAAACTGTGGCCACAGCTTGTGGCTTGTGGGAGTCAGAGGGGGCGTGGCACCATTTTGAAACAAACTTGCGCTGCGTAGGAACTCCTAAAATCTACATGCAAAATGCCAATCTTCTAGCTTTTATAGATTCCGAGATCTCAGCGTTCAAATTTGATGTTTTTCAAATAGGGTAAAATCGGTCCAAATTTGATGTTTTTTTTAGAATATTTCGCGCTGTGTAAAAGCTATTGCCATACATTTTTTCAAATCGTTTTTTTGTATGCATTCCTTCGTTAAGGTAAAAGCGCGTGCCGATCGGACATCTATATCCTATAGCTCTCAAAGGAACAATAGGGTAAAATCGGTACAAATTTGATGTTTTTCAAAATATTTCGCTATTGACATTATTTATTTACTCATACCTTGATCAGGGTAAAGGCACTTGCCAATCGGACGTCTATATCTTATAGCTTCCGTAGGAATAATTGTTAAAGGCTGTAAAAATATCCCTTTTTTTATATTTTTATATGACATTTTTGCAGTATAAAAGCTATTGACATGATATTATGCAAATCTAGTTTATTTATGTATACCTTATTCCTTTCGCTACTTTCTCAATTTTAGTAATTTCGGCAAAGTCTTCAAGGGTATTAAAACTTCGGCTCCGCTCGAAGTTAGCTTTCCTTTCTTGTTTTTTTATTAGGTCTTGACCTCCAATTAAAAAGGTGGCTGGAGCTTCTAAATCTTCCGACGAAGAGCACCAAATCGGAACTTTTTGCTTGGGTTTGCAGTGTTCTGGAAGAAATTCGGGGAGGGGCGCCCGAGAACCCTGTGGAGCAAGCTGAATCGGAAAATGACGAGGATAATCGCAGTGAGCTAGAAGGTGACGCTGAGACTTTTGGAAATTTACGATCCGAAATTTCGAGAGCTCAGAAAATTCTGGAGAAGTTAAACTACTAAATCAACAGCGCTGGTGGCAACCGAAATAACGGAGGCAACGAAGGCGAAAATGCGTTTCAGCGGCGGCAGAGACAGCGGTGGCGGAGTAGAGAACGAGAAACGGCGAAACAGCTGAGGCGGCGCCATTTATGACGAAATAGCATCGGCTGATGATGGATTTTCGTCACCAGGAGTCAACATGGAAATGCTGATGGATTTCACCGATAAAGCGCCTGTTCGATCCTGGATCGCTCAATGCGGCAACATATCGACTCTATACAGCCTTTCAGACATGCAACGACGTGTCTTGCTGATAGCCCGGAACGCATACTTCGTGCTTTTGCAGACATCATGCTGCCGAGAAGGGCAACAAAAACCAAAGTGGCAACAACGGATCCAGCAAGCAGCGAGACGAGTTGTTTCAACTGAAACGCAAGAGGGCACTGGAAGAGGGAATGCACCAAACCGATAAGACCGCCAGGATCATGCTATGGTTGTGGCGCAGAAGATCACCGCTTGGTTGAATGTCCCCAGAACAAGAAGAAGGTCGAGAATAAATATCTATGATTATTTATAATGTTTAGTATTGAAGACTGTAACCAGCTCACTGTTACAGAGTGCCTAATAGATTCGGGAAACCCGGTGTCATTGATAAAACGTTCATACTTAACAGTCAACATAAAATTAGAACCTTAAGAAGAGGAATTCTTTGGCCTAAACAAAAGCTTATTAAGAAGTTATGGTAAACAAGAAAGGAAAGCTAACTTCGGGCTGAGCCGAAGTTGAAATACCCTTGCAGAATATTCTGTAATTTATATTTTCCAAAATTATTCATATGATGCATTCTTAACACTCATAAAAATCCCAAATTCCTAACTTTAACGAGGACGGAAGCTAACTTCGGCAAGCCGAAGTTTTTATACCCTTGCAGACTTAGCCGAAATGTGTAAAATAAACCCGAAGTCTTCTTAATACAAATGCCAAGAGCAATAGTATATAGACGTCCGATCGGCAAGCGCTTTTACCCTGATCAAGGTATGCGTAAATAAATAAGACTTGAACAAATTTATGTCAATAGCTTATACACTGCGCGAAATATTCTAAAAATAATGAAATTTTGACCGATTTCACCGTATTGTTCCTATGGGAGCTATAGGATATAGACGTCCGATCAGCACGCGCTTTTACCTTGATGAAGGAATGCATAGAAAAATACGATTTGAAAAAATGTATAGCAATAGCACATCGCGAAATATTCTGAAAAACATCAAATTTGGACCGATTTTACCCTATTGTTCCTATGGGAGCTATAGGATATAGACGTCCGATCGTCACGCGCTTTTACCCTGATCAAGGTACGCATAAAAAAATAAGTTTTGGAAAGATTAATGTCAATAGCTTTTACACTGCGCGAAATATCATAAATTCTTGCAAGATATATCCAATTGTTCCTATGGGAGCTATAGAATATAGACGTCCGATCGGGACGATTTTCAAACTTGATCTGCGTACACATGTTTTAGGGCGATTGTGAAAGTTTCAGATCGCTAGCTTTTAAACTGAGCTCGCAAACGGTAATGAAACAGACGGACAGACGGACATGGCTATATCGACTCCCCTATTGATCCTGATCAAGAATATATATACTTTATGGGGTCGGAAACGTCTCCTTCACTGCGTTACAAACTTCTGACCAAAATTATAATACCCTCTGCAAGGGTATAAAAACACCAAAGTTATGGCAATTCCAATCGTTCAGTTATATGTCAGCTATAGAATATAGTCGGCCGATCTGGCTCGCTCCGACTTATATACTACCTGCAACTTTTGGGAAAGTTTCAAGCACATATGTAGCTTTAAAACTAAGGGACTAGTTTGCGTAGAAACGGACAGAAGGACATGGCTAGAACGACTCTCCTGGTGATGCTGATCAAGAATATATATACTTTAGAGGGTCGGAAATGTCTCCTTTACTGAGTTGCAAACTTTTGACTGAAATTATAATACCCTCTGCAAGGGTATAAAAATGAAATAATGATTTGGTTTAACTTAATTGTAGTGGTTGACGAATCTTTGGGTTGTAATATTATGCTGGGTAGAGATTTTATGGATGCTTGCGATTTAATAATTGATTTAGAAGAGCTGAAAATTGCTATAGTAGAGGGTATTGAACCCAAAGTCGAGAAGAAAACTAAAGTGGAAGTACTTTCTAATAATTGTATAGAAATTAAAAAAAAAGCCGAGTCGAAGGGTAAGGTACACGTTTAGGCAAGAAAAATATAGGTAAAAGTTTAAGCCTAGTATCCAGATCGGCAAACGATTACGCTAGCGTAAAAACCTTTATCTTTGCAGTGTGACCAAAAGTTTGAGAGTTCATCAGATTTAAGCGTGCTACGGTCGTACTGTCAATCAGCTGGGTTTGTTGACAAGCAGTTAAAATTCAAATATCGTATTTGCGGGAAAGAGCCTTTAAAAGATATTATCAAATACCTTGGCAAGACAAGTCTGCCGCTATACAAAGAAATTAAAAAACAATTCAATTTAAATTTAACAGTTGCTTATTTTAATTTACTGATAATTATTTGCTAATTTAAAGTTCATAGCTGCACTTTTATTGTGTTTTTCGTAAATTTTTGACATATGAAACATTTTGCTCTGACAAGAGGCACCCCAGAAGTATTAATGTTATTTTGTCCTCACATGTTAACTCCTGCAATCGACTTTTGCGGGTTTTTTGATTTTTTCCCTACATTTTTTAATATGTTCAGTGAGAAGCGCACGCTGAAAGATTAAATTTTTTAAGCCTAGTATCCTGATCGACGAAAACCGTACGCCAGTCATGAGAGAGAGCGAGAGGCAAACAGCTGGCGTTCACTTTTCGTCGGGCCTTTTTTTCACGTCGGTCTCCTGTTCGACGAAAAAAATACCAGAAAATTCCATAGCGTTGCCAGCTGCGGAAATGAACTTTGGGTGAACCCTAGCGCAAAGATTAAAAAATTTAATCTTTCAGCGTGCGCTTCTCACTGAACATATTAAAAAATGTAGGGAAAAAATCAAAAAACCCGCAAAAGTCGATTGCAGGAGTTAACATGTGAGGACAAAATAACATTAATACTTCTGGGGTGCCCCTTGTCAGAGCAAAATGTTTCATATTTCCTCCATTTTTTACTATGTTCAGTGAGAAGCGCACGCCGAAAGATTAAATTTTTTAATCTTTGCGCTAGGGTTCACCCAAAGTTCATTTCCGCAGACTGGCAACGCTATGGAATTTTCTGGTATTTTTTTCGTCGAACAGGAGACTAACGTGAAAAAAAGGCACGACGAAAAGTGAACGCCAGCTGTTTGCCTCTCGCTCTCTCTCATGACTGGCGTACGGTTTTCGTCGATCAGGATACTAGGCTTAAGGATAGGTGCGAAAACTCCCCATACTATTGCTTGTGCTTCGCACATGTTAGAAGTGGTGAGAAACCGAAGTTAGAAGAAGTTAGCTTCGAACATGTCTCTCAGCAGAGCTTTGGCAGAGGCCCGGGCAGAGCAAATGAAACCTCTATATAGTTTCTTACTCTATGTGGATACTAGGCTTAAATCTTTGCGCTAGGGTTCACCCAAAGTTCATTTCCGCAGACTGGCAACGCTATGGAATTTTCTGGTATTTTTTTCGTCGAACAGGAGACCGACGTGAAAAAAAGGCCCGACGAAAAGTGAACGCCAGCTGTTTGCCTCTCGCTCTTTCTCATGACTGGCGTACGGTTTTCGTCGATCAGTATCCTGATCTTTAGCGAGAAAAATTTAGGTAAAAGTTAAGGTGAGAAAACTTTAGATGCAACTTTAGGTGAATAGAGTTTAGATGAGAAGAATTTGAGTAAGAGTTTAGATAAAAGTTTAAGCGAGAACAATATAGGTATAGGTCTAGGTGAGAATAATGTTGGTATATGCTTAAGCGATTGTGTGAGGAAACTTAAGGTTCAGGTAGTTTAGGAGAAAGCATAGAGGGTAAGGAAAGTTTAGACTCGCACGTATTAGGAAAAACAAGAAAGGAAAGCTAACTTCGGGCGGAGCCGCAGTTGATATACCCTTGCAGAATATTCTGTAAATAATATTCTCCAAAATTATTCACATAATGCATTCTAAATACTCATAAAAATCGCAACTTCCTAACTTTAAAATCACCAAAGTTATGGCATTTTCAATCGTTCAGTTATATGGCAGCTATGGGATATAGACGGCCGATCCCTATAAAATTTGGTAGGTTTGATTGATTGGCCAAATATAAAACTCATAGAAAATCCCAACTTCCTAACTTTAAAAACACCAAAGTTATGGTATTTCATATCGTTATATGGGAGCTATAGGATATAGTCGGCCGATCCTTATGAAATTTGGTAGGTCGAATTGATTGGCCAAATCAAAAAGCCATAGAAAATCCCAACTTCCTAACTTTACAAACAGCAGAGTTATGGCATTTCCTATCGTTTAGTTATATGGCAGCTATAGGATATAGTCGACCGATCCCGGCCGTTCCGACTTATATACTGCGTGCAAAGGAAAGAAGGGTGTGTGCAAAGTTTCAATTCGATAGCTTTAAAACTGAGAGACTAGTTCGCGTAGAAACAGACAGACGGACAGACGGACATGGCTATATCAACTCAGGAGGTGATCCTGATCAAGAATATATATACTTTATAGGGTCGGAGATGTCTCCTTCACTGCGTTGCACACTTTTGACCAAAATTATAATACCCTCTGCAAGGGTATAAAAAGTGTACAAGTGTTGGAGTATAATTTTGAAAAAGAAATTTTAGAAATTAACATTTTAGAATATGAGACTGAAGAAATAGCGTTCAATATCGGGGATCAGGTTAGTTATATGGTTATATAGTTATATTGTAATAAGGTATTGCGACCTGAAAGACCGAGAGTTAAATGCGAGTTAAATATTATTTTAGAGAACACAAAACCGCTTAGTTGTACATATAGAAGACTGTCTTATAATGAACAAGAAAGGAAAGCTAACTTCGGGCGGAGCCGAAGTTGATATACTCTTGCAGATTATTCTGTAAATAAAATTCTCCAAAATTATTCATATGATGCATTCTTAATACTCATAAAAATCCCAACTTCCTAACTTTAAAAACACCAAAGTAATGGCATTTTCAATCGTTCAGTTATATAGCAGCTATAGGATATAGTCGGCCGATCCCGGCCGTTCCGACTTATATACTGCGTGCAAGGGAAAGAAGGGTGTGTGCAAAGTTTCAATTCGATATCTTTAAAACTGAGAGACTAGTTCGCGTAGAAACAGACAGACGGACAGACGGACATGCTAATATCAACTCAGGAGGTGATCCTGATCAAGAAAATATATACTTTATAGGGTCGGAGATGTCTCCTTCACTGCGTTGCACACTTTTGACCAAAATTATAATACCCTCTGCAAGGGTATAAAAGGAGGCATTGCAGAAATTGTTAGATGAATACTTAGAAAAAGGAATTATTCAGAGTAGTAAATCAGAATACGCCTCTCCGATCGTTTTAGTGAAGAAAAAGACTGGGGAGTTTAGGTTGTGCGTTCATTTCAGACGGTTAAATAAAATTATAGCTAAATTTATGTTGGTTTAGTAATAATTCATTCGAGTAATTCAATAACACTACAATTATAAATTGGTTATTACTAAATTAGATTTAAAGAATGGGTATTTCCACGTTTTCGTGAACAAAGAGTCGGTGAAGTACACATCCTTTACAACGCCATTAGAGCAATTTGAGTTTTTGCGAATGTTAATGGGTCTGAAAACGGATGCCCAGGTATTTCAAAGATATTTTGTTAATATTTTTTCTGCCTTAAAAAATGGAAAAAAAATAAAAACTCAATAGCATTACCTGAGGAATCTTGTCCTTTAACTAGCAATTTCATTTTTTCAAATCAGATGATTCTCTGACCAGTTATCGTGTACAGCGCAAAACGTGTTTCCTTCGAGGCACCGCCGGAGATTGCCTGTATCTCACTCAATTTTTAATATTTTTGGAGGCAAAAATTCACACATGTTAAATTAAATAACAACACAAGCACAGCGTATAAAATGATGATTTGACCTGAAAGAGTGCTATAACATTAAAATGCCGCAGCATGGAGATGCTGGTCAAGAGTCATTACAAGCATAAGTCGAGACCAACATGTTTCCTAGTACTCACTTGAAATAAATTACGTTTTACTTGTAAGGTACTACGCCCCTAAAGAATCGGTAAAGGTACTGTCACCAGCCCACGGATTCTGTCTCTGTCACTGGATCTGTACCACTCTTACGGGCATGCATATGAATAATTTAGTTTAGTAGGTCGCATCAAACAGGAAGTAAAGAAGAGGGTGGTTTCCTTCCCTTCTTCTCCAAACTGCACCTTTACCTCAGCTAACGTCTTCAAATTAATGTTCACATATGAACCCATGCCGTAGTTAAAGCAAAAAAGTAGCCTAACTTAAAAAAGAAAGCAAACTAATTTCGGTAAGTCGAGGTTTATACACCCTTTTTATACCCTTGCAGAGGGTATTATAATTTTGGTCAAAAGTGTGCAACGCAGTGAAGGAGACATCTCCGACCCTATAAAGTATATATATTCTTGATCAGGATCACCTCCTGAGTTGATATAGCCATGTCCGTCTGTCCGTCTGTCTGTTTCTACGCGAACTAGTCTCTCAGTTTTAAAGCTATCGAATTGAAACTTTGCACACACCCTTCTTTCCTTTGCACGCAGTATATAAGTCGGAACGGCCGGGATCGGCCGACTATATCCTATAGCTGCCATATAACTGAACGATAGGAAATGCCATAACTCTGCTGTTTGTAAAGTTAGGAAGTTGGGATTTTCTATGGCTTCTTTATTTGGCCAATCAATTCGACCTACCAAATTTCATAAGGATCGGCCGACTATATCCTATAGCTCCCATATAACGATAGGAAATAGCATAACTTTGGTGTTTTTAGAGTTAGGAAGTTGGGATTTTCTATGGGTTTTATATTTGGCCAATCAATCCGACCTACCAAATTTTATAGGGATCGGCCGACTATATCCTATAGCTGCCATATAACTGAACGATTGAAATTGCCATAACTTTGGTGTTTTTAAAGTTAGGAAGTTGGGATTTTTATTTGTATTAAGAATGCATCATATGAATAATTTTGGAGAATATTATTTACAGAATATTCTGCAAGGGTATATCAACTTCGGCTCCGCCCGAAGTTAGCTTTCCTTTCTTGTTAAACAACATTTTTTTAAACTCATCTCGACACTTGTTCGTAAAATAACACATTTTTGTGTAGATTCGTAAAGTATGTATAGTCAGGTCCGAGTTGCTGAGTCGCTGACACAATACAAAACACGTTTACTGGCCTCTTGATGCTTAAGCCTAGTATCCAGATCGACGAAAACCGTTCGCCAGTCATGAGAGAGAGCAAGACGCAAACAGCTGGCGTTCACATTTCGTCGGGCCTTTTTTTCACGTCGGTCTCCTGATCGACGAAAAAAATACCAGAAAATTCCATAGCGTTGCCAGTCTGCGGAAATGAACTTTGGGTGAACCCTAGCGCAAAGATTAAAAAAATTAATCTTTCGGCGTGCGCTTCTCACTGAACATATTAAAAAATGGACGGAAAAAAATAAAAAAAAACCGCAAAAGTCGATTGCAGGAGTTTACATGTGAGGACAAAATAACATTAATACTTCTGGGGTGCCTTTTGTCAGAGTAAAATGTTTCATATGTCAAAAATTTACGAAAAACACAATAAAGCCTAGTATGCAGATCGACAAACGATTACGCTAGCGTAAAAACTTTAATCTTTGCAGTGTGACCAAAAGTTTGAGAGTTCATCAGATTTAAGCGTGCTACGGTCGTACTGTCAATCAGCTGGGTTTGTTGACAAGCAGTTAAAATTCAAATATCGAATTTGCGGGAAAGAGCCTTTAAAGGATATTATCAAATACCTTGGCAAGACAAGTCTGCCGCTATACAAAGAAATTAAAAAACAATTCAATTTAAATTTAACCGTTGCTTATTTTAATTTACTGATAATTATTTGCTAATTTAAAGTTCATAGCTGCACTTTTAAGCCTAGTATCCAGATCGACAAAAACCGTACGCCAGTCATGAGAGAGAGCGAGAGGCAAATCGTTTGACGATCTGGATACTAGGCTTTAAGACATTGATAATATTAGTAGGCATCTATATATTGTCCGATTTTGACTAAACTAAAAGCGTAAATAATTACTATATTTCGAACGAATATCTCGATAAGCATACGGTTGGACGAACAGACGCATAAGTCTAGATCGACTCTCCTAATGATGCTGATCATGAATATATATACTTTTTAGGGTCGGAAATGTGTCCTTCACTGTGTTGCAAACTTTTGACTGAAATAGTAATACTATGAACTTTAAATTATTAAATAATTATCCGTAAATTAAAAAAACAACTGCAAAATTTAAATTGTATTGATTTTAATTTCTTTGTACAACGGCAGGCTTGGGTTGCCAAGATAGTTGATAATATCTATTAGAGGCTCTTTCACGCATATACGTTATTTTAATTTTAACTGCTTGTCAACAAACCCAGCTGATTGACTGTACGACCGTAGTACGTTTAATTCCGATGAACTCTCGAAATTTTGGTCACACTGGAAAGATTAAAGTTTTTACGCTAGCGTACTCGTTTGTCGATCTGAGTACTAGGATTAAATTCTGATAAAATACAGTCACGCTGGAAAGATGAAAGTTTTTACGCTTGTCACTCTGAATACTATGAGTACTGGACCAGGTTTTTATGCCGACTATTCGCGCAGTGTAAATGATAGATTGGAAATCGGACAAAAAATTCAAAAAAATTCTAACTTTGATATTTTTAATTATTTTTTTTTTGTTCGTTGGGATTTGGTTTTATTAAAGTATTATTGAATTACGGTTTTAATTAAATTAAAATCGGACAAGAATATCATATAGCTGTCATAGAAACGATGGAAAAATGCAGCGCAAAATCTACGTAGCTTCATTGTTTTTATATAAATCGAAATGTGGTTGATTTATAATAACTGCAAGGCTTGCCGAAGTTTGCTTCGTTTTTTGTTGTTTTTGGGATTTGTATCCTGCGTGGAAAACGAATTGAAAAAGGCAAATTCTTCGTTCCCGTTAATATTTCATCGCTTAAAATAATTTTAGACGATTTCCAATATAAATTTTAATTAAGTAGCCTTAAGTTTCCTTCGAAAATAACTGTTTTCAATAGACGACAAAAACGAATACCTCTCTTTGCTAAGATACCGTTTGAGCTGCTGTGCGGAAATTTGAAAGTACAATATAAATTGCTTTTGGTTTGCTCCTTGATTGTGCAATATGGTTCGTTTGGTAAGACTTGTTCTGAAGGGAGAGTTAAAGCCTCTTTTAAAATGTACCGTTTTCCGGACATAAAGCCTACGATTTCCAATAAGGATGCTTGAACTATAGTTCATTCTTGTTTTTTGATTGGTCAGCATTAAAAAAATTGCAATTGAATATATACGATTTAACAGCACTCCTTGTGTTAAAGGGTATATTCTATTCGTTGGAAATTATTTAACAGGTAAAAGGGACGTTTTCCGACCCTATAAACTATAACATATATGTATGTTGATATTATAGTAGAATCCGGTTATAACGTCTCCGCTTATAGTGTCCGTCCGGTTATTGCGATACAAACTTATATGATTATTGCGCCTTCCGTGCATATCGACGGTCCCATAAAAGTCTCTATAACCGGATTCTACTGTACTATTGTTGACAATAGCCGAATCAATTATGCCATGTTCGTCTGTGTCTCCGGCCGTATGAACGTCAAGATCTCGGAAACTACAAGTGCATTTGGGATTTAGCATGAAGATTCTATGTTTTCTTAGGCAGCTCAAGTTTATTGAAAAATGTCCGCGCTCACAAATCATAACCCTTTAAAAACCTCGTAAAGACCAGTTAAATTTTTTTAAATATGAATGAATCGGAGTTTTGATTTTGTTGCGAGATACACCGCGCTTGTAATTTCAATTATCCTTAATGAAAACAAGAAAGGAAAGCTAACTTCGGGCGGAGCCGAAGTTGATATACCCTTGCAGAATATTCTGTAAATAATATTCTCCAAAATTATTCATATAATGCATTCTAAATACTCATAAAAATCCCAACTTCCTAAATTTAAAAACACCAAAGTTATGGCATTTTCAATCGTTCAGTTATATGGCAGCTATAGGATATAGTCGGCCGATCTCTATAAAATTTGGTAGGTCGGATTGATTGGCCAAATATAAAATTCATAGAAAATACCAAATTCCTAACTTTAAAAACACCAAAGTTATGGTATTTCCTATCGTTATATGGGAGCTATAGGATATAGTCGGCCGATCCTTATGAAATTTGGTAGGTCGAATTGATTGGCCAAATAAAAAAGCCATCCCAACTTCTTAACTTTACAAACACCAGAGTTATGGCATTTCCTATCGTTCAGTTATATGGCAGCTATAGGATATAGTCGACCGATCCCGGCCGTTCCGACTTATATACTGCGTGCAAAGGAAAGAAGGGTGTGTGCAAAGTTTCAATTCGATATCTTTAAAACTGAGAGACTAGTTCGCGTAGAAACAGACAGACGGACAGACAGACGGACAGACAGACGGACAGACGGACAGACGGACATGCTTATATCAACTCAGGAGGTGATCCTGATCAAGAATATATATACTTTATAGGGTCGGAGATGTCTCCTTCACTGCGTTGCACACTTTTGACCAAAATTATAATACCCTCTGCAAGGGTATAATGATATAAAGCAATATTAGTTTGCCGATTATTGCCTCACGAAAACTAGTTGTTTCAGAACCTGCAGCCGATATACTGGTTTAAACTATGGGGCTGTTAATTTTTCAGATGAAAGACAAAGATCATTAAGTTATTAGCTGCCGTTCATTGTTCATAGTCATTGTGGGGTCAGCAAGTTTAATTGATTACATGGGGTGAGGGGGTTCAATTCGTACATATAAGAAAATTATTTAAAGTTTTAAAATTAATTAGTTATTAACAATAATTTACAAATATACATTTTGAGCATTAGGAGGCTGGTGGAAAGGCACAAGCTGGCAAGCGAGGCTCGTCAGGTAGGATACCTGGCCAGCCGTCGGTGCCATGCTCACCTGCCCGTAACATAAACAACCCCATGCCTCATTAATAACAGATCCCGCCACCTTGCGTTCCGAGACTGTATTGCCTCTTTTGCTGCCATACGGTCGTTCGCGGTTCATCCCTCCTTTTATGAACAGCTGACGCTCTGTCAGGCCTTTTAGAGACTTCACAAACACTGTTCGTAATCAGAATATACAAATATTACCTTTAATAAAAAAAAAGAACAAGCAAGGAAGCAAACTTCGGGAAGCCGGTTTATATACCCTTGCAGTTATTACAAATGGACTTCATTTCGATTTCTATGCCTATATTACTGAAAACAATGAAGCTTTGTCGATTTTGCGCTGATATAGTTGTCCGATTTTAATTTCATTAAAACCATAATTACATAATATTTAAATATTATAATCCCAAAAAAAAATTAAAAACAACAAAGTGATAATATTTTTGAATAGTTTTATCCGATTGTTCCTATGGGAGCTTTATGATATAGTCGCCCGATCCGGCTCGTTCCGACTTATATACTACCTGCAATATAAAGACAACTTTTGGGAAAATTTTAAGCAGATAGCTTTAAAACTGAGGGACTAGTTTGCGTAGAAACGGACGGACAGACGGACATGGCTAGATCGACTCTCCTAGTGATGCTGATGAAGAATATATATACTTTATAGGGTCGGAAATGTCTCCTTCACTGCGTTGCAAACTTCTGACTGAAATTATAATACCCTTTACAAGGGTTCAATGAACTGTCACATATGCAGTAGCATTGTTATATATTTTCTATACTCAAATAATGTGGCTTAAATTCGGTCATCAGTCTGCATATTCTATACTGATTTAATTTTAATACTCTTCCAGAGGGTATAATAATTTTGGTCAAAGTGTGCAACGCAGTGAAGGAGACATCTCGGACCATATAAAGTATATATATTCTTGATCAAGATCGCGTCCTGAGTTAATATAAGCATTTCCGTCTATCCGTCTGTCTGTTTCTACGCGAACTACTCTCTCAGTTATTGAATTGGAACTTTGCACACATCCTTCTTTCCTTTGCACGCAGTATATAAGTCATAACGGCCGGGATCGGCCGACTATATGTTATAGCCGCGATATAACTGATTAATCCGAAATGCCATAACTTTGGTGTTTGTATAGTTAGGAAGTTGGGATTTTTTATGGGTTTTTCAGAATATTCTGCAAAGTATATCAACTTTGGCTCCGCCCGAAGTTAGCTTTCCTTTCTTGTTTTGATTATAATAAAATCTTGAAAAGTTTTATTATTGTGATCAATAACTTGACACATTCGATTAGAAAGTGAATCGTAAAGCTAGTTTTATTAAGAGTGGTTTTGAATTAGATAAAAGTGTACTGTGGCTCTCTATTCAGACAGACATATTTTGTATTCATGTAACTCATTGATAGATATTCTATGGGTTTTATATTTGGCGAATCAATTTGACCTACTAATTTTCATAAGGATGGGCCAACTATATCCTATTGCCGCCATATAACTGAACGATTGGAAATGCCCATATTCTATATCTTAACGGTAATAACACTAGCTCAAAAAATTTCAATTTATGTCAATAAGTATATGGCTGTTTTATTCAATTTGTTTTTTTCTTTCTAACAAAATCACAAAAAAGTTGTTCTAATTTGGGAAAGTTTCAGTCTAGACAAAATTATGATCTCCATATAGGAGTTAAAAGGGGAAAAAAATTAATTAAAATAATGAAAAACTGTGATTATGTAACAGAAAAATAACAATTGTTTTAAATATTACATTTTCTAAAAATAGTCAGTTTCTCTCCAATTGGTGCCTGTACAGCGACAAGCAAGGCTATTTTGACATATATATATATATTAGTTTTTAATTTTCCTCCTTATATTCTAACCAAAAACTTAAACTAAAATTACCGAATCATGCAATTGTTTGCCTTCATTAAGTAAAAATTAGAAGATGTCACGTAATATTTTTGTTTAAACCGTTTAAATTTATTTATATTGCATAGAAAAGTTGCATATTGTCATAAGTATTTTTTTTTCAAAAATTGTAAAAATGGTCAAACGTGGACAAACAATGCTTTATCGAATGTAAAAAAAAAATGTTAAAAATTTGTTAAATATTTCATATTTTTGAAACTAAAGATGGGAAAAAACAGTAATTAATAAGCAAAAGTAGGCAAACCGTAAAGCATTTCAAATTTCAAAAATTGGATTTAAGTCGACTCATTTCTTTTGAGCTATTATAATTCCATCAGATTCATAAAACAAAAATTAAGTGACAAGGAATTAAATAAAAAATTTTAAAATATTTAGGAAAGTTGACTAGAAAAAAAAAAACATAGTAATATCTCTCAAAAATCAAAAGTTATTTAATAATGAGTAAGTGCAACTTGTTCAGAAAAGTTTCATTGATGTCATTTTGTATCCCTCGTTATTTCCGCAAGACTTAAATTCCACAAAGCCGATAAAAATTGACTGTTTTTGTTGTGAACTTAAAAAGCAAAGGCCATCGAAACTGGGTTCACCCACTTTGACCCAAAATTCAAGAAGTTTATAAAAATAAGTTAGGAAGTAGGAATTTTCTATCGGTTTTATTATCGGCTGACTAAATTCTATAGCTGCCATATAACTGAACGATTGGAATTGCCATAACTTTGGTGTTTTTAAAGTTAGGAAGTTGGGATTTTTATACCCGTTACTCGTAGAGTAAAAGGTATTAACAAAAAGTATTTAACAGGTAGAAGGAAGCGTTTCCGACCCTATAAAGTATATATATTCTTGTTCAGGATCACTAGCCGAGTCGATCTAGCCATGTCCGTCTGTTCGTCTGTCTGTCTGTCCGTCTGTCTGTCCGTCTGTCTGTCCGTCTGTCTGTCCGTATGAACGTTGAGATCTCGGAAACTATAAAAGCTAGAAGATTGGCATTTTGCATGTAGATTTTAGGAGTTCCTACGCAGCGCAAGTTTGTTTTAAAATGGTGCGACGCCCCCTCTGACGCCCACAAGCCACAAGCTGTGGCCACAGTTTTGATGCTATTATGAAAATTTTAATTGATATGTATTTGTTTCGTCAATACCTATCGATTGGCCTAATAAAAGTTTGCCACGCCCACTCTAACGCCCAAAAACCCATTAAACGGTTAAGCCTGGCTAGCGCCTACATTTCCGCCTTTCATGGCCCGTGGTACCAATAGCGCCATCTAACGGATGACTTTGGAACAGCTGGCCAATGTGCTCAACAGAGTCAACGTTAATTCTCGATAAGGATTTCTATTAAAGGAAATTGCGATGGTTTTCATTTGTCAATACCGAACTATATCCCAAGAACTATGCAAATCAAATAAAGTTAGCTAAAATGGAGGTCTGAGTCAAATAATGGCGTATGTGTTTATGCATTTAAGCATATATGTACATATGTATGTATTTACATTGTACACAGTTGCAATTGCCCGGCAAAGAAGGCATATTTGTATTAAGTTGTTTAGCTGAGTAACGGGTATCTATTAGTCGAGGCACTCGACTACAGTGTTCTCTCTTGTTATGAGTGTTAAGAATGCATCATATTAATAATTTTGGAGAATATAATTTACAGAATATTCTGCAAGGGTATTTAAACTTCGGCTCCGCCCGAAGTTGGCTTTCCTTTCTTGTTAATACTCAGTTTAAAAGTGTCATTTTTCGACGCGTGAAGAGATTTTCGCCTATATTGTTATTTTAGAATGTGTTTTAAAAATAGTAAAAAGCCTTAAATCTAAGCGGTAAAATATTTTGATTATTTATAATATCTTAAACTATTTTTTGGATTTTCTCCTATCTGTTCTCAAATAAGCTTCAATCATGAGGTAATAACGCGAAGCACTTTCCAAAATGTCATTCTAGTTCTACGCAATTCACGGCAATCAGTTGGTAATCTAATTACCAAATCGGGCAAGAGTCGTGGGAAATGGCACCCACAGATTCCCCGTCGAATTAACAGCAACAGCCGCTGAATAGTCTGCCAGAACCGGCTTGCATGTGGCCGACGCACTTGTCCCAAACACTTGTCCGAAACACCAGCAGCTGCAAAGAAGCCGAACGCCGACGCCACTTTAGGGGTTGTTTTCCCTGCCTCGCTGTCGCTTCTGGCTGGCATGTGGCTCTTTGGCGCTGACTGTCTTGCCACCTTGAGGCTTGCTTCAGTTTCATTTTGAACGTTGGACGCCGAGAACGCAGGAATACCGCTCTTGCCAACGACCCGCTGTACCAATCGGGCCGAAGCCATTGAAACGCGTGTGAACGGGAGTCCAAAAAATATTCATAACTTGGGCGGTCGCTTTAAGTGGAAACGCCAGAAAGCCAACTCGAAAGCAACGTGAGTGAAGGAGAATTAAAGCTGAAAAGGAAATCGCTGCTTTGATTACAATAAAATTGCCATAATAACCACTTGTGAGAAAATGAGAGGAAAAATACAGTGCAAAAGGAAACATAAGAGAGAGAAAAATGAGCCAGCAAAATAAATATTCAAAAATATATTCATCTTGTGCTTAATTACTGCAACCAAAAAAAATAAATTTGCAACTTTCTTTAAAAATTAAAGCCTACAAAACAGCTTTTAGGACTGTTTTGATAATATTAATAATAATACTAAACTTAATAGTCCTAGCAATCAAACCATAGGTTATGTGACAGCAACAAGTAAATTATATATCAAAAGTTTTATTTATTTCTAAAAAAAAGTTGTCTTGGGAATAACTTGGACAACATGTGAATATATTTCGAAATGAGCGAATGCTTTAAAATTGTTCAGTAGAAGCCAAAAAGAGAATATTTTTATACCAATGAGTGTACACATACAGGGGGTACATATATACATAAATGTATGTACATATGTACATATATCGGGCGCATGTGACGGTATATATGCATCAGTGCCGGCCGAACAGAGGTCGGGCTGAAATAAATTATATCACTGGCCGAATCCACTTTTAGAAATAGCGGGCAATGAAATTTTCTTATTGGTTTTTTATTTTTCCGAAACTTACATATGTACATATGTATGTGAATATACACAACATGGTACGTCTGTAAATAATTATAAATGTACATATGTGACATGCCTTCCAAAATACATTTATCTTAATATGTATGTACTGAATTAAAACAAACAAATTCAGATCAATCGTGTCGAAACTTCTTATGTATTAAGTATCGCCAATATTATAAGCAGCCAACTTTTAAATATTTCTGACCTTAAACAAAGCATAGAATTTTGCAATCCACACAACCACCACCTACATATGTATGTCCAATGTGTCTCAAATTGTACTGTTCGTTATGCAGGAATCGTACCTTAGAATTACGTGTTAACTGACTGATTTGCACAGCTCGGCCGCTGTCGGATATTTTTACTATGTTTATACGATACCCATATCATGCAATCATTTCATAAATAAATACACGAAAGTTTATTTTGAATTTCGGATATTTTTACTATGTTTATACGATACCCATATCATGCAATCATTTCATAAATAAATACACGAAAGTTTACTTTGAATTTAGGACCAATTTATGAACTGGAGTAGCATTGCCATAACTTTGGTGTTTGTAAAGTTAGGAAGTTGGAATTTTCTATCGGTTTTATTTTTGGCCAATCAATCCGACATACCAAATTTCATAAGGATCGGCCGACTATATTCTATAGCTGCCATATAACTGAACGATTGGAATTGCCATAACTTTGGTGTTTTTATAGGTAGGATGTTAAGATTTTTATGAGTGTTAAGAATGCATCATATGAATAATTTTGGAGAATATAATTTACAGAATATTCTGCAAGGGTATTTCAACTTCGGCTCCGCCCGAAGTTAGCTTTCCTTTCTTGTTATTTTATGTATTCAAACATTTCCTTAAAAGAGAATATATCTTATGAGGTTATATTTAAAATAATTTTACCACTAAGTGGGATTGCTCATATTCCTTATTCCATTGCTTCATCAGAATTTTTCCAAACACATGAAAATATTTGTTACTCCATCCCGTTTTCGACACGACGGAGAAAAGGGTGCATGTTGTGCACATTTCAATTTACGGTTCGGTAACCACAGCGGAAATTTCTTTAATGGCCACATGCGACAACACGGACAATAATGGCCGATGACCAAAGACAAATGCTCTTCGGCCAAATTGGGTGATGCTAACGTGAGGCAAGGGTTCCATGAGTAAGCCAAAATGGGACCAACAGACCGACTATATCCTATAGCCGCCATATAACTGATTTATCGAAAATTCCATAACGTTGGTGTTTGTAAAGTTAGGAAGTTGGGATTTTCTATGTATTTTACTTTTGGCCAATCAACCCAACCTACCAAATTTCATAAGGACCGACTATATCCTGTAGCTGCCATAAAACTGAATTGGAAATGGATTACTTTGATATTTTGAAATTTAGGAAATTGGTATTTTTTATGAGTATTAAGAATGCATCATATGAATAATTTTGGATAATATAATTTACAAATTATTCTGCAAAGGTGTGTCAACTTCGGCTCCGCCCGAAGTTAGCTTTCCTTTATATCCTTTTTTATATCCTTGCAGAGGGTATTATAATTTTGGTCAAAAGTGTGCAACGCAGTGAAGGAGACATCTCCGACCCTATAAAGTATATATATTCTTGATCAGGATCACCTCCTGAGTTGATATAGCCATGTCCGTCTGTCCGTCTGTCCGTCTGTCTGTCCGTCTGTCTGTTTCTACGCGAACTAGTCTCTCAGTTTTAAAGATATCGAATTGAAACTTTGCACACAGCCTTCGATCCTTTGCACGCAGTATATAAGTCGGAAGGGCCAGGATCGGACAACTATATCCTATAGCTGATATATAACTGATTGATCGGAAATGCCATAACTTTGGGATTTGTAAAGTTAGGAAGTTGGGATTTTCTATGGCTTTTATATTTGGCCAATCAATCTGACCTACCAAATTTCATAAGGATCGGCCGACTATATCCTATAGCCGCCACTTAACTGAACGATTGGAAATGCCATAACTTTGGTGTTTTTAAAGTTAGAAAGTTGGGATTTTTTATGAGTGTTAAGAATGCATCAAATGAATAAGTTTGGAGAATATAAATCGGAATATTCTGCAAGGGTATTTCAACTTCGGCTCCGCCCGAAGTTAGCTTTCCTTTCTTGTTGTTTTTATCTTATGTCCTACGTAGTGTTGAACTGGTCCCAGGAGAGACAAACTATTACCATTGTCCTACCAGAATATATTTGGTATTGATCAAAAGTTATTAATAGGCTCTATAAATTCACATTTTGCTCTATTAAATGATTTTCGATTGGCTTAAAACAATTATACTGCGTGCAAAGGAAAGAAGTCTGTGTGCAAAGTTTCAATTCGATATCTTTTAAACTGAGAGACTAGTTCGCGTAGAAACAGACAGACAGACGGACAGACAGACAGACAGACGGACATGCTTATACCAACTCAGGATACGATCCTGATCAGGAATATATATACTTTATAAGGTCGGAGATTTCTCCTTCACTGCGTTGCACACTTTTGACCAAAATGATAATACCCTCTGCAAGGGTATAATTATAGAAGTCAAAATTTGTGAATGCCATATAAAGAAAATGCCTAAATCATTTTATATAATATATAATAATTAAAAAACAATATAAAAAATATTGTTTTTATTTAACATTTGTATTTTTAAATTTTGATCAAAGTTACTATCACAATTCATAGGAGAAGGTAAATCAAATGGAAATTATTTCCGAACTACAATCGTTCGATTGTAATACTTCTCATGACTTTACGTGCCGCAGAGAAGAAGTAAGTGAATTCGAAGATACTGCTATTATTAAAAAAGTTGTTAGCTTTTGCTAGAGTTTCACGGTCCGCCACCCACCCAACTGACTAGGGGGTAATTACAGCAGTAATCGCGAGAAGATAGATGCGATGTATAACAAGAAAGGAAAGCTAACTTCGGAAGAAGGCGAAGTTGAAATACCCTTGCAGAATATTCTGATCCTTATGAAATTTGGTTTGTCGGATTGATTGGCCAAAAATAAAACCGATAGAAAATTCCAACTTCCTAACTTAACAAATACCAAAGTTATGGCATTTCCGATCAATCAGTTATATGGCGGATATAGGATATAGTCGGCCAATCCCTATAAAATTTGGTAGGTCGAATAAATTATCCAAATTTAAAACCCATAGAAAATCCCAACTTCCTAACTTAACACACACCAAAGCTATGACATTTCCGATCAATCAGTTATACGGCAGCTATAAGATATAGTCGGCCGATCCTTATGAGATTTGGTAGGTCGGATTGATTGGCCGAATATAAAACCCTTAGAAAATCCCAACTTCCTAACTTAAAAAACACCAAAGTTATGACATTTCTGATCAATCAGTTATATGGCAGCTATAGGATATAGTCGGCCGGTCCCGGCCGTTGCGACTTATATACTGCGTGCAAAGGAAATAAGGGTGTGTGCAAAGTTTCAATTCGATATCTTTAAAACTGAGAGACTAGTTCGCGTAGAAACAGACAGACGGACAGACAGACAGCCAGACAGACGGACAGACCGACATGCTCGGACACAACTCAGGAGGTGATCTTGATCAAGAATATATATACTTTATAGGGTCGGAGATGTCTCCTTCACTGCGTTGCACACTTTTGACCAAAATTATAATACCCTCCGCGTTTGGCTGAGCAAAAGTCTTTTAAAATAGCATTTTTACATAAATATGTTTGCACACGATTTATGTTAAAATTGCCTGTTTTAAGAGGTGGGCAAACGGTTTTTTTTATTCTTACTTGTTAGGAGATGGGAAAACACGGTCATATTTTCAGTTAAAAAAGAAGTCAACTTTAATGTTTTCGAAAAAGTTTGAAAATTTTCAAAGATTCCGTATTTTCAAAACAAAAGGTGGGCAAAAAAAAGTGTTCGAATTTCAAAAATTCGATTCGACCAAACTTCTTTGAGCTCATTGTTTTGTAATAACTGCAAGGGTATATAAACTTCGGCTTGCAGAAGTTTGCTTCCTTTCTTGTTTTGTGCTAATGAAGTTAGTATTAATTATTGAGAACTTCAGAGGAGAGACCCATACTCCCGAGTCATACGGACCAGCGAAATAAATAAAGTCTAAGTGACAAAAATACCATCGAAGTGTTTTTACCACCTTTTTATAAAACCAAGCACTCCTCTTACTTTATTAACTATGGACGATGTGATCAAAGCACTATATTTTAGGGTCTAAAAGGACGGATCGTAAGACTAAATGATGGGCATAATTTATTATAATCTAAGCAGATTAGTAATGGCTTATAATTAAAAGAAGGTTGTTAATAAATAAATCAGCGAACTAAAAGAGGAGTCTTTGTTTCCTCTCACTCATATAAAATAATATCCATATTGGGAGATGTACTGGAATCGCTAATAAGTCGGGTTTTCAGAGTCAAATACTTTACTAAGGTCAGTGTAATTAACCTCTGATTGAGAACTACTTTTAAGCTCTTTATCACAAATGAAATGAAGTCGCTGATCTGCGATTCATTAATCTGTGTTCACCCGGAGATATAATGAAGGAGTAAAGTGGGACAAAAAATTAAGTTGGACAAGAGTATAGTGTAAGAATTATGTGTAAAATAAGCTGATCTACACTCATAGCAAAATTAACCCTAAATTTTAGAAATTCGCCTTAAAAATTTATTTTTTCTAAATCCAAGAAAAGATTTATATTTTCAAGGAATTTTTTTCTCAAAACAAGAAAACTTTTCTTGAATCAAGAAAGTGTTTCTCAATTGTAGAAATTGTCGCCATAAACTAAACTCGCCTTAAATCCAAGAAAGAATTTCTATATTTTAGTAAAAATTGCACTTGTTTTTCGAAATTTTTTTCTTAAAATTAGAAATTCTGCCCTAAAAAATGATTTAGCTTAAAATATAGAAAAATTTTCTCAAATTAACCCTAAAAATTCGACAACCCTAAAAAATAGAAACGCTTTCTTAAATATAGAAATATTTTCTTAAATATAGAAATATTTTCTAAAAAATAAAAATTAATCCCAAAATATAGAAAAATTTTCTATAACATAGGAATTATTTTCTAAAATGACCATAAAATTGTTCTAACCCTGTCCGAGTAGCCTAGGGGTTAGAATGTCTGACCAGAAATCTAAGCACCGCAAGTTCAATTTCAGCTGCCGACATCTTTCTTTCTTTCTTTTTTATACCCTTGCAGAGGGTATTATAATTTTGGTCAGAAGTTTGTAACGCAGTGAAGGAGACGTTTCCGACCCCATAAAGTATATATATTCTTGATCAGGATCAATAGGGGAGTCGATATAGCCATGTCCGTCTGTCCGTCTGTTTCAATACCGTTTGCGAGCTCAGTTTAAAAGCTAGCGATCTGAAACTTTCACAATCGTCCTAAAACATGTGTACGCAGATCAAGTTTGAAAATCGCCCCGATCGGACGTCTATATCCTATAGCTCCCATAGGAACAATTGGATATATCTTGCAAGAATTTATGATATTTCGCGCAGTGTAAAAGCTATTGACATTAATCTTTCCAAATCGTATTTTTGTATGCATACCTTGATCAGGGTAAAAGCGCGTGGCGATCGGACGTCTATATCCTATAGCTCCCATAGGAACAATAGGGTAAAATCGGGTAAAATTTAATGATTTTTAGGATATTTCGCGCAGTGAAAAAGCTATTGACATAAATCTTTCCAAATCTTATTTTTTTATGCGTACCTTGATCAGGGTAAAAGCGCGTGACGATCGGACGTCTATATCCTATAGCACCCATAGGAACAATAGGGTAAAATCGGTCCAAATTTGATGGTTTTCAGAATATTTCGCGATGTGTTAAAGCTATTGCTATACATTTTTTCAAATCGTATTTTTTATGCATTCCTTCATCAAGGTAAAAGCGCGTGCTGATCGGACGTCTATATCCTATAGCTCCCATAGGAACAATACGGTGAAATCGGTCAAAATTTCATGTTTTTTAGAATATTTCGCGCAGTGTATAAGCTATTGACATACATTTTTCCAAGTCTTATTTATTTACGCATACCTTGATCAGGGTAAAAGCGCTTGCCGATTGGACGTCTATATCGTATAGCTTCCGTAGGAAAAATTGTTAAAGGCTGCGAAAATATCCCTTTTTTCCCTATTTGTATATGACAATTTTGCAGTATAAAAGCTATTGGCATGAAACTATGCAATTTATCTAATTTATTTATGTACACCTTGCTCAGGGTAAAAGTTGCTGCCAATCAGACAAGTACATACTACATCCGCTATTTAAAAATTAAATTAATTACGTATAGCTAATCTTTTTTATACCCTTGCAGAGGGTATTATAATTTTGGTCAGAAGTTTGTAACGCAGTGAAGGAGACGTTTCCGACCCCATAAAGTATATATATTCTTGATCAGGATCAATAGGGTATAGCCATGTCCGTCTGTCCGTCTGTCCGTCCGTCCGTCTGTCCGTCTGTCCGTCTGTTTCAATACCGTTTGCGAGCTCAGTTTAAAAGCTAGCGATCTGAAACTTTCACAATCGTCCTAAAACATGTGTACGCAGATCAAGTTTGAAAATCGCCCCGATCGGACGTCTATATCCTATAGGTCCCGTAGGAACAATTGGATATATCTTGCAAGAATTTATGATATTTCGCGCAGTGTAAAAGCTATTGACATTAATCTTTCCAAATCGTATTTTTTTATGCATACCTTGTACAGGGTAAAAGCGCGTGGCGATCGGACGTCTATATCCTATAGCTCCCATAGGAACAATAGGGTAAAATCGGTTAAAATTTAATGATTTTTAGGATATTTCGCGCAGTGTAAAAGCTATTGACATAAATCTTTCCCAATCTTATTTTTTTATGCGTACCTTGATCAGAGTAAAAGCGCGTGACGATCGGACATCTATATCCTATAGCTCCCATAGGAACAATAGGGTAAAATCGGTCCAAATTTGATGTTTTTCAGAATATTTCGCGATGTGTAAAAGCTATTGCTATACATTTTTTCAAATCGTATTTTTTATGCATTCCTTCATCAAGGTAAAAGCGCGTGCTGATCGGACGTCTATATCCTATAGCTTCCATAGGAACAATACGGTGAAATCGGTCAAAATTTTATGTTTTTTAGAATATTTCGCGCAGTGTATAAGCTATTGACATACATTTTTCCAAGTCTTATTTATTTACGCATACCTTGATCAGGGTAAAAGCGCTTGCCGATTGGACGTCTATATCGTATAGCTTCCGTAGGAAAAATTGTTAAAGGCTGCGAAAATATCCCTTTTTTCCCTATTTGTATATGACAATTTTGCAGTATAAAAGCTATTGGCATGAAACTATGCAATTTATCTAATTTATTTATGTAAGTACATTATGTAAGTACATACTACATCCGCTATTTAAAAATTAAATTAATTACGTATAGCTAATCTTTTTTTATGTATAATTTCACAAAATTTCGGATAAGTCTGCAAGGGTATTAAAACTTCAGCTTGCCGAAGTTAGCTTCCGTCCTCGTTTTATGTATAATTTCACAAAATTTCGGATAAGTCTGCAAGGGTATTAAAACTTCGGCTTGCCGAAGTTAGCTTCCGTCCTCGTTAGGGTTAATTTTGCTATGAGTGTAGAATAAGTCGTTTGAAAAAATCGGCCATTGGTAGTTCTTTGGTTGCCGTTATGTTTTTAACGACAGCGAGGATGGATTAGAAGTGGTTTCACACTTGGTGTTCACAAAGCTATAAAACGGTTTCAGGCCTTGCGAGAGTTGGACCTTACTACCGTTTAAAAAATTTGTATAACGCTGAGCATGAACAAGGTGAATCTTGACCGAGCAGTTAAGTATCTAGAAAAAACAAATTACATTTAATATTTTTGTAACTCTTTTGATGAAGGGTATTTATTGGGGATTGACGGGTGGTACCACCAAACATAGGAATTAAAAAATTATTTTATTTATTTATTTTTTATTTTATTTGTTTTATTTTATTCTATTTTTCTATTTTATTCTATTTCATAATAATGAGCTAATAGCTCGAGAAGCGAACGTAATATTAAATTATGATTTTTGACCAATTTTACACAAATTTTGATAAAGTCCACTGATGGGTTTGAACAAAAACAAATAAACAATCGAAGAGCAGAATAAACCCAATCGTTCAGATTGAAAGTGAAAGATGATAAATTCATGGTTTAACGAGGACGAAAGCTAACTTCGGCAAGCCGAAGTTTTAAGACCCTTGCAGACTTTGCCGAAATTGCTCAAATTGAAAAAGTAGCGAAAAGAATAAGGTATACATAAATTAGTAAGATTTGCATAAATTCATAACAATAGCTTTTATACTGCAAAAATGTGATATAAAAATAGAAAAAAAGGATATTTTCGCCGACTTTAACAATATTTCCTACGGAAGCTATAAGATATAGATGTCCGATCGTCAAGCGATTTTACTCTGATCAAGGTATGCACAAATAAATAAGACTTGACTTAATATTTGTGTCATAGCTTATGTACATACATATATCCTTGCAGAGGATATTATAATATTGGTCAAAAGTGTGCAACGCAGTGAAGGAAACATCTCCGACCCTATAAGGTATATTAATTCTTAATCAGGATCGCGTCCTGAGTTGATATAAGCATGTCCGTCTGTCTGTCTCTACGCGAACTAGTCTCTCAGTTTTAAAGATATCGAATTTAAACTTGGCACACACCCTTCTTTCCTTGGACGCAGTATATAAGTCGGAACGGCCGGGATCGGCCGACTATATCCTATAGCTGCCATATATTTGATTGATCGAAAATGCCATAACTTTGGTGTTTGTTAAGTTAGGAAGTTGCGGATTTCCTATCGGAGGGTATAAAAATGCAAAATACAGCGCAATAGCGACATGGCTGTATTGTTTTGAGTAATATAGGCAGAGAAATCGAAATGTAGTCGATTTGTAATAACTGCAAGGGTGTATAAACTTCGTCTTGCCGAAGTTTGCATCCTTTATTGTTGAAATAAAATTTAATTGATTGATGTTCTTTAGGTAAAACTATATCAATTTTTTCAGACTAGAAACAATTTTGGTTAATGATATGCTGGTTTAAGCCAATTTATACGATTGCAGTCAATTAACGAATAAATATGTTTTAATAAACATTTTTAAGGTCAAAGACGTCGTATTTATATGGACAAAAATGAACACGAATGTTTTTGTTGAGACATATGTATATGTAAATGAATTCACATGGTGTGGGTCTGTCAAAATGTTCAAGATAAATACACAAATATAAATCTGTCTCCATGACAGCACACCCAAATATTTCCCAGCGGTTTTCCGGCTCAGCATTAACCGAGAAGGCCGAGAAGGCTATAGAATATAAACATTTCGAGTTAACAATTTTTTAACAATATAATACAGTCGTCCCATTACTTTAAAACTAAAACCGTAATTGATAATTATGAATAGATGTTTTTTACTTCATATAAAAATGGGTTAATAGAAAAAGGCTTTTAATCGGGGGACTAGTTTACGTAGAAACGAAAATGCCCTCTGCAAGGGTATTTTAAAAATAATAATAACACATTTTTAAAATGATGCCACGCCCACTAATTTCAAAACACTTCAGTGTCCTCGTTCTTGGAATATGTCAAAGCTGGCACACAAATCTGTAAGCACTCCAAGAAGTTTCCGAAACCCATCATTACTCCACAAGTTATAGAATATTTCAAGTGTTAATTATGACGTCATTGCATATTTCATATAATTGAGAGAGCCGAAGAAAACGACAAAACTGGAAGCGGAGAAACGGGTATTTATAGAACTCGACTATAGCGTTTCTCCTTGTTTTGTTTTTAAAAAGTTCTGGGCAACTACCTTCTCTTCACTGTAAATAGTGATAGAAATTAACTTTTTCTTTGTTCTTTTTTATGCTAGCATTATTTATTGCATTGTTTCCAATTCCGTTCGTATACACTTTCCTCGCCGAGTAAACGGGTATATTGTATTTGTTGAAAACTATGTAACGGGTGGAATGAAACTTTTCCGACCCTTTAATATACATACATATGTACATACATATGTACTTGATCAGGATCTTGGAAAATAGAGATCTAGCAAGCAGAATTTAGTTAACCCTACGTTAACGCTAGTTAATATCTATCGCGCCATTATATAAGTATTAATTAGAATTTTAGTTGTTTATTATATATTACATATTCAACAACACTTATTTAAGAGTGTGATAAAACTTGTATCATAAAAGTGTTAGCGGGATACGCTTTTAGATTGTGGTGTTGGTCGCAGCTCGGCAGACGGGTCCAGCTAAAAATGTCGAAATGCACCATCTGCTAGGTAACGGGTTTGGAAAAGCGTTTCTTCTTGCTTTAAATATTTTTCAGAACGTACTGGAGCGCGTAACTTTCGATAATAACTTTTTATACCCGTTACTCGTAGAGTAAAAGGGTAAATTGTATTAGTGCAAAAGTATGTAACAGGTAGAAGGAAACGTTTCCGACCTAATAAAGTATATATATTCTTGTTCAGGATCACTAGCCGAGTCGATCTAGCCATGTCCGTCTGTCCGTCTGTCTGTCCGTCCGTATGAACGCTGAGATCTCGGAAACTAGAAGATTGGCATTTTGCATGTAGATTTTAGGAGTTCCTACGCAGCGCAAGTTTGCTTCAGAATGGTGCCACGCCCCCTCTGACGCCCAAAAGCCACAAGATCTGACCACAGTTTTGATGCTATTATGAAAATTTTAATTGATATGTATTTGTTTCGTCAATACCTATGGATTGGCCTAATACAAGTTTGCCACGCCCACTCTAACGCCCAAAAACCCGTTAAACGCTTAAGCCTTGCGCCTTTCATGGCCCGTGGTACCAATAGCGCCGTCTAACGGATGACTTTGGAACAGCTGGCCAATGTGCTCAACAGAGTCAACGTTAATTCTCGATAAGGATTTCTATTAAAGGAAATAGAGATGGTTTTCATTTGTCAATACCGAACTATATCCCAAGAACTATGCGAATCAAAACAAGTTAGCCAAATTGGAGATGTTCCTTGGGTACCGATTTTAACATAAAAATCGGGAGCTAATTCGAGCGGCGAAAAACATACAAGAAGGCATATTTATATTAAGTTGCTTAGCTGAGTAACGGGTATCTAATAGTCGAGGCACTCGACTATAGCGTTCTCTCTCGTATATATATTTTAAAATTATGGTTTTAAGGAAATGAAAGTCGAACGACCATACCATATAGCTGCCATACAAACTATGGCAAAATTGACATAGCTTCATTGTTATTAGTAATATAGGCATAGAGGGTATACAAATTTCACAAAATCGGTTAGAGGGTGCTCTATTCTTGTGCAATTCAGGTGTGGCTATAGCGATAATATAAACTAATCAAGATGTGTGATAATAGAAAAGCTATTTACATAAAAATATAAAAAAAAACTTCATTTTCATGATTACTTTTTTTGATTATTTTCAGCATAAGCGAAATTTCTCCATGGCTAAAGACGACAGACAGAAATAATAATTAGTATGGAATAATCAAATAATATAAGAAAATCCATATAAAGTAAACTACGCAACGCTGTTGGTGAAACGAACAGGCAACTCCGAAACTTTGAATGAGCCAAATCGGAGAAAAGTTAACAGGCGTTGATAATACAGTCTTAAAAACCACTTAATACAACTTTGGCTAAGTTGCGTGCGACAAGCTTACTCTTGGTTGGCAACTTTGCGAATATGTTGCTGCGACGTTCAGGAGAGGGTATACGTATACCCAAACCGAAAAGAGTGCAATTTAGCGCTCCCTTATCCGTATCACTAGTGCTTCTGCTATGTTTGTCTCTTGTTGGCCACACCAGTGCCCAAGTTGGTAAGTTGATTGTAAATAAGGGGATACCACAACCTATTTGTATACAAAAATCTAGGTGGGGCACAAAAGTGCGTTACTATCTCCTTACTTGAACGTCCATCTGTCAACATACAAACTTCGAGTAAGAGACGTTTTTATTCAGGGCGAGTTTTTGCAGCTATTAAACCATTCTATATTTCGATTTTTGTGCGCATTTTTATTCCCGTTACTTGTAGAGTAAAAGGGTATATTGTATTCGTGAAAAAGTATGTAACAGGTAGAAGGAAGCGCTTCCGACCCTATAAAGTATATATATTCTTGATCAGGGTCACTAGCCGAGTCGATATAGCCATGTCCGTTTGTCCGTCTGTCCATCTGTCTGTCCGTCTGTCTGTCCGTATGAACGCTGAGATCTCGGAAACTATAAAAGCTAGAAGATTGGCATTTTGCTTGCAGATTCTAGGAGTTCCTACGCAGCGCAAGTTTGTTTCAAAAAGGTGCCACGCCCCCTTTAACGCCCACAATCGCTTATATACGATTTTAAAAATTTAAATATTTCGGAAAAGTAAAAATGCAGTTTTATTGTGTTTATCAATACCTATCGAAATGTAGAAGAAATTTTTCAAATCGGACCATTCGTTAAAAAGTTATGCGTGATCAAAGTTTCTATCTCCATCTCCCTCGCACTCCCTTTACCTGAGTAACGGGTATCTGATAGTCGGGGCACCCGACTATAGCGTTCTCTCTTGTTTTTTAACAATAAAGCTGTTACGATTTTCCGATCAATTTTTTGATGCTTCCTATATGATATAGTCATCCGATCCGGCCAATTTCAACTTATATACTTAGTGCAATTGAAAAAAACTCTTAGCAAGGTTTCGGACGAACTGACAGATGGTAATATTGATCAAGAATATATATACTTTATTGGGTCGGATATATAGGTCTTTAAGCAATTTAAAAAACAAAATAATAATAATAATATAGTTACCATAAGAACGAATCGAAAATCGCCTAGTTTGCGTAGAAACGGACACTCTCCTGGTTATCCTTATAAAGAATATATATACTTTCTTGGGTCAGAAATTTCTTCTTCACTTCGTTTTAACTTTTGACTGAAATCTGCCAGCGCACTGAGCACTTAATGGTCGAAATCTGGTTACCGGAACTAGAAAAAAGAGAAAAATAGGCAAGAACAAATTATATACTCCTTAAAAGAAATTGTGATTAAAAAAGAGTTTCGTGTGATCTTCTATATCTGTAAGTCCAACTGCACTGAAAAACCAAAATGTGAAGTCATGAGTTTTTTTATAAAGTAGTGCCTAGAACGGAAGAAGTAATAACGCCAAAACTATTTTAATTTATTAAGTCATTAAAAAATTTCTCAAACAATTCCGAAAGAAAACAAGAAGATTTTTGATAAATTTGTGCTAATGGCCAATAAATAAATTAAAACAAATTTCAATTTTGATAAAGTCATTTCTAACACTTTCAAAAGTTTTAACATAATCTTTAAGCCGAAGAAGCTAGACTTTTTGACTTTAAATGTTATTTTACGCTGTATTTTGCCATCGTTTCTATTGCAGCTATTTGATATAGTTGTCCGATTTTAATTTCATTAAAACCGTAACTCCATAATATTTAAATATTTCCAAATCCAAAAAAAAACATTTTAAAAAATTAAAAACAACAAAATTATAACTTTTTATACCCTTGCGATTGTATTATAATTTTGGTCAAAAGTGTGCAACGCAGTGAAGGAGGCATCTCCGACCCTATAAAGTATATATATTTTTGATCAGGATTACCTCCTGAGTTGATATAAGCATATTCGTCTGTCCGTCTGTCTGTTTCTACGCGAACTAGTCTCTCAGTTTTAAAGATATCGAATTGAAACTTTGCACACACCCTTCTTTCCTTTGCACACAGTATATAAGTCGGAACGGGATCGGCCGACTTTATCCTATTTTGGGCAGTCCGACCTACCAAATTTCATAAGGATCGGTCTACTATATCTTATAGCTGCCATATAACTGATTGATCGGAAATGCCATAATTTTGGTGTTTGTAAAGTTAGGAAGTTGGAATTTTCTACGGGTTTTATATTTGGCCATCGCTTATATTCGATTTTAAAAATTTAAATATTTCGGAAAAGTAAAAATGCAGTTTTATTGTGTTTATCAATACCTATCGAAATGTAGGAAATGTAGAAATTTTTCAAATCGGACCATTCGTTAAAAAGTTATGCGTGATCAAAGTTTCTATCTCCATCTCCCTCGCACTCCTTTTACCTGAGTAACGGGTATCTGATAGTCGGGGCACCCGACTATAGCGTTCTCTCTTGTTAAAGTTAGGAAGTTGGGATTTGTATGAGTGTTAAGAATGCATCATATAATTAATTTTGGAGAATATAATTTACAGAATATTCTGCAAGGGTATTTCAACTTCAGCCCGCCCGATGTTAGCTTTCCTTTCTTGTTTTTTTTTTGCAACACTTGTTGCTTCCAGTTTCTTTTTCTGGTTTTCTTCACATTCATGGGAAATGCATCTGCGGAATGCTTTCTGCTGAAAAATACATTTCCCACCTTTGTTTGGTATCTGACCATAGAATACCATGGTTGGTTGCCTGAGAAAGAGAAATTTTATGAGGGCCCTACTGCACCTGTGGAAGGGGCGTAACGCAATTTTAATTCTTTTTGGGATCTCAAGCTTATTTATGTGTTATGGTGGAACCAAGAAAAATATATACATACATATGTTACTGCAAAAAATAGTTTCTTAATGCAGTTATAACAAGAAAGGAAAGCTAACTTCGGGCGGTGCCGAAGTTGATATACCCTTGCAGAATATTCTGTAAATAATATTCTCCTAAATTATTCATATGATGCATTCTTAATACTCACAAAATCCCAACTTCCTAACTTTAACAAGAGAGAACGCTATAGTCGGGTGCCCCGACTATCAGATACCCGTTACTCAGGTAAAAGGAGTACGAGGGAGATGGAGATAGAAACTTTGATCACGCATAACTTTTAAACGAATGGTCCGATTTGAAAAATTTCTTCTACATTTCGATAGGTATTGATAAACACAATAAAACTGCATTTTTACTTTTCCGAAATATTTAAATTTATATTTAAATAAAATCGTATATAAGCGATTGTGGGCGTTAAAGGGGGCGTGGCACCTTTTTGAAACAAACTTGCGCTGCGTAGGAACTCCTAAAATCTGCATGCAAAATGCCAATCTTCTAGCTTTTATAGTTTCCGAGATCTCAGCGTTCATACGGACGGACAGACGGACAGACGGACATGGCTATATCGACTCGGCTAGTGATCCTGAACAAGAATATATATACTTTATAGGGTCGGAAACGCTTCCTTCTACCTGTTACATACTTTTGCACGAATACAATATACCCTTTTACTCTACGAGTAACGGGTATAAAAACACCAAAGTTATGGCATTTTCAATCGTTCAGTTATATGGCAGCTATAGGATATAGTGGGCCGGTCCCTATAAAATTTGGTAGGTCGGATTGATTGGCCAAATATAAAACCCATAGAAAATCCCAACTTCCTAACTTTACAAACACCAGAGTTATGGCATTTCCTATCGTTCAGTTATATGGCAGCTATAGGATATGGTCGGCCGATCCCGGCCGTTCCGACTTATATACTGCGTGCAAAGGAAAGAAGGGTGTGGGCAAAGTTTCAATTCGATATCTTTAAAACTGAGAGACTAGTTTGCGTAGAAACAGACAGACGGACATGCTTATATCAACTCAGGAGGTGATCCTGATCAAGAATATATATACTTTATAGGGTCGGAGATGTCTCCTTCACTGCGTTGCACACTTTTGACCAAAATTATAATACCCTCTGCAAGGGTATAAAAAGGGAGGGCCCGACAGTCTGACTTGGCCAGACCGATCCTTCTGGTCATGCTGATTTGAAATAAATTTACTTCCTAGGATCTGTAATGTCTAGTGAACAGAATATTAAAAATTTCAGTGTAATATATACAAGTTATGTTTTTCGGTTCGGGATATGTTAAAAAAAAGTTCTTTTAAGTTGGGGATCAAATCTTAAACTGATTTTTATACCCTTGCAGAGGGTATTATAATTTTGGTCAAAAGTGTGCAACGCAGTGAAGGAGACATCTCCGACCCTATAAAGTATATATATTCTTGATCAGGATCACCTCCTGAGTTGATATAAGCATGTCCGTCTGTCCGTCTGTCTGGCCATCTGTTAGTCTCTCAGTTTTAAAGATATCGAATTGAAACTTTGCACACACCCTTCTTTGCCTTGCACGCAGTATATACGTCGGAACGGCCGGGATCGGCCGACTATATCCTATAGCTGCCATATAACTGAACTATAGGAAATGCCATAACTCTGGTGTTTGTAAAGTTAGGAAGTTGGGATTTTCTATAGCTTTTTTATTTGGCCAATCAATTCGATCTACCAAATTTCATAAGGACCGGCCGACGATATCCTAAATCTCCCATATAACGATAGGAAATACCATAACTTTGGTGTTTTTAAAGTTAGGCAGTTGAGATTTTCTATGGGTTTTATATTTGGCCAATCAATCCGACCTACCAAATTTTATAGGGATCGGCCGACTATATCCTATAGCTGCCATATAACTGAACGATTGAAAATGCCATAACTTTGGTGTTTTTAAAGTTAGGAAGTTGGGATTTTTATGAGTATTAAGAATGCATATGAATAATTTTGGAGAATTTTATTTACAGAATAATCTGCAAGAGTATATTAACTTCGGCTCCGCCCGAAGTTAGCTTTCCTTTCTTGTACAAAATGCATTATTCTTATAACTATGGCTTCTACCGGTGATAGCGCGCAAGCAGCGAAAGTGGACTTTGATTGGATAATTTTGATTGGTCAAAAGTGTGGCCTGATGGGATGGTTTCTAGGCTGCATCTTTTGTTTAATTAATTTGGATTGGCCAAAGCTTTTATGCTGACGAATGGGTTCTCAGGCTGGACCCTTTGCTTAAAGGAATATTGTTTATGTCTGCTGTCGTCGATAACGGCGTGTGAAATGTTTATAATTCGGATGCCGCCGATCGAAGGTGTGGGAGGGGTTAAATGCTTGTGTCGGATTTATTTAAGGGGGTCTTCTAGTCTAGAAATTTGAGAAAATCGAAAAAATTTTTTTTTCATAATTCGATAGTTTTTATATTCACAAATATCTCCCTAATAGGATTTTTCAAAACTCAATTTATTTTCAAAATTATAGCCGTTTTAGTGACATGGCAACTATACCGGTTGAGTGAACGACTTGAACTTTAAACGCGTTTTTCTCGAAACTACTTTTTTTTGATGCGGTCGCCACTCTAACTCAAGTTCTAATCAGTCGATTTACTTGAAATTTGGCATGAATATTATTTAAATATATCGCTATCGCATGAACCAACAAAAAATAAAAATTTTAAATTTATAATATTTTTAAAAGTTCGACAAAGTGGAAAAATTAGTGAAAGAAATAGACTTTTTCCTTTGAGTAGCCGCCATTTCATGAAAAAAAAAGATATTTTTGTTTTGGTGGTTCATGCCATAGCGACATTCTTACTCATTAAGAATTTATCATTGTTTTATTTTTGAGACCACGACAAGCATAGATATCATGGCGACGCGGACACGGCCTCTTTTTTTCCCCCTCTTCTTCAAGAAGGAATAACTCAATGAAAACTAATTTTTTTTTTTTAATTTATTTTATGTACTCCTTTAAGTTTAATAAACAAATGATAAAAAAACGGATACTAAAAATATCTATTGCTTTTTTTTTATTAATTGTTAAAAAAAGGTCGAAATTCGAGCCTCTAGACTAGAAGACCCCCTTAAATAACTGCAATAGTAGGCGCTGGACTTATGTTATTGACAATTGGAATAATGAGTGTCTCTGGATTTACAGCTTGAATGTTGGGTTTGGTAGTTAGGGTATTTGCGTATACGTCACTTACATATATATAATTCGGGATTTAACACTTCGAACAAAATATAATTTTTATTTATCAAAATAGTGTAAACGCGAACTGGGAGAGATAGGTCTGCTCCTTACAAGATTCAACTTAAAACTCAAACTTATAAACTAAGCTGGCGCTTATCAAACCTTCGATTGGAAGAAAGAACTTTATTGATAAATTGAGAGTGTCCAAAATGAGAGCACTGAGCGTGAGAGCGATATAGGTTTGAGCTGCGTCTGCCAATTTACAGTATTGGGGGATAAAAGCTTTTTGGAGTTTGGGGACATTTGTTTATAACGCAAGAGGATGTTTACATTAATTGGTCAGTCGTGGGAGCCGAAAGTTTGAGGTTCTTTCATTTGTTTATAACTCAAGAGGATGTTTATATTAATTGGCGACTCTTGGGAGCCGATGATTTTGTGACAAATGCTTAATGTAAATATGTTTATGTGGCATCTTCCCCATCCATTAGAAAAGAGTCTGTTCTCAGGCGGATATATTAGGGTATATGTGAGTGGGTAAATTAGTTTGTGTATCATTTTCGTTTAATTGTAGGGTATTTTCATTTGGTGCAATATTGTTTAACTCTGTTAGATTATCTGCGTTCTTAGTATTGTTTTTGTTTTGATTTTTTTATTTAATTACAATGTTTTTCGGAATACTCTTAAATTTATAAATAAAGTAAAGAATTAAAATTATAATTATTACAATTAAAATAGTAAGTATTATAATTTGAAATGTGTTATTTTTTCTTGTATGTATTCTTATTATATCTTTTGCTTCAATTATTGACAGTGGTTCTATCATTGTTACATTATTGTTTACATAAATAGTTTGTGTGTAATCCATTATAGTATTTGTTATTAGATTTTCTTCGATTTGTACAGAACAATTAAATGCTTTTACGATTTTATTTCCTTCGACAACTATTGCTTGATTTATACATGTTTGGTTTAAAATAGTTTTCGGTAAATTCCAAGTAATTATAGTATTTGGCTCTATATAATTTGTTTCATATTTTTTATATATTTTTATACCCTTGCAGAGGGTATTATAATTTTGGTCACAAGTGTGCAACGCAGTGAAGGAGACATCTCCGACCCTATAAAGTATATATATTCTTGATCGGGATCACCTCCTGAGTTGATATAAGCATGTTCGTCTGTCCGTCTGTCTGTTTCTACGCGAACTAGTCTCTCAGTTTTAAAGATATCGAATTGAAACTTTGCACACACCCTTCTTTCCTTTGCACGCAGTATATAAGTCGGAATGGTCGATATTGGCCGACTATAGGTGCCATATAACTGAACGATCGGAAATGCCATAACTTTGGTGTTTTTAAAATTAGGAAGATGGGATTTTCTATGGATTTTATTTTGGACAAATCAATCCGACCTACCAAATTTCATAAGGATCGGCCTACTAAATCCTATAGCTGCCATATAACTTAATGATTGAAAATGATATAACTTTGGTGTTTTTAAAGTTAGGAAGTTGGGATTTATTATGTGTCTTATGTATATTTGGCCAATCAATATAATTTACAGAATATTCTGCAAGGGTATATCAACATCGGCTCCGACCGAAATTAGCTTTCCTTTCTTGTTGTGTATTTACATTCGGCATTGGCTTGGTTTAATATTCCTATAATGCATTTATTTGTAACTCTTTCTTTTGTGTTAAATGAAAATATTTGATTATTTTGAAAATAATATTTGACTTCTAAAGGTTCTGTTAATATGTCATTAAATTAATTTGGGTAAGGCAAAATTTTGAATATCGAAGTTTTTATAATGTCTTTCGGGATATGAGAAATTATCAATATTTGATTAGTATTGGTTTGTAACCAAGTAGAGGTTTTTATTATTAATAGTTTTTCTGAATTAACATGTGTTAAAGTATCATGCTTAAGTAATTTAGGGTTAAAAATTCCGAGTCTAGTAAGTTGCATGCCTAGTTCTATGTCCTCCACATATTCAGTAAATTCTTGTAGATTAAAAATAAGTAATGCTTGCGTTTCGTCTACATCATTGACCAAGCATAAATGATTTATTATTTTAATACCTTTGTTTACCGCATCTATTACTTTATTAAGTTCGTTAACTTGAATTGAGTTTTGTTCTAAATTTTCAATTTTATTTATTAATTCTTCTTAATCTTGTTCATCTAATGTTCCAAATAGATATTTGTATTATGTGCCTATAAAATTTAAAAGACCTCTTTTGCTACGTTTTGCAATTCTAATTTCATTCATTTCTCTGTTTAATTTCTCTGTTAAGTATATAACTTGTTTTAAACCTGAAAATTCTTCTGATTGTTTAATTAAATTAGTATACGTTAGTTCAGTTTTGGTTAAGTTGACGGTTAAACAATGATATTCGTAATTAGATGGTAAGTCCAAGGTTCCTGTTTTAAATAATAAATAACACATGCAAACTGTCTGGCAAGACATTTGCAACACCACTGGGTCGACGGCGTCTCCGCAGAAGACACCCGGCAGACTTATGGATTCTCGGCCGTGACAGACACGGTCGTCTTCTGTAATTACACATCCTTATTAACTTTTGATTGGCTATGACCACACCTGATTTGCCCAAGAATGAAGCACCCGCTACCCGCTTTTTTTGGAATCTTTAGAAATAATTCATCAATACACGAAAACAAGGTCCATCCTTGTGTGGCGTGTTCAAAAATCTAATAAAAAAAAAGGTTTTCATTTGGCTGCATCTGGAATTATCGTATTTATTTTCGTTAATTTTCTTTGTTTTCTTCTATTTAGACTTATAATGTATTATTTTTCTTCCTCTGTAAACTTCTTCGTAATGATTATCATCTAATTTTGTGATTATTCCTGTCTTTTTAAACGGATTAGTGGTTTTTGATTTTACTAGTGGAGCTTGTCGATATCTAGTATTAAATACAAATTTATTTCGTGATTCATTTAGTTTCTCTATTTTATAAATTTTATTTGACTGTGTATTATATTTTGGTGTTCGAAAATAAAAATATCTGCGGAAGTTCTGCCTGTGGTATTATGTTTCGTTTTATGATTATAGACATAAAGAATAGTTTCAAATTTTGTTAGTTTATTTTCTATGTCTGTTTCACTGTTTATGATTCTTAATTTTTCATTTACTGTTTTATGAAATCTCTCAACATCAGAAATTCCATTTTTGCTTGTTGTTATATCAATAACAACGTCTTCCGATTTTAACCAAAGTTGCAATGCCGCACACATGAAAGCTGAATCTTTGTCTGCTTTAATTTGGCTTGGTTTACTCATTTCATTGAAAACTTTAGTTAATGCTCTTTTTGCTTCTAACCAATCTCGACTGTTGACTTCTATTAAAGTGGCGAATTTTGAATAAATGTCTATACAAGATAAAAATTGTTTATTATCTATCATATAAAAATCGATTACATATTTTTCTCTTGGATTAAAAATTTCTGGGATTATTTCGAATTCTAATTTAGTATTTCTGTGTTCTGTTTTTTGCGATGTTGCATACTTCGCATTCATTAATAAAATTTTGAATTAATTTTTGGTGATCGGGAAAATAATATTTTTCTTTAAAAAGTGCTGTTTGTTTTTCTATTCCTGGATGTAATAGTTCTCTGTGTGTTTTAATAATAATTTCTTTGAATTCTGCATTAGTGTTACTATCTATTAATTTACAATTAGTTTTCATTGTTTTAGTTAAGTTTTCTGGGGAAATAATTTCAACGTATGCCTTTTGAAAAATTAAAAAGTCTGTTTCAATTGGAAAATATATTACGCTTTTCTTATTAGAAAAGTATTCAATTATTAATTGTTTTGCGTATTCGATTGTCATTTCTTTATAAGTTATTATGATTTTTGTTTTATGAAAATAATTTATTACTTCGACTTCATTTGAGTCTCCTCTTATAAATTCCAGTTGTCTGTTATAATAATTCAGTTGTCTTTCTGTTATTGAAATGTGGTTTTGGTTATCTTCTAATGCACTATGCACAGTAGCTACTGTTGTTATTGTATTTGCATTACTAGAAGTCTCTCCTAAATAGGCTTCCTCTATTCTTATTCTAGATAAGGCGTCTGCCACATGGTTTTCTTTACCAGGCAAATATTTTATTTCATAATCAAACTCATTTAGTTTGTTTTTCCAGCGTTGTAATTTCATATTATGTTCTTTGATATTATTGAGCCATACTAGAGGCCTGTGATCACTTAGGATCAGAAATTTTCTGCCAAAAAGATAGGACCTGAAATATTTGGTCGCCCAGACAATAGCTAAAAGTTATTTTTCTATTGCCGAATAATTAATTTCGTGTTCATTAAGAGTTCGGCTGGCATAACAGATTGGTTTATGAATTTGCGAAAATACTGCTCCTACAGCAATATTACTTGCATCTGTTGTTAATGAAAATGGTTTTTCGAAATTTGGGTATATAAGTATTGGATCGGACATTACTAAAAGTTTAAGTTTTTCAAACGCTTGTACATAATCATTATCTTTTATATTTAAAGTTATGCCTTTTTTAAGTTTTGCTGTCATCGGCTTTGCTATTTTAGCAAAGTTTGGGATAAATTTTCTTTAAAATCCAAAAAGACCTCAACAGGATTTTATTTGTTTTGGGGATTTTGTTATAGGGACATTTTTTATTGCTTCTTTTTTGAGCGGATTTGGTTTTATACCGGTTGTTGTTATAATATGTCCAAGGAATTCTGTTTCCTTTTTCATAAACTCGCATTTGTCGAGTTGAAGCTTGAGATTAGCTTCTCGTAATTTTTCAAATACCTTTCGCAAAGATAATACATGTTCCTCCAATGAAGTGGAGTACACGATAATATCGTCCATGTAGACCAAACAATCCTTGTAGATCAAATCTTCTAGGAGATTGTTCATGCACCTTTGAAAGGTAGCAGGGGCATTTTTCAATCCAAAGGGCATTCGAGTATATTCGTAATGACCATTTTTGGTGGAAAAAGCTGTCTTTGGAATAGAATTTTCATCCATTTGTATTTGGTGAAAACCTTTTGCGAGGTCAATAGTGGTAAAATATTGGCATCTACCAAGTTTGTCCAATATTTCATCCATGACCGGGATAGGGTATTTGTTATCTACCGTAATTTCATTTAAATTACGATAGTAAATTACGATACGGAACTTTTTTGTTCCAGATGCATTACGTTTCTTAGGTACTATCCAAATAGGTGAGCAATAAGTCGAATTTGACTTTCAAATTATTCCCTGTTTTATCACATCTCTCATTTGCGAATCGACTTCTTGGTCGTAAGCTTGAGGATATTTGTATGGTTTTTTGTAAACCGGTTGCTCATTTTTTGTACGAATGACATGCTTGATAGTACTCGTGAAAGTCAAATTGTCACTTTCTGGTTAAATTCATATAAAATTTTCTTAAGATTATCATTTTTCTCGTCATTAAAGTGTTCTAATCTAAACTTATTGGTTTCTTGCAAGTCGTTATTTCTTGCAAAATTAAAAGGTGTATCGGTTGAAAATGGGGGATCGCAGCAATCAATTTCTGCTTCTCCTTGTTTATATTCGAAGTCATTATAATTAAATCTCATTCCGAATTGATAACCGTTTAAATTAACTGTTTTTGATTTATAATTAATAACTGCGTTACAAGCTTCAAGATATTCTCTTCCTATGAGCATATCTTATCTATCGGAAAAATTATGGACCAAAAATGTTTGTTTGGTCGGACAAAGCTTACTTGCATGGTAGGAAACGGATTTATTTAATTGAATATTACCATTTATGGTATGAACATTAAGAGGTGTATTTTTCGTTGGAAAATGAAAGTAATTTTCTTTTATTAAATTAATAGAAGAGCCTGTGTCTACAACGCATCGGAACTCTTGGTTATTCATGATGATTCGTATGTAAGGGTTTCTATTTCCTGTTCGGTGTCCGAGGCTTGTTGATGAAAATTTTCTGTATCCATTTTCATATGGCCACTCGTACTTTCGCGATTTCTTTTTATTGGTCGATTAGGAGCATTAGCTCCATTTTGTTGTGATTGATAATTTATAGGATTCCTAACCTGATTATAATTTAATTTTTGTTGGAATTCTTGTTTTGTTGCTTGATATAGTGGGTGGTTTTCATAAAAAGTTTCGCTGTTATTTTTATTATAGTTAGGCTTATGTTGGCCTTGAGATGTACTAGCCTGCTGCTTATATTGATTTGGAAAAATTATTTTTTTGTCTGTATTGGTTTTGGGAATTATAGTTTTGTTGTTTATTAGTATTTTGTTGGGGTTGATAATTTCTCGTATATTGGTTTTGACTTTGTGAATTCTTTGTTCGATCTGAATAAAATGTTTCATAACAACCTTCTTGTTGTGCTACACATTTTAGTTTACTTGCGTTAGTAATATCATACCTAGCCAATGTCATAAAAAGTCTATCTGGCATTTTTTTCATAATTACATCTTTAACAGTGTTATTAAGAGCATTTGCGTATAAAATTGTATTTGAAGCGTTATTTTCGAAAGCTAATTTATTTAATATTATAAAAGATTTGGACTCAATGTCCTCAACGAACTTACGTATACACCCGGGAAAGGGGGTGTTATACAGACGTCTTAGTAGTTCTTCGCAGGGCGTCTGGGTTTTATATTCGTTGATGAGGGCGTTCCTCCAGCATCTGGCTGTTGATAATTGAGATATCCTTTGGGCATCTCCGTGAAGCTGCATTTCAATCGCACTGAAGAATACGCTCGCCTGGCGTATACATGTTGTGGGGTACAACTCCAGGATAAATCTATCCTCCTAATGAACGGGCTGAGTTCGAGCGTGTTGCCTCCAAATTGCTGATTTGGTTCAGGGCTTGATTCAGATGGTTTTCTGACAATAATAGCACTGGTTCTGCCATTTTTGGGTTTTTTATTTAGGTTTGTAAATTTTTCACAATTTTAAAAGTTTTGTATTATGAATTTGATTTAAAATTGTTATACCTTGTCTCTTACCACTGGTGGGGGAGAACTAAGGTGTTTTATTTTTTAGTAACCCTTGTGTTACGAACAAAGTCACTAACTTTTATAATAAAACGGGTTTTTGCAAAAAATTGGTTTTTATTTCTTTTTTTTTTAGTTACCTGACAGTCACACCGGTCAAGATTTATTTAAAAAACCTCGCAACCTGAGCTTCGAAAGCGTGTTGCAAAAATTGAGGTTTCCGTTCGTATATTAGCGACACAAACCGACACTGCGATAGCTGGTTTAGAATTGCACTAGGACGAACGATGTTAGGGTTCTTTAAGGATGTAACCGTATGAAGAGTTATATCCTACCGGCTGCGCCAATAATTAATTCGGGATTTAACACTTCGAACAAAATATAATTTTTATTTATCAAAATAGTGTAAACGCGAACTGAGAGAGATAGGTCTGCTCCTTACAAGATTCAACTTAAAACTCAAACTTATAAACTACGGTGGCGCTAATCAAACCTTCGATTGGAAGAAAGAACTTTATTGATAAATTGAGAGTGTCCAAAATGAGAACACTGAGAGTGGGGGCGATCTAGGTTTGAGCTGCGTCTGCTTCTTGGAGTTTGGGGACATTTGTTTATAACGCAAGAGGATGTTTACATTAATTGGTCAGTCGTGGGAGCCGACAATTTGGGGTTCTTTCATTTGTTTATATTAATTTGCGACTCTTGGGAGCCGATCATTTTTGGGTGTGACAAATGCGTAATGTAAATATGTTTATGTGGCAGATATGTGGGTGTGGGTATGTTACTGTTTATGTGGTAGATATGTGGGTGTGGGTATGTTATTATATGTATATATATATATATATATAATATTGCTCTATATATAATATTAATATGATAGTTCTGTCTAGTGTGCAGGTTGATGTTATCAAGGCCAATATGTACAAATCATAGAGTAAGAATCTATGTAGAGGTAATGAAACCTCAGCCAATCCTCTGTTGAGAGTCATGTTCGATGCATGTTCTCGCACCAGCCCTTAGCAATAAGAGCGACCAGTGAAGCAATAAGAATTTATCACGGGTATAGAGTAAGAATATGTGTAGGCTAGGAATTATACGTCGATCATTTTAAATATTTGGAATCTTAGCATATTTCTTTTATGACAAAATTTTACAGTAAGACACACTCCTTAAGATACTAGTTTGTCTGGAAACCAATGCATTTAACCAAACATGGACCTCACCTGGACAATAACAATTCAGCGGGCAAGTTTTGCCTAAGCGATGATGTGACGCAGACCTTGAACTTTATCTATGGGGAAAAATCAGGCAGTGGTCTCCCCACTATTTGTGCGGTAGCTTCAAGCTCACCCTGTGGAAGTAACTGCCATTTTAAGTCTAGGAAGTTGCAAAAAAGCGTTGATCATATCTTTTCCGGTCGCTACGTAACCAGCATGTCTTTAGCCGCCCCCTTCAAGATCTGTAAGCGTTTTCTAAAGCCTAAAGTAGTAAGAACACTTAACTCCCGGTTCATCGCCGAACAGATTGTTCGAAAATTGAGTGGCAATCTAGTCCTGAGCAACATTGTTTTATTTATTACGCCCATGTCCACGCCTGACCATCCCAAACGCCATAAGCTGCACTGCTACTGCCGAGACAACCAACATCATCTTGGAACAACTACGCTAACCAACGAGGAGCTAGAGCTCATTAAACGCTATCACAGGAAGGACAACTACTCGATTGTCTATTGTACACAGCACATTGAACTAGAGAAGGCTGCTAGAAACATCTCCATTAAGGCTCACATTTTTGACACAGTTGAGAAACATTCTCAGGACGCAAGTCTTTCTAACCACTTCGGTAATTTAGTGCCCTTAGCCGTCACTCCGTCAAGAGACTTCCTTGGCTTTCAATCTCTGGAGCAGCCCCAGACTCCAGATCGCATGCAAAACCACTTAGGAAGCGAAGCAAAAAATCCCAAACGAATGACTAGCGATGTTGAAAACAAATCCAGCACTGGCCTAATTCAATTGGTTCAAAACACGTGTTTGCGAACTCGCCGAACCACGATTCAAGAGCGAGGTGACGCCCTCTGTAAGGATCATCGGAAGGGAAGTCGCCAAGGTAATAGGTCAGAAAGGACCATTAAACAGAGCTGTACGCACGAGGCTAAAGGAAGACTAAAGTCGAATGTCACTGGTATAAATAAATATTTTCCTGTTCCAATGCCGGCAATGCTCTCGAATTTGTTCTGTTACGACTACGTCACCTTTAAACAGTATAAAAAGTATGCAATAAATGACCACGCTAGGACAAAGGATTCATCCGATCAGACCCAACAGAAAATCATTCGGTCTAAAAAAAGAGGCGACCCTCATCAGATTAAAAAGCTGAGAAGTACTTCGAGTGGGTCTAGATCTTGCGCGGTGATAAGCGTTCTTAAAGCCAGAAGCCCCGCTGAAAGGAATATGAATAAAATGCCATCAGTTGTAAACGGTCACCTTTCTGCTCGAAAACTTTGTCTTGAAAACCCCTGTAGAACCAAAATCAATCCAGCCGCTTTGGACAGCAGCGAGGAGATGGCCCTACCAAGGACAGTTCAATTTGTCGATCTCATAAAACTAACGGTCAGGAAAGGCGTACGGAGGAGAGAACCCCAAATTAAGCACGCCTTGGGTGTCGGTGGGGTCTCTAGTCAGGACGACAATGGAGTACAAATGTTGAGAAAGCCGACAGAACTCCGGGACTCGGTGGGTCACGTACCACTGCTATCAATGATTCCGAGCATTGCATCTCTGGATTCGATAATCCATAAGTCGTCGACGTCCTTTGCTAGTTTGATGGGTCCTGCTTTGTTTCCGGCAAACTTCTCGCACGGTGCCTGCCTTCAGCTGGAGCGAAAGCTGCGCAGCCTCAGCGTGAAGCAGTCTTTCTGCAAATTCGGCCGTCTGGTGGAGCTTATTAATGAGCAAACCTGCCCTCGGCGAGAGCATTTGCTTGCTTTTTTTCAATTTGCAGAGATTCTAGACTTCAAAATATTTGTGAGGCGTGAGTACACCTTCATGGGCTGTCCTACGACAACGGAACCGCGCTATCGGATTGAATGCTACGTTTTCGATGATCGTCGCGACTACTTGGCATCGATTGCCCTACTTTGCCGTCAGCTTCATAAGTGGGCGGAACTTTGTCCCAAAGTAACTGGTAACTTTCGCTTTCTTGATAGCGCCTTTGAGCTGACTCACATACCCTCTGTGCTGACCGGATGGTTGAAATCGGCTCTTAATGCAATTCATGCTCGACCGCTCTACGACCTTCTGGGGGAACTAACCTATGAGTGGGTTCAACCGCCACTTACTCTGTTGGCTCTCACTAGTGATGACAAGTGGCACAACTATTAAAAACTTCACTCAAAAAATGTCAGACAAAATATTATATTAAGTTAAGTTTGCTTTACACCTGGGCTGTTATAGTAATAATTCGTTTAATAAAAAATAATATTTTAAACTTTTTATTATAACAATTTGATATACATAATTTCTTAAGTTACGTTTGCTCTACATTTGGGCTGCTATAATAATAATTCGTTTAATAAAAACTAATATTTTAAACTTTTTATTAAAACAATTTGGAGAAACTATTATCATTAGTTTTATATTCCTATTTCGGAAAAAAATCCTTAGATTTATATTTTTCACATTCACAGTTTTCGTTTCCATGATTAATTGTTTCGATTTGTCTACTTCAGTGTGTTGCAAACTTCTGACTAAAATTATAATAACCTCTGCGAGGGTATAAAAGGATTAACACAACAGTATACGTATTTTTGCTAACATTTTTAGACAAAGAATATTTTTATGTCTTTGTAGAGGGTTTTATAATTATATGTCTTTGTAGAGGGTTTTATAATTTCAGACAAAAGTTTGATACGCTGTGACGCAGACATTTCCGACCCTATAAAGTACATTCATATTATATATCCTTGACCCTAACTTTACAAACCCAAAATTATGTCATTTCCGATCGCGGCTGTTCCGACTTATGTATATACTGCGTGCAAACGAACGAAGGGTGTGTGTAAAGTTTCAATTCGATATCTTAAAAACTGAGGGACTAGTTTGCATAGAAACAGGCAGACGGACAGACAGACGGACAGACGGACAGACAGACGGACATGGTTTAATCAACTCAGGACGTGATCCTGATCAAGAATATTTATATTTTATAGGGTCGTATATGTCTCCTTCACTGCGTTGCACACTTTTGACCAACATTATAATGCCCTCTGCAAGGGTATAGCAAGAAAGGAAGCAAACTTCGCCAAGCCGAAGTATATATACCCTCGCAGTTGTTAATTTAATAAAAGCCGTAATTCCATTATATTTAAATATTACCAAATCCCAAAGAACAAAAAAATTAATTTAAAATAAGTAAGGAAAGCAAACTTCGGGTGGAGTCGAAGTTAAAACACCCTTGCAGAATATTCTGTAAATTATATTATCCAAAATTATTCATACGATGCATTCTTTACACTCATGAAAATCCCAACTTCCTAACATTAAAAACACCAAAGTTATGGCATTTTCGATCAATCAGTTATATGGCAGATATAAGATCCTTATGAAATTTGGTATGTCGGATTGATTGGCCAAAAATAAAACCGATAGAAAATCCAAACTTCATAAATTAACAAACACCAAAGTTATGGCATTTCCGATCAATCAGTTATATGGCGGCTATAGGATATAGTCGGCCGATCCCGGTCGTTCCGACTTATATACTGTAGTTTCAATTCGATATCTTTAAAACTGAGAGACTAGTTCGCGTAGAAACAGACAGACGGACAGACAGACGGACAGACAGACGTACAGACAGACGGACAGACAGACGGACAGACAGACGGACAGACAGACGGACAGACAGACGGACAGACAGACGGACAGACGGATATGCTTATATCAACTCAGGAGGTGATCCTGATCAAGAATATATATACTTTATAGGGTCGGAGATGTCTTCTTCACTGCGTTGCACACTTTTGACCAAAATTATAATACCCTCTGCAAGGGTATAACAAGAATGGAAAGCTAACTTCGGGCGGATCCGATCCTGATCAATCCGGAGTTTATTTACCCTTGGAGTTATAACAAATCGACTAAATTTCGATTTATATGCCTACATTACTAAAAACAATGAAGCAATGTCGATTTTGCGCTGCAGTTGGACATCGTTTTTATAGCAGCTATATGTTATTGTTGTCTGATTTTAATTTAATTAAAACCATAAATTCATAATAGTTAAATATTAAAAAATCCCAAAGAACAAAAAGAAATAATTAAAAACAACTAAGTTTTAATTTTTTGAATTCTTTTTTCCGATTGTTCCTATGGGAGCTATATGTTATAGTCGCCCGATCCGGCTTGTTCGGACTTATATACTACCTGCAATAGAAAGACAACTTTTTGGAAAGTTTCAAGCAGATAGCTTTAAAACAGAGGAACTAGTTAACGAACGGAAGGACGGTCGGACGGACGCGCATGGCTAGGCTCTCCTTGTGATGCTGATCAAAAATATATATACTTTATAGGGTCGGAAATGTCTCTTTAACTGTGTTGCAAAGTTTTGACTGAAATTATAATACCTTCGGCAAGGGATTAAAATTTGTGTATAACATATATATTATAAGGTCAAAAATGTCCCTTTAAAATTTCAGACCATTTTTATACTACGCTCTGCAAGATTTTAAAAATTATTATAACAAGATTCCAGGAGTGCACAGATGGGCATTTCTAGTTCTTATATTTACGCTCTTTGTATTTAAATGCAGAATTACCTAAAATAAAACTATAGAACAGTAAATCATTTTAAATGAATACATTCTTATGTCAACATTATCCTTTTTCCCCTTTTATTTTCAGATACCACTATTAGTGAACAAGAAAGTCAATCAGTTTTCCTACCGTGTCCCGTTAATGTGGACAAGTGCGGAAAACTGCACTCACTAAATTGGTTTAAGGGCGATGATCGCATTGCTGCAATGCTCTTGGGAGACAATAATGTGACGAGCGTTAATAAAGAATTTGAAGAAAGGTAAGAAGAGATCATATCAAGCTAATGGCAAGTTAAATGTTTTTTCGTTCATAGAGTAACTGTTGAGCAAAACCCATACAGGCTAGTTATTAAGGACTTGAAAATTGATGATGAAGATATTTATCTTTGTGATACGACATTTTTTATACCAGAAGAAACGTGTGATAACTTCAATGGATATCGAATCGAGTTGAGGGTCTTAGGTAAATTAACCAAATATTAATAACTATAATTTTTTGTATATTATTTATTACAACCATCAGCTTCTTACTTGTAAAGTAGTATATTCACATAGTTCATTCTCTAGAAAAAAATAGGCCACCTCAAAAAAATGTCTTAACATTTGTTTGTAATTGTATACATATACATAAGTAAATGCCTTAGCAATAGCTATTGCTATGCATAGCTGCCCGACCTATGACCAATTTTTATACCCGTTACTCGTAGAGTAAAAGGGTATATTGTATTCGTGCAAAAGTATGTAACAGGTAGAAGGAAGCGTTTCCGACCCTATAAAGTATATATATTCTTGTTCAGGATCACTAGCCGAGTCGATATAGCCATGTCCGTCTCTCCGTCTCTCCGTCTGTCCGTCTGTCCGTCTGTCTGTCTGTCCGTATGAACGCTGAGATCTCGGAAACTATAAAAGCTAGAAGATTGGCATTTTGCATGCAGATTCTAGGAGTTCCTACGCAGCGCAAGTTTGTTTCAAAAAGGTGCCACGCCCCCTTTAACGCCCACAATCGCTTATATACGATTTTAAAAATTTAAATATTTCGGAAAAGTAAAAATGCAGTTTTATTGTGTTTATCAATACCTATCGAAATGTAGAAGAAATTTTTCAAATCGGACCATTCGTTAAAAAGTTATGCGTGATCAAAGTTTCTATCTCCATCTCCCTCGCACTCCCTTTACCTGAGTAACGGGTATCTGATAGTCGGGGCACCCGACTATAGCGTTCTCTCTTGTTAATTCTACACTTTATTTATAAATTTAAGAGTGTTCCGAAAAACATTGTAATTATATATAAAAATCAAAACAAAAATAATACTAAGAACCAAGAAAATTTAACATCATTAAACAATATTGCACCAAATAAAATACCCTACAATTAAACGAAAATACTACTCAAACTAATAACAAGCTCTTTTCTAATGGATGGGGAAGTAACATACCCACACCCTCATATCTACCACATAAACATAATTACATTAAGCATTTGTCACACCCAAAAATCATCGGCTCCCAAGAGTCGCCAATCAAACATCCTATTGAGGTTAAAGCAATTGAAAGAACCCCAAATTGTCGGCTCCCACGACTGACCAATTAATGTAAGCATCCTCTTGCGTTATAAACAAATGTCCCCAAACTCCAAAAAGCTTTTATCCCCCAATACTGTAAACTGGCAGACGCAGCTCAAACCTATATCGCTCTCACGCTCAGTGCTCGCATTTTGGACACTCTCAATTTATCAATAAAGTTCTTTCTCCCAATCGAAGGTTATAGGATATAGTCGGCCGATCCCGTTCCGACTTATATACTGTGTGCAAAGGAAAGAAGGGTGTGTGCAAAGTTTCAATTCGATATCTTTAAAACTGAGGGACTAGTTTGCGTACAAACGGACAGACGGACGGACAGACGGAATCCTGATGATGCTGATCAAGAATATATGTATACTACTATATAGGGTCGGAAATGTTTTCTTCACTGCGTTGCAAACTTTTGACTGAAATTATAATACACTCTGCAAGGGTATAACAAACAAGAGGGGAAACAAACTTCGGCAAGCCAAAGTTTATACACCCTTGCAGTTATTTCAAAACGACTTCATTTCGATTTCTAAATCAATGAAGCTATGCCGACTTTGCGCTGCATTTTGCCATCGTTCCTATGGGAGCTGTATAATTTTAATTAAACTAAAAGCGTAATTTTGATAAAGTAAATAGTTCCTAAGTCTCAAGGGAAAATTTTGATAAATAGAAAAACACCAAAATATTTTTTTTTTCATATTTATTATACGCAGTGAAGGAAACATTTCCGACCCTATAAAGTATATATATTCTTGATCAGCATACTCAGGAGAGTCGAGTCTCTCTGAGCTATCTGCTTGCAACTTTCCAAAAAGCTGTCTTTCTATAGCAGGTAGTATATACATATGTCGAAACGAGTTGGATCGTTCGAATTTATCATATAGCTCCCATAGGAACAATAGGAAAAAATTTTTTTTTTTATTTTTATTTTAATTTTTGTTTTTTTTATTTTTATTTTTTTTTGTTCCTTCGGATTTGGTAATATTTAAATACTACGGAATTACGGTTTTAATTAAATTAAAATTGGACATCTATATCATATAGCTCCAATTGGAAAATCAAAAATATAAAAATTAAAAAAATGTATTTTCATGAGATATAGTAATTTTTTACCACATGAGAATTACGCTCGTAATTATATCAAAATCGGACAACAATATCGTATAGGTTGCATAGAAACGATGGCAAAATTTAGCCTTAAATCGACAAAGCTTCTTTGATCGTAACATTGAGGAGTTTCTGACGCTCTGCGTCCATCCCTGCAGATATTTGATGAGTCTGAGGCGACATGCAGGCGAAACTAGCTTGTCCTATCATAGTCGGATTCACTCCTCAGTGGAGCGCGCGGGCCTGCTTTTTAAGGCCCGGGCCCGCACGAAAACAAACCTTATTTTTGAAAGACCCGGCCCAACCGTACACGAAACTTATTTACACATATAAGGAAATTTAAAAGACATGCAATTTATATATAATAACAAATTCGGGATTTAGCACTTTGAAAAAAAATATAATTTTTATTTATCAAAATAGTGTAAACGCGAACTGGGAGAGATAGGTCTGCTCCTTACAAGATTCAACTTAAAACTCAATCTTAAAAACTACGGTGGCGCTTATCAAACCTTCGATTGGGAGAAAGAACTTTATTGATAAATTGAGAGTGTCCAAAATGCGAGCACTGAGCGTGAGAGCGATATAGGTTTGAGCTGCGTCTGCCAGTTTACAGTATTGGGGGATAAAAGCTTTTTGGAGTTTGGGGACATTTGTTTATAACGCAAGAGGATGCTTACATTAATTGGTCAGTCGTGGGAGCCGACAATTTGGGGTTCTTTCAATTGCTTTAACCTCAATAGGATGTTTGATTGGCGACTCTTGGGAGCCGATGATTTTTGGGTGTGACAAATGCTTAATGTAATTATGTTTATGTGGTAGATATGAGGGTGTGGGTATGTTACTTCCCCATCCATTAGAAAAGAGCTTGTTATTAGTTTGAGTAGTATTTTCGTTTAATTGTAGGGTATTTTATTTGGTGCAATATTGTTTAATGATGTTAAATTTTCTTGGTTCTTAGTATTATTTTTGTTTTGATTTTTATATATAATTACAATGTTTTTCGGAACACTCTTAAATTTATAAATAAAGTGTAGAATTAACAAGAGAGAACGCTATAGTCGGGTGCCCCGACTATCAGATACCCGTTACTCAGGTAAAGGGAGTGCGAGGGAGATGGAGATAGAAACTTTGATCACGCATAACTTTTTAACGAATGGTCCGATTTGAAAAATTTCTTCTACATTTCGATAGGTATTGATAAACACAATAAAACTGCATTTTTACTTTTCCGAAATATTTAAATTTTTAAAATCGTATATAAGCGATTGTGGGCGTTAAAGGGGGCGTGGCACCTTTTTGAAACAAACTTGCGCTGCGTAGGAACTCCTAGAATCTGCATGCAAAATGCCAATCTTCTAGCTTTTATAGTTTCTGAGATCTCAGCGTTCATACGGACAGACAGACGGACAGACAGACGGACAGACAGACGGACAGACGGACAGACGGACAGACGGACAGACGGACATGGCTATATCGACTCGGCTAGTGACCCTGATCAAGAATATATATACTTTATAGGGTCGGAAACGCTTCCTTCTACCTGTTACATACTTTTGCACGAATACAATATACCCTTTTACTCTACGAGTAACGGGTATAAAAATATAATTATTACAATTAAAATAGTAAGTATTATAAATTAATATGTGTTATTTTTTCTTGTATATTCTTATTATAGCTTTTGCTTCAATTTTTGACAGTGCACTATGGGGAATTTGCCCGATTTTTTGGAATAAATGTATTTTTTAAAAGTATGCCGATTTAAATATTTTTTTTTTATTTGTATTAAGAAACATCATGCTGTTCGGTAACATACCGCAAATGTTAACTTAAAAGTCTATATCTTAATACCAACTGTTAAAGTCAGCTGTTGCAACCGCACGTGGTTTGTTTACATTTTGCTTAATTTTGAAGCTCACTTTCAAATCATTATCTCTGCAACAAAAACAGTCAAATTTGAAATGATTTCTAATTCTCCAGATATTTACTTTGTGTAAATACTTATATCTGTCCTAATATGTGCGTCCAATTCTAACAATTTGTAAATCTAGCAGGTGATGTTTTCGTTTGTGTTTTGGAAAGAAAGTAGAGTTTTCAAAAAATGTTTAACTTTGTTCAGTGAGTGTCTATATAAATTTTGTAGAGTCATTAATTGCCAATTCAGAACATATTGTCTCATCGTGCGCTTCGTGCGACTTTTCGAGTAATTTAATTTCATAGGAACCAATCTCTTGATCAAAAACGCAGCCTTGCTGGAAGTGTGGCATAAGCAAAAGGGTCTTTCAGAAAAAAAAGATGACGTGTTCACTTTTGTTAGCAGGCTAGTTGATCCCACAGTTGAATCTCCAACTTTACAGATGTTTTCCGAAGAGCCTTGAATACTTTGGACCCCATCATTTCATCAATGAATTTTAAGAAGCGCGTTCGAAAACATAAGCGCCTTTCTCTTCCATTATGCGAAAATGAGCCCATATGAGACGAGTCTTTAGATGTTGATGATTATGTGAAGAAAACGACTATAGTTTTTTGTAAAATATTGAAATTAAAAATAAAGTGCATATAGAGCAAAATTTGTAAAAAAAAAAAAATTGGGTGGGGGGTGGTTTGGGGTATACTTTCACTTTTCCTACAGGTGTGTATGGGTATGAAGAACCCTATAAGAAAAACCTCACTGAAATATGTTACATGGTTCGCGAGTTATTAATTTATTCCAAAAAATCGTCCAAATTCCCCATAGTGTAGTTGTTCTATCATTGTTACATTATTGTTTACATAAATAGTTTGTGTGTAATCCATTATAGTATTTGTTATTAAAATTTCTTCGATTAGTACAGAACAATTAAATGCTTTTACGATTTTATTTCCTTCGACAACTATTGCTTGATTTATAAATGTTTGGTTTAAAATAGTTTTCGGTAAATTCCAAGTAATTATAATATTTGGCTCTATATAATTTGTTTCATATTTCTTATACATTTTTATACCCTTGCAGAGGGTATTATAATTTTGGTCACAAGTGTGCAACGCAGTGAAGGAGACATCTCCGACCCTATAAAGTATATATATTCTTGATCGGGATCACCTCCTGAGTTGATATAAGCATGTTCGTCTGTCCGTCTGTCTGTTTCTACGCGAACTAGTCTCTCAGTTTTAAAGATATCGAATTGAAACTTTGCACACACCCTTCTTTCCTTTGCACGCAGTATATAAGTCGGAATGGTCGATATTGGCCGACTATAGGTGCCATATAACTGAACGATCGGAAATGCCATAACTTTGGTGTTTTTAAAATTAGGAAGATGGGATTTTCTATGGATTTTATTTTGGACAAATCAATCCGACCTACCAAATTTCATAAGGATCGGCCTACTAAATCCTATAGCTGCCATATAACTTAATGATTGAAAATGATATAACTTTGGTGTTTTTAAAGTTAGGAAGTTGGGATTTATTATGTGTCTTATGTATATTTGGCCAATCAATATAATTTACAGAATATTCTGCAAGGGTATATCAACATCGGCTCCGACCGAAATTAGCTTTCCTTTCTTGTTGTGTATTTACATTCGGCATTGGCTTGGTTTAATATTCCTATAATGCATTTATTTGTAACTCTTTCTTTTGTGTTAAATGAAAATATTTGATTATTTTGAAAATAATATTTGACTTCTAAAGGTTCTGTTAATATGTCATTAAATTAATTTGGGTAAGGCAAAATTTTGAATATCGAAGTTTTTATAATGTCTTTCGGGATATGAGAAATTATCAATATTTGATTAGTATTGGTTTGTAACCAAGTAGAGGTTTTTATTATTAATAGTTTTTCTGAATTAACATGTGTTAAAGTATCATGCTTAAGTAATTTAGGGTTAAAAATTCCGAGTCTAGTAAGTTGCATTACTAATTCTATGTCCTCTATATATTCAGTAAATTCTTGTAGATTAAAAATAAGTAATGCTAGCCTTTCATCTATATCATTGACCAAGCTTAAATGATTTATTGTTTCAATACCTTTGTTTACCGCATCTATTACTTTATTAAGTTCATTAACTTGAATTGTGTTTTGTTCTAAATTTTCAATTTTATTTATTAATTCTTCTTAATCTTGTTCATCTAATGTTCCAAATAGATATTTGTATTATGTGCCTATAAAATTTAAAAGACCTCTTTTGCTACGTTTTGCAATTCTAATTTCATTCATTTCTCTGTTTAATTTCTCTGTTAAGTATATAACTTGTTTTAAACCTGAAAATTCTTCTGATTGTTTAATTAAATTAGTATACGTTAGTTCAGTTTTGGTTAAGTTGACGGTTAAACAATGATATTCGTAATTAGATGGTAAGTCCAAGGTTCCTGTTTTAAATAATAAATAACACATGCAAACTGTCTGGCAAGACATTTGCAACACCACTGGGTCGACGGCGTCTCCGCAGAAGACACCCGGCAGACTTATGGATTCTCGGCCGTGACAGACACGGTCGTCTTCTGTAATTACACATCCTTATTAACTTTTGATTGGCTATGACCACACCTGATTTGCCCAAGAATGAAGCACCCGCTACCCGCTTTTTTTGGAATCTTTAGAAATAATTCATCAATACACGAAAACAAGGTCCATCCTTGTGTGGCGTGTTCAAAAATCTAATAAAAAAAAAGGTTTTCATTTGGCGTGCATCTGGAATTATCGTATTTATTTTCGTTAATTTTCTTTGTTTTCTTATATTTAGAGTTATAATGTATTATTTTTCTTCCTCTGTTAACTTCTTCGTAATGATTATCATCTAATTTTGTGATTATTCCTTTCTTTTTAAACGGATTAGTGGTTTTTGATTTTACTAGTGGAGCTTGTCGATATCTAGTATTAAATACAAATTTATTTCGTGATTCATTTAGTTTCTCTATTTTATTAATTTTATTTGACTGTGTATTATATTTTGGTGTTCGAAAATAAAAATATCTGCAGGAGTTCTGCCTGTGGTATTATGTTTCGTTTTATGATTATAGACATAAAGAATAGTTTCAATTTTTGTTAGTTTATTTTCTATGTATGTTTCACTGTTTATGATTCTTAATTTTTCATTTACTGTTTTATGAAATCTCTCAACGTCAGAAATTCCATTTTTGCTTGTTGTTATATCAATACCAACGTCTTCAGATTTTAACCAAAGTTGCAATGCTGCACACATGAAAGCTGAATCTTTGTCTGCTTTAATTTGGCTTCTAACAAATCTCGACTGTTGACTTCTATTAAAGTGACGAATTTTGAATAAATGTCTATACAAGATAAAAATTGTTTATTATCTATCATATAAAAATCGATTACATATTTTTCTCTTGGATTAAAAATTTCTGGGATTATTTCGAATTCTAATTTAGTATTTCTGTGTTCTGTTTTTGCGATGTTGCATACTTCGCATTCATTAATAAAATTTTGAATTAATTTTTGGTGATCGGGAAAATAATATTTTTCTTTAAAAAGTGCTGTTTGTTTTTCTATTCGTGGATGTAATAGTTCTCTGTGTGTTTTAATAATAATTTCTTTGAATTCTGCATTAGTGTTACTATCTATTAATTTACAATTAGTTTTCATTGTTTTAGTTAAGTTTTCTGGGGAAATAATTTCAACGTATGCCTTTTGAAAAATTAAAAAGTCTGTTTCAATTGGAAAATATATTACGCTTTTCTTATTAGAAAAGTATTCAATTATTAATTGTTTTGCGTATTCGATTGTCATTTCTTTATAAGTTATTATGATTTTTGTTTTATGAAAATAATTTATTACTTCGACTTCATTTGAGTCTCCTCTTATAAATTCCAGTTGTCTGTTATAATAATTCAGTGGTCTTTCTGTTATTGAAATGTGGTTTTGGTTATCTTCTGGTGCACTATGCACAGTAGCTACTGTTGTTATTGTATTTGCATTACTAGAAGTCTCTCCTAAATAGGCTTCCTCTATTCTTATTCTAGATAAGGCGTCTGCCACATGGTTTTCTTTACCAGGCAAATATTTTATTTCATAATCAAACTCATTTGGGTATAGCGAAATTTTGTATTGCCTCTATTTTGAGAAGATTTGGTTTTATACCAGTTGTTGTTATAATATGGTCCAAGGAATTCTGTTTCCTTTTTCATAAACTCGCATTTGTCGAGTTGAAGCTTGAAATTAGCAGGGGCATTTTTCAATCCAAAGGGCGTTTTAGTATATTCATAATGACCATTTTTGGTGGAAAAAGCTGTCTTTGGAATAGAGTTTTCATCCATTTGTATTTGGTGAAAACCTTTTGCGAGGTCAATAGTCGTAAAATATTGGCATCTACCAAGTTTGTCCAATATTTCATCCATGACCGGGATAGGGTATTTGTCATCAACCGTAATTTCATTTAAATTACGATACGGAACTTTTTTGTTCCTTTCTTAGGTACTATCACTAACCATACAACATGTTGTATGTCCGATTTCCCGAACACAGGCGACGGTTTGGTTAGGGATCCGACCTGAGTTGGAGCAAAGACCAATATAATGTTTATATTGGTCTTTGGTTGGAGCGTATGTTCGCTGCCGGAAACGGAAGTATACATATAAGTCAACCTAGATTTGGTTTAGTAGCAGCTCTGCTGATACCACGGACAAATGGCCTTTCAGTCAGGAACTTGGCGAAAGCCGGGGTTAAAGTGCTTTAAGGACTGCATTATTTAAATTTGTAGCAAAGTGGTTGGTTAAGAATAAAGGTTGCTACCTTCAGTATAAAGTGAAGAGATTCGGTTGGAGAAACACAATCATGAATCTAAATGATATTTTAACTACAAATAGGCACTTTATAAATAATATTTGTTATGACCAAACCCGTTTTTTTTTAGAAGTTAATAATTATTTCGTGTCAGTGTAAATGACGACTGCTTGAAAAATACTATTCTAGCCTTTTATCACAAATGTAGTGAGCTCTAGAAGGTTTGTGATTGTCGATCTACGTTTAATAAATCCGTGTTGACACGGAGAAATGATTGATCTACAAAGGTGCTGCAAATGAGGAGTAATGATTTTTTCAAAAAGCTTAGGAATAGCTGACAACTTAGAAATACCTCTGTAAATATATATTATATATATCTTAATTACAGAATTTTTATAATACTATCCAGAGAGTCAGCTTCACTTAAATCCGAATACTTACCTTAAACTTGTCGTCGCCCAGCCAGACATCCCGAAAATGTTGTTTATAAATAACATAAAATAAAGGCTTCTTAACCGATATAAAACAGAACAAGAGTGATCAAACGTGTTCATATGATTGAACCACTGAATTAAAAACTAGTTTGCAACACACTTAAATCTTATAGAGCACCTTTGGGGGTAATAAAGAAAAGGATTGGTGGGTTTAAGTCCAAAACTAGGGAAGATTTGTGGAAGAAAGTGAATTCCGAGTGGTACTCCATTGAACCATCAATTTGTGCCAATTTGGTGGATTCAATGGGACACCACTGAACCAAAGTCATTAAAAATTGCGGTGGCACAACTATATAACTAATAGGCTTTGGAGCTACAAAACTGTTTTTCATAGAATTAACTCAGTCGTTTCTATTATTTTTTCCAGGCCTAAAAATTTAAAAAATTATTTTTTAGTTCATAACGTTTTTGAAAATTATTGTTTTGGTATATTTTGACACATAATTGTATCGACTATCAATCAAAATTATTAAACTTAAAAAAAAACAAGAAAGGAAAGCTAACTGCGGGCGGAGCCGAAGTTGATATACCCTTGCAGAATATTCTGTAAATAATATTCTCCAAAATTATTCATATGATGCATTCTTAATACTAATAAAAATCCCAACTTCCTAACTTTAAAAACACCAAGGTTATGGCAATTTCAATCGTTCAGTAATATGGCAGCTATAGGATATAGTCGGCCGATCCCTATAAAATTTGGTAGGTCGGATTGATTGGCCAAATATAAAACCCATAGAAAATCCCAACTTCCTAACTCTAAAAACACCAAAGTTATGCTATTTCCTATCGTTATATGGGAGCTATAGGATATAGTCGGCCGATCCTTATGAAATTTGGTAGGTTGAATTGATTATCCCAACTTCCTAACTTTACAAACAGCAGAGTTATGGCATTTCCTATCGTTCAGTTATATGGCAGCTATAGGATATAGTCGGCCGATCCCGGCCGTTCCGACTTATATACTGCGTGCAAATGAAAGAAGGGTGTGTGCAAAGTTTCAATTCGATAGCTTTAAAACTGAGAGACTAGTTTGCGTAGAAACAGACAGACGGACAGACGGACATGGCTATATCAACTCAGGAGGTGATCCTGATCAAGAATATATATACTTTATAGGGTCGGAGATGTCTCCTTCACTGCGTTGCACACTTTTGACCAAAATTATAATACCCTCTGCAAAAATAATAATATAATATAATAATAATAATATAATATAATACCCTCTGCAAAAATTAACTGAACAAAAGTTTGAAAAATACGAAAAAAAATTGTCGTTTCTATTATTTTTTCCATGACTATATGTACGTTCAACTGCCCATAACTTCGGAATATATAAATATTTAAAGTAATATATATATATTATTTTTTTTCATTCAAAACTTCAAGCGTTTCACCAAAGACCAATATAAATTTATAGTTGACCAATATAAATTATATATTTATATTGGTCTTTGGTTTCACACATTTGAAGCCAATATAGTTAAAATTTGTATAGATTTTCAACCCTTCATAAAGCAGCTCTGAAATCTTACTTTCTACCGCATAGGCATGAAAAAATGTTCAAAAATATGTAATAAATGTTTGTTGAGGTGGTCTTAGTTCTGTTCTTGAGAATGAATTTTATTTAATTGTTTTTATGCTTTAGTTTTATTGTCAGCTTATTTTTAATTTTTGCAAAAGGAAAATTTATAAATACATATTCTTTCAATAAAAGAATGCATGCTCCATTTTAAGCTGTAATTTAAATATGTACTGTACATGTGTACTGAATAACCAAGTAATACTTATAAAGCTAACTATTATATTTACCAGTCTGCCTATTTTATTTAGGTCGGGCGTTAACACCGAAACCGTTCGGTTTTGCCCAACTATTTTTTCCAAACTCCAATTTTATACCCTTCCAGAGGATATTTTAATTTTGTTCAAAAGTTTGCAACGCAGAGAAGAAGAAATTTCAGACCCTATAAAGTGTATACATTTTTGATCAGCATCACCAGGAGTGTCGATCTAGCCATGTCCGTCCGTCTGTTCATCCGCCCGTCTGTTCGTCCGTTTCTACATAAGCTAGTCTCTCATTTTTAAAGCTATTTGCTTGAAACTTTCCCATTTCTTTCTATTGAAGGTATTTTATCTGTCATAACGAACAGGATGTTTTTTTGCTGTTTTTAATTTTGTTTTTCTTCATTCGGATTTGGTAATATATAAATTTAATACGGAATTACAGTCTTAAATAAATTAAATTCACATAGGAAAATCAAACAACTAAATAAAAATTATTTTGCTGTATTTCTAGCTATCGAAATATTTTTTTGAGATTTTATTTCCTTAGTTTTATCAAAATCTGACAACAATATCAAACGATTGCAAAATGCATCGCAAAATCGAAATAGCTTCATTGTTTTAAGTAACATATGCATAACTAGAAAGGAAAGCTAACTTCTGGCGGTGCCGAAGTTGATATACCATTGCAGAATACTCTGTAAATTATATTTTCCATAAAAAATCCAATCTCATAAAAAATCCAAACTTGATAACTTTAAAAACACCAAAGTTATGGCATTTTCAATCGTTAAGTTATATGGTAGCTATAGGATATAGTCGGCCGATGAAATTTGGTAGGTCGGACTGATTGGCCAAAAATAAAACCCATAGAAAATCCCAACTTCCTAACTTTACAAACACCAAAGTTATGGCATTTCCGATCAATTATTTATATGGCAGCTATAGGATATAGTCGGCCGATCTCGGCCGTTCGGACTTATATAGTGCGTGCAAAGGAAAGAAGGGTGTGTGCTAAGTTTCAATTTGATTTCTTTAAAACTGAGAGACTAGTTTGCGTACACTCATAGCAAAATTAACCCTAAAACTTAAAACTTTTTTTTCTAAATCCAAGAAAAGATTTATATTTTCAAGGAATTTTTTTCTCAAAACAAGAAAACTTTTCTTAAATCAAGAAAGAGTTTCTCAAATGTAGAAATTTTCGCCATAAATTTAACTCGCCTTAAATCCAAGAAAGAATTTCTATATTTTAATAAAAATGGCACTTGTTTTTGACTTAAAACTTTTTTTTTCTAAATCCAAGAAAAGATTTCTATTTTCAAGAAATTTTTTTTCTGAAAACAAGAAAACTTTTCTTAAATCAAGAAAGACTTTGTCAAATGTAGAAATTGTCGCCATAAATTTAACTCGCCTTAAATCCAAGAAAAAATTTCTATATTTTAGTAAAAATGGTACTTGTTTTTCGAAATTTTTTTCTTAAAATTAGGAATTCTGCCCTAAAAAATTATTTACCGTAAAAAATAAAAAAATTTTCTCAAATTAACCTTAAAAATTCGATAACCCTAAAAAATAGAAACGCTTTCTTAAATATAAAAATATTTTCTTAATTATAGGAATATTTTCTAAAATATAAAAATTAATTCCAAAATATAGAAATATTTTCTATAACATAGAAAATATTTTCTAAAATATCACACTGTGACCATAAAATTGATCTAACCCTGTCCGCGTAGCCCAGGGGTTAGGGCGAGTTTAGTTTATGGCGACAATTTCTACTTTTGAGAAACACTTTCTTGATTCAAGAAAAGTTTTCTTGTTTTGAGAAAAAAATTCCTTGAAAATAGAAATCTTTTCTTCGATTTAGAAAAAATAAAGTTTTAAGGCGAATTTCTAATTTTGCTAAATAGTTAAATGGTTCTAGCCTTTGTAAAAAATAGCAGGGCAAAATATCCAAGAAAACTAATTTATCAGGCAGTCTAGGTCACCACATAATCCATCCCTTTGATGGACATTTGGTCCATTAATTTGTAGCTAAGGGCTATATTTTTGGGAAGAAAATTCCGTGTGACGCGCTTTTAAGCCGTTGATGCTGATGCGCCCCTGTCTGAAAAGCCCGTTTAAGTGTGCGCACGAGAAAATAGAAAATGGATTTATCGGTTCATTTTCACTTTGCAGTAAGGATGAAAAAATTGTCCATATTCCCGTTTTCAAAAATAGGTTTTATACTTAAAGTGTTAAATGGTTTATCACAATAAAGCTACCTTTAGCTAACTATAGGATACTGTTACACCACTTACTTTTCTATAGAAGTGGCTTAGTATTTATTAAAGAATTTGCCGCTTACGAGGCTTATGTGTACTAGACTGATAATTTGTTTTGTAATTTGCATTCATCCCAGGTTGTAATTTCCAACTTGGTTAGAGCAATTTCTTTTAAAACCAAATTATTATACTATCATTCAATGTACCTTTGACTCCCAACCTCCTTACCGTTAACCATTCTCTTTCTCTTTCTTTCATATTTACACGCGTCAAAACTCATACAAATATTTATCCAAACTAATGTACTTCTTAAACATCGACATGTACATCAAAATCGACATGGAAACTCCTTGTAATTTGTATAACCCATAACTCCACATTATTAACTGAAATTTAAACGAATTGCTCGAAATAAAATCACCAAAATAACGAATATCTCATTACTGAACACCAATTAATTTTCTTATTTTATATGCAATTGCGAATTTCTAAAACCAAAAATTCATATGGACTCGAATTGCACCCTATTTAAATTGTTTTAATTTATTTTTCTTTCTGGTATAAATAAAATATCTACGTGATAAAAACGTAGAAAATATTGGTAAATACATTTCAAAACTAACATAAATACATATATACTTTAGGTATGTTTAGTTTTAAGCTTTCATAAAGCAAATAATCTTAGTGAACAAATTGAGACAAAATAAATAGTTCAATTAAATTATTAATATCTCTTACAACATTTTTATTTAAGTCTTGAATTTTTTGTTTCTAATTTATTTTACTTTAAACAGCAAATAAATCGTTGGAATTAATAGTTATACCCGTTACTCGTAGAGTAAAAGGGTATATTGTATTCGTGCAAAAGTATGTAACAGGTAGAAGGAAGCGTTTCCGACCCTATAAAGTATATATATTCTTGATCAGGGTCACTAGCCGAGTCGATATAGCCATGTCCGTCTGTCCGTCTGTCCGTCTGTCCGTCTGTCTGTCCGTATGAACGCTGAGATCTCGGAAACTATAAAAGCTAGAAGATTGACATTTTGCATGCAGATTCTAGGAGTTCCTACGCAGCGCAAGTTTGTTTCAAAAAGGTGCCACGCCCCCTTTAACGCCCACAATCGCTTATATAAGATTTTAAAAATTTAAATATTTCGGAAAAGTAAAAATGCAGTTTTATTGTGTTTATCAATACCTATCGAAATGTAGAAGAAATTTTTTAAATCGGACCATTCGTTAAAAAGTTATGCGTGATCAAAGTTTCTATCTCCATCTCCCTCGCACTCCCTTTACCTGAGTAACGGGTATCTGATAGTCGGGGCACCCGACTATAGCGTTCTCTCTTGTTTTAGTTTATTTTTTATACATTTTAGTTATTTGTATTCAAAACACTTTTTATTAAACATTTCTACCCTCTAAAAATTAAACGGCACTTACATACAAACAACACAAACCGACCAACTTTCGTATATATGCCGGATTTTAAACATACACGTATTTAGTGCCACCCACTGAGGTTGTTATTTTGGATGCCAAGGGCGATCGAATCGAGAACGGTAGCATCGTGGGACCCATGCAGGAACGCCAGTCACTCAAAGCAACATGTACTGTGAAGAACACCCGCCCACAACCAGAAGTGGGATGGTTCCGCGGAACCAAGCGACTGACAACTTGTGAGTATTAAAAATATTTGTTAATTTTGTTATTAAAGATCGAAATCGATTATTAATATCATTGTTATGACAGTTATTAAATCACTCCTCCAATCCGCCAGATTTACGGTTAGGATTGTACCAAACGTTCTGTATGCATAAAAACAACAATTTGACAGAAAACATAAATTATTTAAAGTGGTTAAAAAAAGAAACGAAATTGATATAGTTTGGCCCTATCGTTTTTATTTCTTATTATTATTATTTATTTTTTTATGGGAGTAACATATATACATTTAAATATATAAAATGATCCAACTTCTAACAACAAATCGTCGTCTTGAAACACAAGGATACAAATAAAAAAGCAATTATATTGAAAGATAATGGTCACATTCAGGGATATACTAAAAAATAATACATAAATATTTTTTTTGTTGTTATCAAATAAAATATAAAAATTGGAGTCTTAGTTTATTTGTTAGCGAGAAGTTTTAAAAAATCTTTTTTATGTTTACAGATACAAGTTACCTTAAGATTGATCACAATACTAATAGTCTCTGCCTTAATATTTGATGTTTATTTTAAAAGTATTCGATAACATTTAAATAAATATTGAAAGTTTTTTTGACCAATAAAAATAAAGTTTAATTCTTTATTATAAAATGATAACTGTAACTATACACTCATAGCAAAATTAACCCTAAAAACAAGAAATTCGCCTTATTTTTGTCTTCAAAGGCATCGCACCTTAAATTTTAGGGTAAAAGTTTCTAAAATTAAGGGCGTTCCTTTCTAAAATCTAAGGCAAAGGGCACTAAAAACAAGAAAAAGTTTTCTAAAAAATAGAAAAATATTTCTTAAAATTAGGGCATCTAACCATAAATTTTAGGGTATTTTTTCTAAAAATTAGAAAAAATGAGCCTACATTCATCATGATGTAATTTTTCATTCAGGATTTATGTATGTATGTGTATACATATGTACGTATATGATTTAAGCACTTCGCTTTTCATTTAGAAAAGTCACAAAGTTTGTATTAGTAATGCACACTAATGAATTGCCAATATCGATTTTCAACTATAATTCTGTGGGGAAAGAGAGAGGAATTAGTACAATAATGATTTATTTCAGTTTTTACAAGTAAAATCCGAAAAAACTTATAATTTTATTCGTCCGTCGGGTGAGATTCGAACCCAGGTCTCCCGCGCGTGAGTCCAAAGACATTAAATGGAGCCACGATAGCGCACGAAGAATGCACGGCAAACCAAAGTCTATATGATGGGGCGTTTGCGAAGAATATTAGTTTTAAAAAGTTTTTAGAACTCGTTAAGTCGCAACTGTGAAAGTCGAAATATTTAAAATACATTTTCTAAGATGAATATCATCATATTTCAAAAAATATTTAAATTACTTTTCAATAAAGGGTAAAACCTTTAGTCGTTCTAAGCATTACTTCTCATCTGTGTTTACACACAAGTAAAAAAAAAGAAAAAAAGAAAGATGTCGGCAGCTGAGATTGAACTTGCGGTGCTTAGATTTCTGGTCAGACATTCTAACCCCTAGGCTACTCGGACAGGGTTAGAACAATTTTATGGTCATTTTAGAAAATAATTCCTATGTTATAGAAAATATTTCTATATTTTGGCATTAATTTTTATTTTTTAGAAAATATTATATTATATTATATTATATTATATTACATTTTTTCATTTTACCAGCCGTTCATTCTTCCACATTAATGGATATGCTGTTCACTCTGCCAACCACCCTGATGATCGACATCGTGGTGGTGCTGCTGTCATCATCAAATCCTGTTTAGATTATCACCTAAGTGCCACAATATCGGAGCCTCACCTGCAAGCAGTTGCCATAAGTTTGGTCACTGGGTTTGGCAGAATTTCATTTGGTGCTGTCTACTGTCCACCTGGTCACCGCCTTTCTTGGACGACTGAGGAATATATGCGTCTGTTTGGCTCTGTAGGTAGCCGCTTTCTCATTGGAGGTGATTGGAATGCGCACCACAGTTTCTGGGGGTGCAGGCGATCATGCCCTCGGGGAAACACCCTGATGTCAGTTATTGCTGACTCAAATATGAAGATTTTGGCTACTGGCGGACCCACTCATTTTCCTTGGATCAATGACCACCTCCCGACGGCCATTGATTTTGCTGTGTACAAAGCCATTCCGTGCAACCACCTTACAATCTCAGAGTGTCCGGGACTTTCCTCTGATCATATTCCGCTCCTGATATATTTTTGCGTGGCTGCCTATACGATCGTCACCAAATCCAGGCTTCTTCCCCGGGGCTCGGATCTTAAAAGATTCAGTGCGCAACTTACTGCTCTGACTCAGGAGCAACCTTCTCTTCTTTCTGTGGACGACGTAGATTCCTTTGCTGAGGTCTTAGTTGAACAGATCCATCAAGCTGCCCCTCCTCCTAGAAGCATACCTATTCCTCCTCCATTTTGGGCTTATTCCAAGCCAGAAATTGCTGCCTTGGCCAGAAAAGGTCATGCACTTCGCCGTGTCTGGATGAGGACGAGGCATACCATCGATATGGCAAGGTGGAAGGCTACTGTATCAGAGCTAAGGAAAGTCCTCCGTACGGCCAAGTCAGAATTTTTTATAGACAAGCTCAGTGCAATTGATCCTAACCAGAATCACGGATTTGCGCTTGGAAATGCACCCGCAACCTTAAAAGACAGCCGCTTCAGAGGTTTTCCCTTAAACGTGGTGATGGGACTTGGGCCCACAGTGATTCCGAGATTGCTGAAGTATTTGCTGATGATCTTGAAAATCGCTTTACTCCATTTGAATTTGCAACAAGCGATGAAGTCCAGACAACAATCTCTAGGCTAGGACTTTCATTTGGTCCTCCTGTTACTGTCCGTCCAGTAGACGAAGATGAAGTACGTGGTCATATAAAGCGACTGGTTACTACTAAAGCTCCTGGCATGGACGCGATTGATGGAAAAGTAGCAAAGGCTCTGCCTAGCTCTGTCATTGCACAGCTCTGTCTCCTCTTTAATGCTTGCCTGGACCTTGGTTATTTTCCATCACCTTGGAAACGAGCATTAGTTACAATGGTGGCAAAAAAAGGAAAATACCCATTTTGCCCGGAATCTTATAGCCCGATTAGTTTGCTGTCCACTTTCTCCAAGATTTTTGAGCGGATCATGCTTGGTAGACTTCTAGCTATTAACGCCTTTGAAGACGCACGGCCTGTGATTCGTCACTAAAAAGGTTGGAAACATGCATTACAAAGGCTCTTAGGAGGATGCTAGGGGTGAAGTGGCACCATTATGTAGAAAACCGAGTTATGTTTCAGGACACGGGAGTGCCGACGGTAACAGAGACGATTTGCAAATCCTCAAGTCGATACCGGGAACGTTTGCTCACACATGCAAACTGTCTGGCAAGACATCTTGCAACACCACTGGGTCGACGGCGTGTCCGCATACGACACCCGGCAGACTTATGGATTCTCGGCCGTGACAGACACGGTCGCCTTCTGTAATAACACATCTTGATCAACTTTTGACCACACCTGATTTGCTCAAGAATGAAGCACCCGTTACGCGCTTTTTTTGGGATCTTTAGAAATAATTGTCAATACACGAAAACAAGGTCCATCCTTGTGTGGCGTGTTCAATAAAACTATAAAAAAAAAAAAAAAAAATGCGGTGCTTAGATTTCTGGTCAGACATTCTAACCCCTAGGCTACTCGGACAGGGTTAGAACAATTTTATGGTCATTTTAGAAAATAATTCCTATGTTATAGAAAATATTTCTATATTTTGGGATTCATTTTTATTTTTTAGAAAATATTCCTATATTTAAGAAAATATTTCTATATTTAAGAAAGCGTTTCTATTTTTTAGGGTTATCGAATTTTTAGGGTTAATTTGAGAAAATTTTTCTATTTTTTAAGGTAAATAATTTTTTAGGGCAGAATTCCTAATTTTCAGTAAAAAAATTTCTAAAAGCAAGTACCATTTTTACTAAGATATAGAAATTCTTTCTTGCTTAAATCCAAGTTTAGTTTATGGCGACAATTTTTACATTTGGGAAACACTTTCTTGATTCAAGAAAAATTTTCTTGTTTTGAGAAAAAAATTCCTTGAAAATAGAAATTTTTTCTTGGATTTAGAAAAAATAAAGTTTTAAGGCGAATTTCTAAAATTTAGGGTTAATTTTGCTATGAGTGTACCTGGTCGAAATAGAAGTTGTTCAAACCCGATTGACACATGTTGTAATAACGTATAGCAATATCAATTGCTTGTTCATACTGGTTTTTGACTCCTACAGATCCCCCGACTCATGATTTAAATGATGGTCTTTACACGTCAATACTCGAGCTGGATTGGCCATTGTCCCGCGAAGATCTTGCCCAGGATTTCGAATGCCGCGTGTCATCTGCAGCCATACCAAAAACAACCGTTACTAAATTTAGCGTGGACTTACAAGGTATTTGTATGAAATATAACCAATAATATAGTTAATTTTGTATGTTGTTATAAACAAAGATATGACAAGAAGGGTTTAAGGTTTTACAGTTTTTTTTTGCTCTTTTTTAAAAAATTTTTTTCTGAATGTACAACATTTGAAGAAAATTAAAAATTTTAGATTGATCCGAGTAAAACTTACGTCGAACGTAGGTAAGTTAGCTCGTTTTTTATTCGATTTTTGGGTGTCCAAAACTTTAAACCGTTTTTCTCACATTTTCAAAGTCGGTGCCCCTCATAACTTCAAAACTCCTGCATCGATCCTTTTGAAATTTTAAACACTATTTCTATACATATTTTACAATGTAACACTGTCGATTTTTGTTCATATTTTTTATTTCATATGATTTGTTTACAAAAAATTATGTTTTTCACTTCAAAATTGGAATTTCCAAAAAAAAACTCGACATCGTTGCCTGGGGCAAACTATTATCTAACGAATTAACTTGGATTTTTTGATTTCAAATGAGACACGTCCGGACAATTGCCACTATTGCCATATTTTTGATCATTTTGATTTTTGATTCACTGTTATTTTGTAGAGCCGAAAAACACTTAGCACGGAGACTGGTTACTTGTTAATGTTAGCTTTCAGAAAACCAGCTCTGTCCGAGAATTTTGATAGAGATGCGAAAAATAGCTCTTAGTTGGACAAATAAAGGCGCATTTGGTTGTAATTTTACATTTCCTGATAAATAATAAATTTAACAAAATATTCGTGTTTAAATAACAAGCTGTTATTTTTTCTTTTTCTTATTAACAGTACGTCCGACAGGTATTGAAATTAATGGAGTGAAACATCATACAGTACAAGGCAGCAAAGTGGTTTTAACATGTGATGTAAGTAATGATTATTAAAGCAGATGTACATAGAGTTTGTCAAGTAATTGTTTACAATATGTAAAATTTCATACATAGAAACTAAACTTTATGTTGAAGATTTCGTAATAAAAATTTAACTTTCTGAGTTATATGCCTACAACTTTTGGGGAAGTTTCACGCAGACAGATTTAAAACTGAGGGACTAGTTTGCGTAGAAACAGACGGACGGACAGATCGACATGGCTTCCTAACTTTAAAAACACTAAAGTAGGATTTCCGATCATTCAGTTATATGGCTGCTATAGGATATAGTCGTCCGATCCTTATGAAATTAGGTAGGTCGGATTGACTGGCCAAATATAAAACACATAGAAAATCCCAATTTCCCAACTTTACAAACACCAATATTATGGCATTTCCGATCAATCAGTTATATGGCAGCTGTAGGATATAGTCGGCCGATCCCGCCCGTTCGTACTTACATATATACTGCGCGCAAAGGAAAGAAGGGTGTGTGCAATGTTTCAATTCGATATCTTTGAAACTGAGATACTAGTTTGCGTAGAAACAGACAGACGGACAGACAGACGGACATGCTTATATCGACTCAGGAGGTGATCCTGATCAAGAATATAGGATCGGAGATGTCTCCTTCACTGCGTTGCACACTTTTGACCAAAATTATAATACCCTCTGCAAGGGTATAAAAAGTTAAGTTAAATTAACTGAACGAAATAAGCTGTGCCATAAAAGAAGTCAGTATTTTTAGTTTTTTAGATTTAAGTGTTATCTAATGGAGTTTTATTATTATTGAAGGGCCCTAATAAATGCCAAAATACTTCCAAACATAACTGCACTTAATTATTTTCCATAGTCCATATTGTTTGCTATATGAGCTAGAATTTCAAGTTTAGGTCTGCACGAAATAAGCTGTGAGCCACTGTATATACCCTGGCTTCAGGAGCTGCTGGCCTAATTTAATTCACACGACACATAAAAATAGAGAGCAAAAGTGGCTCTCTAAAACCTAAAACAAGAGAGAACGCTATAGTCGGGTGCCCCGACTATCAGATACCCGTTTCTCAGGTAAAAGGAGTGCGAGGGAGATGGAGATAGAAACTTTGATCACGCATAACTTTTTAACGAATGGTCCGATTTGAAAAATTTCTTCTACATTTCGATAGGTATTGATAAACACAATAAAACTGCATTTTTACTTTTCCGAAATATTTAAATTTTTAAAAACGTATATAAGCGATTGTGGGCGTTAAAGGGGGCGTGGCACCTTTTTGAAATAAACTTGCGCTGCGTAGGAACTCCTAGAATCTGCATGCAAAATGCCAATCTTCTAGCTTTTATAGTTTCCGAGATCTCAGCGTTCATACGGACAGGCAGACGGACAGACAGACGGACAGACGGACATGGCTAGATCGACTCGGCTAATGATCCTGAACAAGAATATATATACTTTATAGGGTCGGAAACGCTTCCTTCTAGCTGTTACATACTTTTGCACGAATACAATATACCCTTTTACTCCACGAGTAACGGGTATAAATATACAAAGCTCACTCATACAAACAAATTTAATGAATTCTCTTTTTGGGTACCTATGCACTATGGGACAACGACCACTTTTGTTAGAGATATCCAGATAAAACTTTACCAATCGTTTTTCGGTATCCTTAAGCAACATACATATATGTTAAAAAGAATAGGATCGAACGAATATATCCCATAGCTGCCATACGATCGATTTATTCAACTGTGTTGTTTTTTAAGATAATCGAATAAATTATTTTTTTATTATATACTTTATAAATACATTGATATTATATTTTTTTATATTTTTCATACCTGCTTCTAATAGAATTCAAAATGCAAAACAAAATGTTCTTCGTTCCACAAAGGTGCAATGTAAATGCACAAAAATCGAATTAAAAAAATTGTATTGAAAAGTAAAAAAAATGGCACCTGCTATTAAAATAATGCTCTTCGGATTCGAGTTAAATATAATATTAAATATTGAAAATCAGAGGGATTCTAATTTTTAGTGCAACTACTGTTAAGAATGCAAAACTTGAGGTTATGTGCTTAAAAATTAAATCACGTTTAAGAAAACTCACTTTAACACATTACGATAGCTTTCAACGGTTTAAACACACAAACACTTAGTACACACCACCATTCATCGAATTCATATCACAAACATTTTTTGGAACGCTTAAACACTTTAAAACTGAAATTTATAAGTCGAATTTTAAAAGCACGTGGCTTGCATCTTAAACATCTGATTTAACAGCTGTTATCTTAACAGAAGCGCACTCTATCAGAATTCCTGAAACGTAACATTGCAGATTGGTCTTCTGTTAATATATATTCTAAAACAACTTTTTTGGTTTTGACTACTTTTCGAAAATGGGTTTTGGCCAACAAAAGTGGTCGTTGGCCCCATAGTGCTATACCTTGAAATCAATACAAAGATTTTTTTGATATTTTTGAAAGGAAAAAAGTATAAATTCTATATTTTTAAGCATATACCGAAATACAACGATAAAAAATTTAAAAATTTGCTTTTTCTGGCTATAATATTACTACACGTTTGAACTTACATATGTACTATTTTATATTTTCAGATTCACGGCGCTCGCCCTGCTGTTAATCTTACATGGTATAATTCAACTAACCTAATAAGTGCTGATGAAAATGACCTAACTGAAATTCGGATTAAAGCGGTAAAAATACGTTTTATAATCGCTCCTTAATATTTACGCTTAATATTATTTTTTCATAGTTTGAAAAAAATGATGGCACTTATCACACCCAATCAGAACTAATTTTTACTGCAACTCGCTTTGAGAATGACCGTGGTTTTCGCTGTGAGGCTGAAAACGTTGTTTTGCAAATCAATCGAGAAAAACCAATTTCATCTTCTCTAATATTGGAAGTTTTATGTAAGTATATCTATGCAGTTGCAAAAATTCTCTTAAAACACCATTTTATAAAAAACTTTTCTAAGATTTTAAATATGTCAAAAATAATACTTTTTTTTCTAGAAGATACGATATAATAACAATAAGTTTGTATACCCTTGCAGTTATTACAAAACGACTTCATTACGATTTCTATGCCCCTATTACTAAAAACAATTAAGCTATGTCGATTTTGAGCTGCATTTTGCCATCGTTTCTATGGCAGCTATATGATTGTTGTCCGATTTTGACAAAACTAAAAGTCTAATTCTGATATAGTAAATATTAACTATATCGCAAAGGAATATTTTAATAAATAGAAAAACTGCAAAGTTAAATTTGTTTTTTATTTTTATTTTTGTTAATTTTTTATTTTCCTATGGGAGCTATATGAAATATATGTCCGATTCTAATTTAGTTAAACCGGTATTCCATAGTATTTAAATAATACCGAACCGAAAAGAAAAAAAAACAAATTAAAAAAAACAAACCCTCTGCAAGGATATAAAAGGTCTACGTAGGAGGAGGAAAGCATGCTAAAACAAGAGAGAACGCTATAGTCGGATGCCCCGACTATCAGATACCCGTTACTCAGGTAAAGGGAGTGCGAGGGAGATGGAGATAGAAACTTTGATCACGCATAACTTTTTAACGAATGGTCCGATTTGAAAAATTTCTTCTACATTTCGATAGGTATTGATAAACACAATAAAACTGCATTTTTACTTTTCCGAAATATTTAAACTTTTAAAATCGTATATAAGCGATTGTGGGCGTTAAAGGGGGCGTGGCACCTTTTTGAAACAAACTTGCGCTGCGTAGGAACTCCTAGAATCTGCATGCAAAATGCCAATCTTCTAGCTTTTATAGTTTCCGAGATCTCAGCGTTCATACGGACAGACAGACGGACAGACGGACAGACGGACAGACGGACAGACGGACAGACGGACATGGCTATATCGACTCGGCTAGTGACCCTGATCAAGAATATATATACTTTATAGGGTCGGAAACGCTTCCTTCTACCTGTTACATACTTTTGCACGAATACAATATACCCTTTTACTCTACGAGTAACGGGTATAATTATGATAGCATTCAACAGCATAGAACGAGCTTTGTAAAACATGTTATTTGACAAGCCTTGCCACTGATATATGTATGTACATATGTGCCGGCAGTGTCGAAAAAAAACGGGACATCATTTAAATGATACCTAAGAATTTTAAATGTGTATTTACAAGCTTCCTTTAGGTTATGTCGACTTACAATCACTTCTTCAAGACTTTTACTTAAATTCCGATATGCAGGTCTTACCAGGTACCAAGTTAGATTCTTTTTATCAATATTTTGATTGTTTTAAAAAAATGAAAAAATTTCTTCTTGACTCTAAATGTTTTAAAAACTTTTAAATTTTACACAAAAAATAACAATTTTATTTGTTTTTGCTACTGACTTTATAAACTACGAAAATTGAAACATTTAAACATTGAAATACCATTTAAATTTTTATAAATTAGTCGACTACCCGATGTTTTATTTCAGAGTACTTTAAATTTCTGTAAGTAAATTTCCCATTGACTTAGTGTATCATTTTTGAGCTCTAACCAAGGGTAAACATTTGTTAGGATTAAAACAAAATAATAATTAATCGCGTGAAGTGAAGTGAGTCCTTTGCTGGTATTCTGTAAGGTTCTTTTGACTTTTCCTTAAACAACATAGCACTGTTTGTAAATATAATAATAATAAAAACCTATTCTTCAATAGATCCCCCGGTTGTAAAAGTCAGTCCATCTGATTTAATTGCCAATACAAGTCAAATAGTTCTTCTTAATTGTGGATATGTTGCAAATCCTGCTTCTCTAACCCAAGTTGAATGGTAAGTAACTAATATCTCTGACCAAGTCAATAGCATATTTTTATATTTCCACCGGTTTTTTTTCCTTATTTCAAGTTTAAGAACCTCTTTTTTTTTGCTGAAACATACTTATTTTGTTGGTATTATGTATCGTTTTCAGTTCATTAGAACAAATCAATAATAAACTGGATCTGGCTTAGGAAATTTGAAGTTTGCCAATTTATTTTTACGGATTAATGTGTAATGGTTCAATTCAAGTGTCTGTCAAAAAACAAGTAAATTCTAATTTAAATATTTCCACATTTTTGTCTGAAATTATTTATTGCAAGAGTATAAAAGTCCTCGTAGGGAGAGAAAAGCATGCCAAATTTATGATAGATTTCAACTTAAATATAGTAAACACCATAAAACCAGCATTGTAAAACATGTTGTTTTGAAAGATTTGTCACCGATATAGTTGCCGACAGTATGAAATAGTATCATTTAAATGATACCTAAGAATTTTAAATGTGTATTTACAAGTATTCTTTAGATTATGTCGACTTACAATCACTTCGTTCCTATATGCAGACCTTGCCAGGTACTTTTTGAGTACTTATTAGCAATCTTCCGATTAAAATACTATACAATTTTAAATGGTTTTAAAAACATGAAAAAACTTTTTTATTATTATAAATCTTAATGGTTTTAAAACTTTTGAATTTTACACACACACAACATTATTTACCACTTTCCAATTTTCCATTTTTGATTAAGCAACATAAATATCGGGACAAAGAATTTTTTCGGTTAGAATGTATAAGTTATCCAACCCGTGAAACCAGGCCACTTATGGCTTTTATAAACAATAATTTCAATCTCTGCATTTGCCTTTGTCTTTGCCTTTGACTTAGAGGTCCGATCTTGGTTCCACAGCTAAGTTAAACAAATCAAAATTAAAGTAAACATCAGCTTCCGTTCGAAGCTCAATCAATTACGCCTTTTGCGTTTCAAGTGTCCGACAAATTGCATCGGCCAGCATAATTGAATTTCACAATAAGATGCGACAGTTTCATCTTAAGCTTTTAATCTAAACATAAATTAAAGTTCAAAAGTTCTTAAAGAAAAGCTCCTGGCCGAGGTTCGTTGGATTTGATTTGGGATTGGAAGAGTCAGTCCTATTTTGATCGAGACCGCGATCGGTTAAGAAATATTAGAAAGTAACTAAACTTTATTGTGTTTAATAATTATATCAATAAAGGTTTAACATCATAAAATAATTGAAAATAAAAATTATATTTTTTTCTTAAAAATTTCCGGAAGAAAATTAATTGGCGCCCAACGTGGGGCCGCGTCATAAAAAGTTCCAAATAATTATTTAATGAAAAACAAGTTAAATATAAACGGAGCTCGCGCGGCCAATAACTCAACATTTTTAGTGGAAAAATTAAAAAATCCATCACCAGTCGACGACACCTAACATAGTGACAGTGATCGTTGTTCAAAAATTAAATGGAAATCAATTAATGTAATAATCCATTTAAACCCGGAAATATATTAAAGGTGGACCGAAAGATTAATTATTAACACAAATAAAAACCAAAACTAAACTAAAAATACAGTGGATAATAAAAAAAAAAAAAAGAAACAATAAAGACAGAAAAAACTAACAAAGAAAAACTAAGTGAATTAAAAAAAATCATCGAATAAATTATAAAAAAAAAGGAAGGGCTGTAGGGCAATCCCTCGCCAAACTCAACACGATAACAAATAAATAAAATATATAAGAAGGAAGGAAGGGCTGAAGGGCATTCCCTCGCCAAAATCAACACAAAAACGATCAAGCAAACTAAGGAAGGAAGATCAACCCACAACCTCACAGAAGGAAAACCCCTTCGGGACAGTTTCGTGAGGAATTAATTTAAAATAATAAAAAATTAAAAATTTTAATTTAAGTTCAGGGAATTGAGAAAAATAAAATAGTTGATAAAAACAATAAGATAGATTCGTGAATTAAAGAATATCATCGAGAAACAATCTGGAAGATTTAATAGATTGCTTTGGTGAATTAAAATTAAAAATGGCAACCGGAGGTTCAGCACCAAATTTCTCTGCAGGTAGTATAGCCACAGCTGGCGGCCTAACAGTGGAATTAATTAATAGATTAATAAATGTTCAGTTGAATGAAGTGAGCAGGAAAATAGAAGGTTTAGAAAATAGATTAGCCACAGATGCAAACACTGTAGAGGATTATAAAATACAAACAATCGACCCAACTATAAAGTGCGATACAACGCTTGAAGTGGTAAAATCTTTACCAAAATTCACCGGGGAACCAACACAATATGTAGGTTGGAGGGAAGCTGCGGAAACTGCTATGAGTCTTTATAAAATTCAAAGCGAACAATACTTTATTGCTTTAACAATTTTACGAAATAAAATTATGGGAGCTGCCCATGATGCTCTTACCAATCATGGCACCGTTTTAAATTTTCAAGCAATCTTATCTAGATTGGATTTTATATATAACGATAAACGACCAATACATATCCTAGAGTCAGAATTAAGTATTCTCAGGCAGGGACGAATGACAGTTACAGAATACTATAACGAAGTTAATAAAAAAATGACTTTACTAATAAACAAAACCATAATGACTCACGGAAAGGACAGTGTAATAACCAAAGAAACAAACAAAACAATAAGGGGCAACGCTCTACGAATATTTATATCCGGATTAAATGGATCTATTTCAGAAACTCTATTCTCATTAAATCCACCAGATTTACCCAATGCTTTGGCAAAGGTCCAGGAATTAGAATCAAACCATTTCCGTGCTCAATTTGCGAACAGGTTTAATGGGTTTAAAAATGAAAATAAATATCAGGGAAACAACTTACGATTTGATCAAGTACGACCAAATAATACTAAAACGGGCAATCATTGGGGTAATAACCAAAATTATAATTGGCCACAAAAGGGATATTTTTGGCAAAACAATAACCAATACAACACTCAAAAGCAACAAGCTGTCGAGCCAATGGATGTTGATCCATCGATTCAACTCCAAAATAAACCCAATAACAATCGGCAGCCGAATAATAGTTGGCAGGCAAATAATAATCGAGGAAGATATAATAACAATTATTATCAAAATAATTATCGTTCAAATTACTATCGCCCAAATCAAAATAAAGAGCAAACTCAAGCTCAAAAAAGGGAACTCGAGGGAACTGTAAATCAGCCAGCAAATAAAGTAATTAGAATAAATAATATTAATGAAGATCATTTTTTAGACGAGACCCCAACAGGGGAATGCCTTATTTAAATAGGACAGACAGAAAAAGCAAGAAGCAGTTAAAAATTTTAATAGATACAGGAGCCACTGCTTGTTACATAAAAAAGGGAATTTTTGAAAATAAAAATGAGTTATCAACATATAAAAAGGTAACTACAGTTCATGGGTATTCAATTATTAAGTATTACCATATTATAACTATATTTGAAACACGACATTTATTTTATGAAATAGAAGGATTAGAATCTGATCTTCTAATTGGGTTCAATTTACTAAGAAAAATTGGAGCTATAATAAATATAGCAAAGGGAGTACTGGAATATAAAGGGAAAACTGAAAAGTTAAAATATTACGATAATGAGGAAAAAAATAAAACAAGTTTAATTGAAGAAAAAAATAATATTCTTCCGTTAAAAGAATTTATTATACAAAAATATTTTGATGAAAAAAGTAGCGAAGACACAGATTCATTATTTGTGGAAAATAGTGAGAAAAGCTTGGGATTCGAAAATCCTGAGAACGCCGACGTAGAAATATCCGTCAACAAAAATACCAATATCTTGGGATTAAAAAATCCTGAGAACGCCGACGTAGAAATATCCGTCAACAAAAATACCAATATCTTGGGATTAAAAAATCCTGAGAACGCCGACGTAGAAATATCCGTCAATCAAAATAAAAAAATCTTGGGAATCAAAAATCCTGAGAGTGCCGACGAAGAAAATTCCGTCAAAAATCGAATAAATAAAAATCGTTTGAAATGTAAAAATTTCAAGCCCGCCGTCGTTGAGGTATCCGACAAACAACAGATAAATAATATAGGTACAGATCAATTAGAAGAACTAAAAGAAAAATTAGTTCACTATATTGAAAAAGTGCATTCAAAGATAAATATGCAAATTCCTTTTAGAACAGACATAAAGGGGGAAATAAATCTTATTCACGAAAGGCCAATATACGGGAAACAATATCCGTATGCTTTATCTGTCACCGACTTTGTGAATAGCGAAATCAGTAGAATGTTATCAGAAGAAATTATAAGGCCTAGCCGAAGCCCTTACAATTCACCAGTTCTGGTAGTCCCAAAGAAAGGAGAGAATCAAGACGGAAGCCGTAAGTTAAGACTCGTTATTGATTATAAAAAATTAAATGAAAGTACCATACCTGACAGGTACCCTATGCAAGACCCATCAGTAATTCTATCTAATTTGGGGAAAGCAAGATATTTTTCAACAATAGATTTAGAATCAGGTTTTCATCAGATATTAATGAAAGAATCTGATGTCGAAAAAACATCTTTTCAATAAATAATGGAAAATACGAATTTTTAAGAATGCCATTCGGATTAACAAATGCACCAAGAATTTTTCAGAGAGCAATGGATGACATCCTAAGAGAACAAATAGGGAAAACATGCCATGTCTACATGGACGACATTATAATATTCTCAAATTCTATTGAACAACATTATAAAGACCTAAACAAAATTATAAATATATTATTAAATGCAAACATGAAAATCTCTTTAGAAAAATCAAAGTTTTTTAAACGCGAAACCAGTTTTCTAGGATACATCGTATCTTATAACGTCATTAAGACAGACCCAGAAAAAATTGACACCATTACTAAATATCCGCTTCCAAAAAATATTCGGGAACTAAGAAGTTTCTTAGGCCTTACGGGCTATTATAGAAAATTTGTTTAAAACTACGCTTTTATAGCCAAACCTCTAACAAAATACCTTGGCGGTCATAATGGCAAAATTTCAAAAAGAATGTCAACAAAAATGTTAATTCAGCTGGACGACGCAGCTATTAAAGCTTTTAACGAGCTGAAAGAAAATCTCATTGCGCAAGTAGAATTAGTTCAACCAGACTATAATAAAAAATTTACCCTGACCACCGACGCTTCGGACGTCGCAATTGGTGCAGTTTTATCTCAAGAAGGTAAACCGATTACTTTTATTTCAAAAACCTTATCCAAAACAGAACAAGTTTATGCAACTAATAAGAAAGAACTTTTAGCTATAGTATGGGCTCTTAAAAATCTAAGAAATTACTTATACGGAGTGATTGGAATTGAAATTCAGACCGATCATCAACCATTATCTTTCGCAATCTCTGATAAAAATCCTAATATAGAAATGAAACGCTGGTATTCCTTCATAGAAAGTTTCACTCCAAAAGTCATTTATAAACCAGGTACAACTAATGTAGTTGCAGACGCTTTATCAAGGATTCAGATTAACAACTTAACTGAAAGTAACGAATCGGTCTCAGATCAAAACACTCAGCATTCAGCAGAGAGTAGCTTTGAGAATGTTATACAAGAAACCCGAAAACCTTTAAACCAGTTTAAGCAACAATTGCTAATAGCAACGGGGAGGTATACAGTACATGAGTCGATTAATATATTTGAAAATACCAGACATATAGTAGAATTCGACATTCCCGAAAATTTGATTTCAATCTTAAGAGAATACATTCCTCCTAATATAACAGTAGGTATTCATTGTACTTTAGAGGACTTTTACAGAATTCAAAAACCACTTAAAGAAAATTTTATGAATAAATTTTTGTATACAAGAATATTTGTCCAAGATGTGGAAAATTCTGAAGACAGAGCACTTATAATCGAAGAAACACATTGTCGAGCGCACAGGGGACTTGACGAAAATTATAAACAAATCAATAGATTGTATTATTGGCCAAACTTACTCACAAAATTAAAAGAATATATAAAAAATTGTAAAATTTGCAATGAAAACAAATATAACAGGCATCCAATTAAAATTCCAATTGGAGAAGCCCCAATCCCAAGTAAAGAAGGAGAAAATTTACACATTGACATATATTACGCGCAAAGTCTCACTTTCATAACTTGTATTGATGCTTATTCAAAATTTCTAGTAGTAAAAGAAATCCAAAATAAATTAAATATCGAAAACAAAATAATGGAATTACTTCAACAATTTCCACAAGCCAAAGTAATAATGACAGATAATGAACCAAGCTTTACCTCGGCCCAATTTAAATCTTTTGCACAAAGGTGCGGTTTAACTTTACATTACGCAGACCCGAGGCACAGTACCTCAAACGGACAAGTTGAAAGGGCACATTCTACATTAACAGAATTAGCTCGATGCATTAAAGAAGAATTTAATTTAACTGACTATTCCGAAATAGTAATTAGAGCAGCTCAAGAATATAATCAGAGCATTCATTCATCAACGAACCAAAAACCATTTGACGTACTATACAATAAAATAGAGCACGAAAATATTCCTCAAATTTTAAAAAAAACACAAGAGAAAATGTTAGAAACACATAATGATAACAGAAAAGAAAAACAATATCATGTAGGACAGGTAGTTTATGAAAAGAAACACGGGGAAAGAAATAAACTTAAAACTAGATATAAAAAACAAGTAGTTAAGGAAAATTTACCTAACAAAATAATAATCAACAGTAGAAATAGAATTATTCACAAGGATAATATAAAATTCTAAATATTTATATATTACCTATTTTTTACCTTTTCCAGAAAATGTTTTATCAGGTGCTCATACTACACCTTATTTTATTTACAAAATCAGAAATAATTGACTATACAAGTCACGAGTATCTTTTATTCAAGGACAATAAAGACGTATTGACGTATGATTCATACGCAGATTTATTTCACGTAACTAACTTAAGTTTTTATAAAGAAATAATAAAATTGGAATCAGATAATATTAAAAGGGATACTAATAAAAGATCACAATGGGAAATTAAATATGACTTAGAAGTAATCGAATTAATTTTATCACAATTAATTTCAACCAGATCAAAAAGGGGTATAAATGAGTTAGGCACTATCTGGAAATGGTTAGCTGGAACTCCGGATCATGATGATTTTATTAAAGTACAGAATAAAAGCAATCTATTATCAATTCCAAATTGTTCAAAGAAATAGAATCTCTTTCTGATGATTTTAAAAATGTTTTTATTGATCAAGATTTACCATTGCGAAAACATCGCTTACGATTATTAACATTTGATTTGCAAAATTTAATTGACACAATCACACTTGCAAAAATTGACGTTTTTAATACCAAAATTTTAAACAATGATGATATCATGGAAATATTAAAACACGAACAAAAACCAGTAATTATCGCTGACTTAATGGACATCTCTGTTTTTAAAATCGCACTTCATAAAGAACTTTTAATAATTTATATAAAATACCCAATAATAAAAAACAGATGCGAAATATATCACACCAGAGCGATTTCTCAAATCGATGGGAAACTAGTATTAAGCAATCAAGTCGCAAAATGCGATAATATTTTTTATGAAATGTCTAACTTTAAGAACGAACTTTTTAATAATTATTGCACTTTAATTAAGGAAAAAACTTGTTTTACCCGATTATTAAATGGCGAGAAATCAACTTGTAAGAAAATAAGAGAAAAAATAAAAAAATAGACATCATTCAAGATGGTGCCATTCTTATAAATGGTAACAACATTGTTAACAACTCCCATTTAAACGGGTCATATTTAATAACATTTAATGGTACAACCAAAATTAATAATATCTCATATACCAATTTGGAAAACAAAATTCTTGACTACATAAGTACGAACCACTTCAAAAATTATGAAATATCCGATTACATTTTATCAAATAACTCGGAACTCTCTTTAGATAATATAAATATCTTAAATCCTTTCATTAAAATTAATAATACTAAAATATCACTTACCTTTATATTATTAATTTTAATCATTATATATTTAATATTTTTACTTTTTATAAAATACAAAAATGCTATATTATTTGTAACCAAAAAACAACGGCCAGAACCAGAAAAATCTATTAACCAAGAAAATTTTCTAACAGAATTAAGAGATCAATTAAATGAATTTCATATTGAATCGGGACGATCCATTTTAGAAGGGGGAGAGTTATCCAACCCGTGAAACCAGGCCACTTATGGCTTTTATAAACAATAATTTCAATCTCTGCATTTGCCTTTGTCTTTGCCTTTGACTTAGAGGTCCGATCTTGGTTCCACAGCTAAGTTAAACAAATCAAAATTAAAGTAAACATCAGCTTCCGTTCGAAGCTCAATCAATTACGCCTTTTGCGTTTCAAGTGTCCGACAAATTGCATCGGCCAGCATAATTGAATTTCACAATAAGATGCGACAGTTTCATCTTAAGCTTTTAATCTAAACATAAATTAAAGTTCAAAAGTTCTTAAAGAAAAGCTCCTGGCCGAGGTTCGTTGGATTTGATTTGGGATTGGAAGAGTCAGTCCTATTTTGATCGAGACCGCGATCGGTTAAGAAATATTAGAAAGTAACTAAACTGTATTGTGTTTAATAATTATATCAATAAAGGTTTAACATCATAAAATAATTGAAAATAAAAATTATATTTTTTTCTTAAAAATTTCCGGAAGAAAATTAATTTATACATGAAAAATATTTATTCCGCCATATGTAATGTTTTTCATTTTGGAAAAAATATTAAATGTATTATTAATTATAGGGTAACAATTTCATCCAGTCTAAGCACAGGTGTCTGAATCTATTAAAATTGTCATAAAGAAGTGCTTAATACTTTGGATCCCAATAACTAAGTTATTGAATTTGGGTCCTCTAGCAAAACATATTTACATATACCCTTGCAGAGGGTATTAAAATTTCGGTCAAAAGTGTGCAACGCAGTGAAGGAGACATCTCCGACCCTATAAAATCAGGATCAGGATCGCTTCCTGAGTTGATATAAGCATGTCCATCAGTCCGTCTGTCTGTCAGTCTGTCTGTTTCTCACACTTTGCACACACTTTTCTTTTCTTTGCATGCAGTATATAAGTCGGAAAGGCCGGGATCGGCCGACTATATCTTATAGCTGCCATATAATATAACTGAACGATTGGAAATGCCATAACTTTGGTGTTTGTAAAGTTAGGAAGTTGGGATCTTTTATGAGTATTAAGAATGCATCATATGAATAATTCTGGAGAATATAATTTACAGAATATTATCTTGTTTTTTTTTGACGAAGACCCAATCTTCAGAAGATTTAAAAGCGGCACACAAGGTAATTGTCCGCCAGTGCCGACGCTGTTAGTTTGTTGGGCTAGCGTTCTGCTTTCAAGGTTATAAAATATATAGTTGAAAAGCTCCAAATTAATTAGGTTATGTGTTAAAAATGAAGAAAAGCGTAAGTTATGACTGTAAGCCATGTCGACAATCATAACAGATAGGCGCGCCCTTTGCGCTTTTTCTTCAAGAAACACATAAACAGCTGACTGTAATCCAGGATTGAGCTGGTTCAAACACTCTCCTTTCGAATGTTTGAAATTTTTCAAGACCAAGAGTAAACCAGTGCTTCCAGACAGTTACACCATCGCTTCTCAGTTGTTCCTGTTGGCAGGTCGAGTAGAGAGTCTTCAACTAGGAAGTGACCTGCATCGAGCATTCGAGCTCATTGACTGTCAATAGGTGATCATGCACTTGCTCTTACGATAGCACTTTTAGCCAAATAAAGTCACCAAGAAATGCGAGTTTTATTGCCCCCCAGTACTGCTGTAAACTCTATATGCAATTTCGATAACAAACTGTGGCTCCCCCCGGCTAGTCAGCAAACTGTTGTAGAACCTTTTTCACTTGACCCAACTCAATTATTTGAGAAGGCTCTGTAAATATACTTGGTGGGCATTGTTCGTTATAAGCTTGTCAAGATGACAAAGCCCTTTAAAAGGACCTCGATACGACGCTCCACTTACTAATTTGGCATCCCTGTATTTAGCCGCCCATTTTATAAGACTTTTGAATCCCCATCTTACCAATATAATTCCAAAAATTATGAAGTAATCATTCCAACTCTGTAGATGATTCGTCCTTGGAATCCGGGTTATTTATTCACTAAAATAACAAGCTTGGTAAAAAAAAACCACAGAAAATGTACTTTAGAGATGATACTTTCGTTTTCCATTGTAGTCAAAAGGTTGACATATATATTGCTTAAGCTTCAGCTTAAGTTTCAGCTTTTCAGAATATTAAGATGTGCCGCACAGAGCTATTGTCATCCTGTGGCGAGACTGGGCCACTATACAAGGGCAGTCCGATAATTACTTTGCCTCACCGCCCGATGGCGTCACTATCGCAAGAGAATCTTACTATCGTGTAGTACATTCTCGTAGACAGCCGTCTACGTTGAAATTTCAGCCGAATCGGACTCGTAGTTTTGTTTTGACTGCGTGTGGAATCCGACGTGTCCGCGGATTTTAGAAAAATGGAGAAAGAGCAATATCGGTCTGTGATTCCATTCTTGTTTTTGGAAAGGAAATCGCGCACCGAAATCAAAGAGCGCTTGGATGCTGTGTACGGTGACTCTCCTCCTTCGATGGCACCTGTCAAAAATTGGCTTAACACCTTCCATTGTGGTCGCACGTCGGTGTTTGAAGAGCCACGCCCAGGTGCCCCGAAAACGGCTAGCACGGAGGATAACGTGACAAAAATCCACGATCTCGTATTGGCAGGCCGCCGATTGAAGATATGTGAGATAGCTGAGACAGTATGCATGTCATAAAGCATATCATATCCTGCATTAAATTTTGGGCATGAGAAAGCTGTCGGTGCGATGGGTGCCGTGTTTGCTCACTCTGGACAACAAACGCAACCGAGAGACCACTTCAGAGCAGTGTTTGTCGCTGTTTAAGTGCAATCCGAAGGAGTTTCTGCTTCGTTTCGTGACAGTTGACGAAACATGGATCTACTGGTACACACCAAAGACCAAGGAACAGTCAAAACAGTGGACTTCACCCGGCGTACCTGAAGCAGGTGCACCTGCTCCCATCGGCCGGAAAGGTGATGGCCCACCGTTTTTTGGGACTCACAAGGTATAATCTACATCTACCTGATCTACCTGGAGAAGGGCAAAACGGTCACAGGGCTGTACTACGCCTAATTATTGGGCCGATTCGCCGCCGAATTGTAGAAAATACGAAGAAAAAAGTGCTCTTCCATCATGACAACGCACCGGCTCACACTTCCGCCCTCGCCAAGGTCGAATTGGGCTACGAACTGCTACCCCATCCACCATATTCTCCACATTTGGCCCGTGTGATTTTTTTTGTTTCCAAACTTGAAAAAGTCACTCGCTGGACAGAAATTTGCGTCGAATGAGGAGGTCGTCGCTGCCACAGAGGCCTATTTTGCAGACCTTGAGAAAACGTATTTTTCAGACGGGTTAAAGAAGTTGGAGCATCACTGGGTCAAGTGTATCTTGCTAAATGGAGATTATGTTGAGAAATAAATCACAACTTTTCCAAAATTTTCGATTTTCTTTTGCAGGCTATGTACTTATCGGACCACCATCATGACATGGACCCTACACAACAAGTAAAAGTTGCTCGTTCCCATATTAGCGTTTCAGCCTTTTACATATAAGGATCCCTAAACGTTGGTCAATTGTTCAATTGTCAATTGTTGATATTTGAATTTACTATTTTGTTTTTGCAAAATCCTGCTACCCATTATTAGTTGCATACCGAAACAATTTGTTCGGTTTGTGAAAATAACTTTTCACTTTTTTTTAAAAAAACAACCTTTATGAACCTTTATGTTAATGATTGGTATCGAAATGACCTTAGATTCAGCAAAAATTTGCTGTTTAGTTAAATATTCCCTTTTTCAAATAAATATCCTTTGACACCTATTTAGGATCAAGTGTATCTTAAAACAAGAAAGGAAAGCTAACTTCGGGCGGAGCCAAAGTGGAAATACCCTTGCAGAATATTCTGTAAATTATATTCTCCAAAATTATTCATATGATGCATTCTTAACACTCAAAAAAATCCAAACTTTCTAACTTTAAAAACACAAAAGTTATGGCAATTCCAATCGTTCAGTTATATGGCAGCTATAGAATATAGTCGGCCGATCCTTATGAAATTTGGTATGTCGAATAAAATCGATAGAAAATCCCAACTTCCTAACTTAACAAAAACCAAAGTTATGGCATTTCCGATCAATCAGTTATATGGCGGCTATAGGATATGGTCGGCCGATCCTTATGAAATTTGGTAGGTCGGATTATTTGGCCAAATATAAAACCCATAGAAAATCCCAACTTCCTAACTTTACAAACACCAAAGTTATGGCATTTCCGATCAGTCAGTTATATGGCCGCTATAGAATAAAGTCGGCCGATCCTTATAAAATTTGGTTAGTCGGATTGATTGGCCAAATATAAAACCTATAGAAAATCCCAACTTCCTAACTTTTAAAACACCAAAGTTATGGCATTCCCTATCGTTCAGTTATATGGCAGCTATAGGATATAGTCGGCCGTTCCGACTTATATTCTGCGTGCAAAAGAAAAAAGGGTGTGTGCAAAGTTTCAATTCGATATCTTTAAAACTGAGAGACTAGTTCGCGTAGAAACAGACAGACAGACATGCTTATATCAACTCAGGAGGTGATCCTGATCAAGAATATATATACTTTATAGGTCGGAGATGTCTCCTTCACTGCGTCGCACACTTTTGATCAAAATTATACTACCCTCTGCAAGGGTATACAAAAGGGATATTTTTACAGCCTTTAACAATTATTCCTACGGAAGCTATAAGATATAGACGTCCGATCGGCAAGTCCCTTTACCCTGATCAAGGTATGAGTAAATAAATGAGACTCTGAAAAATGTATGTCAATAGGTTTGTCAATAGCCCATACACTGCGCGAAATATTCTAAAAAACATCAAATTTGGACCGATTTCACCCCTATGGGAGCTATAGGATATAGACGTCCGATCAGCACGCTCTTTTACCTTGATGAAAAAATACATAAAAAAAAATACAATTTGAAAAAATTTATGTCAATAGCTTTTACACTGCGCGAAATAATCTGAAAAACATCAAATTTGAACCGATTTCAACCTATTGTTCCTATGGGAGCTATATGATGCGTACACATGTTTGGGACATGATTAGTACTGTGAAAGTTTCAGTTCGCTAGCTTTTAAGCTGAGCTCGCAAACGTTTAAAACAAAATAACATTTTGGAAATTGAAAATTTAAGGACATTGTCCTTCCAACTTTAAACTGGGGAATCACTTGCTGGGGCACGGCCTGTGATTCGTCACTAAAAAAGGTGCAAACGTGCATTACAAAGGCTCTCAGGAGGATGCTGGGGGTGAAGTGGCACCATTATGTAGAAAACCGAGTTTTGTTCCAGGGCACGGGAGTGCCGACGGTAACGGAGACGATTTGTAAATCCTCAAGTCGATAACGGGAACGTTTGCTCACACATGCAAACTGTCTGCATAGAGTAAGAAACTGTATAGAGGTTTCATTTGCTCTGCCCGCGCTCTCGAGTGACTTTGCCAGTGATGCCACGTAGGGGAAAAACGGGAAAAAAGAGAGTTTTTCATTTGTTCGAATCGAGCTTCATTCCATGCCCATGGTGAATTCTTATTGCTGCACTGCTCGCTCTTATTCCTAAGGATAGGACTTAACTTAACGAAGGGGCGAGAGACGGGGCGAATTCGCGAGAGGGATTAAAGCTTTATTGCGCTTCCGCTCCTGCCTTACACTATTCAACAAATATCATGAAAAAGCGCAAAGTGCGCGAACAGAAATATTTGTATGTTTACAAACTTTGGCCCTAAATTAATCCAATTACCCTTTACATTTTCCAAAACTGTTTAAATTGTTTGTTTGTTGATGTGAACACAAAGAGCTAAAAAGTTGTAAGAAAATCCGGCCTTTGGTTGTCTACTTGTCTTTTATCATATAAGGAATTTCCTTATATTTAAAACTATTTCTTCTTTTATTCAGGTATCGCAATGATCATTTGGTTAACGTAAATGACACAGATCGTTACACAGGCGGTAATTCAGAGAATGTTGCACTCGTTATTAAATCTACAGAAAAAGAAGACATTGGAAATTATTCTTGCCAATTGTCAAATAACATTGGCAAAGGAATTTCTGATCAGAAAATTAATCTTGACGTGCAGTGTAAGATAATCTTTTATTTTGGTAACAATACTTACATTTATATTTTCAACTGTAGATGTCCCAAGTGTCGAGATTCTAATGATACCAGAGGGTCCCGTAAAGGAAAGCGATGAATCGAACGTCACTCTTTTTTGCAACATTTTGGATGCAAATCCTTCCATTCTCACCAAAGTAAGGTGGTACGCTAACTCTACACTGCTAAAGGAGCTTCCGGATTGTGAAGAAACAAGAGTAAGTAATTTTGTTTATTTTTAAGATCAAAATGGCCGATATAGAATCTAAAATTTAGCATAAATATAAATCGATGGACATGAGTCTTTTGGTAAAGATGATGTTAGTATTAAAAGTAAATCTTTTTGTTTCTTAAATTATGAAAAATCATACATACATGTATTGGTATTAATATCCTAGTTTTAGTCAGAAGCTTATATTTAAATCTGTTACGAGTTTTATGAGTTCTTGCGAGAGTTTGAAAATGGTTAAGCTGAAATGCTCGCACTAAAACAAGGATAAATTAAATTTTCAGGCGTTAAAATATTTCAGTTTAGGTTAATGCACACCTCTTTTACTTGCAGACCTATCGGTTTTTATTTAAGGATATTTGGTTCCTAACTGATGGTGAATAGATCACGCTAAATGGTTTGTAAGACAACTTTCAAATTGGGTTGATGTTGACAGCTCGTGGTCAGGAAGCAGAAGAGAGAGATATATAAAAAAAGTGAGACCAGACCATCTCAGAAAAGAATAGCTTACAAGTTTTGAATATACCATATTTTTTATAATTAGTTATGCGGTTCCTCAACATCCCGGCCCACCCTGAAACTAAGTTTCTGAATTAGGCAGGATGGCAATTTTAGAAATGGGTCTAACAAGTTCTCCTGATGAAGTTCGCAGCTTTACGGCGCGTACCAGCCCGTCCTTGCCTGGATAGACCTCAATTATGCGCGCCAAAGTCCAAGCGGCGGGGGGTGTGTTTGAATCCTTGATGATCGCCGTATCCCCAGTAGAAATGTTCTTCCTCTCCTTATTCCACTTAGGGCGCTGTTGAAGTGTAGTGAGGTACTCCTGATGCCATCTCTTCGAAAAGCCTTGTAGCATTGCCTGTACATTCTGCCAGTAATCCAGGCGGTTAACTGCTATGTGGCCAAGATCGCCCTCTGGAACTGATGTATAAGGGCGTCCAATCAGCAGGTGTGCGGGTGACAAGTAGGAAACTTCGATGTCTGACGTAGCGAAGAGTGGGCGTGAATTGACGACGGATTCGATTTGAGCCAGAAGGGTGTGCATTTGCTCAAATGTGATGATAGAATTCCCAATGACACGACGCAGATGAAGCTTTACTGAGCGAACGGCTGATTCCCATTTTCCGCCCCAATGGGGTGCGTGCGGTGGTATAAAACTCCATTTGATACCCTCGCTGGCCAACGCTTGGGTTACTTGAGTGTTATGCTGCTGCGACAGGATGAGCTTATACATTTCGTCTAACACCTTCTTTGCTCCCACAAAGTTGCGACCGTTGTCGCTGAAGATGTGGGTACACTTGCCTCGACGGGAGATAAAACGACGAAGTGCAGCAAGAAATGTCTCCGTGCTGAGATCTGTAGCCAACTCCAAGTGGATTGCAGAAGTCACTAGACAGACGAATAGACAAATGTATCCCTTTTCCTTTCGTGGATTCCGTCCCTTGTGCACCTTGAGTAGAAGCGGACCGGCATAGTCGCACCCAGTATTTTCAAATGGGTATGCTTGACGTACCCGAACAGCTGGCAAGTCCGCCATGTATTGATCAGTTGTTTTGTGGCGTTGGCGAAAACATTTGAGACAAGCATGTGTAAGCTTGCGAATCATGTTGCGTGCGCCAATTATCCAATATTGTTGGCGAACGATGACGAAAAGTGCTGTCACACCTGGATGAAGATGTATCCTGTGCTCGTGTTCCAAAATTAGCAGAGAAATGCGATGATGTTTCGGCAGAATAATTGGATGCTTGACTTCCTCCGGTAGTAGCGAGTTTGAGAGGCAGGCCATTCTTGCAAACCATGGGTGACAGTGTTAGAAGTGTTGACGAATTTGCCACAGCTTTTCCCCTTTGCAACAGGTGTAGATCGGATGAGAAGCTTCCTTGAGCCTGCCTTAGACAATAAATGCGGGCCTCGCTGATTTCCTCAAACGTGAGTGTGAGGTTTGACGGAATCCGTTTCTTCATTCTTCGATGCATAAACCGTAAAACATAAGCAGTGCAACGAATCAGCTTGGTCCAGGAAGAAACTCGAAACGATAGACACTTAATCGGGGACGCTTCAGGTTCAGATTCAACACGGCTGGATAGTGAAGAGGATTTCAGCCCATCCATTATGGGCGTGTCCAAAATTGTTGTGGGATTGCTGTCACTACGCAGTTTTGAAGCAAGCAGATCGTTGAGGTGTAGCCAATGTGGTCCCTTCCACCACAGCTCATAGCTCATGAGATTGGCTGCTAGCATTCCCCTTGATGCGCAATCGGCAGGGTTATCCTTTGAGCCAACGTGATGCCATGCGCTGCGTGGTATGACATCCAGGATCTCGGAAGTACGGTTGGCGATAAAGGTCTTCAGCTTCGATGGGGTGTGCGACAGCCACGAAAGGACAATCGTGGAATCGCACCAAGCATGCACAACTATATCCTTGTGATGCAAGCCTTCTTTGACAGCTCGGAGAAGGCGAGTGAGCAATAGCGCGCCACAGAGTTCCAGCCGAGGAAAACTTTGTTGCTTTAGTGGCGCAACGCGTGTTTTAGCTGCCATAAGTGACACTAAGGAGGTGCCGTCTACGTTGCTTACACGGCTGTAAACGACAGCGGAATATGCCTTTATAGATGCGTCTGAAAATCCATGTAATTCGATTTTTCCCGATTCGCTGTGTACATAACGTGGAATCCTTAGGTTTGCTATGTAGTTAATATCGTCGCGACAGATCCGCCACCACTCAGCCAGCTTCGGTAGGAGTTTTGAATCCCAGTCCAGGTCAAGTAGCCAGAGTTCTTGGAAAAGGATCTTAAACTGTACTACTACAGGCGCCAGAATACCTAGAGGATCAAAAATTCGTGAGACATCTGACAATACTTGCCGTTTAGTAGCATCTGGCTCCGTAGAAAGTGAAGCTTTGTAGGACAGGACGTCGTCTTGGGGATTCCATAGCAATCCTAAAACTTTAACCGCACTGGTTGTTTGGAGCTCGTCTTGCCGGGTGTGGCTGATGACGCTGCTGTTAGATACCCATTTGCCAAGCTCAAGCTTAGCCTTCGACAACAGCTGGATGAGTTCGTCGCGGCGGCTAAGTAATTCGTCTTCAGTTTCAGCGCCGGTGAGGACATCGTCTACGTAAAAGTCCTCCAACACAATTTTTGAGGCTGTGGGAAACTCATCCTGGTGGTCTCGCGCTAGTTGTTCCAGTACTCTGACAGCAAGAAACGGTACACAGCTTGTTCCATAGGTGACTGTACAGAGTTGAAAGTGTTGAAGAGGATCTTTCGGAGCTTCTCTCCATACGATCCGTTGAAAGTTGCGGTGCTTAGGGGCAACCCAGATTTGGCGAAACATTTTAACTATGTCCGCCGAAAACACAAACTTGTGCATACGAAAACGAAGGCATACATGAAAAAGGTTGCGTTGTATGCTGGGTCCGATGTGTAAGGCGTCATTTAGAGCGTGTCCGTTTACGTCTTCAAATGACCCGTCAAATACCACGCGCAGCTTCTTTCCTAGAACTGGGTGGTGTGGCATATAAAAAGTTTTTGCTGATATGTTGCATTCTTCAGGGGGCAGCTTACGCATATGACCTAGGCTTAGATACTCGGTCATAAATTTTGAATATTGCTTGCGTAGCTCCATATCACGCTGCAAGCGACGTTCCACAGCATAGAAGCGCGAGACAGCGCCCTGCAGGCTGTCTCCGAACTCTTGGCATTCAACGATGTATTTGCCGTCAGGGTCTCGGGAATGTGTGGTTAGAAAGTGCTGCTCCACCTTTTCGTGCGAAGGGTCTCGTTGTGTACGCTCAGTGTTATCCTCGATCTCCCAAAAGCGTTGAAGAGAGGCGTTTATGTCAACAGTAGTCATGAGCGTGTTGGCGGTTGATGGATGCGGCATTGCAACGAAAGTGATTATCCATCCAAAGATCGAGCTGATAGCAATAATATTTCCATCGGTGTCATATTTTTTATCACCTGACAAAACGGACCAAATTTGTTCATTTCCCAGTAATATGTCTACAGGTGAAGATGTGTTAAACGAAGTATCAGCTAACTGGAGTCCATCGTAGATCCTTAAAGCTTTTTCGTCAATGTCGTCCCGTTGAAGTGATGATGTGATTTTGCCCAGCACATGGGCTGCGACAACAATCGTATGCAGTGACACCATTGACTTGATATGCAGCGTTGCCAATCCTCTAGTAGTTTCGGCCTTGACGGAAGATATTCCGGAAACTAGTATTCTTGAGGGTGAACGTGCAAGCCCAAGTGCGTTGACGCATCGTTCAGAAACGTAGGACAGCTCAGAGCCGCTATCCAAAAGCACACGGCAAATTGTGTAAGTCCCTTTAGAGTTTTGGACATACACCAAAGCTGTGGGCAATGTGCTTCTTTTGAGTCCCGGTGACTGTGTTAATGAGGTGCTGTTTTGCGTCTGGGCGACCAAAGTTGAGCTACATCCAGAAGTTTGAGGACTGGCCTGTGCAGTGTCCGCAGGAGCAACTGTCATGGAATCCATGTTTTCAGGATGTACAAGAGAATGATGACGGCCATTGCAGTGCTTGCACGAATGTTTCGATTGACATTGTGAAGATCGGTGGCCAGGCCGTAGGCAATTGAAGCAAAGCGACTTTCCTTTCACAAAGGAGCGCCGATGTTCAGTGTTCAGATTTTGAAATTGAGAGCATCTATACAGCTGATGGTCAGCAGAGCCACACTTTCCACAATTGCCACGGTTCACTGCAATAAGTGCGCGCTTCGCTTTGGCAGGCTTGTCCGTGTGGCTGCCAGGATCGAGTTTGATTGCCGATGAAGCTTGGCTTAATTCAAAATCCTCGCAACGGTCATCAAGGAATCTAAACAAGTCAGCCACGGTTGGTGTCGCTGAGCCTCTGGTGTCCTCAATCCACTTTCTTCTAGAGTCGGGATCAATTTTAGCCAAAGTCGCTGCAAGAACTCACTTTGCTGTTGCAGCAATGTGGCCATGTTGTGATCCGCTTGAGGTATGGCGTTTGGCTGAAGGTCGCTCTTTAACGACGCGAATAAGGTAAGCGCGTGCAGGTACTTCTCCTCATACGCTTGAAAGTCTTCGGTAGGATCCTCGAAACCTTCAACGTTATCGTACACGTGCATTTCGTCAGTGATCTCCTCAAGGCTTCTGAAGGCTTGATTTAGGCGTGCCAGCATGGCATCGACTCCCGAGTAAGTGCTCTGTGGAGGTGGATTTTCGATGTAATTGACCAAGCGAGTTACGGTCGCCTTTAGCCGACCAAGTGCTTGGGTAAGGCGTTTAAGCGTCTGTTGCTCCATGGTGTGTAGAATTAAACAGTTTGTAGATGCGGAAGTAATCCGGCTGTCGAAGGACCAGACAATGATGGTGAATAGATCACGCGAAATGGTTTGTAAGACCACCTTCAAATTGGGTTGATGTTGACAGCTCGTGGTCAGGAAGCAGAAGAGAGAGATATATAAAAAAAGTGAGACCAGACCATCTCAGAAAAGAATAGCTTACAAGCTTTGAATATACCATATTTTTTATAATTAGTTATGCGGTTCCTCAACACCTAACATTTGTTTGCATTGGGATATTTTAAACTTAATGATATTTAAGAAGAAACATTTCTTATTAGAGATGTAAATGTACATTTTTTTAATCCAGAAAAAATTAGTTCTATTATTCTTAAGCATCGAAAAACTTTACTCTATTTATTTTTAGGAGGATCTATGCCATATAGACCCAAGCAAACTGTTACTGGAAAGTATTGGACGTGGCTTTTTTTACAATTATTCCTGTGAAGGATTTAATTCTGCCGGCTGGGGTCCACGCAGTGAAGATAAAGAATTAATGGTTTGTTAACTTATTTTAGTTTACATTTCTTTTTCCAACGTATTTTTAACAGGTACATTATGAACCGGGATCTGCTGCATTATCTCATTTCCCCACTGTCGCTGTAAAGAAAAAGAGCGTGACATTCTCTTGCTCCGTAGATGATCCTGGCTATCCAGACTCAAATAGGTTTGTAAAACAACAAGCCAACCAGAATCACAAAATTACGAAACCCAAACACGCACCACTTATTGATTTCTATACCGTCCAATCACTGCAACAGCACGAAGCGGACGTTGCTTTCGAAGCGCTGCTGCTGCATAAACATCAAGAACTGCTCCAAACCAATGCTTTGTCACAAATATCATCACGAACATTAAAAGCCAACGCATCCCACCTTGCTCACGAAATTAAAGAAACTCATGCTCTAATTGATTTACACTTAGAACAATCCCCTTGTACATTACTCACAATCACCACATACATGCCACAACCGCAAATCTTAACTCTTTACACTGGCGCACAACGAAAATCCGATTCGTACGCCTCTACATCGTCCTATGCCCTTTACCGCAAAATGGGCAAATTTTCGTTTGTTGCTCAAATAGTTTCGAAACCCAACAGATTTCGTTGGCTTCGCGGCGGTCGGGGTCCTCTGCAGGACATTGTGACGAAAGATTGGACGGTGGAACCAGTGGGCCTAGACAGTCGCACCAATTATTCTTGCTACGCATTCAACGAGGGGGGCAAAGGCGTAATGGCTACAGTAAACTTGGAGGTACACGCACCACCGTTTTTTATCAAGAACTTGCCACCCTATACGGGAATACTGCACTCCTCGTCCAATGCCACTTTGACCTGTCGCATCGAGTGTGTCCCGCGCTGTGACATATCATGGCTAAAGGATGGTAAGCCAATACAGAAGAACGATTCCCGATATTTTGTTAGGGAGAAATACATGGATTCCTCCCCCGCCACGGGCGATTTTGAAAGCATGCTATCGGTTTTGGTGAGTACGATATATTTTTATCTGAAAATACTCCTAGTCTCATTTTTGTAAACTCAGGTATTATAATTAGTCAAAAGATTGCAACGCAGTGAATGAAAATTGCCTATAAAATACATACATTCTTGATCACTAGACAAGTTGATCTAGACGAATCCGGGTGGTAGTCCGTCTGCGTAGGCAAACTAGTCTTTCAATTTAATATATGAAAATTACAAATTTTTGACTAAATTTATAATAGCTTCTATATACAAATTAAAAAAAAGAACCGTTGAACTAAAAGGGGTAGTTAATTCTACCTGTTACCGCAAAAGTCAACTATTTTCTAAAGGTGCATATTAGATATGCAGTGATTATAGGATGGACATTTCATCAAATTAAATTAAAATCTTTGCCTGAAATTAATATAATCAAGAAAGGAAGTGTATATACCCTTATTACAAAACGTTATTACAAAATGAGTACATTTCGATTTCTATGCCTATATTACTAAATACAATGAAGCTATGTCGATTTTAGGCTCCTTTTTGCTATCGTTTCTATGGCAGCTATAATTGTTGTCCGATTTTGACAAAATAAAAAGCGTAATTCTGTGTAAATAATAAAATAATAAAAATACTTACTATATCTTAAAGAAATGTTTTGATAAGTAAAAAAATAAAAAAATATAATTTTTTTATATTTATTTAAAAAATTTTTTTCCAATAGGAGCTATATGAAATAGATTTCCGATCTTTATTTAATTAAAGCCGTAATTTCAAAGTATTACACCATTACCAAATCCAAAAAAAAAAAATTAAAAACAAGAAAGGAAAGCTAACTTCGGGCGGTGCCGAAGTTGATATACCCTTGCAGAATACTCTGTAATTTATATTCTCCAAAATTATTCATATGATGCATTCTTAATACTCATAAAAATCCCAACTTCCTAACTTTAAAAACACCATTTATAATCGTTCAGTTATATGGCCGCCATAGGATATAGTCGGATACAGTCATGTATGTTCCTCTTACTTTAAATATTGGCAGATCGAACTTTGATATGCATGAACCGTTTAAAGTACTGTGTAACGACTATAATAGACTATACCATATTATTTCTACTACCGAATCTTTGCCAAGCCTAAAAGCATTAATTTTATCTTACCTAGCACAAAATTAGTATTAGTCTCGTCAAAGACCAATATAAACTCTAAGATGCGTAACGGCCATACATTGGTTTTGTAATATGCAGCTTGTTTTTTGATGGCGACGAAAATTCCGCTCTCTCCGCTCGCACAAAGCTGAGAGCGTAAAAATCTAAAAATATAATTGCTCGAATAAGGAAGTGCGTATGTGTGCGTACTTGTTTGAAAAGACGATTTTCGGCCATAAATCATTTCGGGACTAAGAAACTAATTGTGTGTCAAAAAAACTTCTACGATTGAACAATGAAGCTTGATGTACAATTATTTTTATATACCTTAAAAACGAATATCGGCTTTTGGGCAGAGAGCGAAAAGCCAGTTGAAAAGCCAGCACAAAAAATTCGTGTGCAAAAAAATCGTATGGCGTTACGCATCTTAGAGTTTATATTGGTCTTTGGTCTCGCACGTATTTCTAATCTTAGTCTGTTGTACTTTTTGTATACCGTTGCAGAGAGGAGACATTTCCGAACCTATGAAGTATATATATATGTATATTCTTGAACAGCATTACCAGGAGAGTCGATCTAGCCATGTCCGTCCGTCCGTCTGCCCGACATTTCGTCTCTACGCAAACTAGTCCCTTAGTGTTAAAGCTTTCTGCTTGAAACTTTCCCAAAAGTTGTCTTTGTTGCAGAGAGTATATAAGCCAGAACGAGCCGGATCGGGCGACTATATCATATATCTCCCAAACGAAGAATTGGAAAGGAAGCAAACTTCGGCAAACCTATATATGTCTATAGATTACATACATACATATGTACTATATAGTTCCTTACTCTATGGCCTGAAGCCAAACTGGTGTTAATCATTTCCACACTCATATATTATTTCAAAGTGTTCTAAAAATAGAATACAAAGACAAATGGACCTTAATTGCGTTTTTCTTAAAGCTTTCTTTAAATGAACAAAACCATGTTTGGACATCCTCGGTAGGATTTTGATAATCATTTATTTGTAACCACGGAATATTTTCGCGAAATTGTTATTGAATATTATTAAATTTATTTTGCGTGTTTATGTATACATATACGAATGTGTATAAGAGGAGGCGCAATATAATAACAATCAAGAATTGTAATAACATTGCAGGAATCAAAAAATTAATTCTTCTATAAAAAGTTTTATAAGTGTCCGCCACGCTAGCATCAACAGATCTTATTCATATGGAGTCTATTCAAGTAATATTATAGTTCATTTCTCACCTAAGTCATCGAAGTACGATTTAAACTTTAAATAAAACACAAATCCTAGTTTTTTTTTTACCAAAATGGTAATTTAAAAATATAATATTTAAAAACGTAACTAAAAAAACGTATGTAAAAAAATTGTACATGATCTGGACAGGGACTTTAACTAGTTCGTTTTCTTCATTGATCTAACAAATTGTTTCGACGGAGTATAAAATAATTAAATTTAACATTAGGTTAATAACTCAAAAACTACGCCATGCAGGCTGTTTAATATTTAGTGTGTAAGTAATTAGTAGTCAACCGTTTTTGATGGCAATTTTCTTAGATTTAGAAAATTTAAGATGAAATCGATCTTGACTTTTTTGTTTTCGTTGGATTTTATTTGTTGGGGGACTATCGGATATTTAGAAAATACATTTTATTAGTATGCCTTAATTTATTCCGTGTTCAACAAAATATTTTTCTTGGATGTTCGAGCCGAAAGCATTTAGCATACTGTTTGTTTTCGGCAATTGTGCCAAAGAAATAAAAACAAGAAAGGAAGCAAACTTCAGCAAGCCGAAGTTTATATACCCTTGCAGTTATTACAAATTGACTACATTTCGATTTCCATGCATATATTACAAAAAACAATGATCGTTTCTATGGCACCTACATATATGTTATTTTTGTCCGATTTTAATTTAATTAAAACCGTAATTCCATAATATTTAAATATTGCCAAATCCCAAGAACAAACAATTAAAAACAACAAAGTTATAATTTTTTTGAATTCTGTTCTCCGATTGTTCCTATCAGAGCTATATGGTATAGTCGTCCGATCCGGATCGTTCCGACAATATGTACTACTTGCAATAGAAAGACATACTTTTGGTAAAGTTTCAAGCAGATAGCTTTTTAGTTTGCGTAGAAACGGACGGACGGACGGATGAACAGACGGACATGGCTAGATCGACTCTGCTGATCAAGAATATATATACTTTGTACGGTCGAAAATGTCTCCTTCACTACGTTGCAAACTTTTGTCTGAAATTATAATACCTTCTGCAAGGGTATAAAAAAGGTTTTTTATTTTGAAGGCGACAAAAAAAGTTTATAAAATAAAATCGAAAGTAAGCAATTAAAATACTTTATTCTTGTTAGTTAGCTAAAGGTTGGAAATACATTAGAATTTATAAAAGTTTATTTTAGTAAGCTATTGGTTTAATATATATATGAAGAGATCGATTGACTGGTCCAAAGAGTTGCCTTGAAGTTGCAACAATTAATCAAAAATTTAACAATATGTGGCTGTAAATGTTGTTAGGTAATAGGTTAAATTTGCTTCTGTTAAAAAGTGATATAACTAAGTGCGAAATTTAACAAAGAACTTAAATAAAATGGTTTAAAAAATTAAATCGACGCTATGTAACTTTCTTTACTGGGATAAGAGCTGTCATAGCTGACGAAAGGAGTTCGTCGATCTGAGGCTTTTGGAACGTACTCATGTTCGGTTGAATTTTTAAAGTCTGCTCACTAAGATTATATTTTCAGTTGATATTTGGTCATAAGCGTTTTTATTAACAACAGAAACTGCAATTTCAGCACTTTAATATGTCGAATTGGCCACTTGGCAAGTTCGATATCGAGGCTGATAATGCCAACTATACTTGCGTCTCAACAAATAATACAGTGGGTTCTAGCATCAGGAGTCGCACTTATTTCGGCATCGAATGTGAGTAAAAAAATTACGCTTAGCTATTTAAATTTTATATGTTTCGCAATAGACGCACCTGACAACACAACCGTTTCGGAAAACATTGTTTATGTGCAGGAAGATACCATACCAGGACGTGTGATATGCAAATCTCGAGCTAATCCAGGCAAGTTATTTAAACCATTTAACTTTTTTTATATCATCACATGTTGCATTTACAGAACCGTCATATAAGTGGTTTTTTAAGAACGAAACAATAGCCGATGGAAATGCATTAATTATTAATACTCCTATGAAACGGAACGACAATGGAACCTATACCTGCTTTGCATATAATAAGCATGGTAGTAGCATTGCTGAAACCGTGATTAAAGTGCAATGTAAGTAATGTATTAAAATACGTAAGAATTTTAATATTTTATTCTTGTATTATTTTACAGTTAAGCCACGATGCGAAATCGAAAGACGGGAAATTGATGATCAGGATACCCTTGTTTGCACTGCTTACGGAGATCCTATTGAGGTAAGTTTGATACCAATTAGCCTCTATGCCTGAGCTGTGTTATTTACATTTTCCCAATATATAAAATTTAAGAAAATAAGTGTCAGAACAATAAAAAAAAACGTATGCTGCGAAGGCTTCCCAGGAAAATGCATTTTTAATTGTATCTATTAATTTTTAGTGTTATACAAAAAAGGATTTATGAGTTTTATTAATATTAAGCTGCGTCTGAAAATTACTAATTGAATACCTATATGGCAAGTTCCAAATAGAATTACAATACAATTGTTACATATGTTCTTGGCTTGGGGTAACTTAAAAATTAAATAAGAAAGGAAAAAAACTTCAGTTATTACAAAACCTAATAACTGCCTAGATTGCCATCCATTTTATGGCAGCTATATGATATTGTTGTCCGATTTTGACAAAACCAAAAGCGTAATTCTGTGTAAATAAATAAATAATTTCTATATCTCAAAAAAATATTTCGATAAACAGAAAAACAGCAATAATATTTTGATTGATAAATGAACGATTTTAATTTAATTAAAAACGTAATTCCATAGTATTTAAATATTATTAAGTCCCAATGTACCAACAAATATGAAAACAACAAAGTTATTCTTTTTAAAAATTTTTTTCCGATTGTTCCAATGAGAGCTGTACTATAGTTGCCCGATACGAAAGAGAACTTTTAAGAAAGTTTCAAACAGAAGTTTGCGTAGAAATGGACGGACAGACGGACATGGCTAGATCGACTCTCCTGGTGATGCTAATCAGGAATATATATATATAATTTATAGGGTCGGAAATGTCTCCTTCACCGCGTTGCAAACTTTTAACTAAAATTATAATACCCTCTGCAAGGGTATATAAATTAAAAATTACAATCTATTATTTTACATATCTTACAGGCCGATTTTTTTTGGTCAATTAAAGCTGAAAATGAAACAGCTGAAAATTTGGGCAGCGGTGACAAAAAAGAACTTGTTGAAAAAAGCTTTTACGTATTGCAAAAGGACTATGCAATTTCCAGGACTTACAGATGTGTATCCAATAATACGGTTGGTTTCGGACCATTTTGTGAAATTGAAGTTGCTGGTACGTATATTACAAGCTTTGACATTCTAATTAATTGTGATTAGTCAGATGTAAACAATTTAATACATTATTTTTTTTATTTATGTTGAACTTAAGGGATTTCCTAAACGGCAAATCGCAGAATCGTTTAAAACTGAACAGAAATTTCCAGCAATTGAGGGAACGCCCCAAAACTGTGCCTGTTAAATTGTCAAGCAGCTAACCTTTCAAATTTTAGAGACTTAAAAAACGGTTCATATTATTTTTTGCTGTTAGTTACTTTTGTATGACGTCCTAAAAGTATTCTCCCTGAATTGATTTAATATAAACAAGAAAAAAAGATCTTCGGCATCTTCCCTAGCATCTGTTACAAAAATTACATATTCTAAAGTTCGTTACTATGGCGGCTATATGACATAGTCCTCCGTCGATATATGCCAGAAAGAACGCTCCGGACGAACGCTTTGAAACTGAGGGACAAGTTTTGCCGGGAGATGCTGATCAAGAAAATATATACTTTATAGGGTCGGAAATATTCATTGATCAGCAAACGCAGAAAGGGTAAAACAGCTAGTGCTTTAGTACGTACAGATATTAATAAAAACAAGAAAGGAAAGCTAACTTCAGTTCGAAAGGAAAGCAGCTGACTAATTCGCGTAGAATCAGGCAGACGGACATGCTTATATCAACTCAGGACGCGATCCTGATCAAGAATATATATTCTTTGTAGGGTCGGAGATGTCTCCTTCACTGCGTTGTACACTTTTCACCAAAATTATAATACCCTCTGCAAGGGAATAAAATTGTACGGTAGTTAAAATTAAACTTGCGGTGCTTTGATTTTTGGTCAGACGTTCTAACCCCTAGGCTACGCGGACAGCCGATAGCCCAAATATTTATAAATTTTAGGGTTAGAACAATTTTATGGTCAGGATGTGATATTTTAGAAAATGTTTTCTATGTTAAAGAAAATATTGCAATATTTAAGAAAATATTCCATACTTACGAAAATATTCCATATTTAAGAAATTATTCAATATTTAAGAAAATATTTCTCTATTTCAGAAAACATTTCTATTTTATAGGGCTATTTGAGAAAAAGGGTTCCATTTTTTTGCGTTAAATATATTTTCCTCGTTCCTCATTTTAAGAAAAAACAAGAAAGGAAAGCTAGCTTCGGGTGGAGCCGAAGTTGATATTTTCTTGCCGAATTATTCTGTAAATAATATTCTCCAAAATTATTCATATGAAGCATTCTTAAAAATCATAAAAATCCCAACTTCCTAACTTTAAAAACACCAAAGTTATGGCAATTTGAATGGTTAAGTTATATGGCAGCTATAGGATATAGCCGGCCGATCCTTATGAAATTTGGTATGTCGAATAAAACCGATAGAAAATCCCAACATCATAACTTAACAAAAACCAAAATTATGGCATTTCCGATCAATCAGTTATATGGCGGCTATAGGATATAGTCGGCCGATCCTTATGAAATTTGGTAGGTCGGATTGATTGGCCAAATATAAAACCCATAGAAAATTCCACCTCCTAACTTTAAAAACACCAAAGTTGTGGAATTTCCTATAGTTATATGGGAGTTATAGGATATAGTCGTCCGATCCCTATAAAATTTGGTAGGTCGGATTGATTGGCCAAATACAAAACCCGAATTCCAACTTCCTAACTTTAAAAACACTATAATTATATGGGAGCTATGGGATATAGTCGGCCGATCCTTATGAAATTTGGTATGTCGGATTTATTGGCCAAATATATAACCCAAAGAAAATCACAACTTCCTAACTTTACAAACAGCAAACTTATGGCATTTCCGATCGTTCAGTTATGTATATGGCAGCTATAGGATATAGTCGGCCGATCCCTATAAAATTTGGTGTGTCGGATTGATTGGACAAATATAAAACCCCTAGAAAATTCCAACTTCGTAACTTTAAAAACACCAAAGTTATGGTATTTCCTATAGTTATATGGGAGCAATAGGATATAGTCGTCCGATCCTTATGAAATTTGGTATGTCGAATTAATTGGCCAAATATAAAACCCATAGAAAATCCCAACTTCCCAACTTTACAAACACCAAAATTATTGCATTTCCGATCAATCAGTTATATGGCAGCTATAGGATATAGTCGGCCGATCCCGCCCGTTCGGACTTATATAATGCGTGCAAAGGAAAGAAGGGTGTGTGCAAAGTTTCAATTCGATATCTTTAGCTAACTATAGTTAGTAAAATCATAGAGTAAGGAACTATAGTTCCTTACTCTTTGATTTTACTAAAAACAATGAAGCTATGACGATTTTGCGCTGCATTTCGCCATTGTTTCTATGACAGCTATATGATATTGTTGTTCGCTTTTAATTAAATTAAGACCGTAATTCCATTTAAATATTACCAAATCTCAAAAACCAAAAAAAAATTAACAAGAAAGGAAGCAAACTTCGATTTTGCAATCTATTTTGTCATCGTTTCTATGGCATTTGACTGAAATTGTAATACACTCTGCAAAGGTATAAAAATAAATCGGCGACAGATTCAAAATGGAAAATAATATTTAATAAATCCACTTCTCAAAAGTTGGCATTACCATTAAGGAAAAGTCCGATGGGTTGAATTTTATTGATTTATTGATGATGATAGCTATGATAGCTATATTCTATGACATAGTCTTTGACTAAGTACAAATTTTCCTATATGTATCAGTGCCCAATCATAATTATAAACAAGAGAGAACGCTATAGTCGGGTGCCCCGACTATCAGATACCCGTTACTCAGGTAAAAGGAGTGCGAGGGAGATAAAGATAGAAACTTTGATCACGCATAACTTTTAAACGAATGGTCCGATTTGAAAAATTTCTTCTACATTTCGATAGGTATTGATAAACACAATAAAACTGCATTTTTACTTTTCCGAAATATTTAAATTTATATTTAAATAAAATCGTATATAAGCGATTGTGGGCGTTAAAGGGGGCGTGGCACCTGTTTGAAACAAACTTGCGCTGCGTAGGAACTCCTAAAATCTGCATGCAAAATGCCAATCTTCTAGCTTTTATAGTTTCCGAGATCTCAGCGTTCATACGGACAGACAGACGGACAGACGGACAGACGGACAGACGGACAGACGGACATGGCTAGATCGACTCGTCTAGTGATCCTGAACAAGAATATATATACTTTATAGGGTCGGAAACGCTTCCTTCTACCTGTTACATACTTTTGCACGAATACAATATACCCTTTTACTCTACGAGTAACGGGTATAATTAGGTTTAATGTTAAGTCTGAAGAACACACCAGAGCTATCGCGTTTCTGATCATACAGGTATATACCAGCTATACGAAATAACCAGTATCTTTCTGTCTTAAGAAACACCAAAGCTATGGCATTTCTGATCAATCAGTTATATGCCAGCTAAAGGATATAGTCAGCCGATCCTTATGAAATTTGGTAGGTCGAATTGATTGGCCAAAAATAAAACCCATAGAAAATACCAACTTCCTAATTTTACAAACACCAAAGTTATGGTCGATCCCGGCCGTTTCGTGCAAAGGAACGCATGGTGTGTGCAAAGTTTCAATTTGATATCTCTAATACTGAGAGACTAGTTCGCGTAGAAACAGACAGACGGACAGACATGCTTATATCAACTCAGGACGCGATTTTGATCAAGAATATATATGCTGTGTAGGGTCGAAAATGTCTCCTTTACTACGTTGCAAACCTTTGACTGAAATTATAATACCGTCTTCAAGGGTATAAAAAAATTGGGCTATATGTTTATTCTATTCTATTCTATTCTATTCTATTATTTTTTCTTGGTGTATTTGAGCGAATAAATATCCGTGTTAATATGAGCAAGAAAGGAAGCACGCAGCAAGCCAAACTTTATATACTTTTCCATTTCCTCCAAAAAGTTAAATATTCCATAATTCGATTTCGACCTTAAAAGTAATGAAGCTAGGTCAATTTTTCAATAGATTATTCGACCATTCCTAAGGCAGCTTTTTATACTATAAATACTATATCTATATATGGAAATATGTTAAGAAACAAGGAAGCATAGAGTAAGAAATTATATAGAGGTTTCATTTGCTCTGCCCGGCAGTGCTGCCAGAAACTCCCAAGCAGAAATTGCTAGATTTTGAAAAAAAGTTGCTAGAAATTGCTAAAAATTCGTCGAAAATAGCCAAAAAAAATGCTAGATCAGTTAAATTTAACTTTTAAACTAATTATGCATATAAATGATCGCTTGTTGCCATCGTCCTGTGTTTTGCAATGTATAGGCATAGTGCCGCTTCTTGTTCCTCCGTTTTCGTGGACTTTTGAAGGAAGGGCAACTTATTTTTATACCCTTGCAGAGGGTAAATTTTGGTCAAAAGTGTGCAACGCAGTGATGGAGACATCTCCGACCCTATAAAGTATATATATTCTTGATCAGGATCACCTCCTGAGTTGATATAAGCATGTCCGTCTGTCCGTCTGTCTGTCCGTCTGTCTGTTTCTACGCGAACTAGTCTCTCAGTTTTAAAGATATCGAAATTAAACTTTGCACACACCCTTCTTTCCTTTGCAGTATATAAGTCGGAACGGCCGGGATCGGCCGACTATATCTGATAGCTGCCATATAACTGATTGATCGGAAACGCAATAACTTTGGTGTTTGTAAAGTTAGGAAGTTGGGATGGGTTTTATATTTGTCTAACTAATCCGACCTGCCAAATTTCATAAAAAAATTCAAATAATTGAACCACTGAGATAAAAAATAATTCCGATGTCTTTGTGAACCATTTTCGATCGTAATTGGTTCAGTAAATTGGAATAGGTATAAAAAAGTTCAAAAAGATGAAGAAAAATAACAAAATGTTTAGTTTTTTAATAAAGTTGCTAAAATTGCAAAAAAAAATGGAAAAGTTGCTAGATTTGTTGCTAAAAGCAAATCGAAAAAAAAAGTTGCAAAATTGTTTAAAAGTTGCTAGATCTAGCAACTAAATAGCTAAACTGGCAGCCCTGCTGCCCGGGCTTCTGCCAAAGCTCTGCTGAGAGCCATGTTCGAAGCTAACTTCTTCTAACTTCGGTTTCTCACCCCTTCTAACATGTGCGAAGCACAAGCAATAGTATGGGGAGTTTTCGCACCTATCCTTAGGAATAAGAGCGAGCAGTGCAGCAATAAGAATTCACCATGGGCATGGATTCAAGCTCGATTCTAACAAATGATAAACTCTCTTTTTTTCCGTTTTTCCCCTACGTGGAATCACTGGCAAAGTCACTCTTGAGCGCGGGCAGAGCAAATGAAACCTCTATATAGTTTCTTACTCTATGACCCCTATATAGTTTCTTACTCTATGGTTGGGGATAGAATTTGATAAAAGCCACGTCTTAAGTACCGGGTGCTGCGCATATTCTATATCTCACAGATTTTAAAATCACGTGATTTTACATAATTTTTATTTTAATGATTTATATACATACGTATGCAAGGTACACAGATTATTTGAAATGTATATTTATTCAAGGAAATCGCCATTTAAGTTACATTTATTTTTTATTTTGACAGCTGCTTCACCGCTTATAATTTGGTGGCAAGGTAAATGCCATGAAAAAACTTATCAGCCCATTTTTTGAAATGATTAATACCAAATGAAGTATTCTAACTGAACATTAGTTACCCCATTTATGAAAAATTTTAGTTGTTAATCTCTGCACTAATAACCTTTTATACCCTTAATGTGTTTTTTCATTAAATTCTTTTAATATTTCAATGCTAAACTAACTGTATGAATATTATAAAGTGCGGCCAAAAAGTAAGTAAATAAAATTATAATGTACTATGTTTTAGTGTATTGTACTATATTATATACTTCGTCCCTCCTTAACATGTGTAATTAATTCAACATAAACATAACTTTTCTGCAATGGAAAGCTTTCTCTTTTAACTTATAAATTATTTTTGTAAAATGTATAATATTAAAATGTGTTAAATTGTAGATTAATGTTTATAACTGTTTAATGTTTATTATAACTTTTTATTTAAATCTTGATTTTATTTATTGAATCTTGTCTTTACGAGACTAACAATTAGTATATCAAATCGAACCATATTAACTTAACTAACAGTCATTTTGACTGCTACAGTGTAAGGCGATCCTCAACACTATTGCTGGGTGAGGATGCCAAGGTATATGTGGATGTTATCGTTCCGAACATACCATGGTGCCCCAGTGATGGTTCTCAAGGTGTTTGATCGTGCGCGCTGTATGATGTCTATCTTCCTGCTGCTCGAGCTCCCCCACAGCTGGGACTCATATGTCCAGATAGGTTTAAGAGTTGAGTTGGAGTGCAGGATCTTTTAGTCCAGGCTTAGAGGTGATCGAGGGTATATACCCTATCCAGTGGAGTCCGCTGGCTTATAGTTTTAAGTGCAGCTACTTGCATTCGATGTGTATACGCCAGGTTAAACGGCTGTCGAGGTGGACTCTGAGGTACGAGGCATCTGGAGCGACTCAGGATCGCAGGAACTTGAGGTAATCCAACTTGAACCATGTATTCGTCCGATGTTGCTGTTCTGCATCTCACTGAAAATACTTGGGGAGCAAATGGAATTTTACTTCATGAATGAGACCATGAAGCCAGACTCGGTCGATGGATTGTGATACCCCAATAGCACAGCTTGACATTTCGATTAGCAGATTTTAGTTGCCTAATGACTTTTTTGATTTCGTTCGGCCGAAACGAAGTTCGAAAGATGCAGTTTCGCACTTAAGGGTCCATTCTGGTTAGTGGTGTCAAAAAATAGGCAATTTCCAGGAATTTGTTTTTGAACAAACAAAAAAAGGAATATTTCTGATATATTAAAGATAATTTTTTTAAATTTCAAAAAATTTGAATTTTTAAGTATTTCCGGAAGCAACACACAGGGCGACGTAGGCCAATGCGCGAAACAGAAACCTCTGACGACTCTTCTACAGGTCTTAAAAATTGTCTGAAACATTAAATTCAAAAATGTTCTTGTTTAGTAGGAGTGTGGTTATGGAATAGACTACCTTTATTGAAATTGAATAAAAAACAAGAAAGGAAAGCTAACTTCGGGCGGAGCCGAAGTTGATATACCCTTGCAGAATATTCTGTAAATAATATTCTCCAAAATTATTCATATGATGCATTCTTAACACTCATAAAAAATCCCAACTTTCTAACTTTAAAAACACCAAAGTTATGGCATTTTCAATCGTTCAGTTATATGGCAGCTATAGGATATAGTCGGCCGATCCCTATAAAATTTGGTAGGTCGGATTGATTGGCCAAATATAAAACCCATAGAAAATCCCAACTTCCTAACTCTAAAAACACCAAAGTTATGCTATTTCCTATCGTTATATGGGAGCTATAGGATATAGTCGGCCGATCCTTATGAAATTTGGTAGGTCGAATTGATTGGCCAAATAAAGAAGCCATCGAAAATCCCAACTTCCTAACTTTACAAACAGCAGAGTTATGGCATTTCCTATCGTTCAGTTATATGGCAGCTATAGGATATAGTTGGCCGATCCCGGCCGTTTCGACTTATATACTGCGTGCAAAGGAAAGAAGGGTGTGTGCAAAGTTTCAATTCGATAGCTTTAAAACTGAGAGACTAGTTCGCGTAGAAACAGACAGACGGACAGACAGACGGACAGACAGACGGACAGACGGACAGACGGACAGACGGACAGACGGACAGACGGACAGACGGACATGGCTATATCAACTCAGGAGGTGATCCTGATCAAGAATATATATACTTTATAGGGTCGGAGATGTCTCCTTCACTGCGTTGCACACTTTTGACCAAAATTATAATACCCTCTGCAAGGGTATAATAACAAAATGCGGCGTTTGAAAAATGTAGTGTCGTTTTTATCAAAATGTTCTTTACTTTTTTGTCGATAAAAAATCCAATGTGTAAGCTATCTATGTAATTATAGTCTCGGAGGCTCATAACTTTTTTGAATTTTGATTTGCCTATCAAAAGCTATCGAAAAATGCAAAAAAAAAAATTTTCCATTTTTTTGAACAAACCAAAATGGACAAAATGGCAGGATTTTGCTGGAAAACACTTTAAAGATGTGACTCCATACGGGGTCCTTATTACTGGTCGAGAAAGCGAGTGGCTTCCTTAAGGCGTTGCCCTGAAGATGGTAATCTACTGGTATGCCAAGCACTTCGCAAGCGCCTCTTTTCTCGCACCAGTATTTATTAGTATTTATTTGATTGTACTTCTTTCCCTTTTGGTATGCAGATTTTGACTGCTGCAACGAGTACGTCATGTCCGAATCCACATTAATCACATACTTTTTGTATTTAAGCCAGATAATTCTGTGCGACGTCAGCTTGAGGGTTCGATTATTTCAGGGCTTTGAATACGTGTCATTGGGCGAGAGGTCTGAAGATAGGTCCGAAAGCGTTTTGGCAATTATTAGTGTTGATGAACGGATTGCATCCATAATTTTAATTTGATTTATTTTATTTGTGTCATGCGAAATACTATTTTTGCCCTTTTCAGTTTTTTGGTATTTATCTGTACTGCGGTCTGATTTGGAGATTCTAAAAAGAAAGTGATACGACTACAACGCAGCATGTAGGTTCAATAAAGCTAAAAATTATACAGTCCACTCAAATCGGAAATAAACCGAGTTTATTCTTCACCATAATCTTTGGTTCTTCTAGCCAATTTTAGCAATTGATTAACATGGATCAATTAAAGCTTTTGAAGGCAGCAAGAAGCCGTGCGAAGGCAAGCATTTCGCCTTTGCTAACGTCGTCACAAGATCCATGTGCGGGATCAAACTGGGAACTTGATGAAATCACAGTCTCATTGGAGAGGTTCAACAACGTTTGGAAGGAGTTTGAGACCATTAGCGATAAACTGGCCCTTTATGAAGATGAAGAGGGGTACGTCGATCCAGCCATCGACAACGAGAGGTACGAGGATAAGTATTTGCAAGCAAACACATTGTTTCACACCATCAAACGGCGCTGTCAATTATCTAATGAGAACGACAGAGAAGGCAGCAACGGTAGGCAGTCTGGCAACCTTGACGATGCCGCATCAAGTTCATCTGGATTGGGAAACGAAAGCCTTGCTCGTTTTCTATAACAACAACAGGAACTGAGCAACAATCAACGTTTTTGAGGACAAACTCGGCAGCAAATGTAATGCACAACGAACTGCCAAAAATTCACATCAAGGTGTTCACTGGTGACTACAAGGAGTGGTCAGCCTTTAAAAATATCTTCGAGAGTACGATCCACAGCAAGACGCATTTGACAGCAATTCAAAAGTTCCACTACTTAAAAACGTACATTACGGGAGAAGCAGCTGACTTGATTCATCATATGCCAATAACGGATGCTGCTTACGAGCCTGCTTGGAGTTGCCTAATTGATCGATACAACAGACCACGTCATATTGTCAACACTCTGTTGGAAACGTTTGTGAATCTCCCTTTAACCACCCGGGCCAGATGTTGCAGTTCTGCGCAAGGTGACTGACGGAGCCACGGAGATTGTACGAGGATTGGATGCAGCAGGGAAAACTAACAGAGACTGCTGGATCATACACTTTATTCTGGCCAAGATCGACGCTGAAACTCGACGCAAATGGATTGAAGGAAGCCGGGAACTTGAATCTCGGCCTGTGGATGATTTACTCAAGTTTTTAGACCGACGGTGCGAGGAATTCGAGCTCAGCAAAAGTGTCTCGGACTTCGACTTCAAGGGTGGCCCACAACCAAGCAAAGCAAAGCGTTCGTCACACGCTTTAGTATCGGTGGAAGAAAATGATTGTGCGAAATGTAACTCTAGGGAGCACAAGATCTACGGTTGCCCAAAGTTTGCTGAAGCATCGATCGAGCAGAGACGCACATTTGTTAAGGCGAAATCATTGTGTTTCAACGGCCTTATGAATGGGCATGTATCACGCAAGTGTGAATCCAAATTTACATGCAAAATTTGCCATAATCGCCACCACTCTCTGCTACATGCTGATATTTGTGGATCGCAAGCCGCGACACAGCCATACATTGATGAAAAGCTCATCCCAAGCGCTCCCGAAGATGCTACGGGGACCATCAGCCATATCGCTCGCAAGTGGCTCCCACAGCTGAGTCCTTGTGCAACGGATCAACAACGGCTACACAGCCCCAAGGACTAAGGAAAAGTGCATTGTCAACAGCTCTGGTGTTTGTTAAAAACGCACAAGGATCGCACACTACATGTCGGGTACTTTTGGACTGTGGTTCGGAACTGTCGTACATCTCAGAGAGGTGCGTACAGGCACTTGGTCTGTCATGCTCGCCTTCACGCATTTTGGTGTCTGGAATTTGATCGATCAAGGCAGAGACAGCTAGAGGCTGCAGCACACTGGTCATGCAGTCAAGGATCTCAGATCACACAATGAAGGTACGTGCACACGTACTCAGCAAAATTACCTCCACGTTAGCAAGACACGATATCGATGCCTCAGCACTCAGGGTATTCGCTGGCTTTGAGCTTGCGGATTCTGACTGTCAATCGTTGGCGCCAATCGATATTCTCTTAAGCAGGGATTACGTTTGGACCGTGTTTACCGGTCAAAAGATGTTCTACATTCAAGGCAACATCATCGCCATTTCGGCCATTTTTGGATGGGTCATAAAATCTATCGTCACTACCGGCTGTTCATCTACAACAACAATGCACACGGAAATTGACATTGACTCAACTCTTCGGCGCTTTTGGGAGCTGGAGGATGGCAACCAGGAATTCCATGGGAAACCAGAGGACGACGAAGTTGAACAGCACTTTGTGAAAACACATTCTTGGGACTCAAAGGCGCGTTACGTCGTCGAACTTCCTTTCAAAAACTCCAATGAACAGTTTTCGGATACATTACAGGGAGCACTTGCAAGATTCAGGGGTGTAGAACGCCGCCTAAAGAAGGACCCCGATCTGCACTCACAGTTCGTACAATTTATGCGTGAATACCTACAGTTAGGTCACATGCAGGAATTATCACGGGGAAGCATTGACAAGGGGGCCAAGTTTTTACTTGCCTTATCATCCGGTAATTACCCAAAAGCTAAGGGTAGTATTTGACAGCTCATTCAGGGATACAAATGAAAATCCTTCAACGGTGCTCTACACATTGGACCCAGCATTCTACGAAACCTTTTCTCGATTTGTATGCGTTTCAGAATGTTCAAGTTCGTCTTTCCCGCAGATATTGTCAAAATGTATCGACAAATCTTTGTCGCTGCCAACCATTGTTGCTATCAGCGTATTGTTTGGAGAGAAGATGAAAGCACACCTATCAAGCACTATAAGCTTTCCACGGTAACATACGGTACTTCTAGTGCACCATTCTTGGCAGTGAGAGTCCTGGATCAGTTAGCTAATGACCACCAACACGAGTTTCCCACAGCTGCATGGATCTTGAAGGGGCAGTTTTATGTGGACGACGTACTGACGGGAGCACATACAGAGGAAGAGATAATTCGCAATCAAAAGGAGCTGATCCAATTAATGAAATGTGCAGGCATGGAACTTGGCAAATGGGTTTCAAATTCATCACGTATCTCTGACCGATCTACTTCTACAACGGAGGTACAAGGGAAAGGCTTCAATCCTACAGCAAAGGTTCTTGGCATTCATTGGGATCCAGAAGAGGATACGCTATGCTACAAAGGTTGCCTTTCACCCAATCCGGACAACACCAAACGCCAAGTGCTTTCTGACGTGGCACGCATCTCTGACCCGCTGGGAATTCTTTCGCCAGTGGTGGTGCAGTTTAAAATTCAGTTCCAAGAATTGTGGTTACTCGATCTCGGCTGGGATACGGAGCTTCCTCCAAAAATTGCTGACTGGTGGAACAAATGCCGTAACGACCTACACATACTTCAAGATCTACGCCTGCCACGATTTGTAGAAAACAATGGGGATAGCATCGTACTGCATGGATTCTCAGATGCCTCCATCAAGGCATATTCCGCAGTCATCTACAGCAGAGTGGTGCGAGCAGATGGCATCGTATCAGTTTCACTCATAGCAGGAAAAACTAGAGTTGCTCCGCTGAAGCAGCAATCCTTACCGCGCCTCGAGCTGTGTGGCGCTTTGCTACTCAGCAGACTAATCTTATCAGTCAAGGATTCTCTGCAACACAAGGACATCAAAATACACGCATGGTGTGATTCAACCATAGTTTTGGCTTGGCTTTCACATCCACCATCGAAGCTCAAAACATTTGTAGCAAACAGGACTTCAGAAATACTCGATGCATTGCCGCGCAGTGCATGGCATCATGTAAACACAAAGGAGAATCCGACGGACTGCGCCACACGAGGAATGCATGCTACAGACCTTCTGCATTTCGACATATGGTGGATGGGACCTTCATGGCTGCAAGATCCAGAAAAGCTTTCGGTAAAGTTGAGCTGTAAAAAATTCTGTTCTTCCCTTTCAGTTAATCCTGGCAAAGAAGAAGTCAAGTCCACCACATTAACCATTCAGCAAGGCGGCTCATTTTCACCAATCGAAGCGTTGACTCAGCGGGTTTCGTCCTGGATAAAACTGGTCCACGTTGTAGCTTACGCATTACGCTTTATCCAAAGGACCAGAGCCATTAAAACTGTAGCGCTGACAAATGGGGCAAGGCTCACCTATGAAGAGATTCAGGCTGCTCGCATTCCTTGCCTGCAAGAGGCTCAGAAATGATTCATGGAGGATCGTAATCTTCTGACGGAAAATAAACCACTTCGCAGCCGCTCCCAGTTGATTAAGCTCTCACCGTTTGTCGGCAAGGATGGCCTCCTTCGAGTTGGTGGACGCTTGGGCAACTCACAATTACCAGTTGACGTCAAACATCCTATATTGTTTCCGAAATTGCATCGCATCACAAGGATGATTTTGGAACACGAACACATAGCAAATCTACATCCTGGAGTTTCTGCTCTGTTTGTAATTACACGTCGAAAATATTGGATTTTCGGCGCGCGTAACCTAATAAGGAATCTAGTACACAACTGCGTAAAGTGCTTTCGCCAACGTAATATAACCGAGCACCAACTCTTGGCCGATCTACCAGGGATTCGTATAACGGAGGCTCTACCCTTCCAGCTCTCAGGCTGCGATTACGCTGGACCATTCATCCTCAAGGAAAGGAGAGGGCGCAATCCTCGAAAAACTAAGGCTACATATGTCTCTTCGTCTGCCTTGTGACATCAGCCATACACTTGGAACTGGCCAGAGATCTTAGTACAGACACATTCCTGGCATGTCTTCGGCGTTTCATGTCCCTTCGAGGAAAATGTTCGCAAATCTTCAGTGACAACGGCACGAATTTTGTTGGTGCGAAACGGGCTCTAGATGAGATGCAGAAACATCTATGTTCGCAGGAGCATCAACACATCGTAACTCAATCGTTGGCCAATGATGGAATTAAGTGGAGTTTCATACCTCCCCATTCGCCACATTGGGGAGGGAAGTGGGAGTCATCAGTACATTAAGTTAAATTACATCTGAGACGCGTCGTGGGAAAAGCCGTTCTAACCTTTGAACAGATGCAAACTCTGATTGTTCAGATCAGTGCAATGGTGAACTCAAGACCGTTATGCTACACACCTGACACTGACCTCACCTACTTGTCTCCGGCCCAAGTTTTAATTGGCCGCCCATTCACAACAGTTCCAGAGGGTGATCTAACTCGTTTGCCGATCAATCGCCTAGACTACTGGCAGCATTTACAATCAATGTATCAGGGCTTTTGGAAGCGTTGGCACCAGGAATATTTAACATCGCTGCAGTAACGTCAAAAGTGGAATAACAAGGAACATAACATCGCAGTAGGCAGTGTAGTTCTGGTAAAGGACTCAAATCTCCCACCCGCAGCTTGGATTCTCGCCCGTGTATTGGAGGCTCATCATGGACCAGATGGACTTCTACGCGCTGTGAAACTTAAGACGTCTACTGGAGAGATGACGCGACCCATCACCAAGCTATCTGTGATGCCTTAGTCAGAAACGATGTTTCAGGGCGGCCCGGGATGTTGATGAAGTTTTTGCGGCTCCTCCACTGTCCTCCACTAAGGTGCAATTGATATTACAACTTGTAGATCGGGTGCACTTCGTTTTTCTTCAAGAATTTGCTGTTTGTCTCAAGCTCGACCTTGAAGAGTGGCTACGGCTTTTTGTTTTATGTTGAGAATATTAATAAAGTTCTTAGCGGTTAAACGCTTTTATTTTAAGGCATATGTTATTTTGGTGCTGGTAACGTCAGGTTCGATTCCCTATATTACTACCTGCAGGCCCTTACTGCTTTTCAGTGGATACGTATAATAATTTGTCTTTACCTCGTCCAGGTAATTGTACACGGCTCGGAAGTGGTCTTCATATTTTATTTGCACCTTTGATTCATGAATATTCCCTTTAATAAGAGGAACAACATGGAAGTTCCCACTCCCGGCCACCACACCTATTTTGTTGACCAGGGCTTTCGAGCTTTTCTCCCTGATATACATTGATTGGTGGAAGCTTTGGTTTCTTCAGAGTATCTTGCGAAGATTTGTATTCCTCAGCCTGTGGCCGGGACCGCATTAGAGCTTTCAGAATTTGTTTTATTTGCACTCGCTGCAATCGTTAAATTCGCTATATTGGCCGCTGCTAAGTTGTTGCTATTGGTTTTGCTGCGGTTGCGGGAATTGTAGCACTGCTAGTTGTTGGTGCGCAATTTGTCGAACTATATGACGAGGGCTACCTTTTGGCTACCATCGGTCAGTAGAGCCGAGTAGAGCACTTTAACGACGATCTTTTCACTTCGGTCTCCCGGTTTGAGAAGCAAGATTAGAAGCCGTAAAAGTCTTGCCATTCTGAAAACGTAGTATATAGTGAAGTAAATGAAAAAAAAATTGGTTTCGGAGCTTTTAATTTTCAAACACTTTTTAACAAGATAAACTCATCCTCCTAAGATGGTTTTTATTTTTAACTTTTATTTAGGGATCTATAATTTTTTTGTTTAATTTGTGTTTGAAATTTAAACTTATATTTTTTTGATTGTTTAGGCATACACATTATAATACAAATTGAATGCATTTTTTAGGTGGCTTCTTTTTAATGTTTATATTCAATATATTTAAAAATGAATAATAATTACATTATATTTCTTTTTTTAATGTTAGAACAACTGGCATGGTGGCAACTGTGGGAAAAAACCACACTTATCATATTAATTGCTGCTATAATAGGCTTGTTGCTGACCGTCGTTATCATTTGCTGCATAATTATATGCATTTGTCGTCGTCGCCGGCACCAGGATAAATGTGAGTATCTATGCATTATAAATAAAAAATAATAGTTTTATTTGAAAAAATGTGATTTATAATAAAAAATCAGTAAAAAATATTTTTAAGCAAATATTTAAGCGAACAACAAAAAAAGTTGTTCATAACAAATTTGTTGGGTTCGAACTTATATATTTTTTTAATGTTTTACTTAAGTATTTTAGTATTTCGCCAAAGCATGAGATATTTTTTTTAATGCTCTCGCATGAGATTCAACACGTGCGGAACGTAGGCGTTCCTGAGATCTTGACTTTCATATAAACTAGTGAAAAGATTAAAAAATTTGTTGTCAGGGCACAGTTTTTCTTAGGTCAAAAATGTATGAAAAAACACAACAAAAAACACAGAAAAATGGTGTTCAAAAACTTTGGGGATCGTACTCAGATAAAAATTTTAATCTTGCCAGTGTGACTGCATTTTCGAGAGTTCATGAGAATTAATCGTGATACGGTCGTACTGTCAATCAGCTGGGTTTGTTGACAAGCAGTTACAATTAAAAAATTGTATTCGCAGGAAAGAGCCTTTAAAAGATATTATCACTACATTGGCAAGACAAGGCTGCCGCTGTACAAACAAATTAAAAAAACAACAAAATTAAATTTAACAGTTGTTTTTTTTTAATTTACTGATAATTATTTGCAAATTCAAAGTTCATAGCTGCACTTTTGACCTAAGAAAAACTTTGCCGTGACAAGAAGCACCCCAAAAAATTAACACACTCACAAGAAAACTCCTGCCGAAAAGTGTACGCCAGCTGTCTGCCTCTCGCTCTCTCTCATGACTGGCGGACAGTTTTCGTCAATCTGAGTACTATATTGCAAGCAATTTGGTATCACGCTTTCAACAGCTTTGATGGTGGTGATAGTAATCTCAGACCAAAAATGTCCTAAAATTTCGGTAATTCCCTTAAAAAATAAGTCAACCCAACCGGATATTCACTTGACTCCGCTTTTCCCCATTACTGGATTCCTATGCCAAACTTATAGAAAAAATTGAGACTTTTTCTTTTTGCTTTTGAAACTGTTTTGTTTAAATATGCCAGATTTCGCAGAAAATCAATAGCAGTTGATATCTAGAAAACGACCAAACTTAGTTGTTATGTTCAGGTAAAACTTTAAGTATGTTATTAATCCGGCCATTAAAATTAAAATATTTTAAGTTACTTAAGTTTCCCCCTTAAAGACTTACATGGGTATTGCAATTTAAAAATGTTTATTTTATTTACTAATTAAAATAATAAGAGTCTTAAATGTTTTCAAGTGAGAATTAATACTGACATATAATAAATAATAATATATTATATGATATATAATATAATATAATATAGAAATATTATCAAAACAAAAAAAAAATAATAAAAAAGGGCTTGTTTTCGACTAGTGAACTTCTTAAAACCTACCACTTACTTCGCTTGACTTCTTAATGTATCTATTGCATATTTACGCTTTGCTCTACAATTGACTGGTGCGACATCATTGTACGCTGTATTAAACGCTTATAAATCGCATGAAACCTTAATTATTTTGTGCTTCAACAACAATTCCACGAACATCGCACATACACAACAACACCAACATGTACAGATCTTACGGAAGTTTCCATAAATGCTAACCAAAGGTAAGTCAAGAATTATTATCTTTTTAATAGTGTCAATGCCATGAACGTAATTAATACGTATGTATGAATGAATTTAATGCATCAACAACGGATTTCTAGAAACAACTTTTTAAAGACAAACACACATTTTTAATTGAATAATGCTTTAAACTTATGAGCAAGACTTTGAAGAAAAATTTATAAATTGCTTTAGATTGAAAATTACAATTTTTTATATATCAAAATTTGACCTTCTCAACTTAAGTGTAACTAATTTTATGGAAATAAGGAGTATTCGTATGAATATGTAATCCAAAGTCTATTTAATTTTAATTTTATTGGAAGAAGTTCATCTTTTTAACAGATTAATTGTAAATCTAAAAATAAAGAGTTCAAAGCATGAACAAAAAATGTGTGCATGCTGTCCGCTATTTAGGCTAAACTTTGTTTGCATGTCACCATATGTAACTATTTTTGTTGATCATACTTTACTAAATGCTTTTTATTTTCAAATAATTACACGTAATCGCTTTTTTTACCCGTAACACCTTACCTTCATACGCAATTCAATCCAACACATCACCCCCAGTGTACTATTTAATCGACCGGAAATCACAGAGGCGGGTAGGGGACTTTCAATACTGGATAAATATGCAGCCGCCTTGGCAAAGCCACCTTCCACGCGATTCAGTGGCAATGCACCGAAATCGCCACCACGCTGGCCAATTCGTCCTGGGGTAATGCTTCACGTAAGCAGTAATACAAAGGAAAATCTGACTGTAAATCGAATGACATTAAAAGCGAATCAATCGGGCAATGCAGGCAATATGGGCCTGATGTCGGATCAATTGAGTGCTGATTTAAGGAAGAGTCAGGCTAACTCCGATAGTACCATACTTAGCGAGGTGTCAGTGGCTTCAGAAAAAAATGCAGGACCAGAGTTATCATGTGTTGCAATACCACAATCAGAGGATAAAGAGTCTGGAGCAGAAATAGCACTCTTGGATAATTTACCTGCTAAGACATCAGGGGCTAGTTCTGGCCCAAAAAAAATAAATCATTTTTTAGAATTGATTTTTAAGCCGTCCAAAAAGTTTTCTGGCGATTGCACTCGGAATAGTCAGCGAAGCCCTGTTGGTCTATTACAGACCTTTTGGCGTGGAGTGGCTTCTAGCGAAAGCCCCTCCCAATTCGGAACACAGCATCGCCCAAAAGGAATACGCTGCAGTGGAAGTGGTAGAGTATTTTAAAGTTATATTCAACAATATTGGTTGCACCGTAAAATATATTTTTCCTTTTTTATTTTTTTGCTGATTGTTTTGCATTGTTGAAAACATATTAATTATATAGTAACCTACAAAAAGGCCAAAGACAATATTATTAAAACAACAAACGCAACACCAATTGGAGAACCATGTTTAACAAACAAACCCAGAAGTTTATTACACAAAGATGATGAATCTGCTAATATAGTAACTACAGGCGTTGAAAACATTAACAATACATTACCATTGCGGAATGTGAACAATAAAATCAGATGGAGCTGTTCCGCCGATTCCACGTTGGTCCCATCTAGTACACTCGCTCATGTTCAAAGTAAGAATACATTAAATATCATTATTGTCTAAGTTGCTCATTTCGTATGTTAATAAAAAAATATATGGTTATATTATAAAAGAAAATTATCTAATAATAATGAAAGATTTTAGCCATTTACCTTATTATTTATTGGAAGTATCCCCACAGTCTAATAAAAACAAGGGAGAACGCTATAGATACCCGTTACTCAGCTAAACAACTTAATATAAATATGCTATTGTATTGCGCCATCTACCCCAAGACATTGGTATCACGGGCCATGAAAGGCGGAAATGTAGGAGCCAGCCAGGCTAAAGCGTTTAATGGGTTTTTGGGCGTTAGAGTGGGCGTGGCAAACTTTCATTAGGCCAATCGATAGGTATTGACGAAACAAAAACATATCAATTAAAATTTTCATAATAGCATCAAAACTTTGGCCACAGCTTGTGGCTTGTGGGCGTCAGAGGGGGCGTGGCACCATTTTGAAACAAACTTGCGCTGCGTAGGAACTCCTAAAATTCCTTCCGAGATCTCAGCGTTCATACGGACAGACAGACAGGTAACAGGTAGAAGTAAGCGTTTCCGACCCTATAAAGTATATATATTCTTGTTCAGGATCACTAGCCGAGTCGATTTAGCCATGTCCGTCTGTCTGTCCGTCCGCTGAGATCTCGGAAATATCACATAGCATATCTATAGCTCATAGGAAAATCAAATCATATCAAAATATTCTTTAAAGACATTTACCAAATCAAAATTAGGCTCTTAGTCTTCTCAAACGCAAAATCGACAAGGCTTCATTGTTTTTGGTAATATAGGCATAGAAATCGAAATGTTTGGAAAAAACTGTCAGGGTTTATAAACTTCGGCTTGCGGAAGTTTTCTTCCTTTCTTGTTTTTATTTAGTTCAAATAAATTTTGATTTGAAACTATTAGTAAGCTTAGCCTCGAGTTGGACAACCTCTTACATCTTAATAAAATGGTCGTAATAACAAGCAAATCGTAAGTATATTCTTTAATAAATTCAATCCGGAGATTGTCCTATGGGGGTAACAAGTAAATATTCAAATTAATTTTAAACAAATTGTAACCGAAAAGATTGCTGTCACCCCCGATAGTATATATTTGAAAATTCAATGTGATTGTACCTCCTTAGCTATTATATAATTAAGTTACTTTATATTTTCGTCCGCATGATCATGCTAAGTTAATTATTTAAGCACTGCTTTGTTGAAGTTTTAAATATAAAACCAATTCATGTTTAAACATGTTTATTAACAATATTAAATTGATTTATAAACATGGATTTAAAATATACTTTAAAATTACTTTATACATTTTTGAAATTATTTGTCTATACATTTCTTTCTAATTATTTTTTTTAAATTTTTTCTTCATTTGCTTCCAAAAAAAATATACAAATTCCTGGGACTAAAACTATTGTCATGGTCGTTTAAAAAATAATCAACCAATATGCCTCGAACAGTACACGACAAGTCGTCTTCACTGGGGGAACCATTGACGGAACCTGGCGAGTATGAGAATCTTCCGTTTCATGGGCTGCAAACGGCACCTAACAAGGTATTTTAATTTACAAATATTTTACCTTTTTAAAACTGCGTAAATATCATCGTTCTCTAGACTTACCTAAAAAAACGTAATTTCACAAGTTTTTGTACAATTTTGTTTTACTTTTTTTTTTTGTGATGGTTTAATTTTAAATTCGGAAAATTATTTTGACATTACCCTACAAATCCTTTGTTTTTAGTATAATTTATACAATCGCTCATTATATTTATTACATTCGAATTCATGCTTAACTTCGATTACACACCTGCATTTATACATTAATTTCTGTATATACTATTGCAAAGTTTATAAATATAAGCGCTGCCGCCAATGAATTATCGTTAGGCCATTATATTAGTTCTAGTTTGTCTTAAATATTTTTTTAAAGGCAATGAAAAAGTGATTATAGTCACCTAAGTTTTGTATATGGTTTTTTTAAGCAAAAACAAAATTAATTAAAGCTTATGTAGTTTCTAGAAATTGGGTGCATAGGCCAAAACAACACTGAAAAATGTGTAATAAGTACACATACATGATATAAACTGTATGTAAGCGAATGCAGTTATTAAATCTTTATTGTTGTTCGCTAGCAAACACATTAAAACTGAACAGTAAATATAGAAATATGATGAAACTTATAAATTTTATAGCTCCTCAGTTGACTAATATATAATAAAAAGATACACTAACATCCAAACTAATAACGTTTTTTCGTTACTTTGTTTTCTTCATTTTCCCACTAACTAACTAATGCTGCTTATGCCATGGATTCATATCCCAGTTCTCTACTACCCCTACAAATTTTAATAACAACACAAATGCGGTGCACGTTGCTCCACGACCCAAGAGACTCAATGGAAATATCAATCAGTCATCCGTCAACCATCAGCAGGATGGCCAGACCATTGAACATCCACATTTATACCAGCAGCAACATTTTGTCGATCAGGATCTCCAACAAAGTCTAAGGTTACAGTACAACAGCAAGCACCGCCCATCAACTACTGATCAAGTTCAACATAAGCCAAGCAATTGCTTCCCTAAGAGTTACAACGAGTACCACCAGCAGCCTCAGCAAAATAATCAAATCCAAATACATGTTCCAGTAGGTGCAGCTCAGCAGTTGGACACTAATTCCTTGTCCAACATAGATTTGTTAAATGCTGTAGATCTTGATTATATTCCCACCTACGCCGTGATGGACCGACCACCTCCAATTCCACTACCAGCACTGCCTAACACTAACCCCTTTCTGTCTACTAGGAACTTTAAGAAGTACGAAAAAGCAGATGAAGAGTTATTAAGAAGTATGCCACGTGTAAGGCACAGTAAAAGTCCACTGGATACGGAGAATAAGTTTTATTCGCTTAAGTTCCAAGAAAGCAAGCTAAGAAATCAGGGACATAATGTAAGGTCCTTATTGGGGTATACCACATCACCTACATCCTCCGCTTCTAACATTAATTCTTTATCTACATGCAAAAGGCATAATTCTTTTGCTGGCAATGGCCATAGCGATGTTGACTCAAGTGCGCAGGTTTTACGCCTCTTTGAAACACCTGCTTACGAGAATATGGTGGTTACAGACTCAGCCGGCCAAAAAAATGAATCAAAAAATGGCGAGTGCAATCGAAATTCTAACCAGAACCTGGCCACCGTTCAGCTACACACTCAACCAAGCGAAGATAGAATGATAAATCATCATCGTCTTAGTCACCACCAGAAAAAAAATGATGAAGGGATCTTTGCTGAGTTCCCGTTAATGGAGCCCGAGTGCATCAGTATTTATCGGAGTGACTCTGGAATATCCAATAGCTCTTACGAATCTCAATTCCCTACAGCGTTATCACAGAAGCGACAAGTAAAACCAAAAAAAGGGAATCTAAACATATCCTCCGGCCCAGCTGTTCGCAAACATGTTTACAAAAATATAGAAGCTCAGAATATTGAACCGATTCAGGTCGATTCAGCTTGTGATTCCCTTTCCAGAAAAAAATCTTCTGAAAGAGGGACAGCATTAGTAAATGATCGCACACCGCTCGCAACGTGTGGAACGCCTTATAGTATTTCTGGAACTGCAGCCTCCTCGAATTGCAACCGTCACCAGCCTCCAATTCAGTACACTGGAAACGACAAGACTAGTCGAGAAGACTTTGAACAGTACCAACTTGGTAACCAGTCGGCGGATTCCATCTCAACGCCAATTTCCAAAAGTCCGAACGCCTCCAGATCGAGAGCTGTGGAGTGCAGTTTTCAATTAGCCAACGAGGTGCGTATTAAAATACATTTTACATTACATTTGCACTTATTCGGCTTTGAAATCGGAGCAACACAAGCATTTATTAAAGTATTTGTTCATTTTTGTTTAATTGTTAGAGAATTAATATAACTATTTACACCGTGCCATCTATCACTTCTCTTATTTTGAAACGGATTATATTAAATAAAAATGCAATTAACAAGAAAAATGTTTTAGATTGTAAAAACAATTGCCTAGAGGTACATACATTATTTATAGCTGCAATGAGTAAAAAACAACGTACGAGTTCATAGTAGAATAACGGTCTTAGGAAAGCGAAGTCATTTTTATACCTTTGCATAGGACATTATAATTTCAGTCAAAAGTTTGCAACGCAGTGAAGGAGACATTTCCGACTCTATAAAGTACATATATTCTTGATCAGGAGAGTCGATTTAGCCATGTCCATCTGACCGTTCGTCCGTCTTTGCGTCCGTTTCTAAGCAAACTAGTCCCCCAGTTTTAAAGCTTTCTGCTTGAAACGTTCCCAAAAGTTGTCTTTCTATTGCAGGTAGTATATATGTAAGTCAGAACGAGCCGGATCGAGCGACTATGACATATTGCTCCCATAGGAAAAATCGGAAAAGGAATTCAACAAAATTATGACTTTATTGTTTTTAATTATTCTCTTCAGTTCTTTGGGATTTGGTAATATTTAAATATTATGGAATTACGGTTTTAATTTAACAAAAATATCATATAGCCGCCATAGAAACGATGGCAAAATGCAGCGCAAAATCGACATATGTATGTGCATACGAGGTGTGTTCAAAAAGTAAGGTGACTTTGTATTTTCAAGAAAAACTATTAATTTATTTATCAATATTTATGTTGTCCCCTTCAAAGTAATCCCCCTCAGATACAATACACTTATGCCAACGGTTTTTCCAATCCTCAAAGCACTTCCCATAAGCACTTTTCGGTATAGCCTTGAGCTCTTGCAGCGATGCAGTCTTTATCTCTTCAATCGTTGCAAATCTCCGTCCTTTCATAGGTCTCTTCAGTTTTGGGAACAAGAAAAAGTCACATGGGGCCAAATCCGGTGAATATGGTGGCTGAGGCATTATTGTGGTGTTGTTTTTGGCCAAAAAATCTCTCACAAGCAAAGATGAGTGAGCAGGGGCATTATCGTGATGCAAAAGCCATGAATTGTTTTTCCACAACTCCGGACGTTTCTTTCGTACTGCTTCTCGCAAACGGCGCATAACTTCCAGATAATACTGTTTATTGACCGTACGACCATATGGTAAGAACTCCTGATGCACCACGCCATGGTAATCGAAGAAAACAGTGATCAAAACTTTGACATTTGATCGTGGCGTGCTTTTTTCGGTCTTGGCTCGCCTGGGCTCTTCCATTGGGACGATTGGGCTTTGGTTTCGATATCATAACCATATACCCATGATTCGTCACCAGTTATGACCCTTTTGAGTAAATCTGGGTCGTCGTTGACGTCATTCAACAGCTCTTGAGCGATGCTCATGCGACGGTTCTTTTGGTCAAAATTCAGCAATTTCGGAACAAACTTCGCTGACACACGACTCATACCCAAAACGTTTGAAAAAATTTCATGGCACGAGCCAAACGATATACCGACATCTTCAGCAACTTCTCTGATAGTGATTCGACGATTTTCCAAAACAATTTTCGTCACTGCTTGAACGTTTTCATCAGTTGTTGACGTGCTTGGGCGTCCAGAGCGAGGCTGGTCATTGGCATCTTCCCGGCCATCTTGGAAGAGTTTGTACCACTTGTACACATTTTTTTTACTCAGAACAGTTTCACCGTATGCCACTGTCAACATTTCAAGTGTTTCAGAGCACTTAATTTTATTTTTTACACAAAATTTGATGCAAATCCTTTGATCCATATTTTTCGATAGCAAAAAATCGCCGAGCTCGCAAAATAACTTGTAACTTTACGCCTCTCACAACCAAACAAAAGAGGATGTTCCATTGAAACTTGGTACAGATGTTAGGGAAGAGTGTACCAATATAACAAAACAAAAAAATCGATAATCGAAAATATGTTGCCCGCGAAATTTGAAAAGTCACCTTACTTTTTGAACACACCTCGTATGTAGCTTCATTGTTTTTAGTAATATAAGCATATAAACCGAAATGTAGTAGATTTGTAAGGAATGAAAGGGTATATAAACTTTGGCTTGTCGAAGTTTGCTTCCTTTCTGGTTTTCACTTATTATAAAACACAACCAAGTGCTAGTCTAATTTTTTTCGCGCGGAGTCCCACGGCCCACTTACCCGCCTAACCGATCGAGGGGCGCAGGTAAGAATAAGACGCGAGATAAGAAAATATAAGTAAAAGTCCGGGGAAAAAGTAATAGTAAGTAAGATCAATTTTGTGCCAATGAAGCTACTCGTTTTATGAGCGGCAGAGAGTCAAGATTTGAGATCAAAGACGGACTAGCGAAATAAATAAAGTTTTAGTTAAATAAGGATCATCGAATTCTTTTGACCACCTTTTAATAAATCCAAGCATTCCTCTGGCTTTATTAACCATGGAGGAAATGTGATTAGAATATTTTAGTTTTGGGTCCAAGAGAACGCCAAGATCTTGTACAAGAGTTGTTCTATCCAAAGAGCTGCCAATGTGTAAGTCGCGTATATCGGATTGAAATTGAAATTTATCTAGATCGGATTGTAAGTCTAAATGGCAGGAAATATCCTTATACTGCAGGCATAACTTAACATCATATGCGTATATAAGTACGCGAGAATGACTTTTAATTGATGGAAGATCGTTAATTAATAATCTAAATAAAATGTTTTGGAAAGATATTTTCAAAAGCCAAAGAGTTACAGATTCTTACGGTACATGTAAATTGGCATCACTTTATTGCTCTATACATATACCCGTAATAATTAATACATGGTATTTATTTTTGGCGGCTTGCAAAAAAGTTAAAAACTTTTTTGTAGCCATTACATTTTTTTACAACCTTAAAGCTGGCTGTCCTAAAATGACGTTATAAAAATGTATACCCTTATATTTATTAAACTGAATAATGGTATCTATATCAAACCAGATATTATTAAAGAACACAATCATTTCGTTTTCAAAATGATGAACTTATACATGTTACTTAAATCAAAAACTGATTTGCATATTTAGAGTTCTATAAATACATGTTAAAAAAAAAAAAAATGGTTTGATGATTTTTGTAAATCCTTTTCGATTCTTTTTTTGTTATTCAATTTTCACGAACAACGTCGTATGATCTCTATTTCCTTCAATAATAAAAAAACGTTTACAACTGAGTAACTATTTTGCTAAAAATAATAATAATAATGATAATAACATAAATAATGCTAATAGAAAACATTAAAAATTGAAACAGTGGTTCGGGTAAGATTTGCTTGCGTTCTTGATAAAAAAAATACTCGTCGAATGACGCTTAAAAAGTATTCAATACTCTTTGATAAATCATCTAACCTAGCGGGAAAATCAAAATATTTCCCGTGCCATTCATTTCTAAACGACTAAAGCTACAAATTTATCTCGTTAAAAATGTATTTTAAGTGATTTTTACTTTGCTTTGACATCATATGTAAAAGGGTATGTTTATCGAACAGATAAAGAGAAAATTTGATTTGGTTTGGGTTAACCGGAAGTCCCTCTTAGTCGTTTTCGGCTCGATACAAAGCTCGATTAAGAAGAAAAGAGTTGAGTTGCAGTTGAGTTGATTCAAAACAACGATTTGCAGCACAAATTCCTCTTGTCTGGAACACGATACAGTTGTCAGGTAGTTTGAAGTTTGTGTCACCTCTTACTTGCTTGTTTAGTTTGTAGCCCGTTTTGTTTGGTTGGTGGTATTGGGGTCAATTTGTTAAATCGGCGAATGATCGCTGGATCCTTGAATCGCTAAGGGACTGGTGCGTTTTGCTCAACTTGGGTCCAACTTGGACTGCTGGAAATTCGAGATGATCACCTTCGCCCATCTAATAAGGGTGCCATGTTGCGTGGGGAAACTACCGTCATGGACAAAGGTGGCCTTGTTTGCACTCGCCATGTTAGCATTCTGGCAAATAGCATTAAACTTAATTTTGGACAGTTTTAGTTTCAATAAACCATTAATTAATAACAAGAAAGAAGCAAACTTCGGAAGCCGAAGTTTATATACTTTTTGGTTTATTGAAAAATATATTTGCAAAGGCCTTTTTTATTTCCCAATAAATTAATAAAAATTACGTTAGGGACTCTTCCGTTGCACCAAAATATTTTAGTTTCTTAATTACTCTTCCTATTTCAACAACATATATATAGCTTAAGACTTTTATAAACACTAATGGTGGGAAAGACACACACTTTTGACCAAAATTATAATACCCTTTGCAAGGGTATAATAAATAGTTAAGAAAACTACTTTAGAATTACATTTTTGCTTAACTGCACGAGAATATAAACTTCGGCTGGCCGAAAGTATATAATGATTTAAATTATAGATCGTAATTTCCTTTCATTTACTTACATGATTTTTGTTACATTTGGAATAAACTCGGCGACACCACCATTACAACGCTTTTTTCAACATAACCCTAATGTTGCATGACCTTAACAACTTTTTTATTTAAATAACAGCAGAAAAATCAATCGCTGGCTATTAATCCATTTCTAGCAAATAATGGGAATAAAAACATCATTCACAACAAAAAAAGACCGCAACTGCAAACAATCAGAGACTCATATGAACATTTCCAAAGGCAGCCCAGTGAATGTCAAGACCACCGTTCAGAAAGAATTAATGTCAACAGAGCTGGCTCCATGTTCGACTCGGGTGACTCACAAACGACATCAGCAGAGCAAATGCAAATTTTCAACAATGCCGCAAAAACCAGCAGCACAAAGACAAAATATTATGAACGAGTCCTAATATCTAATGAATTACGGCTCCAGATGTCTCGATTAGGTTCTTTAACCGCCATCGATAATTTGCCGTCCGTGATTCCTTCAAACGTCCTGATAGGTTCTCCGTCATCTGAGGCCTATGATTGTCTAGTGGTACGACATCCAATTCGCCTGCCATTGCGAAAACATCACACCTTCCATTTCCAAAGCTCACAGACAGCAAACGGCAAACTACAACAGCTGCGGGAGCAAATGCAACTTCAGCTCCGAGGAAGCCAGAAGTTCGACCAGGATGAGATTCCTTCGGTGCTTCGCCCTCTAGAATTAAATAAACAGCACGCCTTTAAGCCGATTTCACCTACACCTACAATGATAACTTCGGTAGATCAGAAACCATGGGATGAGAGTCTGGTTTTAAAACCTGAGTGCGGACATCATGTTAAAGGGGCAGACGATGATGAAGACCTTGGGTACAGTTTCTGTGAAGAAGAATCTATGGTAGACGACGATAACTATCCCACCTCGGACAATCTTAATACTGCCCCGACCAACAGCTCCAGTACTTCAAAAGCTATAGAAAACGCAACTGCTGGTGCCCTTAAATACTTTTTGTCGCAAAGCTGTTGTGAAGTACACATTTAGATATTAAATAAATTCGAAAGGAAACAAGCCTAAGTGACGCAACAAGGTATTTTGTATTAATTATATTAAGTATTTAAAGAACACAATTTAAATAAAACTATTTTTACCTAAAAACAAAACCAAAACTTTTTAAAATTGTCAATAAGACAATACAAACTAAAAGTAAAAAAATATTAGTTTAAGATTTAATGATTATATTTTCAGTATAAATATTAATAAGGCCTTAGGATTTTCAAAAATTATGAATTTTTATGCGGGAAGAGTCATGGACAAACTCTTAAAAACTCTGTTTTCATGAACTGGTAGTATTGTTATTTAAGAATGAGTTGTTACATTTTTACGGAAAAAATCACACCTCATAATCAAAGCGCTAAGCAACGTAAGCAAGTCAAACTCGTTTTCAAAAGTGCATAAGCGATAACTAAAAAAGTTATAAGTCTGTTTCCCTGAAATTTAGCAAATGTATCCTCAATACTATTACTATTTGGCTGAATGAAAAATTTTGTTTCATAATTTTAAGATTATTTCAAAGCCCCGCCAATTTTTGCCTGATTAAATTATAAAAAAATGAATAAACAAAAATATAAGATACACCATTTATAATTCCGTTTCTTATCACAGAACAAAATAGCTGAAATTAAAGGAACATTTCGATCTTTTCGAATGGATCGAAATAAAAAATACAAAATTACAAAAAACTTTATATTACAATAAAAACCTTATCGAAACAGAATGTGAGTCCCGGTCCCTAATGCAAAGACAGTATCTTACTCCCTTGACCAAACCTAAAATACTACAAATTATTAAAGTTTAAATAAAATAGATTAAATTTAGTTATTAACTATTTAAATACATTTTGTTAGAAGTCTAATCTAATTTAAAACAAAAAAGCCTCTTTAAAATCTAAAAAGAACTTAATTGATTTCAATGTTGTCATATTGATTTATGCCTTACCTTAAAACATTTTTAAAAAGGTTCCTGCTACCTGACTATTCCATATATCTTCTATTGTACTTTGGTTTTTCTTCCAATTGAGCGTTTATAATTCCCAAGTGCTGCTAGCGCTCCGTGGAGCAAGACACACAAGTAAGAAACGAAATATTAAGGCTAAACTTTACTGGATCAGTTTTTGTGCGCTTCCATTTGGCTAACAACTCATTTTTGAAAATGTTTTTTGTAAAGACTGGAGTAATAATTTTAATATTACTATCTTGTTATATAAATGTATTACCGGTTCGAGGTTTGATTGTAAAAAATTAAAACAAAAGTTTTAAAATTTCGTTCCGATATATTTCGGCTGCTCTTGGAAAACTTTTGTCTAAAACAAAACACATAAAATGAAAAATAATTAAAAACCTCGGTGCTTTGACAGTTGATTTAAGTACCATCGTGAGACCTTGTAAATAAGATTGGTCTGATATAATAATTTTGGTCAGAAGCTTGTAACGCAGTGAAGGAGACGTTTCCGACCCTATAGAGTATATATATTCTTGATCAGGATCAATAGGGGAGTCGATATAGCCATGTCCGTCTGTTTCAATACCGTTTGCTAAAAGCTAGCGATCTGAAACTTTCACATGATGATATTTCGCGCAGTGTAAAAGCTATTGATATGAATCTTTCCAAATCGTATTTTTTTATGAATACCTTAATCAGAGTAGCAGCGCGTGCCGATCGGACGTCTATACACTACAGCTCCCATAGGAACACTAGGGTGAAATCGGTCAAAATTTGATGTTTTTCAGAATATTTCGCGCAGTGTATAAGCTATTGACATAAATTTTTCCAATTCTTATTTATTTACGCATACCTTGATCAAGATAAAATCGCATGCCAATCGGACGTCTATATCTAATAGCTTCCGTAGGAAAAATTGTTTAAGGCTGCGAAAATATCCCTTTTTTTCTAATTTGTATATGACATTTTTGCAGTATAAAACTTATTCCTTACGCTACTTTTTCAATTTTAGCAATTTTGGCAAAGTCTGTAAGGGTATTAAAACTTCGGCTTGCCGAAGTTAGCTTCCATCCTCGTTCAGTTAATAAAATTATGCGAATAAGTTCGAAGGATTTGATTTGCATAGTTCTTGGGATATAGTTCGGTATTGACAAATGAAAACCATCGCAATTTCCTTTAATAGAAATACTTATCGAGAATTAACGTTGACTCTATTGAGCACCTTGGCCAGCTGTTCCAAAGTCATCCGTTAGATGGCGCTATTGTAAGGCGGAAATGTAGGCGCTAGCCAGGCCATAGAGTAAGAAACTATATATACTATATAGATATATATAGATATATATACTATATATATACTATATAGTTCCTTTCTCTATGGCCAGGCTGAAGCGTTTAATGGGTTTTTGGGCGTTAGAGTGGGCGTGGCAAACTTTAATTAGGCCAATCGATAGGTATTGACGAAACAAATACATATCAATTAAAATTTTCATAATAGCATCAAAACTGTGGCCACAGCTTGTGGCTTGTGGGCGTCAGAGGGGGCGTGGCACCATTTTGAAAAAAACTTGCGCTGCGTAGGAACTCCTAAAATCTACATGCAAAATGCCAATCTTCTAGCTCTTATAGTTTCCGAGATCTCAGCGTTCATACGGACGGACAGACAGACGGACAGACGGACATGGCTAGATCGACTCGGCTAGTGATCCTGAACAAGAATATATATACTTTATAGGGTCGGAAACGCTTCCTACTACCTGTTACATTTTTTACACGAATACAATATACCCTTTTACTCTACGAGTAACGGGTATAATAAATAAATTATAAGAGGGTATTTAAAAAATGTTGTTTAATCGTTATTCTACGTTTTTTATTTAAGCATCAACCATTTATTAGGTTCTGATATCATATAAACGAAGCTTAAAAAATTAATTAAATTAATTATGTCATAAAAGCGAATGTAATAACATCAAAAGCAGACTATTTAGGACTCTTCAAAATTAAGCGACATAGCGAGTCAATGTAAGCTGACTCTTGACAAAGTAAACTTGCGTCATCAGCTAATTATTTAATCGATAACTTTGAACTAAATATGTGAGAGGTACTTTGAAATACAACATACATACACTCATAGCAAAATTAACCCTAAATCCAAATCGAAATCCAAGAAAAGGAATTTTTTTCTCAAAACTTTTCTTGAATCAAGAAAGAGTTTCTCAAATGTAGAAATTGTCGCCATAAATTTAACTCGCCTTAAATCCAAGGAAGAATTTCTATATTATAGTAAAAATGGCTCTTGCTTTTAAAAATTTTTTTCTTAAAATTAGGAATTCTTCCCTACAACATTATTTACCATTATTTATTTATTTTTATACCCTTGCAGAGGGTATTATAATTTCAGTCAAAAGTTTGCAACGCAGAGAAGGAGACATTTCCGACCCTATAAAGTATATATATTCTTGATCAGCATCACCAGGAGAGTCGATCTAGCCATGTCCGTCTGTCCGTCCGTCTGTCCGTCTGTCCGTCCGTTTCTACGCAAACTAGTCCCTCAGTTTTAAAGCTATCTGCTTGAAACTTTCGCAAAACTTGTCTTTCTATTGCAGGTAGTATATAAGTCGGAACGAGCCGGATCGGGCGACTATATCATATAGCTGCCATATAACTGAACGATCGGAAAAGCCATAACTTTGGTGTTTTTAAAGATAAGAAGTTGGGATTTTCTATGGGTTTTATTTTTGGCCAATCAATCCGACATACCGAATTTCATAAGGATCGGCCGACTATTACTTATAGCTGCCATATAACTGATTGATCGGAAGTGCCATAACTTTGGTGTTTGTAAAGTTAAGAAGTTGGGATTTTCTATGGGTTTTATTTTTGGCCAATCAATCCGACATACCAAATTTCATAAGGATCGGCCGACTATATCTTATAGCTGCCATATAACTGAACGATTGAAAATGCCATAACTTTGGTGTTTTTAAAGTTAGGAAGTTTGGATTTTTTATGAGTATTAAGAATGCATCATATGAATAATTTTGGAGAATATTATTTACAGAATATTCTGCAAGGGTATATCAACTTCGGCTCCGCCCGAAGTTAGCTTTCCTTTCTTGTTAAATATAGAAATATTTTCTTAAATATAGAAATATTTTCTAAAAACTAAAAATGAATTCCAAAATATAGAAATATTTTCTATAACATAGAAAACATTTTCTAAAATATCACTCCCTGACCATAAAATTTTTTTATCCCCGAGTAGCCTAGGGGGCGTCGAGCCATATATTATTCTTTTTTCTCTTTTTATACCCTTGCAGAGGGTATTATAATATTGGTCAGAAGTTTGTAACGCAGTGAAGGAGACGTTTCCGACCCTATAAAGTATATATATTCTTGATCAGGATCAATAGGGGAGTCGATATAGCCATGTCCGTCTGTCCGTCTGTTTCAATACCGTTTGCGAGCTTAGTTTAAAAGCTAGCGATCTGAAACTTTCACAATCGTCCTAAAACATGTGTACGCAGATCAAGTTTGAAAATCGCCCCGATCGGACGTCTATATCCTATAGCTCCCATAGGAACAATACGGTGAAATCGGTCAAAATTTCATGTTTTTTAGAATATTTCGCGCAGTGTATAAGCTATTGACATACATTTTTCCAAGTCTTATTTATTTACGCATACCTTGATCAGGGTAAAAGCGCTTGCCGATTGGACGTCTATATCGTATAGCTTCCGTAGGAAAAATTTGTATATGACAATTTTGCAGTATAAAAGCTATTAGCATGAAACTATGCAATTTATTTAATTTATTTATGTATACCTTGCTCAGGGTAAAAGTTGCTGCCAATTGGACAAGTACATACTACAGCCGCTATTTAAAAATGAAATTAATTACGTATAGCTCATCTTTTTATACCCTTGCAGAGGGTATTATAATTTTGGTCAGAAGTTTGTAACGCAGTGAAGGAGACGTTTCCGACCCTATAAAGTATATATATTCTTGATCAGGATCAATAGGGGAGTCGATATAGCCATGTCCGTCTGTCCGTCTGGCGTCAGTTTACACTAAACAATTTTAGCAATTTCGGCTAAGTCTGCAAGGGTATTAAAACTTCGGCTTGCCGAAGTTAGCTTCTGTCCTCGTTTTACTTGCGTTATAAACAGACATAAAAAGTAATGCTTAGAGCGACTAAGGGTTTTACCATTTATTGAAAAGTAGTTAAAATATTGCTTGTCATATGAAATATCAGAAAATTTATTTTAAATATTTACACTCATACCAAAAGTGAAGTGCTTAAATCATATACGTACATATGTATACACATACATAAATATACATAAGTCGATAAATCCTGAATAAAAAATTACATCATGATGAGTGTAGGCACATTTTTTCTAATTTTTAGAAAAAATACCCTAAAATTTATGGTAAGATGCCCTACTTTTAAGAAATATTTTTCTATTTTTTAGAAAAGGTTTTCTTGTTTTTAGGGCCCTTTGCCTTAGATTTTAGAAAGGCACGCCCTTAACTTTAGAAAAATTTTACCATTTATTGAAAAGTAGTTAAAATATTGCTTGTGATATGAAATATCAGAAAATTTATTTTAAATATTTACACTCATACCAAAAGTGAAGTGCTTAAATCATATACATACGTACATATGTATGCACATACATAAATATACATAAGTCGATAAATCCTGAATAAAAAATTACATCATGATGAGTGTAGGCACATTTTTTCTAATTTTTAGAAAAAATTCCCTAAAATTTATGGTAAGATGCCCTACTTTTAAGAAATATTTTTCTATTTTTTAGAAAAGGTTTTCTTGTAATTTTTTATTCAGGATTTATCGACTTATGTATATTTATGTATGTGTGTGTGTGTATATGTATATGAATATGAATTTCATTCAGAAAAGTCTCAAAGTTTGTATTAATATTACACTAATTTGTCAAGATCGATTTTAGCTAGATTTCTATGGGGGAAGAGAGAGACAGAGAAATTGTGTACAATTATGATTTATTTCAGTTCTTACATGTAAACTCCGATAAGTATCTATTCGAAAAAACTTAAATTTTATTCGTCCGTCGCTATGATTCGAACCCAAGTCCACCCGCGCGCGAGTTCAAAGACGTCGAATGGTCGAACGGTCGCGCGCAATGAACACACGGCAAAATCAACGACTATATGATGGGGCGTTAGCGAAGAAAATTAGTTTAAAATATTTTTTAGAACTCGTGAAGTCGCAACTGTGAAAGTCGAAATATTTTAAATCAATTTTCTAAGATGATATTTAATATGACAAAAAATATTTTAATTACTTTTCAATAAATGGAAAAAAAATTTAGTCGTTCTAAGCATTACTTCTCATGTCTGTTTATAACACAAGTAAAAAAAGAGAAAAACAGAAAAATGTATGGCTTGACGGAAGTTGAAATTGAACTTGTGGTGCTTAGATTTCTGGTCAGACGTTCTAACCCCTGGGCTACGCGGACAGGGTTAGATATATTTTATGGTCAGAGTGTGATATTTTAGAAAATATTTTCTATGTTATAGAAAATATTTCTATATTTTGGAATTAATTTTTATATTTTAGAAAATATTCCTTTAATTAAGAAAGTATTTCTATATTTAAGAAAGCGTTTCTATTTTTTAGGGTTATCGAATTTTTAAGGTTAATTTGAAAAAATTTTTCTATTTTTTAGGGTAAATAATTTTTTAGGGCAGAATTCCTAATTTTAAGAAAAAAATTTCGAAAAACAAGTGCCATTTTTACTAAAATATAGAAATTCTTTCTTGGATTTAAGGCGAGTTAAATTTATGGCGACAATTTCTACATTTGAGAAACACTTTCTTGATTCAAGAAAAGTTTTCTTGTTTTGAGAAAAAAATTCCTTGAAAGTAGAAATCTTTTCTTGGATTTAGAAAAAATAAAGTTTTAAGGCGAATTTCTAAAATTTAGGGTTAATTTTGCTATGAGTGTACATTTGTATTTTGAACAAGAAAGGAAAGCTATCTTCGGGCGAAGCCGAAGTTGATATACGCTTGCAGAATATTCTGTAAATTATATTCTCCAGAATTATTCATATGATGATTTCTTAATACTCATAAAAATCCCAACTTCCTTACTTTAAAAACACCAAAGTTATGTCATTTCAGTTATATGGCAGCTATAGGATATAGTCGGCCGATCCCTATAAAATTTAGTAGGTCGGATTGATTGGCCAAATAAATCACAATCCCATAGAAAATCCCAACTTCCTAACTTTACAAACACCAAAGTTATGGCATTTCCTATAGTTCAGTTATATGGCAGCTATAGGATATAATCGGCCGATCCCGGCCGTTCCGACTTATATACTACGTGCAAAGGAAAGAAGGGTGTGTGCAAAGTTTCAATTCGATAGCTTTAAACTGAGAGACTATAGTTCGCGTAGAAACAGACAGACGGACAGACCGACGGACAGACCGACGAACAGACGGACATGCTTATATCAACTCAGGAGGTGATCCTGATCAAGAATACATATACTTTATAGGGTCGGAGATGTCTCCTTCACTGCGTTGCTTTTGACCAAATTTATAATAACCTCTGCAAGGGTATAAAAATACCAAAATATCTTGTTTTGAAAGAACGGAAAATCGGATTTATAGAGTCGGGTATCGTTTAAGGCATATTTTGAACAATAATCCAAATAGGATCAAAAACTGGAATATATATAGTAGTCTCCTTCGCTTACTCTCCGGATGCTCATCGTCACTATACATACTGCCGTCCAATGTGCGTTGCAATATATATAAAAGGGAATACTCATTTTGGCTTGCCAAAATTATATATCTTTAAAAAATTCGGACATTATGAGAATTTATTTATTTTAGATTTAATATAATTTTACCTTATGTCTTAAGTATCATTGTAATCGACCAGTATTATTTAATAATCAAAGTTTATCATTCAATATATATTGCTTATAAAAGTTTATTGGGATAAAAACTTAATTTAGTATACATAAGAAATCTAGGAGATGTGAGTGTTTTGTTTGAAATTAATAATGTAGGGTAAATAGAAGCAATTTTTTATTTTTATAAAGGCTCTGAAATCTACTATTGCCTTTTAGTAGTAATAGAATGTAAAATATCCAAGTTAAGAAGGGCAGAAGCCAAATATTCATTATTTCTATGTTAAAATAAAATAGAGTCATTCCAAGTCAAAGTGCCACACATTTTTTTAAAAAAAGTATTAAATACAAAGAAAATGTTTTGTTTTAAATAACAAAATTATTAATATTTGTGTACAAGTATCCACTTAGACGAACGACGCTGTAGCTATGATTTTTTTCATCAAGCTTTGGACCGCATTAAAAAACAATAGGTGATATATTTCGAAATTCTAAAAACTTGTTGTCCTGCATCGAAATATTTCATTTTAAAATCATGGGTGGAAAGCTTGGTATGGAATGACTCAAGAGAGAGTTTAAGTTAAGAATAAAAACTTTAAAAAATTCGTTTGGCGGCACAAAAGCTTATATAGACACATAGAATAGACCATTTAAACAATCACTAAATTAACTGATAATTTTACAAAAATAAATAAATTAATTGTAATTTTTTAGCATCTTTCCGACTTTGAGGATCCTTACAAAAGCAGCAATACCTATATATTCTAAATTTTTATTTGAATAAATGTCCCATAACAAAGAGATATGTGTTTATTGACCCAGTTGAAAAAGGTAAATTTATTTTTTTTGTTAATTAATTGTTGTTAAATATTAAATTCCCATATCGATTGTCCCCTAAAAATATAAAAAATTGCTTTTACATGAGCGAGTACATTCCCAACACATGTTTCGCCTTAAAACTCATTATCAAAGTAATTAAAAACCATACGCAATTCGTTAGTCATTAGCATGAAAGGAGTTATGCATACCATGAGTAGCATGCGTAACCCAAGTACAGACTTTTTAAAACAATCTAACATTTATTATTTATCTTATTCATAAAACAGCCATTAAATACCGAAAGTTTTGATGATGAATTTATTTATGCTGATCTCGAGAGTCAACATTACGGACCCATCAATTACAAGGCGGCTTCATTATACTCCCAGGTAAAAAAGAACAAAAGGACGGGCGCTCTAGATGAGCTCAACTAAATTTCTGGCTTATGTCAAAAGCTTTTGCTGTGCATTTTTAAATAAATAAATATGGTTTGAAATGTATCATATTGTTCCTTTATGATATTTTATAAAAAAACGTTAAAAATCAATTAAAAAAGAATATAAACAAAATTAGTTGTTCTGCAGGTTGTCAGTAAGTAAATTTATCAATCGAAAAATATACAATCCTTTTAGTCAATATTTCAAGCGTCAACAAGGTGTTATTTTATGGTGATTTAAAAACATAAAATATATATGTGTAACTATGAAAATATTAATTTATTAAAAATCGTAAATTATTTTTCTTCATACCTCTGAGTTGCAAAGAATAAATTTACAATTACCAAAAAAATATTTTTATTGTTATAATCATTTGTTTTTACAAGTGTAAGTATTTTTTTTAAAATGAAAATAAAATGTAATTAATTGTTCAGAAAAATGTAATTAAATTATCGAAAGAAAGAAGCTTTGAATTAAGCTTGTATAAAAATAAAAGATAACAATAAACCAAAATTTGTAAAACTGAAAAAAAAATGTTTTGACACAAACTACCGATTCGCCGACAAAAATGTTGGTAAATCAAATTGTTTATTAAGCCAATGGTTTCGAGAAAAAGTATAATTAAAAAGGGTAAGATAAAATAAGAAGAGGTAAGAATAAATCTAATTCTCAATGGGTTGGTGTTCTTATTTTATCCCTTTGTTGTTTCAGGCGGGTACCTTAAATAATATTTGCAATATCTTTCACAGCTATTCAACCTAATAAATGGTATTTTCCCAAATTAAATATCGTATAAAATGTACTTTTATTATATATTTAATAACATAAGTAAAGTTTTCTTTTCTAACTTTTTTTTTTTCTCTAAAAATCGAATTCGATTTGGCAACACTATTGTTTTTAACAAATGACTATAAGACTGTTATTTTTGCTGATTTCAATTAGGAATCTCACCATGATATACAAACCTAATGTTGCCCTTTTTTCCTTTCTTGAGTATTTTGAAGATGACATCCATAATGAAAGACAACTTTATTTAAGTCATTAAAAGATACTTAATAATGATAATAATAAGAACATTAAGTTATTACCCAAGTTAAAAGTAATTGATAATGACTACCTTTTCGTAATGGAAGAAGTTCATGAAAGTACACTCATAGCAAAATTAAGCCTAAATTTTAGAAATTCGCCTTAAAACTTTATTTTTTCTAAATCCAAGAAAAGATTTCTATTTTCAAGGAATTTTTTTCTCAAAACAAGAAAACTTTTCTTGAATCAAGAAAGTGTTTCTCAAATGTAGAAATTGTCGCCATAAACTAAACTCGCCTTAAATCCAAGAAAGAATTTCTATATTTTAGTAAAAATTACACTTGTTTTTCGAAATTTTTTTCTTAAAATTAGAAATTCTGCCCTAAAAAATGATTTACCTTAAAATATAGAAAAATTTTCTCAAATTAACCCTAAAAATTCGATAACCCTAAAAAATAGAAACGCTTTCTTAAATATAGAAATATTTTCTTAAATATAGAAATATTTTCTAAAAAATAAAAATTAATCCCAAAATATAGAAATATTTTCTATAACATAGGAATTATTTTCTAAAATGACCATAAAATTGTTCTAACCCTGTCCGAGTAGCCTAGGGGGTTAGAATGTCTGACCAGAAATCTAAGCACCGCAAGTTCAATTTCAGCTGCCGACATCTTTCTTTTTTTCTTTTTTTTTACTTGTGTATAAACACAGATGAGAAGTAATGCTTAAAACGACTAAAGGTTTTACCCTTTATTGAAAAGTACTTTAAATATTTTTTGATATATGAAATATCATCTTAGAAAATTTATTTTAAATATTTCGACTTTCACAGTTGCGACTTAACGAGTTCTAAAAACTTTTTAAAACTAATATTCTTCGCAAACGCCCCATCATATAGTCTTTGGTTTGCCGTGCGTTCTTCGTGCGCGACCGTGGCTCCATTTAATGTCTTTTTACTCACGCGCGGGAGACCTGGGTTCGAATCTCACCCGACGGAAGAATAAAATTATAAGTTTTTTCGGATAAGAAACTTATCGGATTTTACTTGTAAGAACTGAAATAAATCATAATTGTACTAATTGTACTCTCTCTTTGCCCACAGAATTACATTTGAAATCGATATTGGCAATTCATTAGTGCGCAATACTAATACAAACTTTGTGACTTTTCTAAATGAAAAGCGAAGTGCTTAAATCATATACGTACATATGTATACACATACATACATAAATCCTGAATAAAAAACGAGGACAGAAGCTAACTTCGGCAAGCCGAAGTTTTAATACCCTTGCAGACTTAACCGAAATTGCTAAAATTGTTTAGTGTAAACTGACGCCAGACGGACATGGCTATAACGACTCCCCTATTGATCCTGATCAAGAATATATATACTTTATAGGGTCGGAAACGTCTCCTTCACTGCGTTACAAACTTCTGACCAAAATTATAATACCCTCTGCAAGGGTATAAAAAGATGAGCTATACGTAATTAATTTCATTTTTAAATAGCGGCTGTAGTATGTACTTGTCCAATTGGCAGCAACTTTTACCCTGAGCAAGGTATACATAAATAAATTAAATAAATTGCATAGTTTCATGCTAATAGCTTTTATACTGCAAAATTGTCATATACAAATTTTTCCTACGGAAGCTATACGATATAGACGTCCAATCGGCAAGCGCTTTTACCCTGATCAAGGTATGCGTAAATAAATAAGACTTGGAAAAATGTATGTCAATAGCTTATACACTGCGCGAAATATTCTAAAAAACATGAAATTTTGACCGATTTCACCGTATTGTTCCTATGGGAGCTATAGGATATAGACGTCCGATCAGCACGCGCTTTTACCTTGATGAAGGAATGCATAAAAAAATACGATTTGACAAAATGTATAGCAATAGCTTTTACACATCGCGAAATATTCTGAAAAACATCAAATATGGACCGATTTTACCCTATTGTTCCTATGGGAGCTATAGGATATAGACGTCCGATCGCCACGCTCTTTTACCCTGATCAAGGTATGCATAAAAAAATACGTTTTGAAAAGATTAATGTCAATAGCTTTTACACTGCGCGAAATATCATAAATTCTTGCAAGATATATCCAATTGTTCCTATGGGAGCTATAGGATATAGACGTCCGATCGGGGCGATTTTCAAACTTGATCTGCGTACACATGTTTTAGGACGATTGTGAAAGTTTCAGATCGCTAGCTTTTAAACTGAGCTCGCAAACGGTATTGAAACAGACGGACAGACAGACAGACGGATCCTGATCAAGAATATATATATGTCGTGGATTGGTTGGACAATTCAAATTATAACGACCGTTAGCTTTGATTTGTCTTTCGCTTCTTCTTCGTTTTCATGTGCTTCTGTGCTGTTTCTTCGGTTCTCCGAATGGAGGCAACTGATTCTGTTGTCAACGTTAGTCTGTGCACTGGTGTGAGCGAGATAGAAGGATGCAGGTGTCCACATCAAAAAGGGATAACGGAAAGTTCTCAATGGTGTGTGCATTGGAATGTGGGATAAGAGTGGAATAAAGTAGAGAGCGACGCTTGCAAAAAGGGACGCAAGCAGTTTTAGAGAACATTCGTATTTGAAGAGCCAAACTGCAAAGACATGCCACGCGCCAGAAAACGTTTCCGTTCGCACCACGAAGAGCAGCCTGAAGCGGAGGACGATTCCAGTGAATCCTCGACATCAGAAGTGGGATTGCCCAGGCCTCAAATCGAAAGTGAAAATAATCTGAAACTGCTTTTGGAATCACAAAATCGTACTTTCTCGGAACTCATAAAAGCAGTACAGCGAGCCCCGAATGACGCAGTTGCCATTATATTGCCGAACTTTAATCCTGATCGTGCAAGCGCGGATGCAGTATCATGGAGTGCAACGGTGGATTACATTCTTTCCGAAAACAGTCTAGAAGGCAGCGCTCTTGTGATGGCTCTCAGTCGGTCTTTGCAGGGAAGCGCGTCTCATTGGCTTGCACAAACGGTCTACCCTGGGATCACATGGACGCAGTTCAGAGAACTGTTTTTGCAGTATTTCGCTGGAACGGAGACCTTGGCTGCAACTGTGTTAAATCTGCTGAATGGTCGCCCAACAGAGGGAGAATCTATGTCGCTGTATGGAAGCAGAATTGTAACATCCCTGATGTCCAGGTGGAAGTCCCTGACGGTAGAGCAAATTGCCGTTTCTGTTGCTTTGGCGCACGTGGCTGGATTGGACAAGCGACTGCGACGCTTGGCTTTTACTACAGAAGTCAATTCTCGGAACGAGTTACAACAGGAATTGAAAGCCTTTTCTTTTGATGCTGGACCGAGCCGCGATGTCACAAATGCGGAAAAGAGGGTCACAAGAAGGCGGAGTGTCGTTCGTCTGGTGTGCAACCGCGACATAGCCAACTAGCTACTCAACGTTCTGGACATAATGGAGGAGAGATCGCTCGACTCTAATCTGTTTTAAGTGTGGAAAGGAAGGACATGTGGCTACTGTGTGCCCGGATCGTCAGGAGCGCTCAATGCCGGTCAAGAGGGATTATGTTAAAGATGTCAACCTGTGTACCGTACTTGAGCCCCTTGGAACTTTTCAACAATTTGGTGAGTCGTTCCAATTTTGTTTTGACTCAGGAGCCGAGTGCTCGCTCATCAAGGAAGCCGTCTCGCTAAAGCTGTCTGGACCTAGAACAAATAACGTAGTAATTTTAAGGGGTATTGGTAGTAATACGGTTTGTAGCACCCTACAGATATTGGCTAAAGTTTTGATTTGTGATCATTCCTTCGAAGTTCTTTTCCATGCAGTTCAAGATAGTTATATCAAATACGATGCTTTAATTGGGCGTGAAATTTTGAGCCGGGGAATCGGTGTAACAATTACATCAAATTCACTTTCAATGTTTAATGAAAAAACTGTATTGCCTGTCTTGACTTCAGATTGTGTTCCCGATTTGTCCAATGTTGATACCGATCTAAGTGGTTTAGATAAGGATAGGCTAATATCAATGCTTCAAAATTATTCTGGTTCGTTTATAAACAGTATTCCACAAAGTCGCGTAACTACGGGGCAGCTAGAGATTCGACTGATTGATCCAAACAAGACAGTCCAGAGACGACCCTATAGATTGAGCGTGGAAGAAAAAGAACAAGTGCGAATGTCTATTAAACAGCTGTTGGATGCAAACATTATAAGACCAAGTTCCTCCCCCTTTGCAAGCCCGATGCTTCTTGTTAAGAAGAAAAATGGAACTGACCGTCTCTGCGTTGATTATAGGGAACTGAATTCGAACACTATTTCCGATAAGTATCCATTGCCACTTATTTCAGACCAGATAGGTAGACTAAGCGGTGCTAAGTTTTTCACCTGCATAGATATGGCAAGCGGATTCCACCAAATCCCAATTCATCCGAATTCGATCGAACGAACAGCGTTCGTTACTCCGGACGGACAGTATGAGTTTGTTACCATGCCATTTGGGTTAAAGAATGCCCCTTCCGTATTTCAACGAGCTATTAATTGTGCTTTAGGTGATCTTGTTCATTCGTATGTCGTAGTTTACATGGATGACGTTATGGTAGTAGCAGGTACCAAAGACGAAGCTTTAGAAAGACTTGATGTAGTTTTACAAACCCTAACTAAAGCCGGATTTTCCTTTAATATCACCAAATGCTCATTTCTAAAATCGTGTGTTGAATATTTGGGGTTTGAAGTTAAGGCAGGTGAAATAAGACCCAATCCAAGGAAAATAAAAGCATTGACTGATCTGCCGCCCCCACAGTCTGTGACCCAGCTGAGACAGTTCATTGGTCTTGTTTCTTATTTTAGACAATTTGTCCCTCAGTTCTCACAATTGTTGAAACCTCTGTATGCATTAACTTCCAAAAGCATATCGTTTGAGTGGAACCCGGAGCATGAGCAAGTGCGACAAAGAGTAATTTCTATCTTGACCAATGAACCCGTACTCACTATATTCGACCCACTTTTTCCGATTGAGCTTCACACCGACGCCAGTGCTGATGGTTACGGGGCCATTTTATTGCATAGGATCGAGAACAAGCCTCGAGTGATCGAGTATTTCAGCAAACGGACTTCCCCCGCCGAATCACGCTACCACTCATACGAGTTGGAAACGCTCGCAGTATATGTCTCCATGAAGTATTTCCGTCATTACTTGCATGGTCGTCAATTTACGGTATTTACGGATTGTAATTCGCTCAAAGCTTCCAAAACTAAAGCCGAGTTAACTCCTAGAGTGCAAAGGTGGTGGTCGTATATGCAGGTTTTTAAGTTCGATATTGAGTATAGACCAGGTGATCGAATGGCTCATGTAGACTTTCTCTCTCGAAACCCAGTGTTGGAAGATCGTAAAAATTTAAAAGGTATAACCGAAAAGCGTATAAACTTGACAGAGATTACCGACAACTGGTTGCTGGCAGAGCAGCAGAGAGATGACGAAACATCATCCATCGTGTCTAAGTTGCGCAATGGAGAACTTCCTGAGGATATAGCAAAAACCTTTGAGTTACGTGGTGGTACTCTATATAGGAAAATTCAAAGACATGGGAAAACTCACTGTCTTCCTATTATTCCAAAGCCCTTTAGGTGGTCTGCTGTTAACAACGTGCACGAGGCAATTATGCATCTCGGTTGGGAAAAGACACTCGCAAAAATGTACGAGTATTATTGGTTTGACAAAATGTCCAAGTATGTCCGTAAATTCGTTGACAATTGCATTACCTGTAGGTTATCTAAACCTCCGACTGGCAAGGTACAAGCTGAATTGCATCCCATTCCGAAAGTGAGCGTCCCGTTTCATACAGTTCATATTGATATTACAGGGAAGCTTAGTGGTAAAAATGACCAAAAGGAATATATAATCGTCCAAATAGATGCATTTTCTAAGTTCGTCCATTTGTTTCACTCCACTAAACTAGACTCTGAAAGCTGCATCAAGTCAGTGAGGTCCTTAATATCGATTTTTGGGGTTCCTTCCCGTTTGATAGCTGATCAGGGACGTAGCTTTGCCAGTACTATGTTTCGTCACTTTTGCTCAGCACAAAAGATAGATTTACATTTGATCGCAACTGGCGCAAGCCGGGCCAATGGCCAGGTCGAACGAGTGATGAGTACTCTTAAATCTATGCTAACTGCGGTCGAAACAGGCAAGGGATCTTGGCAGGACGCTTTGTACGAAATTCAACTGGCTCTTAATTGCACTCCCAATAGGGTAACGAAAGTTAGTCCAATAGAGTTACTAATTGGAAAAGAAGCTAGACCATTTGGTCTTGTACCCGTTGCTGAAAACGAGAGTGTAGCTGATGTAAATCTAATCAGAAATATAGCTAAGCACAATATGGAACAAAATTCCAAATATGACAAATTGAGATTCGATCGGAATAAAGCCACTATTGTTAAGCGTAAAGTTGGGGATCATGTCTTACTCAAGAATGAGGAGCGACATCAGACAAAACTAGACCCCAAGTTTAAAGGCCCATTTTTAGTTGCTGATCGATATAAATTAAAAGCGTTAAAGGGCAATCGAACTTACAAATATTCCCACGAATTTTTACGAAGAATGCCTGAGAAGGGGATTACCACAGAGCATGACGAGACGGTCATGGATGAAGATGATGTTGATCGAGCCGGTGATGGCTGCGATGATTTATGAAATAAGAAAATGTAAGTGACAACTGTGTGCTATGTGATGGCCGGTTGGTCGAGAAAGACTTAAATTGTTAAGAAATGAAAGTTGTTAGAGATAGTGATTGACGATGTGAAAATGTGATTGCTTATTGGAGAAGCAAATGAAAATGGAAAATTAATATTGTTTGAATTGATGGTAATCCGGATCTCAAGGCTTAAAAAAAAAAAAAAAAGTATTGTCCTTTGTTTAAGTATGAGGAAATGTAAGTTCGATCTGCTAATTAAGAACTAAGAATTCTGTATAACTTTTGAATTTAAAAGAATAATGTTATTAAGGAAAAATGCTAAGTTTAATTTGCTGTTCATAGACTAATAGCTCATAAGGCTTCTGATTAATGAAAATATAGTTATTTTGCATTATCTTCAAAGTACATCTAGTTCTATTTATTATTGGGAGATAATATTTTGTAATGTTTCAAAGTTGAAAACACACGAGGACGTGTGAAAGTCAGTATGGCCGTGTCGTGGATTGGTTGGACAATTCAAATTATAACGACCGTTAGCTTTGATTTGTCTTTCGCTTCTTCTTCGTTTTCATGTGCTTCTGTGCTGTTTCTTCGGTTCTCCGAATGGAGGCAACTGATTCTGTTGTCAACGTTAGTCTGTGCACTGGTGTGAGCGAGATAGAAGGATGCAGGTGTCCACATCAAAAAGGGATAACGGAAAGTTCTCAATGGTGTGTGCATTGGAATGTGGAATAAGAGTGGAATAAAGTAGAGAGCGACGCTTGCAAAAAGGGACGCAAGCAGTTTTAGAGAACATTCGTATTTGAAGAACCAAACTGCAAAGACATGCCAAGCGCCAGAAAACGTTTCCGTTCGGACCACGAAGAGCAGCCTGAAGCGGAGGACGATTCCAGTGAATCCTCGACATATACTTTATAGGGTCGGAAACGTCTCCTTCACTGCGTTACAAACTTCTGACCAAAATTATAATACCCTCTGCAAGGGTATAAAAAGATTAGCTATACGTAATTAATTTAATTTTTAAATAGCGGATGTAGTATGTACTTGTCTGATTGGTAGCAACTTTTACCCAGAGAAAGGTGTACATAAATAAATTAGATAAATTGCATAGTTTCATGCCAATAGCTTTTATACTGCAAAATTGTCATATACAAATAGGGAAAAAAGGGATATTTTCGCAGCCTTTAACAATTTTTCCTACGGAAGCTATACGATATAGACGTCCAATCGGCAAGCGCTTTTACCCTGATCAAAATATGCGTAAATAAATAAGACTTGGAAAAATGTATGTCAATAGCTTATACACTGCGCGAAATATTCTAAAAAACATGAAATTTTGACCGATTTCACCGTATTGTTCCTATGGGAGCTATAGGATATAGACGTCCGATCAGCACGCGCTTTTACCTTGATGAAGGAATGCATAAAAAAATACGATTTGAAAAAATGTATAGCAATAGCTTTTACACATCGCGAAATATCCTAAAAATCATTAAATTTTAACCGACAATAGGGTAATTGTTCCTATGGGAGCTATAGGATATAGACGTCCGATCGCCACGCGCTTTTACCCTGATCAAGGTATGCATAAAAAAATACGATTTGGAAAGATTAATGTCAATAGCTTTTACACTTTTCTTGCAAGATATATCCAATTGTTCCTATGGGAGCTATAGGATATAGACGTCCGATCGGGGCGATTTTCAAACTTGATCTGCGTACACATGTTTTAGGACGATTGTGAAAGTTTCAGATCGCTAGCTTTTAAACTGAGCTCGCAAACGGTATTGAAACAGACGGACAGACGGACATGGCTATATCGACACCCCTATTGATCCTGATCAAGAATATATATACTTTATAGGGTCGGAAACGTCTCCTTCACTGCGCTACAAACTTCTGACCAAAATTATAATACCCTCTGCAAGGGTATAATTACATCATATTGAATGTAGGCGCATTTTTTCTAATTTTTAGAAAAAATACCCTAAAATTTATGGTTAGATGCCCTAATTTTAAGAAATATTTGTCTATTTTTTAGAAAACTTTTTCTTGTTTTTAGGGCCCTTTGCCTTAGATTTTAGAAAGGAACGCCCTTAATTTTAGAAAATGTTGCCCTAAAATTTATGGTGCGATGCCTTTGAAGGCAAAAATAAGGCGAATTTCTTGTTTTTATACCCTTGCAGAGGGTATTATAATTTTGGTCAGAAGTTTGTAACGCAGTGAAGGAGACGTTTCCGACCCTATAAAGTATATATATTCTTGATCAGGTTCAATAGGGGAGTCGATATAGCCATGTCCGTCTGTCCGTCAGTTTACACTAAACAATTTTAGCAATTTCGGCTAAGTCTGCAAGGGTATTAAAACTTCGGCTTGCCGAAGTTAGCTTCCGTCCTCGTTAGGGTTAATTTTGCTATGAGTGTAGATCAGGGATTTTCATAGAAGAAAAAAAAAAGAAAAACCAGAAAACCCAAGCTATATAATCTGAGCGCCAAGCAAATCAAACGCGTTTTTAAAAGTGCATAAACGATAACTACAAAAATTAATCCTATATGCTGCTAGCGCTCCGTGGAGCGCTAAGGCTACACTCATAGCAAAATTAACCCTAAATTTTAGAAATTCGCCTTAAAACTTTATTTTTTCTAAATCCAAGAAAAGATTTCTATTTTCAAGGAATTTTTTTCTCATAGCAAGAAAACTTTTCTTGAATCAAGAAAGTGTTTCTCAAATGTAGAAATTGTCGCCATAAATTTAACTCGCCTTAAATCCAAGAAAGAATTTCTATATTTTAGTAAAAATGGCACTTGTTTTTCGAAATTTTTTTCTTAAAATTAGGAATTCTGCCCTAAAAAATTATTTAGCCTAAAAAATAGAAAAATTTTCTCAAATTAACCTTAAAAATTCGATAACCCTAAAAAATAGAAACGCTTTCTTAAATATAGAAATATTTTCTTAATTATAGGAATATTTCCTAAAATATAAAAATAATTCCAAAATATAGAAATATTTTCTATAACATAGAAAATATTTTCTAAAATATCACACTCTGACCATAAAATGTATTTAACCCTGTCCGCGTAGCCCAGGGGTTAGAACGTCTGACCAGAAATCTAAGCACCACAAGTTCAATTTCAACTTCCGTCGAGCCATACATTTTTCTGTTTTTCTCTTTTTTTACTTGTGTTATAAACAGACATGAGAAGTAATGCTTAGAACGACTAAATTTTTTTTCCATTTATTGAAAAGTAATTAAAATATTTTTTGTCATATTAAATATCATCTTAGAAAATTTATTTCAAATATTTCGACTTTCACAGTTGCGACTTCACGAGTTCTAAAAAATATTTTAAACTAATATTCTTCGCTAACGCCCCATCATATAGTTGTTGGTTTTGCCGTGTGTTCATTGCGCGCGACCGTGGCTTCATTCGATGTCTTTGAACTCGCGCGCGGGAGACCTGGGTTCGAATCCCACCGGACGAATAAAATTTATAGGTTTTTTTATCGGAGTTACTTGTAAGAACTGAAATAAATCATAATTGTACACAATTTCTCTCTCTCTCTTCCCCCATAGAAATCTAGCTAAAATCGATCTTGACAAATTAGTGCAACAGTAATACAAACTTTGAGACTTTTCTGAATGAAATTCATATACATATACACACACACATACATGAGAATATATATAATACATAAGTCCATAAATCCGGAATGAAAAATTACATCATGATGAAGAATGTAGGCACATTTTTTCTAATTTTTGAAAAAATCCCCTCGAATTTATGGTTAGATGCCCTACTTTTAAGAAATATTTTTCTATTTTTTAGAAAAGTTTTTCTTGTTTTTAGGGCCATTTGCCTTAGATTTTAGAAAGGAACGCCCTTAATTTTAGAAAATTTTATCCTAAAATTTAAGGTGCGATGCCTTTGAAGACAAAAATAAGGCGAATTTCTTGTTTTTAGGGTTAATTTTGCTATGAGTGTAAGGGCTAAACAGTTCAGTTTTTATGCGCTTCCATTTGGCTAGCAACTCATTTTTTTTCCCTTGCAGAGGGTATTATAATTTCAGTCAAAAGTTTGCAACGCAGTATAGGAGGCATTTCCGACCCTATAAAGTATATATATTCTTGATCAGCATCACCAGGAGAGTCGATCTAGCAGTTTCTACACAAACAATAGGTCGGAACGAGCCGGATCGGGCGACTATATCATATAGGTGCCATATAACTTAACGATTGGAAAAACCATAACTTTGGTGCAGGGCTGCCAGTTTAGCTATTTAGTTGCTAGATCTAGCAACTTTTAAACAATATTGCAACTATTTTGTTCGATTTGCTATTAGCAACAAATCTAGCAACTTTCCATTTTTTTTTTGCATTTTTAGCAACTTTATTAAAAAACTAACCATTTTGTTATTTTTCTTCATCTTTTTGAACTTTTATACCTATTCCAATTTACTGAACCAATTACGATCGAAAATGGTTCACAAAGACATCGGAATTATTTTTTATCTCAGTGGTTCAATTATTTGAACATTTTTGATCACTTTTGTGCTGTGTTGTGTCGGTAAAGATGCCAAAAATTTACAAACAACATTTTCGGGATGCCTGGCTGCGCGACGACGAGTTTAAGGAGTGGATTCGCAAGGACTGCACGGACACTAACAGGGACTATTATGCGTATTGCAAATCCACAATAGGCGTAAAACTTTTCGAGATCCGACACCACGCCGCATCAAAAAAACACATGGCTGCGATGGGCGCTGTTACACAAAACAAGAAAGCTAACTTCCGGCGGAGCCAAAGTTGATATATCCTTGCAGAATATTCTGTAAATTATATTCTCCAAAATTATTCATATGATGCATTCTTACCACTCATACCCAACCCAAAATCCCAACTTCCTAACTTAACAAACACCAAAGTTATGGCAATTCCAATCGTTCAGTTATATGGCAGCTATATAATATAGTCGGCCGATCCTTATGAATTTTAGCAGGTCGGATTAGTTAGACAAATATAAAACTCATAAAAAATCCCAACTTCCTAACTTTACAAACAGCAGAGTTATGGCATTTCCTATAGTTCAGTTATATGGCAGCTATAAGATATAGTCGGCCACTCCCGGCCGTTCCTACTTATATACTGCGTGCAACGGAAAGAAGGGTGTGTGCAAAGTTTCATTTCGATATCTTTAAAACTGAGAGACTAGTTCGCGTAGAAACAGACAGACGGACAGACCGACGAACAGACGGACATGCTTATATCAACTCAGGAGGTGATCCTGATCAAGAATATATATACTTTATAGGGTCGGAGATGTCTCCTTCACTGCGTTGCACACTTTTGACCAAAATTATAATACCCTCTGCAAGGGTATAAAAATAAGTTGTCCTTCCTTCAAAAGTCCACGAAAACGGAGGATCAAGAAGCGGCACTATGCCTATACATTGCAAAACACAGGACGATGGCGACAAGCGATCATTTATATGCATAATTAGTTTAAAAGTTAAATTTAACTGATCTAGCATTTTTTGCTATTTTCGACGAATTTTTAGCAATTTCTAGCAACTTTTTTTTCAAAATCTAGCAATTTCTGCTTGGGAGTTTCTGGCAGCACTGCTTTGGTGTGGTTTTAAGTTAGGATTTTTGTTGGTATTTTTTATGAGTATTAAGAATAATAATTTTGGAGAATCTAATCACCAAAGTCATAGCATTTCCGATCGCTCAGTTATATGGCAGCTATAGGATATAGTCGTCCAATTCCGACCGTTCCGACTTATATACTGTGTGCAAAGGAACGAAGGAACTCCGATATCTTTAAAACTGAGAGACTAGATCGCGTAGAAACATACAGACGGACAGACGGGGTCGGCCGACTATATCCTATAGCTGTCATATAACTGATTGATCGGAAAAGCCATAACTTTGATGTTTGTAAAGTTAGGAAGCTGGAATTTTCTATGGGTTTTAGATTTCGCCATATAACTGAACGATTGAAAATGCCATAACTTTGGAGTTTTTAAAGTTAGGAAGTTGGGGATTTTTATGAGTATTAAGAATTCATCATATGAATAATTTTGGAGAATATAATTTACAGAATATTCTGCAAGGGTACACTCATAGCATAATTAACCGTAAATTTGAGAAATTAGCCTTAAAATTTTTTTTTTCTAAATAAAAAAAAAATTTCTATTTTCAACGAATTTTTTTCTCAAAACAAGAAAACTTTTCTTGAATCAAGAAAGTGTTTCTCAAATGTAGAAATGGTCGCCATAAACTAAACTTGCCATAACGTTACTATTTTCCATAAACTCTGCAAAATCAGAAGAAGTAATACAACATTTTCTAAAATATCACACTCTGACCATAAAATTGATCTAACCCTGTCTGACCAGAAATCTAAGCCCCGCTTGATATTATATACATTACAATATTTACAGTATTTAAAATTTCTTCTATTTAGCTTACAGTCTATTAGCATAGAGTAAGAAACTATATAGAGGTTTCATTTGCTCTGCCTGCGCTCTCGAGTGACTTTGCCAGTGATGCCACGTAGGGGAAAAACGGAAAAAAAGAGAGTTTTTCATCTGTTCGAATCGAGCTTTATTCCATGCCCATGGTGAATTCTTATTGCTGCACTGCTCGCTCTTATTCCTAAGGATAGGTGCGAAAACTCCCCATACTATTGCCATAGAGAAAGAAACTATATAGAGGTTTCATTTGGTAGGAGATAGACAAATGAGAAGATTAGCTAAAGTAGAAAGGGGAAAATTAAAGGCAGGCATGGAACTTGTTGGAGGCGTTCAGGGTGATGTAGAAATCTCTGAACGATTTCATAACATAGAATCAGAAGTTGAGGAGGAAGAACAAATTAATACGCAGGAAGATTTAAATAGTGTAATGGCTGATGTTGGACTTAAAAATGATTTAAATGCTAATTTAAAAAACTTGTATTTGAAGCATAATCCAACACGAAATTGTGCCATAAAATTAATACAAATTTGAAATGAGCACAATTTAAAAATTAAACCATTTTATAAATTCAGTGGCTTTGAGAAGCTTGATATAAGACAAATAGATGGGGGATCCTGTTTGCATATCGGCTTATCAAAGCAATTAAATAAAATAGCTTTATTAAAGAAGATACCCGAATACTTAAGCATTGATGTTAACATTGACGGACTACCGTTATTTAATAGTTCCCGTGCTCAATTGTAGCCAATTTTAATTATGGGTTACAACAAACCCCTAGATAGCGAAGAATTTTTAAACAAATTTACAAGCGAATTTGGGCTTTTAATATTGAATACAAAAATATATGTAGAGTTTAGAGCAATTGTTTGCGATGCTCCTGCAAGAGCTTATGTGACAGGCACGCCTGGACATACATCCAGTCATGGATGTACAAAATGCTGGCAGGAAGCCAAAAAAATTTATTCAGTTTTAACGTATAGCACAAAGTGTGAGGATATGGTAGCTGACAAAGATTTTCTAAAGTATCCAATACATCACGCTGTTAATTACTTAACTGTTCAGTCCGCTTTTGAGAAACTTGGGGTTTTAATGATAACACAAGTTCCCCTTGATTGCATGCATCTAATAGAATTGGGTGTCATGCGATTTTTGCAAAGACTTTATAATAATAAAGTTGTAGAAAAATTGTCCAACATTGAAAAGGGAAATATTTCAATAACTTTAATATCAATGATTAAATGTAATCCAAAAGAGTATCCAACACATCACGCTGTTAATTACTTAACTGTTCAGTCCGCTTTTGAGAAACTTGGGGTTTTAATAATAACACAAGTTCCCCTTGATTGCATGCATCTAAATGAATTGGGTGTCATGCGATTTTTGCAAAGGCTTTATAATAATAAAGTTGTAGAAAAATTGTCCAACATTAAAAAGGGAAATATTTCAATAACTTTAATATCAATGATTAAATGTAATCCAAAAGAGTTTGCACGCAAACCGAGACAGTTTAGACAGTTTCTATTCTATACTGGAATTGTAGCTCTTAAAGATACAATTAAAAAAGAGCAATGTTATGCATTTTTGTTATTGTGCATATAGATTGCTCTGCTCCGAAAAACAGGGGCCAACAAATATTTTCATTTGTCAAGAAATGTTGAACGTATTTGTTGAGCACTTTACTTATATTTTTGGTGATAACAGTGTTTCATACAATGTTCACGGCTTGCTTCATGTAGGCGAAACAGTGAAGCTACGCAGCGCAAGTTTGTTTCAAAATGGTGCCACGCCCCCTCTGACGCCCACAAGCCACAAGCTGTGGCCACAGTTTTGATGCTATTATATATAAATATAATAAATAAATAATAAATATATAAATGGCTAGCTTGATTTGATTTGCATAGTTCTTGGGATATAGTTCGGTATTGACAAATGAAAACCATCGCAATTTCCTTTAATAGAAATACTTATCGAGAATTAACGTTGACTCTGTTGAGCACCTTGGCCAGCTGTTCCAAAGTCATCCGTTAGATGGCGCTATTGGTACCACGGGCCATGAAAGGGGGAAATGTAGGCGCTAGCCAGGCTTAAGCGTTTAATGAGTTTTTGGGCGTTAGAGTGGGCGTGGCACCATTTTGAAACAAACTTGCGCTGCGTAGGAACTCCTAAAATCTACATGCAAAATGCCAATCTTCTAGCTTTTATAGTTTCCGAGATCTCAGCGTCCATACGGACAGACAGACGGACAGACAGACATGGCTAGATCGACTCGGCTAGTGATCCTGAACAAGAATATATGTATATGCTTTATAGGGTCGGAAACGCTTCCTTCTACCTGTTAAATACTTTTGCATGAATACAATATACCCTTTTACTCAACGAGTAACAGGTATAAAAATGAATCCAACATATTTAGAGCGACGGCGCTTTAAATATCTTTAGAAGATTCACCTACCCTGATTCGGAAACCTAAAAAAAAAATACTTTTTATTTATTTTATAAAATATTTATTAAAAATAAATAATTTTATAGTATGGATGCTCCAGGTCCCAAACGATTTTGCATTGACAACGTTAACAGTCGTAAGTATAAAATATTCTAATTTTAGTAAATCACTTTAATCACTTTTTTTTAGCGGTTTCAGAAATCCAAAAGTTGGAACGGAGGATAAAGGGTAAGTTTTTAAATGAATTTAATATAAATAATGCATGTACATATTCGAAAAGAAAAATATAAATGGATAAGAGCATAAAACAGGACATCCGAGCTTTATCTGAGCAAATGACGGCTCTCGCCAACGCCGTAGGGACCCTCACAGCTTATGTCCGGCAGTCGGGAAGGTCAGAGTCCAGCACATTTGAAAAAATGCAGGAGCTATTTCCTATAGACTCGGACGAGAAGCTCATGGAAGTGGAAAGCCGTTTAATTTTGGAAACGGAAAAATATGTAAGTTTTTTTATTGCTTAAACTGTACATATACGGCTAATATATTCATTTTCATTTGTTCACCAAAAGTACATGTTAAGGGTTCTAGGCCAACAAAAATTGAGCCGGACCCTTACCAACGTTTTGACGGCCGAAATGATCAGAAACTATAACCTAGATGGCAGCCAACAGAAGAAAAGGTTAAAATCATTCCCCAATTTCTCAAAGTTTGTTGAGTAAGTTTTTATGCATTATTGTTTTTCATTTATTAACATTTTATAATTTTAGATGCCTTAGGCCCTCGCAAAGACGATGAGGTATATAAAAAACCTTCACGCAGTGAAGAAGAAGGTACCTAAAATAGATGACAACCCTGGCACATCCAACGACCCCGGCACATCAAACGACCCCGGCACATTCAACGACCCCGGCACATCAAACGACCCCGGAACATCCGTCACCCCCAAAATCCTCAACACCATCGAGAGCCCTGAAATTATATCGAATTAAATTAATGAAATAATGTAATAAAGTAAAAAGAAATTTATACAAAAATTTACTGAATGAATTTTACTGATGAAAAAGCGATGAAAATCCAATGGAAAATGCGATGAAAAAGCGATGAAAATGCGATGAATTACTGATTAAAGAGTGATGAAATACTTATGAAAATGTGATTAATTCATCACTCTTTAATCAGTAATTCATCACTCTTTAATCAGTAATTCATCACTCTTTAATCAGTAATTCATCACTCTTTAATCAGTAATTCATCACTCTTTAATCAGTCAATCTTTAAACAGCATTTACTGATGAACATGCGATGAAATAGTGATTAAAATGCGATGAATTACTGATTAAAGAGTGATGAATTACTGATTAATTCATCACTCTTTAATCAGTAATTCGTCACTCGTTAATCACTATTTCATCGCATTTTAATCACTATTTCATCGTATGTTCATCAGTAAATGCTGTTTAAAGAGTGATGAATTACTGATTAAAGAGTGATGAATTTTTCACTGATTAACTCCTAGGACATGCCAATGTTAAATTCATCACTAATTTGTATGAAGTTTCATCGATTAATCATCAGTAGTAATAAATTGTTGGTGATGAAAAAGCGATTAAAAGGTGATGAACGGTACTGCAGGGTTGTGATTTCAGGTTATTTCATTATAATTTAATATTAGCAGTGCGTATGAAATTTGTGATTTGCTTGTAAGATTTGATTTGTTCTTTATCAAAGAAACGATAAATATCATTGTAATTCCTTAGTGTTGGAAAATGTGTTCGAGTATTTGAAAATGCGGGACAATTAAAAATAAGGTGAGATGCATATTCTGGTACGTTGCATGTGTCGCATAGATTATTGTTAGTGACTTTCATTTTAGCTAGCTCATTAAAGGTTGATTTGCTTAATTTCTAACCGATTGAGGTCACATTTTTTATCCATAAACCATGGCTTTGAAATAACAAATGAAAAAAGGCGAGTGAAATCTTTATCCCTTCCACGCAGTATAAATTATATTCATTTACCCATTCCATGTGAATTTGATTGAATATAAAAGTAATAGCGACCTTCAAAGGCCAGCGAGCACAGAAGAAAACTCCATTGTCCTTGGCATTTTGTAGCGCTTGCTCGGAAAAAAGATACTTTTCTAGCGCCATCTGTTGGATGTTGTGAGAGAGGGTATTGCGTTGCCACGAGAGTTGATAAGAGAATAGTAGATATCGGTAGGATAGCCGTGGCAAGTGTCAACAGTCTCCGCTTTTACCCTGAATTCGACCTGGGGTTACCGCCACTTTTCCGGCGGCGTGTTCTTTTTTTTTCGTTTGGCAGCAGCAGAGTGAAGTCGAGAATTCGCAGTGACCAAATTAAAGTTCGAAAGTACACGCGAGTGATCTCACTTTAGTGCCGAAGGGAAGGAGTAAGACAATTTGGTTTTGAGCCGCATAAAAAGGGCCACCGTTGGATGATGTTCGAAGGCCACAAAGTAGATTAGAGGCGAGTTCGATCGAGACGAACGGGCGCCCCAGCCCACATAACGAGCGAGCAACCTCCACGCCAGATATTCAACTCAGAACAACAGCGCACAAGGAAGGGCGCAACTAAGTGTCTATTTATATTTTCATCTTTAATCATCCTCGTTATCCGGTGTGTCAGCCCCAAATTTCATAAGCCAGAAAAGTGAGCTAGGCGCCGACTGACCATCGAGCCATATATAAACTATAGTTTCTTACTCTATGATCGAGCGGTTAACCGAGGCGAACTAAACTCAGGTTCGATCGAACCTAAATTATCAGTTTCGCTTTGTTCCTACGGCTACGGTCTGCGCTTTTAAAAGTAATTCTCGGGGAGTTAGAAAGACCATATTTAGGCCAAGAAAATCCTTGCCGTTTCGGCCAAATCCCGGTCTGAAAGTTTATCGGAGTACTCGCCACGGAGAAGCGGGAAGTTTAGGTTTAAAATTCGGTTTATGTTATCTAATAAGTTTTCGTTCGTCAAAAGGAGAGAAAAAAAGTTTGGTTTTATTTTGTTCGGTGAAAGTGTGGTTTGGTGATTAATTCCTATTCATATCCCAGAGAAGGTAGTCCGAAGCCATCAGAAGGTGCTCACGGGCTGTACATTCAGCGTTTCTAATTTCTGGTTTCAAAAAAAATATATATATTTCTCTGTGAATGTGTTTCCTTTATTCAACCTTATTTAGCCATCGTCAACGAGAAAAGCGCTTTCGTCGGTGGATGGACATAAGTGGGGTGAGTTTTTAAAAAAAGAAAATCTATACAAAATCTCATAAGAAAAGTCAAAAGAAAAAAACTTAAGATCCATAATGTTAACCTAAAAGGAAAAAAATGAATATGGAGAAATAAAGAAACAACAAAATTGCTACACTCAGGAAAAAAACTAAAGTAAATTAGATTGAATTCAGATTCAACTAAAAGCTGGTTATGAATATCGTGATGCATCCTTCCGTTAAAATGGTAAAAATAAAGTTAAAGGCAAAATTGAATAAGAAACAAATTAAATAAAATATGAAGATTTTCTCTTGAATGATATAATCCCCATGCTTCAGTTAACCATGTTTGTACCAACCAACAAGTTCTTTTCAAATTGCCTCATACACCCATTAGTTGTCCTATTTTAACATATATATATATATATATTTATTGTTTATATTTATTTATTTATTTTATGCATGTCTTTTTACGGTTTAATTTAAGTAATGGTTTATATATCTTGCTGTTAATAAAATTTTATAATGTTTTGCTAAGTTGAAAAGTGGCCGCAGCTAGCGTTGTCTTGTAATGTAGAGTAGCACTGGTTGAAGGGGTCGCTCAGGCTGTTAAGCGCTGAGGATATGAGCGACCATTCGTAGGGTGGGCAAGACCAGGACCTCTACAACATCCAGGGAGGCGAAAAGGAGAAGTCAGCCGAATTGGAAAAGTAGGGAGTATAAAGTGATGATTTAATGTGTGTGTTTCTCTAACCTTCTCTAAACTGTTGAACTTAAAAATCATACAACCTGAAGAAAAAAAAATCAACATTTTTAAGTCCAAGTTTGATGCTCAAGCTACCGGTTTGATCAAACTTGTTTGAACTAAGTAGATCTGGTGGATCGGAACTTGGATAAATGTTCATATAATTATATCTATGAATTTATATCTTTCGCATTCCTTTTTGGATCGAGTCGTTTTAAACTCTTGCAGCTGTATTTTTGGTGGATCTCGCTCGCCAAACGCTTAATTCAAGGTTTGACTTGCTATGCGGCAACGCCAGTGTACTGTTCGAGGAAAAGGCTCGCGAATTTTATTGGCGCTTTCATAAAACATCGGATAGCTCAAGATGGGATTTGCTTACTGAAGCTTTACACAAACAGTATCGAGATACGCGTAATGATGTGGATCTGAGAGAGTCAATCCGAGATAGAAAGCAGAAAGATAGGGAAAGTTTCGACTCGTTCTACGATGACATTGTGCAAATCACGGACTGCCTGGAAGTACCCATGCCAGAAAAGGATCTAATCGAAACGCTTCGGAGAAACTTACGACCGGAAATCAGGCACGAGCTTTTGAATGTAAGGGATATTTGTCGGCGTAGGGAAGGTTTTCTTGAGGACGTGAAGCGTACTTATGGTTATCAAAAGCCAGCTCCATATCGGACGCAAGTATCTGAGTTAGTACAAGATTGTGAGGACGCTTCGGAATTTTCGGAAGCGAATCAGGTACCACTAGTAGAAGCTTTCGGGTTGGTGTGCTGGAATTGTAAGCAAGAGGGTCATCGGTATCAGCAATGCAAGATGAAAAAAAGGGTATTTGGCTTTGGATGCGGCCTTGCTGATACCTACAAGGATGCTTGCCAAAGGTGTCAAAAAAACCCGAGGTTGAACACACGACCCCGGCAACAGCCGTGTGTTCTCCGAGAAAGGCCAGCGGATTCCGTTGTCAATCAGAAGTAACTTTAAGCGCACCCGAGTCAGGCAGAGAGGGGAGGTCTCAAACCTTCTGGCCATAGCTAATGAAAAATAAATCATCATCAAATTTGACAGCAAACCCAATTAGAATTAGAGATTTTTGGCAAGCGGCCAAAGGTATTAATGCTATTAGATATAAGAATCAGGATAGACGCCCGTACGCTGAGATTCGGATGTTGGATAGAGTTGTACTTGGTCTTTTAGATACAGGTGCATCAATAAGTGCCGTGGGAGGGAGTTTGGCCCAACAAATTCTCAGACAGAGAGTACCGTTTAAGAGAGTGGCAACCACAGCAAATACAGCCGACGGTCAAAAACAAAAAGTCTTAGGACGTTTTAAGACACCCGTTCAGTATGAAGGAAAGGTAAAAGAGTTAGAATTATATATTATTCCCTCATTGAGCCAGGATTTGTATTTAGGGATATACTTCTGGACCGTTTTTGAGCTTTTGCCACCCGAAATGAATTTCGATGAGCTTATCAGTGATGCTCATATCCTGTCTAGTACGGATTTGGGACTAGGAAAAACTAGCACTCTGTCTCACTCTATCGATGTCGGAGACGCCAAGCCCTTAAACCAAAGGCACTTTCCGGTTTCGCCAGCTGTAGAGAAGTTGCTCTACGAAGAAGTTAACCGAATGATTAAGCTCGGCGTGATTGAGGAGTCCGATAGTCCCTGGTCTTCGCCGGTTGTGTTGGTGCAGAAGCCAGGAAAGGTGCGCCTTTGCCTCGGTAGCAGAAAAGTGAACGCCGTTACAAAAAGGGACGCATGTCCTTTACCACAAATAGATGCAATACTTAGTCGTCTTCCCAAAGCTAACTTCATTTCTGGTCTCGACCTCAAAGATGCCTATTGGCAAATCCCTTTAGATCCGCCGTCGCGCGATAAAACTGCCTTTACAATCCCGGGGAAGCCACTATACCAATTTAAAGTCATGCCTTTCGGCCTTACGAACGCTTCCCAAACGATGACTAGATTAATGGACAAGGTGATACCGGCTGAACTCAGGAACGAAGTTTTTGTGTATCTTGATGATTTGCTCATTGTCTCAGATAGATTTGAGAGTCATTTAAGCGTTTTGAGTTCCGTTGCTAGCCATATAATGGCTGCTGGGATAACGTTGAACGTGGAGAAAAGCAAATTTTGTGTAAAAAGCGTCAGGTATTTGGGCCACATTGTAGGAGAAGGGGTAGTGCGGACGGACCCAGATAAAATATCGGCAATGACGGATTTTCCATTGCCTAGAACGCTAAAATCATTGAGAAGATTTCTTGGAATGGTCGGGTGGTACCGAAAATTCTTTTAAGGCCCAGGCAGAAATTTATGATGACTCCTGAAGGTGAGGAAGCATTTAAGAAATTAAAGAAAATGCTGTGTTCGGCCCCAGTTCTGCGTAGCCCAGATTTTAGCTTGCCATTTTATATTCATTGCGATGCCAGTAATTTCGGAGTAGGAGGGGTTTTAGTGCAGAAATCGGAGAGTGGCGAAGAATGTCCTAAAGCATTTGTCTCGAAAAAATTGAACAAAGCGCAAAAGTCTTACACGGTCAGCGAAAAAGAGTGTTTGCTGGAATAATATGCATAAAACGGTTTCGGGCATATGTTGAGGGTCATGACTTCACAGTCATCACGGACCACGCGTCTCTCAAGTGGCTAATGTCGCAGACAGATCTGCATTCTCCAGGGTTTTAATTTTAAAATTGAGCACAGAAGCGGTAAGCTCAATGTAGTTCCTGACGCCTTGTCCCGGGTCAATGAAGAAGAGATAGCAGCCGTAGATGCCAGTCATGGATTATTGGTTGATCTCGAATCCAAGCACTTTAGCACTTAAAACTAACAGCTGACGTAGTAGTTAAATATATGCAGCAAGACCTATTCCATACTTTTGGTGTCCCAGAGACTGTAATTTCAGATAATGGGTCACAATTTAAGTCGGAGGCCTTCCAGAAACTCTTGAGAGAGTACCAGATATCTCATACTCGCACTGCTGTTTACTCGCCCCAAGCTAATGCGTCAGAGCGGGTAAATCGATCAGTGATTGCTGCCATACGATCGTATGTGCGTAGCGACCAAAAGGATTGGGATGAGGAGCTAAGCAGCATTTGCTGTGCTATCAGGTCAGCAGTTCACTCGAGTTTAGGGACTTCACCTTACTACATGATTTTTGGACAGCATTTCATTTCAACTGGTGCCACGTATAAGTTGCTAAGAGCTCTCAATTGGCTCGAAGATAGATCGTTGGCATTCTCAAAGGAAGATTCACTAGAACTTGTCCGCAGTAAAGCGATAGAGGTGATGAAAAAACAATTTGAAAATAATGAGAATAGGTATAATTTGCGGTTAATCGGTCTATCGAAGAAACTTCAAACAGAGCAATTTCGCAGCTGGTTATAATGCGAAATTGGGTCCAGCTTTCGTGAAAGCAAGAGTAAAGAAAAGGATTGGGCAAACTTATTATGATCTCGAGGACCTACAGGGGCATGATGTGGGCAGGTTCCATGCAAAGGATATTAAACAGTAGTGGCAAGTGTCAACTGTCTCCGCTTTCACCCTGAATTCGACCTGGGGTTTTCGGCGGCGTGTTCTTTTTTTTCCGTTTGGTAGCAGCAGAATGAAGTCGAGAATTTGCAGTGACCAAATTAAAGTTCGAAACTACACGCGAGTGATCTCACTTTAGTGCCGAAGGGAAGGAGTAAGACAATTTGGTTTTGAGCCGCAAAAAAAAGGGCCACCGTTGGATGATGTTCGAAGGCCACAAAGTAGATTAGAGGCGAGTTCGATCGAGACGAACGGGCGCCCCAGCCCACATAACGAGCGAGCAACCTCCACGCCAGATATTCAACTCAGATCAACAGCGCACAAGGAAGGGCGCAACTAAGTGTCTATTTATATTTCCATCTTTAATCATCCTCGTTATCCGGTGTGTCAGCCCCAAATTTCATAAGCCAGAAAAGTGAGCTAGGCGCCGACTGACCATCGAGCCATATATAAACTATAGTTTCTTACTCTATGATCGAGCGGTTAACCGAGGCGAACTAAACTCAGGTTCGATCGAACCGAAATTATCAGTTTCGCTTTGGTACGGCTACGGTCTGCGCTTTTAAAAATAATTCTCGGGGAGTTAGAAAGACCATATTTAGGCCAAGAAAATCCTCGCCGTTTCGGCCAAATCCCGGTCTTAAGGTTTATCGGAGTACTCGCCACGGAGAAGCGGGAAGTTTAGGTTTAAAATTCGGTTTAAGTTATGTAATAAGTGTTCGTTCGTCAAAAGGAGAGAAAAGAAAAGTTTGGTTTTATTTTGTTCGGTGAAAGTTTGGTTTGGGGATTAATTCCTATTCATATCCCAGAGAAGGTAGTCTGAAGCCATCAGAAGGTGCTCACGGGCTGTACATTCAGCGTTTCTAATTTCTGGGTTAAAACAAATATATATATTTCTCTGTGAATGTGTTTCCTTTATTCAACCTTATTTAGCCAACGTCAACGAGGAAAGCGCTTTCGTCGGTGGATGGACATAAGTGTGGTGAGTTTTAAAAAAAAGAAAATCTATACAAAATCTCATAAGAAAAGTCAAAAGAAAAAAACTTAAGATCCATAAAGCTAAAAAAACGAATATGGAGAAATAAAGAAACAAAAAAATTGCTACACTCAGGAAAAAAAAATAAAGTAAATTAGATTGAATTCAGATTGAACTAAAAGCTGGTTATGAATATCGTGATGCATCCTTCCGTTAAAATGGTGAAAATAAAGTTAAAGGCAAAATTGAATTAGAAACAAATTAAATAAAATATGAAGATTTTCTCTCGAATGATATAATCCCCATGCTTTAGTTAACCATGTTTGTACCAACTAACAAGTTCTTTTTAAATTTCCTCATACACCCATTATTTGTCCTATTTTAACATATATATATATATATTTATTGTTTATATTTATTTATTTATTTTATGCATGTCTTTTTACGGTTTAATTTAAGTAATGGTTTATGTATCTAGCTGTTAATAAAATTTTATAATGTTTTGCTAAGTTGAAAAGTGGCCGCAGCTAGCGTTGTCTTGTAATGTAGAGTAGCACTGGTTGAAGGGGTCGCTCAGGCTGTTAAGCGCTGAGGATATGAGCGACCATTGGTAGGGTGGGCAAGACCAGGACCTCCACAACATCCAGGGAGGCGAAAAGAAGAAGTCAGCCGAAATGGAAAAGTAGGGAGTATAAAGTGATGATTTAATGTGTGTGTTTCTCTAACCCGGTTTCAGTTTGGTGATGCACGCGAGTATCTTGTTATTATTAGGGAAGGCATTCCGAGGTAGCAGCAAGACCATCACACCCATAGTCGAAGAGCCAGAGCCGGATATATTTTTTCGCGTGCGCTGGTATCTCGAGACAACATCCAGCCTGTTTGTATTAATGAGTGTAGCGGTTCGTTACAATTTTTAGCGTCAATGTCAGCTAATTCGTTATCTTCTATATTAACGTGACTTGGAATAAAATGCATTTCTATTGAAAATAAAAATCTAGCGTTTTCGATTTTTTTTATGATTTGCTTAGCGATGTAGTTATCTGTAGGTATAGCAATTTTAAAGTATTGGTTATCTATGGCATCGATGGCCCTATCTATGCCGATTAGTTCAGCTGTGAGTGAAGATAATTTTTGGTTGTAAAAAAAACTTTTAATGGTTTCTGAGCTTTTATGAACAAAAGCGCAACCTGTAAAATTTTTATTAACAGAGCCGTATAAAATAATTCAAAATTTTTGGATAATAGATAATTAATTTTTTTCCTGGATAAGGGTATTTATTAGGGTAGCATTTGCTGATTTTTTATTTAAACAAGAGCCTTTAAAAAAGTCTGTGTCAGTTGTAATCTTGCGCGTTAAAATTAAAACATTGTCCAAAGGAACGATGGCGTCAGGGATGTATTTAAATTCCGAATATATTTTAGCATAGCTTGTGTCATAGAGTAAGAAACTGTATAGAGGTTTCATTTGCTCTGCCCGCGCTCTCGAGTGACTTTGCCAGTGATGCCACGTAGGGGAAAAACGGAAAAAAAAGAGAGTTTTTCATTTGTTCGAATCGAGCTTGAATCCATGCCCATGGTGAATTCTTATTGCTGCACTGCTCGCTCTTATTCCTAAGGATAGGTTAGAAAGAAGTTAGCTTCGAACATGGCTCTCAGCAGAGCTTTGGCCGAGGCCCGGGCAGAGCAAATGAAACCTCTATACAGTTTCTTACTCTATGCTTGTGTTTTTAGCAATAAAAGAGTTAGACAAAAGAGATGCTGCAGGTAAACCGTATACAAAAGTTTTGGCTAACTCTTTAGCAGTTCAGCAGTTTATAGGAGCTGATTTTATTAAACCAAGAGCACGTCACAAATAAAAATGTATATGCACTTTTATCTTTTTAGAAACAACAGTATAAATATTAGCAAATGATGAACATGATAAAATATAAAATAAAAGCGATTTATTTGGGTGAACACCAAAATGACAACCACTGAGCATTTGCAGAAACATATTAGTTTTATTGGCTTAGAAATAATCTGATCAATATGATTGACTGAGGAATTATTAGCATTAATAATTCTACATAAATAGTTGACTTTTTCTACTTCTGATATTGCTATATTATCACAGACTATGTTTGCAGGCTGTCTTCTTCTATTGAAATGTATGATTGATGATTTATTGGAATTAAAAGCAAGATTGTTGATATTGCACAAGTTTATTTATTTATTTATATAAAGCTAGCTTAAGTTTTAAAACTATAAACTAACTTTGCAAAAAATTTTCCTTTACATTTGATTACATTTTCGCTTTGAATTTTATTAACATATTGACCAATTTTTATTGGTTTGATTAAAAGTTCTTCACAATAGTTGGTGTCGGTTATAGGAATTTTAATGATATAAATAAGTGTTGGCCCATTGCTTGCTACGCTTACTTCTGCTATTTTCATGGCTTCTTCAAAATTAGTGTATGGCAACTGGTCAAATGTTTTTATAACTTCATTTATCTCTTCATCTCCTAATATCTGGGTGTTACTAATATCTGCTTTTGCCCATTGTATTGCGTGGTTTAAGTTGACAATTTCTTCTTTAAGCATTTTAATTTGAAACATTAATATTGTGCTAGTGTCTCTTTGAGGATCTCCTCCGTATTTTAAGCTGTTTATAAGATTTGCATTGGCCTGGGTGATATTATTTATTTTTTCGACGATAAGTCGGTTTAGAATAACTTGATTGTTGTTGTTAGTTAATGCTGAATTTATTTTTTCTTGAACTATTTCGAAATCTCTACTGTCGGGAGATCCAGATAACCATTTCCAGGCGCTGCCTAATAAATCTATATGTCTTTTCCTTCTACTCTTAATCTTGAGGTTTTTAATTAAATTTTTGAAATCCTAATTTCTTCTGTTATAAATGGCAATATTGGGTCGTATGTTTTTAATTTATAGTTAGCAGTGTAATTAGTTTTTTTAAGTTGTTTATGAATAATTCTTCCAGTTTCTGTTAATATTGTGGTGTTTCTGTCTTCTTTTACGGTTTTCTTTTTATATCTGGCGGATAGTTTTGTACCTAATCTTTTATTATTTTGAACAAATATCTCATCTCCTGGAGAATATTTTTTTATTTTATCTCTACTTTTGTTATGGTATGTTAGGTCTTTTTCCTGAGTGGTTGTAATTCTCTCTGTAATTGTTTGTCTCTCTGTTTGTTGTAGTTTGGGGTTAAGTGCTACCTTTCTTCCAAAAAATAAGTCAACTGGTTTTCTGTTAGTGGTTGAGTGTATTGAATAATTATATTTGACAACTGATCTATCTATAAGATCTTTTAACGAAGCGTGTACTTTGTCGGCCTTTTGGCACCGAATAATTTCTGACAGTGTTGAATGGAAACGTTCGATTTGGCCGTTTGCTGAACTGTTATATGGAGGTGTTTTGTAAACTTCGATATTAAATTGATCTTGTAGCATCCGCATTACGTGAGCCGAACCAAGTGATTTCTCATTATCCATTACTACTATTTCTGGGATACCAAAATTGATTAAAAAATCTTTTAAAGGTTCTTTTATGTCTTGAGTTGCTCGAGATTTGACTATCCTAGCCTGTGCAAATTTTGAAAATTTATCTATTGCAGTCAAAACGACTTGTTTGCATGTGAGGTAAAAATCAACGTGAATAATTTGACCTGGGTATTGTGGTATTGGTGTTTTTTGTAACTCTGGTTTGTTGGGGTGTCTTTCGTATTTATGTTCCTTACAAATTTGGCATTCTTTTACAAGTTTTATTATTTTGGCCCTCATGTGTGGAAAGTAAACTTTGTTTAACAATTGTTGTTTGTTTTCATTGCTATTTCTATGTGCTCTTCTATGCTCTGTTATAATTGCATTCTCTTGATCAGTTTCGTCTTTTAAATCTTTAACTAGTGAAAAGTGGATAGATTTCCTGAAGTTGACCTAAGGTTTTTTCGTCTGTATGAATTCCGTTAATGACGGATGGGTTGAGTCTATCTCTTAAAATTTTTGATAAGATTTCTGAATTAAAAATTGGTTCTGTAATAATGTGTCTATGGTACTTGGGAAAAACAAGTTCGAATTTATAGGAGGGTGTATTTCCTAAATATAATAGTATTTGATTTTTAAAAACATTTACTGGTTCTTCTGCCATTGGTATTAGTCTCTCAGGAGAACTAGAACTGCTGTGAATAGTGCCTGTTAGTGTGTTTACTTCCCCTCGCGTTTGAATGGGAGGTCTACTCAGAGCATCGGCAACAACGTTTGCTTTGCCAGGTTTGTGGAGCAGTTCGTGATTTTACTCCTCTAGAATTGCTTTCCATCTCTTCATCTGATCGTTACGGCTTTTAGGGTTAGTTGGGTGTGTGAGAGATTCGTGGTCTGTAAATATTTTCACTTTAGAAAATTTCTAAGAGTCTGTATAGACCAAATTATAGCTAGCATTTCCATTTTGTTACGGGCATAACTTTCTTCTGCCTTACTTGGAGTCCTAGAAATAAACATTATAGGTTTGTCTTCTTGGGCCAATACGGCACCAATAGCATAATCTGAAGCATCGGTAGTTAGTTGAAATTCTTTATTGTAGTCTGGATATGATAACATTACCTCCTCGGAGGCGAGAGTTTGCTTTAATTTTCTAAATGCTTCCCTTGCCTCTTTGTCAAGATCAATCAGAGTTTTGCTTGAGGCATTTTTTGAGATACGGCCTCGGCCCTCTTTCCCTCTTAAAAGGGCTGTTAGGGGCTTTGCAAGCTTTGCATAATCTTTAATGAAGCACCGGTAGAACCCTGACAGTCCTAAAAAGGAACGAAGATCTTTAAGTGTCTTTGGTTCGGGGAATTCGACGATTGCTCTCACCATTTCCGATTTTTTTCTTAATACCGGTATCTGCTACTAAAAATCCTAAAAATTCAACTGCTTTCTTAAAAAATTCGTATTTATCTAACTGAATTCTCATGTTTGCGTCTTCAAGAATTTTGAATACAATTTCTATGTCTTTTATATAATTTTCTTCGTTTTTACTGAAGATAATAATGTCGTCAATGTAGACGAAACACCTAATTCCTATATGTTCTCTAAGAATGTCATCTAGCGCTCTTTGAAAAATGGACGGGGCATTTTTAAGTCCAAACGGGAGTCTGGTAAACTCATATTTGCCTTGATTTACTGAAAATACAGTTTTTTCTATGTCTGATTGTCTGAGTGGGATTTGGTGAAATCCACTTTTAAGGTCTAAAACAGAAAAAAATTTATTTTGTCCTAGTTGTGCCAGTACATTGTTTATGTCTGGTATCTATACAGGGTATCTGTCTGGAATAGTGACCAAGTTAAGCTTCCTATAGTCAATCACCATTCCATGTTTTTTCTGTCCGGAGGCATCCATTTTTTTGGGTACAATCCATATTGGAGAATTATACGGAGACCTTGAAGGTCTAATTACGCCGTTTTCGAGTAGCTCTTTTATTTGTTTTTCGACTTCGGGCCTAAGAGCTTCTGGGTATGGGTAGTGCCTCGAGTATATTGGACTTTCGTTTGTACTTCTTATAGTGGCTTCTACTTTGGTAGTGTATGTCAGTTTTTCGTCCGGGTCGCCAAATAAGATTGGAAATTTTAAACAAATAATTTTTAAATTTTCTTTTTGCGTTTTTGTTGTATGGTCTATTCGAATATCTAACTTGTTGACTTCGGGAGAAGCTTTCTGTTTTATTTTAATTTTACGTTTGTTTTTAATTGAAATGTAACCTTCCTGCATATTTATTTGAGCGTTGATTTCGCGAAGTGTATCATTTCCTATAATAGCCTCGAAAGATTTTAATGAGGGTAGTAAAAAGAATTTAACAAATGTATCTTTTAAGTCAAATGGGTTGGCAATTGTGTGGTGGGTGATTTGCATATCTCCGGCTACGGAGCTTACATAAAAAGATTTATTATTTTCGATTGGTTTTTTTACCAATCGCGGTTGGATATAATTTTTATTAGAGCCGGTGTCTATTAAAATTTTGATCATCTCTCCATCACCAGTTTTACATTGAAAGTAAGGTAATGAAGAGGATTTTACTCTAAAAAATAAAGGCCAGTATATTCGGTTTCCTCTGTTTCTTGTTCGAAATCTGGAATTTCCGCGTAGTACTCGGCTGCTGTCTCGTCAGTTTCCGTTAATTGGTCGGTATTTTCTAATGTCTGTTCTTGTTCAGTGTTTATGTGAAAATTTCTCTGTCTTTTATCTATCAGTCCACTTGTCATTTGAGGTGGTGGTCGTTTTCCCTGCATTCCATTATTTGGTCTGTTCATATAATTTATTTGTCTTGTCTGTAAACTTTTATCTATATCCATAGGTTCTGGCTTAGGCTGAGGTTTTGGAGCCACTGGACGTGGTGGTTGTATTGCTGGGTAAGCAGAACATTGTTGTTGATGTCTACTGAATTTCATTTGCTGCTGTGGAAAATAGGGTGTTGTTTTCGGGGTCTGTGGAACGTGAGGTAAATGTGGGATAAATGGTTGTCTAGCTGCGTTGAATGGTTGCTGTGCGAATTTTTCTGGTAAGGCAGGTCCTCTAGTAGGGCCTTCAAATTTTCTTGAATTGTTTTGATTATTATTGGCGTAATTGGTTCTGAAATTTTGATTTTCAAGTCTTTCGCAAAGTTGAAGTGCAGATGGAAGATCTGCCGGCTCTTTGGTACCTAGCAGTCTAGGCAAGTCGCCGTTAAGACCTCTAATAAAAGTATCAAGCGCCTTGTCTCTGTAAGATTTGGTAAAAAGATCGATTGATTCTCTTCCCATTTCCATGCATGAAATTTTGTTCAAGATGAGTGATAAGTGAGTATAGACCTGTTGGTAGAAATCTGCTGTGGTTTGATTACCCTGTACTAACGAAGTCATCTGATATTCTAATGTCGTAACGTCTCGTTTATCAGCGTAGTGGGCTGTTAAACACTTACTATTTTGTTTCTAATAACATTTAAAATTGAATAGTACCAGGGGGATCCTTCTGTTAATGAATATATTTTTATTATTCTCTCTACGCTCTTTCTCCAAGAGCTGAATTCTCCTGCTTGGCAAGAAAATTCCCTGAGGCTTTTTACTATGTCTGGGACTCTGTCAAATTCATTCATATTATTTGCATTAGCAGTATAGGTTTGATCTAGTAGCGGCACTGAATCTGAATTTAATTTTTGATTTAGAATTCTCTCTACTATTTCTTGTATTAGGGCTTGCATATTAACTAAGTTTGCTGGGACTTGGTTTATTTCAGGGGCTTGTACCCCACTATTGGGTAGCATCGCGGGCCTGATCAGATTATTAGGATTAGCCATTGTAAAAAAATATTTTTTGTATGTATAGGGTTGCATGTAAAATATAAATTTTTTAGATTAGATTTTTTGGTGTGTTTCTTTGCTTTGTTTTTGCTTTTGTTGTGGTTTTTTTGCCTTTGTTTTAGCTTTTTAGCTTTTGTTTAAAAAGATTTCTTTTAGGTATGTTTCACTTTTGTGATTTCCTATTTGGTTTGTGGTTTGTAATTAAAAGTTAGCTTACAGTAAAATAAAATACATCCTGAACCGGTCAGTTGGTAGTAGTCCTTTTTGCTCCTTGCTACTGGGGTACCTTTTCCTGACACTCCCGTCCAGTTGTCTACGGCGATCGCCTGCAGTCTGATGTAAGTGGGTCCAGCAGTGTTGCCTTTCCTTTGGTGCGCCTTTTTTCCGGTGTTACCAGGGCAGCCTATGGGGTGCACTTGCAGGTGATTTTTGTAGTCGCGACTTATTTTTCGGATCGGTGGAACCCGGGCAGCCTATGGGGTGCTCTTACGAGTGTTCCTTTGATTCGATACCAAGGATATTTCCGCGGACAGGACCCTTAAACGTTGGGCGCCAGTTAAACACGAGTGACTTCAGTATTTAAAAAAATATAAATTTTAGGACACTTGGTCCGTATTTATTTGCACAAAAATTGGAACTAAATTATGTTTACAGAAATTGCCATATTTATACCCAATAACTTTGTCGCTGCCTCTGCCAACGTCGGAGCTTTGCCGTTGTCGTCGCTGCAGCGGGAAGTGGTTTAGACGCTGCAGTCAGCACTTTTTGGGAGCTATTGACCGAAGCCGGGAAGTTGCCCTTGCACTTCTGCTTGCTGGTGCAATACCGGATGCGCGTGGCCAACTTCGGTTGCGAATTCGATTTGTGTTAACTTATATAAGCGGGTATTTTTGTGTTTCTTTTGCTGTTTTGTCAGCATTCTCGTTGCCTTTTATGCCGATGTGACTGGGGTTCCAAATAAGTTTAATTTTTGGGAAATGGTTGGTAATTTGCTTTCTTATAATTGTAGGGTAGTAGAAGTGGTTGTTGAAATTAGGTAGGGAGTTAAGGGACGATAGGGAGTCTGAGCAGATTGCATGTTTTCCTGGATTTTGTAAAGCTGTCTTTATAGCTTCGTGGATGGCTATTAGTTCTCTTGTTAGGACTGAGAAATGGAGAGGGAGAAGACCACATTTGATGGTGTTGTTTTTGTCGGTTACGCTAAAGCTTTTATGCCATTTGCCATCGAGCCGTCGGTGTAATAAAGGTTTCATTTGCTCTGCCCGCGCTCTCGAGTGACTTTGCCAGTGATGCCACGTAGGGGAAAAACGGAAAAAAAGAGAGTTTTTCATTTGTTCGAATCGAGCTTGAATCCATGCTCATGGAGAATTCTTATTGCTGCACTGCTCGCTCTTATCCCTAAGGATAGGTGCGAAAACTCCCCATACTATTCCTTGTGCTTCGCACATGTTGGAAGTGGTGAGAAACCGAAGTTAGAAGAAGTTAGCTTCGAACATGGCTCTCAGCAGAGCTTTGGCAGAGACCCGGGCAGAGCAAATGAAACCTCTATATAGTTTCTTACTCTATGTCTATGGTAAAGGAATTGGTGGATAGGGAGGGTATTTTTTAGGGATTTGAAAAGTTGTTTGTTGGAGGGGTGTTGGCTTTACTGTACTTGGACAGATCAGTATTTGTAGCTTTTATTATTAGTTCCATGTTGTATTTTTGTATTGTTAGGGTAGCTTTTGATTGGTAGGTAGGGGAGGTTTAGTTTTTTGCAGATTTCTATGGTTCGGTCTATTGTGCTTGGGTATTTAAATGTTTTTTGGTGGTCTTGGTTAGTAATCTAACCAAGACCAGTAAGAGTGAATTCATTTTTTTGTTAGTTTGCTCGTTAAAAGTTCTCTTCTGTGTTCTATTGCTGCTCTAATTGCTGAATTTTGAATGGTTTTTAAGTGGTTAATTAAGTGTGTAGGTGCGCTACCATAGATAGGTAAGCAGTAGTCGATTTTAGTAATTAGGATTTGATAATTTGGATAAGGGATGAGGTTTTAGTGTTGTATTTTGGTGGGGATAGGTGTTTGATTATGTTTAGGGGTTGCAGGGGCTATCTTTTAGTCTGCTTTTGTGGGTGGACCAGTTGTATTTATTATTAATGGTAAGGACAAGGATTTTTGTAATGCTAGTTTCAGTGATAGTTAGGGAACCAGTATATATTTTTGCGATTGTGTTTCCGGCATATGTGAAGGTGTTGACTTTTTTCGATCGAGAGGGAGGAACCTGAGTACGTACACCATTCTTTAATTTTTTGAAAGACAGCTGTTAGATTTGTAGAAGGGTTTTTTTCTTTTGTGTTCAATGATTCTATGATTGTATGGGTGCTTATGTGGGTGAACCAGTTGTATTTATTATTAATGGTGAGGCCAAGGATTTTTGTAGTGCTATTTTCAGTGATAGTTAGGGAACCAGTATAAATTTTTGCAATTGTGATTCCGGCATATGTGAAGGTGTTGACTTTTTTTGATCGAGAGGGAGGAACCTGAGTACGTACACCATTCTTTAATTTTTTGAAAGACAGCGTTAGATTTGTAGAAGGGTTTTTTTTTTTTTGTGTTCTATAATTATATGGACGTCGTTAGCGTAGGCCGTAAACTTAAATTGTCTAGGAATGGAAATGATGTTACAAATTGAGTTGTAGGCTACTAGGAATAGGATAACAGAGATAGGTGGCATGCCGTTGTCAAGTGGGAAAAAGTTGGAAAGTGAGGTTTTCTTTTTGATTATGATTTTTCGGTTGCTCATAAAGTTAGCCACGTATTTTAGTATTCGAGGGACTACTTTCCATTTTTGGAGTTGGTGGATGACGGAATGTATGCCTATTTGATCAAAGGCTTTTGCGAAATCTAGGGATACGATAGAAATGTGTCGTTTTAAGGAAAGGGCTCTGGTCGCTAGATGGCCTACATATAGTGGTTTTTGGGAATTTAAAATAGGGAGGACTAGGCTGAGTTTGTATGATTGAGGGATATGAGAGTTGAGGATATTATTAAAGTGTTGTAAAATTTTGAGTTTAAAAGGGGTAGGGGTGTTTTTTGAGAGAGCTGAAGGCAGATAGAAGTTCTATTAGGCTTGTGTCTTTTTCTATTTCTAGCGCTGAGTGGCATGGAAAGTAGTTTGTTGTGTAGTTGACCAGGCTCTTATTTGATCTAAATGTAGTAGAAAAATTTGAGTTCTCAGCTTCTTTTGACCAGATGTTATGTAACGAACTGTTTTTGTATATTTTGCTCGCTACGACATTCGTGCGGCTAGCTCAGTAAAATTTGTGCGTTCGTCCCACCAAATTTATATTAAACGTGACCGCCCGGTTAACAGTAAAAAAAAAATTGTAATTCAGTTAAAGAGGCGTTTATTTCGGCTCTGGTTGACAATATTTGAGTATATCTTGTGTGGGTGCTGCTCTTGCGTCGCCGCTCGATGAGTCCTTGCTGCTGATGGTCCCAGTCGCTTCGAGTACTTTCGCTGCCGCTCATAGACGAGGGCGTGGAGTTGGACCGTTGGGTTTAGGGAAGCGTCACCGTTCTCAGACTAGGGTAAACAGGCACCACGCTCGCAAGACCTTCGTCCTGCTAGCCGCAGCCTCCTGTCCCTTGCTCTGTCCCGGCCGGTCCCGCTAGACGCTCACTCAGCTTCCTTTGACGCTCCGGTACTACGGCCAGATCACGTCAGCAGTCCCTATAGCCAGCGCCCAGAGAAAGACGAACGTTCCACCCTGGCCTTCCCTCCCGACTGTTGCGATCGTACCTGAGGCTTGGCTCTTGTTGCGGACTCTGGCGGCTTGTCCACGTCGTCGTCCTGCGCGACTGGTTGTGGCGTTGTTCCACGTTGCTCCCTTGAGGCCCACTGCTCGTGTCGCTCACTCTGCTGTTGTTGACGTGCCGAGCTAAATCTGCCCATAACCGGCACAACTGATCGGTATTACGTCCGACGCAGCTGGACTCATCGGTATTACAGCCAATGTAGTCGGCCTGGTTGGTATTACAGCCGGCACAGTTAGTCTGATCGGTATTACAGCCAATGCAGCTAAACTGACCGGTATTACAGCCAACTTAGACGCACACGGTTATAATAAATTGGTATTATAGCCAATGTAGCCGGACTGATTGGTATTACAGCCGGCACAGCTAGCCTGATCGGTATTACAGCCAATGCAGCTAAACTGACCGGTATTACAGCCAACTTCGTCGGACTAATCGGTATTACAGCCAATCTTGATGTTCTGTAGACTTGGCCGTGGGTTGCCGTTCGAGGACGCAGCTACCTGTGTCTCAATTCGGTGACTTGCTCGGTCCCGAACGTCTCGACGTAGGGATCTTGTTCACGGTTGGTTCTCACGGTGGTATATTCCTGACTTAGACTTTTACTAGACGATGTTCACTCGTAGTTTGATGCTCGGTGACTGGTCCTGATTCCAGCGCTGGGCCCGTTTATATAGGCCTCCGGGTCCCGTTAATCCTCGGTCTCTCCTTTTCTTCTCTCCACTCCAAGGTCCAAAGTCCACGGTTTTACCGTTTGACCTTTCGCCCTCTGCACACGGCACCACACTGAAATCCAAAGTGCAGCGCTGTACCGTTCCTTCCTTGCTCACTGCACGCCTGCGCTCTCTGGACTCTCGCTCTGACTAGTGCCATCTCGCTCTGGCGCCTCTCTCCGCTCCGTCTCTCCCAATCTCTCCGAACTCTCTTTGGGTTCGTACTCTGTACTTTCTCTCCTCGTACTCTCCAACTGCTTTCTCCAAACTCTATTTTCCTGCGTTGCCGTTACTACGCGAAGTAATTGCGTAAGTAGCAACTGGTAGGTTTTCCATGCAGTTGTTTTTGCCTTATTTTGTGAGGAGTTATTTAATTCCTCACATTCCCCTCTTTCTTCGGATAACGAAAGTGAGCTCGATCCTCCTCTCCGGCTGTTACCCTGTGTATCCTTGTAACCTTCGAGTCCTTTCGTTCTTCTCCCCGCTCTGGTTCCATCCTTAGACGTACGAATTCTCGTTGTTCCTCTCCGGCTTTTATCCTGTGTATCCTTGCTGCCTTTGAGTCTTCTTGATCCTTCCATCGACGCCCACAGCTCATTGTTGAGTTATACTGCGCCGATCCGTATTCCTTGACTTTCTCCCACGAAGCTTCCCTCGTCGATGCATGCTTCCTTAAATCCCGATGCTGCCGTCGAAATTTTTAAATATCCCGCTCCAACCTTATTCGCGGTCTCCTGTGGTTCGTCTTGGTCACACTAATCCTTTGCGATCGATAAAATGACTTGCATATCGATACTACCTTGGGGTGGCGTTGCCACCTCATCATCGCGATGTTTATTAGCGCGCCTCTCATATGCCGATAATTCCAATGTCTCGTGCCCATCGATCGGCTGTTATACGATAGTGCCAATCGACCGCCTTATATCGCTGGCGCCCCCTTCCCTAAGCACATGATGACGCGGAGAATTTTTCTTGCCGGTAAGTTTTCTCTTCAATTTTCCATTTCCCCTTTCTCTTAACCTGCTTTCTCTTTAACCCCTCCTTTCCTTCGACTTGCCCTTGGACCGTGGCCTTCGCCTACGGGCGGAGATGAAAAAACAAAGAGGATAAGAGGTAAAATTGATTGACTGCCGCCACGATCGTTCCTTCGCTCTCCAACCGTTACCCCTCCCCATCATTTCGAAGTACACGTGAGTTTGTGCCTTTACTTCTCCTTTCCTTTTCTTTGTTGCTCAACTGATTTGCCTTCCTTTTTCTGTTTTCAGCTGAACGGCTTTCCCAAAGCGATAGAGACAAAGATGACCTGGAACATATATGGACTGCCGCCACGATCCCCCCCCTCTTCATCCCAGCAGATACCCCTCTCCACCATTCTTTGATGTACAGGTGAGTTGTGCCTTTGCTCTTGTTTTGACATTCAACTGATTGGTTTTATTATTTTTTTTTTCAGATGAATTGTTCTTTCTCCTTTTTTTGTAAATAAACTCCCCAGTTTTTTATGGCGTTATTATTTTAAGTGTTTGTGCTAGTTTTGTCCGCGTTTCAAGTCCCAGTGTCAGTGTTTACGTGTGTGATATGGTTATTTTATATATATTTTTTTTTTTTTTTATATATATTTTTTTCTTTACGGCTAGCAGTCGAAACGGCGAACACTAACTTGGCCAGAGGCCGCCAACCGGATGCGGTATTTCTTACAGCCGATCTCTGCCATCACGCAGCGTCGGCCCCCTCGTCGCCTGGCATGCTTTATCACCGGCTGCTCCAACAGACCAACTGGCCACTCCTCCTCGGCGATATCCTGCCAGGCTCCGCCCTCCGTCCGGGACGCCATCCGCACCAGTGTGGGCCTGGCCACTGGGCCGCGTGCCTCTGGGGCGGAGATCTGCCGCTGGAGTTTGGGCCTCGGGTTGTCCGTAGGTGTCGGCCACACCCATGGCCCTTTCTCCAGTATATCTCCCGTCTCCGGTGTCGGTGGCAACCACCCGGCGTCTTCGCGGCGCACCCTGGGGTCTCGCGGGTTTGATTTTTGAGTGTCCTGCGCTGGGGTCTCCGTCTCCTCCGTGGCCTTCGCCCCGTCGCTGACAGGCCAGGTCCACGTGACGGTGTGTTGCCGCCACTGGACGCCGCCGGCCACAAACGCATTTAGCGCATGCGCGACGTGGGCCTGCGGGATCTCCGTGCGGCAGTACTGCCACTGCTCCTCCCCCTCCTCCTGGTCTGGGAGCTTCCTCCTCGGTGTGATCCTCCGGTTCCTCCTCTCGGACCTCCTGGCCATGCCGAGGCGTGGGCGGTCGAGCCGGAGTCCACTTCGGTGGGTGTGAGTTCTTTGCCTCTGGATGACGTGGAGGGGGGCTGGGAGCAGTATCCCGGTTGCTGTCCTCTGGCTCCTCTCCTCGGACCTCCTGGTCATACCGGGGCGTGGGCGGTCGGGCCGGGGTCCACTTCGGTGGGCGTGGGGCCTCCGCCTCCTGTTGTCGTGGTGGGGGCTGGGAGCGGGATCCCGGTCGTCATCCTCCGGCCATTCTTGCGGGCGGGGGGTCGGAGGTGGCTCGTGCCAATTTTGGGGATGGGGGTTTGGGTACTGGTGAGGAACCCATCCATCCGACTGGGCCCACTGGCTCGGAGCTTCGGGTCCACGACTGGCCCCCTCCGTCCTCGTCGGATCGGGGAGTCGGGGGAATTCCCTGCATCCCTCCTGGGATTAGGGGCACCGCCTCCACCAGAACCTCGCCCGACCACAGTTGGCGTTCCTCCTCTTCCCACTTCTGTAGCCGTTGCTGCCATTCGGGGTTCCTGGACCTTTTCTCCTCCTCCTCCCTTCTCTTGGCCTCCTCAACTTCCGCCTCCTTCCGGGCCTTCTCCTCTCTTTGCTTGAGGCGGTACACCTCCTGGACGATGGCTTCAGCGGCGGCTTGCTTCATCCGCTCCCATTCTTGCTGCGCCGTCTCGAGGTCCTTCTCGACTGCTCTGCGGTCCTCGTATGGGGCTCTCGTCGTCCGCATCCGCTCGACCTCGTCCCTCAGCATCTTGGCTCTCGCCTCAGCCATCTCCAACGAGGTGCTTCCGCTGCCCCTTGGCCTCTTCGCCGCACCCTTAAATGTTCGGGCGTATCCCGGCGGGATTGCGTCGACCTTCGGATCCCTGGCCCTCTTTAAGCGCCACTCCCGCCTCTCCTTGACCGGGTCCTCGGCCCACTCGATGTCGCTCTCGTCCGAGGTGACTATGGGCTCGGGCTCCGAGCGAGCTCCATCGTCCTCGGCACCGCGCCGCGGGGTTTGGGTGGGCCGGAAGATAGGCAGCGGCCTAGCCTCCGACCGTCCTTGCTCCGCGACGGGTCCTTCAGGACCTCGCTGAAGCGCGGCCTGCCTCCTTGCTGCTGCTCGTGTAACTCGGGTACTCATGTTGACTTCTTGATTTGATTTGTCCGTTCCCTTGCAATTCCCTTCACCATGAAGCCTCGGTTTCGGGGATTCCTTTTATGCCGTACCGTTATATCCCTATCGGCTCTCTTTGCGGCTTATGTCTTCTCTTTTGGGGAGGCCGTTTTCTCTTTACCCTGCGTGTCTGATGCTGACCCTTTCCTCCGATGCCTAGGTCTTCTTTCGTCTTTGGCTCGGTCTCTTCAGTTACTTTTTGGTGGAACTTTCTACTTGCTTCTTCTAGAGGAATTTGCCAGTATACATCCTTTAAATCCAGACTGCTGATATAGCGTGCTTCACGTAATTGGTCCAGGATGTAGTTAATACGTGGCATTGGGTACGCGTCCTTCACCGATTTCGCGTTTATTTGTCGGAAGTCGACACATAATCTCCACTTGCCGGTTTTTTTCTTAACCATTACTATGGGCGAGCTATACGGGCTCTTCGAGTGTTCTATGAAACCCATTTCCAGAAGTTCATCCACCTTTGTATTGATCTCCCCTTGCACTTTAGGGTTCTTAGGGTAGTATCTTTGCTTTATAGGTTTGTCGTCCTTCATGGTGATCTGATGCTCGGCCACATTCGAAGTTCCGCTCATTGTTTGGAATTCTGCCAGCTCTGCTTCTAGGAATTGCTCGATGTTTCCTTCCTCGCTGTCTTCATGAACAACTGCCACCGACAATTTTTCCTCCAGCCATCCGTTGTGTCTGTTTCTGGCCGGTATGCGGATTTCGTGACCTGCGCACTTTATCTCGGCCCCAACCTGTGTGAGAAAATTCCAGCCCAGCACCAGTGCGTCTACTACTCCTGGTAATATCAGCAGGCTCATGGTCAGTCGTTTGTTGCCGAATGCGACTTCTACCTCGAGCTGCGCGCTTATTCCGCTGCACCTTCCGTCTGCCAACCTAACTTGCCGTCTCGTCCGTGTAATCTTTCCTAGAGCAGCCAGATTGTCCGCCATCTCTTCGCTAATAAAGCTTGCTGTTGCCCCGGTGTCGATTGTGGCTTTGTACGAGTTTCCACCAATCGTCACCGCTGCGGACAACTGCTGCTCCTCTTCGATTAGCCTGCCAGTTAGATTGGAGAGGAATCCGCGTGCGACCCCTGCTCGCCTCTCTGCGGCTGGGATCGCTGACCATTTTCCGCTCTCTGACAGCATTCCATGCATCTCACTCCCACCTTTCCGCATATCCAGCAGAATAGCATTCGCTGGTTTCGGCAACCTCTTGCCCAATGCCCATGTCCGCCACATTTGCGACATGCCTCCTGTGGGTTGGTTATGTATTCTTGGGCTTGGTTGCTTCCTGCTGTCGCGCTTTGTGGTCTCTGGGTAGTTTTTGGTGGTCTCCATAGAGTATTGGTATGCTGCCTTTGATATTCTGTGTTCTGCGTGTTTCGCGATGTTTCGGCTGGCCTGCCTTGCCTGCTGATATCCTCGCATCTTCTACATGTCACCGGAGACGGGACTGTCGTCTTTGTCCTGCTGAACTTATTTTCCTGGGAGAACATTTCCCGCTCCTTTTCGAGCTCTTCGTATTCTGTGGCCAGGATCATGAGGGCTTCCAGGTCGTCGATCTTGTACGTTCTGAGGGAAATTCTTAGGTCAGGTGTGCTGTTCTCCCTTATGACCTCGAGTACTTTCCCCGGACTGTACCCGAGTGGCCTTATCATGGTCTGCATGTCCACCATGTAATCCTTGAATGGCTCTCTGAATCCCTGCTTCCGAGCTTTGACTTGATCCTCTAGTTTCGCCAAATATCCTCTGGGCAGGAAAAACGTTTGGAAACTCTCAATAAAGTCTTCCCACGTTTTCCAGTGCTGGTTGTTCGAGATAAACCACTTTAATGCTCTGCCTTGTAGTAGTTCTGGCATTGCTCGTGGTACCATGTCTAAGTCCAACCCGTAGGTGCTCGCGGACCATTCCACCTGTTCCAAGAATTCAAGAGGTTTCTCTGTGCCCGCGAATCTAAAAGACCATTCTCTGACCTGCTTCGCGACATTAGCGTAGTCGGGCTCGCTAGGTCTTTGTGCCTTCGGGGCTGTCTTTCTATCTTGAATTGAATCTCTCCGCTGGCCCTCTTGCTGCATCTCTTCAATGCTAAGGCCTGTCCATGCGTCTTCTCCCTCGGGGTTTGTTAATTTTAGACCTGGATTTCTGGGTACATAGCTTCTAGTTCGTGCCAGAGTTCTTTGAGTTCTGGGTTGTTTTCCGTCTCATTGTAGTATTCCACCAAGACTTTCCGCATGTCTTCAGTTCTACCCGTCAAGGAAATGCGTAGAATTTGTGCCACATTGGTGAAATCCTCTTTCTTGAGGCGGTAGATCCACCTTCTCCCCATTCTGGTGTTTTGTGTTTTTCTTACTGCCGGGACAATCACGTTTTTGGGCGCCAGATGTAACGAACTGTTTTTGTATATTTTGCTCGCTACGACATTCGTGCGGCTAGCTCAGTAGAATTTGTGCGTTCGTCCCACCAAATTTATATTAAACGTGACCGCCCGGTTAACAGTAACAAAACTTCGTAATTCAGTTAAAGAGGCGTTTATTTCGGCTCTGGTTGACAATATTTGAGTATATCTTGTGTGGGTGCTGCTCTTGCGTCGCCGCTCGATGAGTCCTTGCTGCTGATGGTCCCAGTCGCTTCGAGTACTTTCGCTGCCGCTCATAGACGAGGGCGTGGAGTTGGACCGTTGGGTTTAGGGAAGCGTCGCCGTTCTCAGACTAGGGTAAACAGGCACCACGCTCGCAAGACCTTCGTCCTGCTAGCCGCAGCCTCCTGTCCCTTGCTCTGTCCCGGCCGGTCCCGCTAGACGCTCACTCAGCTTCCTTTGACGCTCCGGTACTACGGCCAGATCACGTCAGCAGTCCCTATAGCCAGCGCCCAGAGAAAGACGAACGTTCCACCCTGGCCTTCCCTCCCGACTGTTGCGATCGTACCTGAGGCTTGGCTCTTGTTGCGGACTCTGGCGGCTTGTCCACGTCGTCGTCCTGCGCGACTGGTTGTGGCGTTGTTCCACGTTGCTCCCTTGAGGCCCACTGCTCGTGTCGCTCACTCTGCTGTTGTTGACGTGCCGAGCTAAATCTGCCCATAACCGGCACAACTGATCGGTATTACGTCCGACGCAGCTGGACTCATCGGTATTACAGCCAATGTAGTCGGCCTGGTTGGTATTACAGCCGGCACAGTTAGTCTGATCGGTATTACAGCCAATGCAGCTAAACTGACCGGTATTACAGCCAACTTAGACGCACACGGTTATAATAAATTGGTATTATAGCCAATGTAGCCGGACTGATTGGTATTACAGCCGGCACAGCTAGCCTGATCGGTATTACAGCCAATGCAGCTAAACTGACCGGTATTACAGCCAACTTCGTCGGACTAATCGGTATTACAGCCAATCTTGATGTTCTGTAGACTTGGCCGTGGGTTGCCGTTCGAGGACGCAGCTACCTGTGTCTCAATTCGGTGACTTGCTCGGTCCCGAACGTCTCGACGTAGCGATCTTGTTCACGGTTGGTTCTCACGGTGGTATATTCCTGACTTAGACTTTTACTAGACGATGTTCACTCGTAGTTTGATGCTCGATGACTGGTCCTGATTCCAGCGCTGGGCCCGTTTATATAGGCCTCCGGGTCCCGTTAATCCTCGGCCTCTCCTTTTCTTCTCTCCACTCCAAGGTCCAAAGTCCACGGTTTTACCGTTTGACCTTTCGCCCTCTGCACACGGCACCACACTGAAATCCAAAGTGCAGCGCTGTACCGTTCCTTCCTTGCTCACTGCACGCCTGCGCTCTCTGGACTCTCGCTCTGACTAGTGCCATCTCGCTCTGGCGCCTCTCTCCGCTCCGTCTCTCCCAATCTCTCCGAACTCTCTTTGGGTTCGTACTCTGTACTTTCTCTCCTCGTACTCTCCAACTGCTTTCTCCAAACTCTATTTTCCTGCGTTGCCGTTACTACGCGAAGTAATTGCGTAAGTAGCAACTGGTAGGTTTTCCATGCAGTTGTTTTTGCCTTATTTTGTGAGGAGTTATTTAATTCCTCACAGTTATCGAAGGTGTTTGCTATTTCTGCTGGATTGGTGGTGTTAGTATGGGTGAAAGGGTTATAGATAGTGTGGATATGTTTAGTGGGATAGAGTCCGCATAGACGTTTAACGTTTGCCCACACTCTAGTTGGGTCAGCGTTGGGTTGGATTTCGGAGGTGAAGTAGCTGCCGTTTTTTTTTGGTTTCTCAAATTGCTCTTTTGTACTTTGCGTTGGATTTTTTAATTCAACTATATTTTCTGAACTAATGCTAGCTTTAAGCGACTTCCATTTTGTGTTTTTGATGTTTAAGGCAAGCTAAGTCGTTATTCCACCAGGGAACAGTACGTTTGAGGGTAAAAATAGAGTTTTTGGGTATAGAGAGGTGGCCACTTTGAATTAAAACTTTCTTAATTATGGCAGCTTTTTTGTTTATATTATTGGTAGGTTGGGTACCTGAGCTGTAATTTAGGATATTGTCACTATAAAGTTTCCAGTCTGCTTTATTGAGGTTAAAGGAAAGTTTAGCGGTAAAGGATGGGGATGTATGCTGGAACAAAGAAATAAGTATGGGGAAGTGGTCGCTGCCATTGAGGTCGTCTATCACTTTCCATGTTATTTCGAGAGCAATGTTGGCGGTGGCGAGAGAAAGGTCTATATGTGTAAATGTGTTGTGTGTTGAGTAGTGATTCGGCGATTTGTCATTTAATAGAATGTAGTTAGAGCGGTCCACAAATTTTGCAACGGTGTTTCCTCTGGAGTTGGCTCTGGGGGATCCCCAGTAAAGGTGCCAGCTATTGAAGTCACCAAGGACTAGTGTGGGTAGGTTTGTTGGGGATATGACGTTTTCTAGGTTGTTTAGATTAAAGTGCTTTTTGTGAGAAATGTAGGTAGAGACATGGGTGATTTTTTTTTTGTGTCCAAGGTAAGAGCTAACGCTTCAAGATCTGGATTTAGTGGATGTTGTGAGTGGGAAATGGATTTATGCACTAGGAGAGCTGTGCCACCTAATGCATTTGTACTGTAGCTGCAGTAAATTAAAAAGTTTATGGGAATTGGAAGTGATGTAGTGTGAGATATGTGTGTTTCTTGTAGGGCTATTATATGCGGATTAAATTGTTTAATAATTAATTGAAGTTCGGGATAGTTATTTCGGTAACCTTTAATGTTCCACTGGATTATTTTAACCACATTTATAGTTTATTGGGGTGTGGGTAGATTAGTTAGTTTCCATATCACAGGAGTCGCTGTAAGCTTTTCCAGTTTTTATTGAATTAGACTTCATTTTTTTGTTTGCGTTTTTGCTTGCGGATTTGAGAGATGCTAGCATTCACTTTGATGTAGAGGGAGGTAGGATTTGAACTGGGTTAGTGGTTGTTTGGGGATTTGGTGAGTTGAATTGGAAGAGTCTATTTTTTGTCTATAGATATATCTGCGTATGACGTTAGTTGTTTCCTGGGGGGAGATTGTCCTTGTTGTGTGAGGTTGGGTCCTTTGAGTTGTTGAGGTCCTGAATTTTGTGAAGGTGTAGTGTTGTGATGTGTGTGAGGTGTTGGTTTAGCGATGGATGAGTAGGAAATGGATGAGTTGTTCGAATTTCTTGATATTAGTATTGTTAGGGCAGTTTTTCTGTTGCATTTTTTGGTTGTTTCAATAGCAATAAGCTCTTGTTGGGTTTTGAAGATTGTGCATCCCCTGATGATTGAGTTATTACAATTTATATTATTATATATTTTGTCTGTCTTATTTTTGCAGAACTTGTACAAGTGGCCGAATTTGAGACGGTTGTTACATCTTAATGGGAGTAGTATGTACTCCCTAACTGATGTCCTTTGATATCTGAAAGGTCATGGCGGCTAAACGTAATTATTATTTGACCAGTATCTTTGAGTGTGCCGTTTTCCCTTTTCAGAATTTTTTTAACTTCGTTTACGTCCTGGTTAGCAAATTCTTTTTGGATAATATTTTCTTCTATACCTCTTAGGTCGTTCGAATAGATAACTCCTTTGGTTGAGTTTAGACTGTTGTGCATAGTCACTTGTTGCATTTCAAGTTGGAATCGGCTGGAGGAAAGAAGAAGGAGGTATTCGTTGTTTGTATCGATAAAGTTTGATGGGTGGCAACCCCTACTGAAGTGGCGCCCCTTCTGTTCATGCCCTTGGCTATCTAGCTATTTAAACTAGCCCGGTTCGCTCTGGGTATGGCTAGGATGGCCTTGGATTCGTCCAATGACCCACTATTGGGAGAGGAAAAGGGAACATGGCGTGATGAGCATGACGTAATAGGGATTAGTTGCTGCTGAAGATCGAAGCAAAGTAGAAGCAGCTTTTGGTACTTTTTTTTTTTGTTTATTAAAATACAAGAAGAAGTAAGGTTGTGAAAGTGCTATTGACGTTTGGAAATTAAGTGGAAATTTATTTATGTATTTTAGGTCCACCGGGGACCCTAGTACATAGGGCCCCGGCAGTTTTCTTTGATTTTCTTCGTTTCGTCAATTTTCTCTCGGAGGAAGGGCAGCAGCCCTCGTGGTAGTACCCAGCCACCAGTAGCAGCAGGCAGCAGTAGCAGCAGCAATAGCAGCAGGCAGCAGTAGCAGCAGCAATAGCAGCAGGCAGCAGTAGCAGAAGCAACAGCCGCAGGCAGCAGTAGCAGCAGCAACATCCGCATGCAGCATTAGCAGCAGCAACAGCCGCAGGAAGCAGCAGCAGCCACAGCCATCACCACCAACCAACACCGCCGCAGGCAGTTAAAAAACCTTAACCACAAAAAAATTCAACGTTACCTCGGTGAGTCCGTTCCGTGCATGTAGAACCCGAGCAGCACAACGTCGCGACCACGACGCGATTCCCATACCTCGCAGCATCTCCGACGTCACGGTCTGCAGTGGCCGAGGCAGGGCGTAATACCGGTTTCCGGACCGCCACGTCCCTTTATAAGGGTCCCGAGTTGTCTTTTGGCGACCCGCAACTGGCTTACTGACGCGCTTGTGATTAGATTTTAAGATTAATTTTGTACGTGTAAATTTGTGTACTCACCCTCGTCCGTTTCTGCATGTCTTCGTGATTCCGCGAGCTTGAGTCTGGCCTTTCGCTAACTCGGGGTCTGAAATTGCGAAAGCGGGCTTAGCAGAACTCAATACAATTTATTTATTTATATTTACCTGTCCCTTTTGTGCCCTCTTGGAGCTCCAGCAGGGTAATTAGGAGAGAAAAGAGGTGTTCGATAAATTACAGCCACTTAACTTAAACTGTTCTGCGGGGCCAAATTTCCGATAAGAAGGCCTTGCAGCTGGTGCAGTCCAGGCCGGGTAGTGGTTTTGCCCTGACCTGTAAGCAATGGTATAAGGAGGAGAGGATATGTTTAACGCTTGTATTCCGAAATCTTATGTTTATACTAATAAATAAATGTATCTAGAATCGAAATAAAGATGATGTGGGCCTAAGGCAATTACCAGCGGGGAGATGAACCGGACGTAGTCCGGCCTGGCAGTGGCTCCGGCCTTAGAAAATGGGTGGTGCCCCCTGAAACCCACTGGGGCACCATAGGATGGGTGGGAGCGCGGTGGCAAGTCCATCTAAAGCCACACTTTTGTATTTCGTCCAAAGTTAAATTTTTTTTTGTTTCTGTTTACCTTTTGTGTCGTTAGTGATGGTCATATTGAAAATAGTTGTGAGACGTCGATTTGTATCGATGTTTATGTTGTGGAAGCTGTAGGGAAGTTGGGGGTACTCCGCCCTGGGGATACCGGAGTTAGCCGGCGCCGTCCCAGAACGAAATGCAGTTCCGTAACATAGTGGCGCCCAAAGTAAAAAAAAAAAACAAGAGAGAACGCTAAAGTCGAGTGCCTCGACTATTAGATACCCGTTACTCAGCTAAACAACTTAATATAAATATGCCTTCTTGTATGTTTTTCGCCGCTCGAATTAGCTCCCGATTTTTATGTTAAAATCGGTACCCAGGGAACACCTCCAATTTGGCTAACTTGACTTGATTTGCATAGTTCTTGGGATATAGTTCGGTATTGTCAAATGAAAGCCATCGCAATTTCCTTTAATAGAAATCCTTATCGAGAATTAACGTTGACTCTGTTGAGCACCTTGGCCAGCTGTTCCAAAGTCATCCGTTAGATGGCGCTATTGTATACGCCATGAAAGGCGGAAATGTAGGCGCTAGCCAGGCTGACGAAACAAATACATATCAACAAAAAAATTCATAATAGCATCAAAACTGTGGCCACAGTTTGTGGCTTGTGGGCGTCAGAGGGGGCGTGGCACCATTTTGAAACAAACTTGCTCTGCGTAGGAACTCCTAAAATCTACATGCAAAATTCCAATCTTCTAGCTTTTATAGTTTCCGAGATCTCAGCGTTCATACGGACGGACAGACAGACGGGCAGACGGACAGACGGACATGGCTATATCGACTCTGTCGGTGGTATACTTAAATGTGTGTTCGTGACCCGTGACTTATGTACATGCGCTGCACGAACACATCGATTTAAGAATCAAATTACAAACGGGAAAAAAAACCAACAGGACTCAACTAGCAGCCGAAGTCCTTAACTGGCGGCTATCAACAAAGTTGATAGTCAGTCCAGTTGCCGAGCGGCAGTGCAGGGACGAATTTACAAAAGAAAATACGCGCCAGAAAGTCTTTGGTGAGGAGTCCACCGGCTGGTGACCGGTTTCATCTCTCCTTATCAAATCTGAAAAGAAGCAAAATAAAAAGGAAAAATCATAAATATAATATATTATTTATTTATCTATTTATTTATTCTATTTATTTACTTTATTTTCCCAAATATTTATTTATATACTATAAAAAAAAAATTATCGACTTCTTTCCTAAAATTACAATTATTTATTTTGAACATTTATTTATTTATTTAAAATTTTGTTTGTATATTTACTATCCGTGATAACATGTTTATATTTATATTTATCTGTTTATTTATTATTTACTGGTCGTTATTATGTTTATTTTTCTTCTTAAGTATTTATTTCTTTTGGTGATTTGTTCCGGGTGTTATATTAGAATTTTTAGGGAAAAATACATATATTTCTTTTTGGGTGCTATACGATGCCTTCCAATTACGATCTCCGATCGAAAGTTCCCTTAGCCGGGGATGACGAGGCAACATGGTCCCTGGAGGACGAGGACGCCGCCGGAGGTGGTCTACCGCGAATTTCGATGGTTGCCGAGGACTCCACAAGGCCATCTGCGAGAGACGCTGAGAACGGAGTCAATTTGGCTAACTTGACTTGATTTGCATAGTTCTTGGGATATAGTTCGGTATTGTCAAATGAAAGCCATCGCAATTTCCTTTAATAGAAATCCTTATCGAGAATTAACGTTGACTCTGTTGAGCACCTTGGCCAGCTGTTCCAAAGTCATCCGTTAGATGGCGCTATTGTATACGCCATGAAAGGCGGAAATGTAGGCGCTAGCCAGGCTTAATCGTTTAATGGGTTTTTGGGCGTTAGAGTGGGCGTGGCAAACTTTTATTTGGCCAATCGATAGGTATTGACGAAACAAATACATATGAACAAAAAATTTCATAATAGCATCAAAACTGTGGCCACAGCTTGTGGCTTGTGGGCGTCAGAGGGGGCGTGGCACCATTTTGAAACAAACTTGCGCTGCGTAGGAACTCCTAAAATCTACATGCAAAATTCCAATCTTCTAGCTTTTATAGTTTCCGAGATCTCAGCGTTCATACGGACGGACAGACAGACGGACAGACGGACATGGCTATATCGACTCGGCTTGTTTTTATTCTATGTCTATATATTATCTATATATAGATATATATTAGCTTTATTTAAAAGTGATTTTTTTAAAACTGAATTGATAAAACTTTGGAGCTGAAACAAATTTGTTAATCGAAGAACTTGCGACAGTGGTTTTCGCAAACAAAAAATTATTTTTCATTTTTTACCAATAGTAAGTTTTTTTTCTGTAATATTTACCAAAAAACCAGAATGCAAGTTTGTTTCAAAATGGTGCCACGCCCCCTCTAACGCCCACAAGCCACAAGCTGTGGCCACAGTTTTGATGCTATTATGAAAATTTTGTTTGATATATATTTGTTTTGTCAATAAATAAATGAAATTTTCTAAATCGTTACACAAATGTATCTTAAAACAAGAGAGAACGCTATAGTCGGGTGCCCCGACTATCAGATACCCGTTACTCAGGTAAAAGGAGTGCGACGGAGATGGAGATAGAAACTTTGATCACGCATAACTTTTTAACGAATGGTCCGATTTGAAAAATTTCTTCTACATTTCGATAGGTATTGATAAACACAATAAAACTGCATTTTTACTTTTCCGAAATATTTAAATTTTTAAAATCGTATATAAGCGATTGTGGGCGTTAAAGGGGGCGTGGCACCTTTTTGAAACAAACTTGTGCTGCGTAGGAACTCCTAGAATCTGCATGCAAAATACCAATCTTCTAGCTTATATAGTTTCCGAGATCTCAGCGTTCATACGGACAGACAGACGGACAGACGGACATGGCTAGATCGACTCGGCTAGTGATCCTGAACAAGAATATATATACTTTATAGGGTCGGAAACGCTTACTTCTAGCTGTTACATACCTTTGCACGAATACAATATACCCTTTTACTCTACGAGTAACGGGTATAATAAATCGTCGAGACGACGACGCCTCGAATGTAGGGATTTGCCTCGCATAGCCTCCGCCCCGGTGACTTGCAGGGCAACAGCAGGTTACATGCAACTGCACCGGGAGTGGTGGGCTGCGAGGCAGAGTGAAAGGTTTAGGGGAATTGTTTTTTTCTTTTGAGCAGGCAGGAGGATTGACTCCGATTGGAGACAATGGCTCCTGGTCACAGAGAAGACTGGTCGTGACCGCCGGGTTTCATCTTCGCCTGTAATAGGAACGAAGGATTTGCATCAGAAGGTGGTCCGTGCAATAAGCACGAAAGACGATTATTTTGGTGATAACTCTGTGATATAAACTGTGATAGTTTTTAGTTATTTATTTATTTATATTTATTATTTTGTGTTTTGGGGTAAAGTCCGTTGTATTAATCCATTAGTTGTGTTTTTTGTTTATCCTCAGATGTGTTTGATATCTTCTGTCGGTGGTATACTTAAATGTGTGTTCGTGACCCGTGACTTATGTACATCGCAGCCGAAGTCCTTAACTGGCGGCTATCAACAAAGTTGATAGTCAGTCCAGTTGCCGAGCGGCAGTGCAGGGACGAATTTACAAAAGAAAATACGCGCCAGAAAGTCTTTGGTGAGGAGTCCACCGGCTGGTGACCGGTTTCATCTCTCCTTATCAAATCTGAAAAGAAGCAAAATAAAAAGGAAAAATCATAAATATAATATATTATTTATTTATCTATTTATTTATTCTATTTATTTACTTTATTTTCCCAAATATTTATTTATATACTATAAAAAAAAAAAATTATCGACTTCTTTCCTAAAATTACAATTATTTATTTTGAACATTTATTTATTTATTTAAAATTTTGTTTGTGTAGGTCAGTGGCCCACTGCATTGGCGCTGGTCACTAAGCTCTCCGAGCTTTCGCTCTCGCCCCTCTTGCGATCCCTCGCTCGCCTCTCACAACGTCCGCGCTCCAGAGTGCGAACTTCGGGTTTCGCATCCGAACTCCTCGGACGGCCGCTGCCGATCTCCCGCTCTCGCTTGAACGGAGTAAAGCGGGCGGGAGCGCGGTTTTAGTTTTAAGTTTTAATTAGTCTCATGTATAACGCTGAATAAACAACACTGAAATATACCACGACGCCCCCGACTTCTCACTTTCGTCTGCCCTTTGCGTTTGCGCCGTGGGAATTTTTGTGATTCAAATTCGCTTCTTTTGTGGAAGGATCGCCCCCTACGAACATTTGGTCCATTCGAACCGGATAAGGATATCCATTCGACCAGCAGCTCCTGTGATTTCTTCCGCAAAAAAGATAAGTACGAGCATTTTCCGACTCCCTCTCGCTGCCGGTCTTTAGCAGTGGTTCGAACATTAAATTTCGTTCACACTGCAGTAAGATTTTTGTTCGTGTCAACTCCACGTCCGAGTTTTCCCGACACAACGGCAGTCGAGAGATTTAACATTCCTTCAATTCCAAAAAATTTTCTATCCGTCTCCGCTTTGCCATACTCCTTGCCGTTTTCCTTTCGTTCCCCGTTGTACATCAACTTGCCAACGGTCAAGGCATACATATGTGCATCCAGACATACACATACACGCGCGTGACAACTTGTGTACATAGTGCAGTGCAATTCTGCCTCCAAAAAAATACGACAAAAAGTGAAATTGTGTGGTGGAAAATAAAAAGGCATAACTAATATCAGCCACTCGGTGTGAAGTAATTTCGGGAGTTTCCCTGTTCGCCGTACAATCCGCCGCTGTCGAGATATTTTTTTTGCCTTGTGTTTTTTTTTCTCTCCACATAATTTTATTTGTTCCGTCACTTCAAATACAGTCCACTCTTCGACGCTCTACTGTACCGATATACCGATATACGATATGCCCATACCTACATAGAACTATTTTCTGCCTCCACATACAGGAACATACACATATCCATAAACGCATGCATGCCCATATCTACATAAATATATTTTCTGCCTCCACATACAGGAACATAAAATAAAATAAATTCAAATCCACACGGGTGCGACCGTGATTGATTTTCTCCAAATTGCCGCAATTAATCGCCCCAACGGATGTGTTATTATTGTTGCTGATTCTTTTCATCTGTTCCGTCATTTCAAATACAGTCCACTCTTCGACGCTCTACTGTACCGATACACACTTACACAAAACGCATGCATGCCCATACCTACATAGAACTATTTTCTGCCTCCACATACAGGAACATACACATATCCATAAACGCATGCATGCCCATATCTACATAAATATATTTTCTGCCTCCACATACAGGAACATAAAATAAAATAAATTCAAATCCACACGGGTGCGACCGTGATTGTTTTTTCGCCAAATTGCCGCATTAACCACCGCAGCGGCCGTGTTGTTATTGTTGCTGTTTTTTTTTCTTCTCTCTCTCTACCGCGCCCTCACGCATGCACTGCTCTGCCGACCGGCGTAACCCAGTGAACGCTTCTCCCGAACCAAAGCCAAGGTTTTTTAAATCCACCATTCCGGCTCCGAAAAAAAATAAGTATTTATAATTATAATTATTATTTAAATATACAAATTATTAATTCATAATTATAATTACTATTTAATTATAAATATTATTTAATTATTTCCGGCAAAGTAATTAATTTATTTAATGGATTAATTAATTTATTTTTTTATTGCGGTTTTCCGGATTTTTTTTGCAATCAAAGATATTTTCCAAATCCAAAAAAAATAAATAAAAACCTTAATACAATAAAATTATTTGGCAACACTAACTAAGGGAAAAAGAAGAGAGAACGCTATAGTCGGGTGCCCCGACTATCAGATACCCGTTACTCAGGTAAAAGGAGTGCGAGGGAGATGGAGATAGAAACTTTGATCACGCATAACTTTTTAACGAATGGTCCGATTTGAAAAATTTCTTCTACATTTCGATAGGTATTGATAAACACAATAAAACTGCATTTTTACTTTTCCGAAATATTTAAATTTTTAAAATCGTATATAAGCGATTGTGGGCGTTAAAGGGGGCGTGGCACCTTTTTGAAACAAACTTGCGCTGCGTAGGAACTCCTAGAATCTGCATGCAAAATGCCAATCTTCTAGCTTTTATAGTTTCCGAGATCACAGCGTTCATACGGACAGACAGACAGACAGACAGAATATATATACTTTATAGGGTCGGCAACGCTTCCTTCTAGCTGTTACATACTTTTGCACGAATACAATATACCCTTTTACTCTACGAGTAACGGGTATAATTAGAATAAAAAAAAAAAACAGAAGTCAACAAAGGGAGTAACAAGATATACAAATATATAAACAATCAATAAAGTTTCATCGATTTCCAAATATTTTCTTCCGATTCTTCCCGTTGTTTATGGCACTTTGCTTTCTACTCCGCACAAATTAACAGTGTGACCGTTCTCTGGGGCTTTCTTTTCTTTTGCGTGCGTTCATTGGCAGCGACGACCAACTCGTTGGCGACTCAGATCGCGCCGAGAGCTTAACGGTGAATATCCTCACGTTCTGAACGAGACGCCCCTTGCTCAGGTCAGTCGACAAGAGCTGATCCGCAAAGTTCGAGTCCAAGAATGCCCACGGGAGACGACAAGAAACCGAGGTCGATCCCATCTATCCGTTTGGACAGGTCCCAATCCGCGTCTCCGCGGCCGTGTCAATTAACACCAAAGGCGGCCATAGCCATTCCAAGGGCAAAAAGCGACGAGTCCGTCGAGACTATCTCCGGTCCCCCGTCAAGGCTTTCTCGGTCGGTGTCCAAGATGGCTCAAACTGCGATAGACATCGCCCTCAAAAAGTTTATTGCTACAACAGACCGGGTTAGCCAATTTCAAGCGGATATTCATACTCCGAGCGCCGCTGAACCAGAACGACTTTCCCCTGGCATGTGCCAAGTCCATCGGGACCAAATCCGGGCCTTGTGGGAAAAGGTGGAGAAGAGCTATGAAAGTTGCTCCGATCTTCTTTCCGCGTCCACCGACAGTTCTGCCACCTCGACAGTGCTTGAATCCAAGTACAGTTACTGCTACTCCGTATATTCGAGATGTTTGGTCCAACTACAGGACATAATAGACAAGGCCGCCTCCCAGCCCATTCAGGCTGCTGTCAGTGTTCCAACACCGCCGTCTACGGGCTGTCGTTTGCCACCAGTCGACACCGAAGTTTTCGCTGGTGATTACCTGCGGTGGCCCACCTTCAGAGATCTTTTTACCGCGATATACATACACAACTCGCGTCTTACACCGGTGGAGAAGTTGTTCCACCTATTATCCAAAACAAGTGGCGATGCGCACGCCATTGTTTCCAAAGCCCCGCTGACCAACGAAGGGTTTATCTCCGCGTGGCGAAGCCTCACCGACCGCTTCGAAAATCGGCGGTTATTAGTCAATAGCCAGCTAAAAATCCTCTTCAACATCCAGGCAGTACCCCAAGAGTCCGGAGCCGCTCTGAAGGAGCTGCAAGGGACAATCCAAAGTTGCCTGACAGCCTTAGAGATGTCCTCTATTCAAGTCGAGACTTGGGATTGTCTCCTGGTTTACATGGTTTCCTTAAAGCTTCCCAAAATCACGCTTTCAATGTGGGAGCAATCCATTCACAACAAGGCTGAGATTCCAACATGGAATGAGTTAGACTCGTTCCTGACAGAGCGTCATCGCACTCTGGAGGCTATCGATGACATCAGGCCTAGCAGTTCGGGTCAGGTTCCGCCAAGGTCGACACCTGCGAGCGCCCCAGCGCGTAGGCTTAATTCTTACGAGGTCAGAGTGACTCCAGCCCCAAGAGGGTGCGATCTCTGCTCCAGAGAGAATCATCCTGTTCGCTTATGTCCGCGCTTCCTTGAGATGGATGTAAATGGTCGCTCCGACTACATTAAGAAAAAGCAGCTTTTCCTGAACTGTTTTGCACGAGGGCACTTGCAACGGGATTGCACTAGTGCCCATAGCGGCTTCACGTGCCACAGCCGTCATCACACTCTCCTGCACCGCGGTAATCCATTCGCGGCCGCTCCAAGTCCGTCTGCGCCATCCAGGTCTCGACCCGCGCCTACTACAAGAGGCACGAGCCCCACAGAGGATCATTCTGATGTGCAAGTGTGCTTCGCTTCCGGCTCAAGAGCCGTCTTACTAGGCACAGCCCTCATTAACATTTGCCATTTAGGGTGCAATTTCCAGGCGCGTGCCCTAATCGACTCTGGTTCCGAGGCAACCTTTATTACGGAGAGACTTTTCAACCTCGTCAAACTTCCATTCAAGACTATCCAGGCCCAAGTCTCTGGTCTTAATCAAACCGTTGCCGCTCAGTCCACGAAACTCTGTCATTTTTCTATTCGATCGCCTTCCAGACCCGGGCTGCATTTAGAAACTTCAGCTTACGTTCTTCCGCAGCTGGCCGGGAATCTGCCTTCGTATCCAGTCCCTCGAGATCTTCTTAAGGGAATTCCTGACATCCCCCTTGCAGATCCCAAGTTCTTCGAGAGCTCCCAAATCGATGTCTTGATAGGAGCCGATATTCTTCCGTCCATCCTCCTCGGCAACGCCAGGGCTAACATTTGCGGTTCACTTCTCGGCCAGGAAACCATTTTTGGATGGGTATTGACAGGCCCCATATCTGCAGCGGCCCCCCGCAATTTGTCCGCCTTCTCCACTCGAGTTACCTGCGGACTCGACGACTCGTTAGATCATCTCCTTACCAAATTCTGGGAGGTGGAGGAAGTGCCCACACAGATAGTCCCCGAGTCTGATTCCGTCTGCGAACACAATTTTGTCCAGACTACAAGAAGGGACAATCGTGGCAAATACGTTGTGATGCTCCCCTTGCGCGATCCCGAGCATAATGGTTCCGAGCTCGCATCTTCACGATCCTTTGCTCTGGCTCAATTTCTGCGTAACGAGCAGCGCCTAAAAAGAGATCCTCCCCTGAAGGCCCGGTATGACTCTGTAATCCAAGAATACCTCGACTTTGGTCACATGGCCGAGGTCCCTTTGACGAGCAGTTCCGCCACGAACTACCTTCCACATCACGCCGTTCTTAAGCCCGAGAGCACAACCACTAAAGTGCGGGTGGTTTTCAACGCCTCTAGCCCTTCCGCAAACGGGACCAGTCTGAATGACATACTTTACGCGGGCCCGGTCTTACAATCCGACCTCACGATTCAAATCCTGAAGTGGCGGTACTTTAGGTTCGTTTTCAACGCCGACATCGAGAAGATGTATCGGCAAATTTGGGTAGACCCCCAGCATACTCCTTTGCAGCGCATTCTATTCCGCAATTCCGATGGGGAAATCCGCGACTACGAGTTGAAAACAGTACCCTTCGGGGTCAATTGTGCCCCGTTCCTAGCGATCCGTGTCCTGCAACAGCTCGCCGCCGACGAAGAGTCGAGGTATCTGCAAGCGAGTTGGATTATCCGACAGTTCATGTACGTCGACGACGTACTCGCGGGGGCAGACTCCAAAACCGAAGCGCAAGCGGCTATCCGCGAGCTCCAGGAAGCCCTGGATTCAGCAGGATTCCCCCTTAGAAAATGGACATCCAATAGCAAGGCGATTTTGGCCAACATCCAGAGTGACCATCTCCTTCGCGCGGACTTCCTTGAAATCGACGCAGAGAGCACGGCTAAAACTCTCGGAGTGCGGTGGAAGGCGACGTCTGACGAGTTTTTCTTTATTCCGCCCGAATTGACCTTGTCTTCAACGTTCACAAAGCGTCAAGTCCTATCCCAAATCGCCAAACTATTTGATCCCGCGGGTTGGCTCGCCCCCTTCATAGTCCGGGCAAAGATGTTCATGCAGGACATTTGGCTCCAAAATCTAGGATGGGACGAGGCCCTCCCTCGAGATTTTTGCCAAAGATGGGTTGACTTCCTGGAAAATTACTCCGCTCTTGATCAGATCCACATTCCCCGATGGGTCGCTTTCCGACCACATTGGAAAATTGAGCATCATGGGTTCTGCGACGCCTCGCAGAAGGCGTACGGCGCAGCCCTCTACGTCCGAGTTGAGGCTGGGTCCGCGGTAATGGTGAACTTGCTCACGGCAAAGACACGGGTGGCCCCGGTAAAAACGCTGTCACTCCCGCGGCTCGAGTTGTGCGGAGCCTTGTTATTGTCCGAAATGGCCAACGCCGTTCTTCCGAAGATGCCCGGGCAGGCGTCCGCCCTGCACTGTTGGACGGACTCTACGATTGTTCTCGCCTGGTTGCATAAGCCAGCGTGCCAATGGACAACGTTCGTGGCAAATCGTGTGACCAAGATTACCCAGCTTACCGAGGTGGAGAAATGGGCACACGTCCGCTCCGAGCATAACCCGGCAGATCTCGCTAGCCGGGGGTGGCGCTTCAAGACCTTGCGGACAGCCAGCTGTGGTGGCATGGTCCTGCCTGGCTGCAGTGGCCTCGCTGCGAGTGGCCCACTCAAGGCTATGAACCCCCTGTGACTGAACTCGAGAAGCGAGCGGTCAAGGTCCATGTTGCGAAGGCCCCCCCTGAAGACATTCTGGAGCGTTTTTCCACACTCGACAAGGCGTTGCGAGTCCTCGCTTACGCTCATCGGTTCATCCAGCGTTCGCGAAAACTCATGTCCCCGTTTGAGGATCTCTTGACAGCTCCTGAAATTGCGTCGGCCGAGCGGCTCCTGATTTCCGTCACGCAACGCAGGCACTTTGCCCTTGAGATAGGCTGCTTAAGCCAGAAACGGCCAGTGCCAGCATCCAGCCTGGTCCAAAACCTGAACCCGTTCATTGATTCCCAAGGGCTCATGAGAGCATGCGGCCGAGTCACGGCTTCCGAACTTCTCCAGTATGATGAACGGCATCCTGTCATCCTTCCATACGACTGCCATCTGTCCCGACTCCTCGTCCATTTTACGCATCGTATAACGCTGCACGGTGGCAATCAGCTAATGATCCGTCTGATCCGTTCCAAATTCTGGATCCCGAGGGTAAGGAATTTGTTCAAGTCCGTCATATATTCATGCAAGGTCTGCATCATCCACAAAAAAAGGTTGCAAACGCAACTGATGGGAGACTTACCCAAAGAACGAACGTCCTTCTCGCGCCCTTTCACATATACCGGTGTGGAATATGCCGGTCCCTTTGACATCAAAAACTACACGGGACGAGCCTGTCTCATTACGAAAGGGTATGTGCTGGTGTTCGTGTGCTTCGCCACTAAGGCCATCCATTTAGAACCTACTTCCGACCTTACGACTGAGAAGTTTCTCGCCGCCTTCGCCCGTTTCGTGTCCCGAAGAGGATGCCCCCGTCAAGTTCAGTCGGACAATGGCAAGACCTTTGTGGGTGCGGCTGCCTTACTCTCCCGCGAGTTTCTCCAAGCTCTCAAGGAAGCTGTGACAGGTGCCTATAGTCACCAGCAGCTGCTCTGGCAATTCATTCCTCCGGGAGCACCCCACATGGGAGGTTTGTGGGAAGCAGGTGTTAAGAGCTTCAAGACCCTGTTCTACAAGTCTACGGCGACGCGAAAATACACATTCGAAGAGCTGTCCACGCTTCTAGCTAGGATCGAAGCATGCCTGAATTCGCGTCCGCTCGCGCCGATGTCCGAAGACACCACTGACCTGTTGGCACTTACGCCTGGGCACTTTCTTGTTGGAGGGCCCCTCCTCGCCATGGTCGAACCCGAGATAAAGGGGGACACCACATCTATTATAAAACGCTGGCAGCATCTGAAGGCTCTTCATCAACAACCTTCCGTCCAATGAGTGGCGATTAGGCAGAATCGCCGCGGTGTTTCCAGGAGCCGATGGCCATGTTCGTGTGGTCGACATCCGCACTGCACGGGGACTCATTAAGCGTCCCATAGCGAAGGTCGTCCTTCTTCCAATGGAAGAGTCCGTCTGCCCGCAATAAACAGTCGACCCTTCACTCCGGTGGTTCAATTCATCACTTCGATTCGTAGCGTCAATTAATAGTTCCAACCCGTAGTTCCAATTCACAGTTCTTATCACTACTGATCCAAATTTTTTATTTTGTCCTATTCCGCCAACCAGATCTCACACGATGTCTCCACGTCCGCGCAGCGCCATCGCTTTGGAGCACAGACGAACTCGAGGTATGCAATCCTACCGTTGCCGAGTCTGTAGCGGGATCCATCCACTTCGGAAGTGTCGTCGGTTCCTCCGTCTGAGTGCCGAGAAGAGGCTCCGGGCTGTCCTTGCCAACCGGTACTGCCATCGCTGTTTGGCCCACGAGCACTCCGACGGAGCGTGTCGGCGAGGTGATCGCTGCAAAACTTGCGGCCAGGATCACCACACTCTGCTTCATCTCTCGGAACCACCGATGGCATCACGGCAGTCCCGCCCGGCAGCACGCCGGTCGCAGAGATCCGCTGCCACTCCGCAACACTCCTCAGCCGCTCCTCGGCCCTCGTCCGCCACTCCACGGCATTCTACAGCCGCTCCTCGGCACTCGTCCGCCACTCCACGGCACTCATCTGACACTCCGCGGCAATTTTCTGCTACTCGGGGTGCCACGCAGCTTGCGGTCACCGCTCCGTCCTTAACGTCCCTCCTACAGCGGCACAGCGTCAACCTCCTACCGACGGCTTTGGTGCGTTTAGAGACCGGGAGTCGAGTCTTCGACACTGCGGCGCTCATCGACCCGTGTACGCCTATGAGCTGTATCGACGCTTCGCTAGCGTCGAGTTTCCGCTTGCCGACCACCAACGTGGGAGGCGAACAGATTTGTTCGGCAACCGTGGGGTCCAAAATCGACAGCACTGTCCGGCTCGACACAATTTTTAAAATAGAGCCTCACGTGCGCATCCGCACTCCAATCCGGGAACTGAGCGACGCGGTAAGGACCCACTTTCGGGACATTACGCTGGCTGATGAGCGGTTTTACCTCCCCGCGACGATCTCCATCATCCTGGGCGCGGATATGTATCCGAGTGTGATGCGGCCGGGCTTCCTGAAAATTCAGGATGGATTGCCAGTGGCCCAGAGCACCGTGTTTGGGTGGGTCGTGTCCGGAGCCTGTCACCAGCCGTGAGAAGAGCAACCAGGCTATGTTGCAACCCGAGTAGTTGCAAGGGGGGGCGGAATGTTTAGGTCAGTGGCCCACTGCATTGGCGCTGGTCACTGAGCTCTCCGAGCTTTCGCTCTCGCTCCTCTTGCGCTCCCTCTCTCGCCTCTCACAACGTCCGCGCTCCAGAGTGCGAACTTCGGGTTTCGCATCCGAACTCCTCGGACGGCCGCTGCCGATCTCCCGCTCTCGCTTAAACGGAGTAAAGCGGGCGGGAGCGCGGTTTTAGTTTTAAGTTTTAATTAGTCTCATGTATAACGCTGAATAAACAACACTGAAATATACCACGACGCCCCCGACTTCTCACTTTCGTCTGCCCTTTGCGTTTGAGCCGTGGGAATTTTTGTGATTCAAATTCGCTTCTTTTGTGGAAGGATCGCCCCCTACGAACAGTTTGTATATTTATTATCCGTGATAACATGTTTATATTTATATTTATCTGTTTATTTATTATTTACTGGTCGTTATTATGTTTTTTTTCTCTCTTAAGTATTTATTTCTTTTGGTGATTTGTTCCGGGTTATATTAGAATTTTTAGGGAAAAATACATATATTTCTTTTTGGGTGCTATACGATGCCTTCCAATTACGATCTCCGATCGAAAGTTCCCTTAGCCGGGGATGACGAGGCAACATGGTCCTTGGAGGACGAGGACGCCGCCGGAGGTGGTCTACAGCGAATTTCGATGGTTGCCGAGGACTCCACAAGGTCATCTGCGAGAGACGCTGAGAACGGAGACAGAAGGGACCAGGAACCTCCCCCGGAGATGGACTTTCAAGGATTGCCTCGGCGGCGGACCAACTGCCGGAGATGAAAGATCGTTAACGTTGCTTTGGCCCAGGCAGCGGAGACCCACCGGAGGTCTCAGGAATCTGGCATCAGCCAGGCCTTGCGCGACAAGATCCGGGAGGGATTCCTGGAAATGATGAAGCTGATGAACGAGGTGTTATGGCCCGTTGGTCAACGGCCCCAGCTTCAACAGGGATACTCTTCGGATCGGGGTCAGCAGCGGATGGAGACGACGGCTGGACGGCTGGACGGCTGGATGGACGACTTCCTTTACAAGATCTTCGAGAAGCGGTTCCCAAGGAGCATCGGTCGGCAAGTGGCGGAAATCAAATACCCTCGCCATTAAACGTTCCACCGAAGCCGCCTAGAAGGTCGTGGGATTCTCCTGGCTTTGACAGCAGCAGTCTAGGATATATCGAGGACCGGAGGGCTTCCGATTTCCGCGAGGAGCCGCGCTTATATGCCAATACAGGGCCAGGTGGCGGCAACCAACAGGTTCGCATATATCGGTGGGGAGTGTCCTTCGATGGCGAGGACGACCGCAACTCGGTGGAGAACTTCCTGTTCCGGCTCGAGTTCCTGCAGCGGCAGTACCAGTGCCCGTGGCAGGAGGTGCACCGATGCCTTTGGGTGCATCTTTTTGGGTGCTATACGATGCCTTCCAATTACGATCTCCGATCGAAAGTTCCCTTAGCCGGGGATGACGAGGCAACATGGTCCTTGGAGGACGAGGACGCCGCCGGAGGTGGTCTACCGCGAATTTCGATGGTTGCCGAGGACTCCACAAGGCCATCTGCGAGAGACGCTGAGAACGGAGACAGAAGGGACCAGGAACCTCCCCCGGAGATGGACTTTCAAGGATTGGCTCGGCGGCGGACCAACTGCCGGAGATGAAAGATCGTTAACGTTGCTTTGGCCCAGGCAGCGGAGACCCACCGGAGGTCTCAGGAATCTGGCATCAGCCAGGCCTTGCGCGACAAGATCCGGGAGGGATTCCTGGAAATGATGAAGCTGATGAACGAGGTGTTACGGCCCGTTGGTCAACGGCCCCAGCTTCAACAGGTAGACTCTTCGGATCGGGGTCAGCAGCGGATGGAGACGACGGCTGGACGGCTGAATGGACGACTTCCTTTACAAGATCTTCAAGAAGCGGTTCCCAAGGAGCATCGGTCGGCAAGTGGCGGAAATCAAATACCCTCGCTATTAAACGTTCCACCGAAGCCGCCTAGAAGGTCGTGGGATTCTCCTGGCTTTGACAGCAGCAGTCTAGGATATATCGAGGACCGGAGGGCTTCCGATTTCCGCGAGGAGCCGCGCTTATATGCCAATACAGGGCCAGGTGGCGGCAACCAACAGGTTCGCATATATCGGTGGGGAGTGTCCTTCGACGGCGAGGACGACCGCAACTCGGTGGAGAACTTCCTGTTCCGGCTCGAGTTCCTGCAGCGGCAGTACCAGTGCCCGTGGCAGTAGGTGCACCGATGCCTTTGGGTGCATCTTTTTGGGTGCTATACGATGCCTTCCAATTACGATCTCCGATCGAAAGTTCCCTTAGCCGGGGATGACGAGGCAACATGATCCTTGGAGGACGAGGACGCCGCCGGAGGTGGTCTACCGCGAATTTCGATGGTTGCCGAGGACTCCACAAGGCCATCTGTGAGAGACGCTGAGAACGGAGTCAGAAGGGACCAGGAACATCCGCCGGAGATGGACTTTCAAGGATTGGCTCGGCGGCGGACCAACTGCCGGAGATGAAAGATCGTTAACGTTGCTTTGGCCCAGGCAGCGGAGACCCACCGGAGGTCTCAGGAATCTGGCATCAGCCAGGCCTTGCGCGACAAGATCCGGGAGGGATTCCTGGAAATGATGAAGCTGATGAACGAGGTGTTACGGCCCGTTGGTCAACGGCCCCAGCTTCAACAGGGAGACTCTTCGGATCGGGGTCAGCAGCGGATGGAGACGACGGCTGGACGGCTGGATGGACGACTTCCTTTACAAGATCTTCGAGAAGCGGTTCCCAAGGAGCATCGGTCGGCAAGTGGCGGAAATCAAATACCCTCGCCATTAAACGTTCCACCGAAGCCGCCTAGAAGGTTGTGGGATTCCCCTGGCTTTGACAGCAGCAGTCTAGGATATATCGAGGACCGGAGGGCTTCCGATTTCCGCGAGGAGCCGCGCTTATATGCCAATACAGGGCCAGGTGGCGGCAACCAACAGGTTCGCATATATCGGTGGGGAGTGTCCTTCGACGGCGCGGACGACCACAACTCGGTGGAGAACTTCCTGTTCCGGCTCGAGTTCCTGCAGCGGCAGTACCAGTGCCCGTGGCAGGAGGTGCTCCGCCATTTCCATGTGTTGCTAACCGGACGGGCACGCGAGTGGTATTGGGTCCACGTGCGTCACTTCAGAGTGGACAGATGGCCACAGCTGCGTGCCGCGCTGATGGACAGGTTCTGAGGCCACCAGACGGAGCACGACTGGATGGATCGGCTTCTGCAGAGGGATCAACAGCCGGGAGAAGCCGTGGAGGACTATGTTCATGCGATGCAGCAGCTAGCCTTTCGCCTAAAAAACACTGTCAGAGCGACAGATGGTAAAAATAATTAAAAAGGGCTTGAGAGAAGACATCGCCATGTTCGTCTATGCCATGGACCTACTTACGGTGGACGAGCTGCGGGACGAGTGCATCGAAGTCGAACGCAACTTCGGACGACGGGGACGCGGCTCTAACGGGCAACACTCGCGCTTTGGTTCCGGCGAAAAACAATGTGCTGGAGGTGGATGAGCTGCGGGCCAAGACCAGGAATCCGTTCCGAGCGGGCTGCTGGAATTGCGGAGCCGTGGACCACGGGCTCCGTGACTGTGCGGCAACAGAACGGCGCCTGTTCTGCTACCGATGCGGAATGCCAGACACCGCTTCTCCGAGATGTCCGGATGCGTCCAGACAGGAGTCCCGCGAAGCAGTAAATTTTCTGGAAATTAAAAAAGGTTTAGTATGTAGTAGTTATAAGAACAATTTAAAATACTTACCTTATGAGGAGAGGATGCGTCGGTACCTGGAGACCAGGAACAGAATTTTTTTCGAGCACCAGTACGCCGGCATGCGAACGGTGTTTAGGAAAGTCCAGAAGGCCAGGGATCGATTCCGGAAGAGACGAGCGAGGAGGCGAGAAGTGGCTACCGCTGTGAAGCGCAGTGGAACCGGAGACCCTCGACCATTCGCTGAAGTCCGGATCCTGACCAAGCAGCTGACTGGCTTATTGGACACTGGAGCGAGCGTTAGTTTGCTGGGCAAAGGTTGCAGGGAGCTGAAATACCTGTCCATAGTCCGCACGGCGTCTGGAGAGGACCGCTCGATTATAGGACGCGTCGAGCTACCTGGGGAGTACAGAGGACAGATAAAGCGGATCCTGTTCTTCTGTATGTCTCTGTTCTATGTATGTCCTTACCTGGAGCAGGAAGCCTATTTCGGAGTTGACTTCTGGCAGGCGTTTGACTTGGCTCCAGCGGTGATAGGCGCCAGCGACCCGGAAAGCGTCAAGGCAGACGAAATCCACGCTAGGGATATGGAGCACTACGCCGAACATGAAGATGACGACGAGGAAAAGCCGGATCCCGAATCCTGGACCTTATTCGAGGCCGACGCACGACAGCTCGCTGAGATCCAGGAGGTGTTTCTCACATTTGAGATGAATGGTCTGGGTACGACTAATCTGGAGACGCACACGATCGAGGGAGCCAAGGTCTTCAAGGATCGGACATATCCCATGTCTCCAGCGAAGCAGAAGGTTATCGAAAATGAGGTGGACAAGATGCTAGCGCTCGGAGTCATCGAGGAGAGCATGAGCCCATGGAGCAACCGGACGACGGTAGTGTCGAGACCTGGGAAAGATCGATTTGACCATCAAAGACGCTTACCCGCTGCCTAGTATCGACGGAATCCTGTCCAGAATCGACCAAACATTTTACATTTCCAGTGATTTGAAGTTTGCATTCTGGCAGATCGAGTTGGACCCGAAAAGCAAGGAACTGACGGCCTTTACGGTTCCTGGTCGGCCTCTCTACCAGTTCCGGGTGATGCCCTTCGGACTTTGCAACGCGGCGCAGCGGTTGGTGAGACTCATGGACCGAGTAATCCCAGCTGAGATCCGTTCCAACGTATTTGTCTACCTAGATGATCTGCTGATACTGGCTTCAGATATCCAGACCCATTTCAGGTACCTTCGGAGAGTCGCAGAATGCCTAAAAGCAGCGGGGTTAACGATAGATATGAGTAAGTCAAAGTTTTGCTTCAAATCATTGACCTACCTGGGCTTTACCTCCAGGTCGTCTGCGAATGAATCCAGGACGAGTGGCAGCGATCAGGAGGATGCCAGAGCCTAGGACGATGAAGGAGGTGAGAGCGTTTTTTGGGACTACAGGATGGTACCGCCGGTTCATAAAGAACTTCGCAACGTTGGCCGCCCCGCTCACTGAATCGCTAAAGAAAACTGGAAATTCAAAGTTTTGAAGATGGCATTAACGACTGCACCAGTGTGATGCGTCACACGTCGGAGTCGGGGCGGTGCTTTTCCAGCGAGACTACGACGGACAAGAGCAGCCAATTGCCTTTTTCTCGGCCAAGATGAATAAACATCAGGTAAATTACACCGTGACCGAGAAAGAGTGTCTCGCGGCGCTCATTGTTGGGTTTCGAAACCACTGAGTTCGCTGGAGAAGATTACCTCGAGTTAGTGAAGGATGTGTAGAGCAACTTGGAAAACTTACCGGACTTGAAGATCGAGGATGGCCTCATCTTCAAGAGAGTCTCTTCGGCAAATCTGGACGATGAGGTGGAAGGTTCCTAGTGGAAACTGTGAATCTAACCCACAGCCTAATCGAGCGTGCACATACGGACCCAACAGCAGCTCATGGCGGAATGGGAAAGACTCTGGAAATCCTCCGACGACAGTTCTACTGGCCAGGCATGGTTCTCCAGGTCCGCGTGCGTGGATGTGATGTCTGCAAGGAGTCCAAAGCGCCAAATTTCCGGATGCAGGTCGGTATTGGAGAAAGAGTCCAGACGGAACAGCCATTCCAGAAGCTAAATATCGACTTCATGGGGAAATATCCGAGGTCAAAGAAGGGTCATGCTTGGATTTTTATCGTGGTGGACCATTTCTCCAAATATGTATTCCTAAAGGCTACCTCCTCGAACGTCGTCAATTTCCTCATCCACGAGGTATTTTACAAATTAACTAAAGTCCTTGTGTGACCACGAGATGGCGGGGATGAAGACGGAAGACAAACTTAGAGTGATCCAGGAAAAAGTCCGAAAGAATCTGGAGACAGCCTATGACCGAAGCCGCAGGCGATATGACCAACGGGCTCGGAACTTCATGGCCAAGCCAGGTCAGGAGTTCGCTAAGTTCGCTAAGATATTCCTTAAGGCTCGAGTGGTGAAAGTCGTTGGTAACAATGCCTACGAGTTGGAGGATTTGCAAGGATGCCACTTCGGAGTTTATCACGCCAAGGATATCCGGATGTAATCTGAAAAAAAGGTAGTACAAAGTAAAGGAGCGCAAGAGAAAAAAACAAAGGTAGTACTTCCCGGTAAGCGTGGGCCCCGCGTAGAGCACAGTTTGGAACTGCATTCGGATTTCGCCAGACACCGATCTCCAATGCTCCCAATGATCGAGTGGCCATGGTTCGAAGGCGTCTCTATAAATCCTTGGGTGGTGTTGCATTTCAAGTTGGAATCGGCTGGAGGCAAGAAGAAGGAGGTATTCGTTGTTCGTATCGATAAAGTTTGATGGGTGGCAACCCCTACTGAAGTGGCGCCCCCTTCTGCTCATGCCCTTGGCTATCTAGCTATTTAAACTAGCACGGTTCGCTCTGGGTATGGCTAGGATGGCCTTGGATTCGTCCAATGACCCACTATTGGGAGAGGAAAAGGGACCATGGCGTGATGAGCATAACGTTGCATAGGTCAGGGATAGGGTTTAGTTGCTGCTGAAGATCGAAGCAAAGTAGAAGCAGCTTTTGGTCCTTTTTTTTGTTTATTAAAATACAAGAAAAAGTAAGGTTGTGAAAGTGCTAGTGACGTTTGGAAATTAAGTGGAAATTTATTTATGTATTTTAGGTCCACCGGGGACTCTAGTACATAGGGCCCCGGCAGTTTTCTTTGATTTTCTTCGTTTCGTCAATTTTCTCTCGAAGGAAGGGCAGCAGCCCTCGTGGTAGTACCCAGGTACCAGTAGCAGCAGGCAGCAGTAGCAGCAGCAGGCAGCAGTAGGAGCAGCAACAGCCGCAGGCAGCAGTAGCAGCAGTAGCAGCAGCAACAGCCGCAGGCAGCAGTAGCAGCAGCAACAGCAGCAACAGCAGCAACAGCCGCAGGCAGCAGCCACAGCTATCACCACCAACCAACACCGCCGCAGGCAGTTAAATAACCTTAACCACAAAAAAATTCAACGTTACCTCGGTGAGTCCGTTCCGTGCACGTAGAATCCGAGCAGCACAACGTCGCGACCACGACGCGATTCCCATACCACGCAGCATCTCCGACGTCACGGTCTGCAGTGGCCGGGGCAGGGCGTAATACCGGTTTCCGGACCGCCACGTCCCTTTATTAGTGATGGTCCTATTGAAAATAGTTGTGAGACGTCGATTTGTGTCGATGTTTATGTTGTGGAAGCTGTAGGGACGTTGGGGGTACTCCGCCCTGGGGATTCCGGAGGTAGCCGGCGCCGTCCCAGAACGAAATGCAGTTCCGTAACACACTTCGACTTTTATGTGGGGTGCAAAAGCTTTTAGTGCGAGCAGTCTATTGGCTTGAATGTTAGTTTTTGTTTTTATGAGTAGTGTTCCGTTTCTCAGTTTGTTACAGTCTTCTACCTCACCGCCACAGGTGAAGTCGATTTGTTTTTTGATTATAAATCGGTTGATGTTGCTAAGATTTAGATCCTTATCACATCTTCTAATAATAAGGTATTTTGGGCCAGGGATTTTAAAAGTGCCAAATTATTGTCGTGGGCAGTTAGTGGACCTCGATCGGGGGGATCCCCCATCACGCCGACAATGTGTTTTTACCCGTTGGTTGGTCTTGCACTTGTTTACTTACTGTCACTGTTAGAATTTCAGCCATTCCAGAAGCTAAATATCGACTTCTTGGGGAAATATCCGAGGTCAAAGAAGGGTCATGCTTGGATTTTTATCGTGGTGGACCATTTCTTCAAATATGTATTCCTAAAGGCTACCTCCTCGAACGTCGTCAATTTCCTCATCCACGAGGTATTTTACAAATTTGGCGTCCCGGAAGTGATACACTCGGACAATGGTCGGCAGTTCACGTCGAAGATCTTCCAGGAAGCGATAGAGAGTTCGGTATCTCACACCTAAAGACTCCGGTATACTCCCCACAGAGTAACGCAGCAGAACGAGTAAATCGAAGCGTGTAGGCAGCAATCCGGAGCTTTTTAGATGGTGACCATCGAGACTGGGACTTGTACCTTCCGGAGATTGAGGTAGCTCTTCGAAACGCGATCCACTCGGCGACAGGAGAAGCGCCTTTCTTTACAGTTTTCGGACATCATATGTTCCTGAACGGCGCCAACTATAGGTTAGCGAGGAAGCTAAAGTCCTTGTGTGACCACGAGATGGCGGGGATGAAGACGGAAGACAAACTCAGAGTGATCCAGGAAAAAGTCCGAAAGAATCTGGAGACAGCCTATGACCGAAGCCGCAGGCGATATGACCAACGGGCTCGGAACTTCATGGCCAAGCCAGGTCAGGAGTTCGCTAAGTTCGCTAAGATATTCCTTAAGGCTCGAGTGGTGAAAGTCGTTGGTAACAATGCCTACGAGTTGGAGGATTTGCAAGGATGCCACTTCGGAGTTTATCACGCCAAGGATATCCGGATGTAATCTGAAAAAAAGGTAGTACAAAGTAAAGGAGCGCAAGAGAAAAAAACAAAGGTAGTACTTCCCGGTAAGCGTGGGCCCCGCGTAGAGCACAGTTTGGAACTGCATTCGGATTTCGCCAGACACCGATCTCCAATGCTCCCAATGATCGAGTGGCCATGGTTCGAAGGCGTCTCTATAAATCCTTGGGTGGTGTTGCATTTCAAGTTGGAATCGGCTGGAGGCAAGAAGAAGGAGGTATTCGTTGTTCGTATCGATAAAGTTTGATGGGTGGCAACCCCTACTGAAGTGGCGCCCCCTTCTGCTCATGCCCTTGGCTATCTAGCTATTTAAACTAGCACGGTTCGCTCTGGGTATGGCTAGGATGGCCTTGGATTCGTCCAATGACCCACTATTGGGAGAGGAAAAGGGACCATGGCGTGATGAGCATAACGTTGCATAGGTCAGGGATAGGGTTTAGTTGCTGCTGAAGATCGAAGCAAAGTAGAAGCAGCTTTTGGTCCTTTTTTTTGTTTATTAAAATACAAGAAAAAGTAAGGTTGTGAAAGTGCTAGTGACGTTTGGAAATTAAGTGGAAATTTATTTATGTATTTTAGGTCCACCGGGGACTCTAGTACATAGGGCCCCGGCAGTTTTCTTTGATTTTCTTCGTTTCGTCAATTTTCTCTCGAAGGAAGGGCAGCAGCCCTCGTGGTAGTACCCAGGTACCAGTAGCAGCAGGCAGCAGTAGCAGCAGCAGGCAGCAGTAGGAGCAGCAACAGCCGCAGGCAGCAGTAGCAGCAGTAGCAGCAGCAACAGCCGCAGGCAGCAGTAGCAGCAGCAACAGCAGCAACAGCAGCAACAGCCGCAGGCAGCAGCCACAGCTATCACCACCAACCAACACCGCCGCAGGCAGTTAAATAACCTTAACCACAAAAAAATTCAACGTTACCTCGGTGAGTCCGTTCCGTGCACGTAGAATCCGAGCAGCACAACGTCGCGACCACGACGCGATTCCCATACCACGCAGCATCTCCGACGTCACGGTCTGCAGTGGCCGGGGCAGGGCGTAATACCGGTTTCCGGACCGCCACGTCCCTTTATTAGTGATGGTCCTATTGAAAATAGTTGTGAGACGTCGATTTGTGTCGATGTTTATGTTGTGGAAGCTGTAGGGACGTTGGGGGTACTCCGCCCTGGGGATTCCGGAGGTAGCCGGCGCCGCTCCAGAACGAAATGCAGTTCCGTAACACACTTCGACTTTTATGTGGGGTGCAAAAGCTTTTAGTGCGAGCAGTCTATTGGCTTGAATGTTAGTTTTTGTTTTTATGAGTAGTGTTCCGTTTCTCAGTTTGTTACAGTCTTCTACCTCACCGCCACAGGTGAAGTCGATTTGTTTTTTGATTATAAATCGGTTGATGTTGCTAAGATTTAGATCCTTATCACATCTTCTAATAATAAGGTATTTTGGGCCAGGGATTTTAAAAGTGCCAAATTATTGTCGTGGGCAGTTAGTGGACCTCGATCGGGGGGATCCCCCATCACGCCGACAATGTGTTTTTACCCGTTGGTTGGTCTTGCACTTGTTTACTTACTGTCACTGTTAGAATTTCAAAGAGTGTTGTTGGTAGTTTTTTTTGTGTTTTGTTTTAGGTTTGCTTTGGCAGCGAAGGCACATCTGATCTCTATGGGAGTGAGTTTGTGACTGTATTGCACAAGTTAATGAAAGCATTTATCTTAAGTTCTAAAATATCTCTAGCTTTTGCAAACTGTCTATCAAAACACACTAAAATGAAATCATCTGCATACTGAAAGAGTATACAGTTTTCGTCATTGATGGAATGAAAATCTATAGTATATGTAAGGAAGTTCTTGGGCTGGGATATTGTGCTCAGGGCTCCCAGGGTCACTTACAATAATTTATTTAAGTTCAAGGTCATAAGGGAGGGGCGAGATAAAAATGGCCCTATTCAAACTCCGTGGACGGAACTCACAGCGGGTTTGGATCCGACAATCGAGCAGAGCTCCGTCGTAATCTCTACCCGCCACGCGCATCGGAACCCGCAATGATCCTTGGATCCGATAAAGGAGGCTAGCTCCGTCATAATCTTTGGCCACCACGCGGTCCGACCACAATCGGCAGAAACAGCAAAAAAAAAAAGGAAATTGGGTTTTGTGGGTACTGTCACCCAGAGATGCCGACCATGGGCCGAAACAGCGGACCTAGATCCGACAATCGAGTACAAGACTCCGTCGAAATCTCTATCAGCCGCACGCTCCGGAACCCGCACTGACTCTGGACCCGACAAACGTAATCCTTGGCAGAGAAGGGGGGTTTTCCTAGATGGAGGAGAGAGAAAATAATTTAATTCCCCTCCTACGTTCACTCACACACCAAACATGGCAGGCGAATAGATTTTGGTTTTTAACACTTTTGTTTCTTTATTTTTCTTTGCTTAGGTTTTTTCGAGGGCTTACAAAGTCTCCTTGCCACGCAACTCCAGTCTAGTCGTTTCAAAATAATATCTCGAGAAAATATATAGCGGACGCTTACGTTTCCGGCCACAGCAAATCCAGCCAGTTGATTTCCCATGACTCCGCAGCGAGATCAGGGTCGTACACTCCATCAACTTCGCCACTGTCGGTTGACATCGTATTACACGTTTTACACACACTTGTTGAATTTTCTCAGCTGGGCGGTTTCCCGGGTTTTTGCAAAGTCCCACGATTTTAAATCTGGCACGCGCGAAGCCTCAAGAGTAATTGATTTTGTTTCTCTTTGATATCGGCGCACGCACCCCATATTTGGCATTGCGTCAGCGTCGCTGCCGCTGCGCTGGCGCTTCGGCATTTTCCAGGCAAAATTATTTCCCCTTGCTCGAAAACATCGGTCGGATTGGTTGCAATTTGGTTTGATCGTGCGACGAAAAGCTTGTGTGTGTGTTAGCTTTGTGCAGGTGTTGAAGAGGGCGAGATCGTGTTGGAACTGTTTGAAGAGAGCGAGAGCGTGTTGGTTGCGCTCAGGCTTTCGATGCTTCAAATGTGTGCAGCTGCTGATGTTCGAAGTGTGTGTTGAAGAGAGCGAGAGCATATTGGAACTGTTCAAAGAGGAGAGCGAGAGCGTGTAGGTTGTGCTCAGGCGTTCGATGCTTCCAATGTGTGCAGCTGCTGATGTTCGAAGTGTGTGTTGAAGAGAGCGAGAGCGCATTGGAACTACTCGAAGAAGAGAGCGTGTTGGTTGCGGTCAGGCGTTCGATGGTTTAGATGGGACAGGGTTGCCATCATTTCGCTCACCACCTCGGCGATCCATGGTAGGGGTGGCTCTTCGTCGGTGATGTCGCTGTAGCGGTTGTCAAGCAGGGGCGCCGCCATGTGAGGGCTGTGTGCGTCTCTGTTTGGATCGTCATCTCCCCTGAGGACTTGCTGGAATTGTCCTGGTCGTGGACGATTACAGGTTGAATGCTGCTGGAGCTCTGCTCCGTCGACAGCGCAGAGTTCTGGTTCGAGTCCTCGCTCGAGCTATAGTCCCACGCTGCGTTGGCTGCGGGTAGGCGCATGGCCACTGGAGGAAGCACTGCGTGCTCGAACAGGCTCTCCGGAGTTATTCGCAGACTCGGACGAGCTTCCATGGACGAGTTCCGAACTGAACCGATGGTTACGACCCGTATTTGGCGGAGGCTCTCTTCCAACATGGAGGGTCCAAAGGAGGGCAGTCCTACCTCGTCGATCCAGTGGCTGACGGCACGTATGGCTGGTTGAGTGGCTTCGTTCCCGGGCTCCAGGGCTTGAAGTTGTGCCAGTCGGGTCGCGGTCAGCAGGGTTGAGTCAGCCTGGCTGCAAGTTGGGGTGTCATCCCCTGGATGTGGACCTAGTCCGGCTACGTCCATCCAGCTGCTAATGGCCCGCGCGAAGGCCCACGGCTGGACGGGGTGAAGTACCCGCTCTCGTCGCTAGATAGGAGAGAAAAACGTGTTAGCGTGGAGAATCCGTGATGTTAGGGAGGTTCTAGTTCGTGTGTCGTCGTGTTTTCGTCGGTAACCATGGTGGTAAGTGGGCGTGGCTACTTTGGCGTGGTGTACTCTAAGGAGTTAGACTTCCCCACCTATGGTGAGGGTTGTGGGGCGTTGGCGCTGGGGGTCCCAGGCTCAAGTGGCCCCACTGAATCTCCTTGTCGTAGCAAGAGTCCCGCGGCATATTTTAGTTTTGCCTTCCTTGATCACCCGTCAGTGGCGCACAGGTTTCTCGGGTTTGGTGAGATTCTGGAGTGGACTCGTGGATCCCTTCGGTGTCTTCTTCTGGGTCCTCGGCGGTCTGGTTCACATGAAAGGGTTTTAAATCGGCTAGATTTGCGTTGCGACGCTTGCGTGTCCCTCGAAGTTTGAGTCTGGCGATGTTTGGTGACAGAAATTTTATGATCCTATAAGGACCTTCGAACTTTGGAGCTAGTTTTGCATTGAACGCCTCCGCGGCGTTGGACAGGTGGTGAGTTCGGACCCAAACCCACATCCCAATGGTCGGTCTCCATTCCCGTCGGTGCAAGTTATAATAGCGACTTGGTTCCTAGGCTGCTCTCTCCATGTTTTCCTTGGCTGTTTGAAAAATGTTCTTGAGATGCTCTGCCTTACTCTGGGGGTCTCTGGGCGCTTCGCTGCCCCCTGGTGTAACTTCGTTGAACCAGCTACCGGGTAATCGGGGCACACGACCGTGTACTATGTACGCTGGGCTGAATCCGGTGCTGTCGGAGACACTCGTGTTCGTTGGTCCTCCGTGGCGTACTGCGCGATCATCGTTTTGATGGTGCGGTGGCTCGCTCTGTAGGGTTCTGTTGGGGGGAGTATGGAGCAGTATGCTGCACTTCTATTCTTGCTTTTTTGCAGAATGCTTTGAAGGCCCTACTGGTAAACTGGGTCCCATTGTCGTAGATAAAAGTTTTTGGGGCGCCGAACCTAGCCAGGATTCGCTCCCGGAAGGCTAATTCCAGACTGGTGGCGGTAGCTCGGCTAGGGGAATTAATTCGACCCATTTGGTGAAATGATCCAAAAACACTTTTGGAGCTTTGTCCTTTGCGGGACCTGGACAGAGGCCCTACGAAGTCCGCGCACAGGGTTAAGAATGGTCCCTCTGATTTCCTCGTTAGCATCTTCCCCGATCGTTTGCGTTGACTCACCTTAAATTGCTGACAGGCTGGGCATTGTCGGACGTAACGAGCGATGTCTCAAACAAACTCGGCCAATAATGTTGTTGGCAGACTCGAGTGGTCGTTTTCCTGATCCCTAGGTGACCTGCAGTGGGGTGGTCATGACATTCTTCCAGAACCCGACGCTGATGGCTGCTGGGTACGCAAAGTCTCCATGCTCCATGGTCTTCCTTCCTAAACGCGTTGTCGAGGTGTCGGTAGAGTTCCCCGTACTCTTGGATGTAGTCAGGAAATTTCTCCGGATTGGCCTCGATTTGCTTGATCTTTGCGGTGATCCACTCGCACGGTTCGTTGGTCTCATTCACCTGCTGGAGCGTTTCTAGCGGTTGCCTGGACAGAGCGTCCGCGACGACGTTCTGTTTTACCCGTCGGTATGAGATGTCAAACTGGAATTGTTGGAGTTCGAGGGCCCATCGTGCGATTCGTCAGGTTATCGATTGAGTTCAACCACTTCAGGGCGAGGTGGTCTGTTATAACGTCAAATCGGTATCCTTCGAGATAGCACCTCATCCTTCTGATTGCCCACACTATCGCAAGGCACTCCTTCTTCGTAGCAGAGTAGTTTTCTTCTGCTGCAAGCAACCTCCTGCTGGCATAGGCGATGACTCGTTCGGTTCCATCGACTTGCTGGGTTAAGACGGCTCCAAGGCCGAAGTCGCTTGCGTCGGCTTGTAGTTGAAATTTGAGGTTGAAGTCCGGGCAGGCCAGTACTGGTGCCTCGGTGAGCTTCCTTTTCAACTCCTGAATGCCTGTTGCTGAGGGTCGCTCCAGGTCCATTTCCTTCCTTTCCTGAGCAGGGCGGACATTGGTTGGACGATTGTGTCAAAGTTCTCCACAAATCGCCGGTACCAGGATGCTATCCCCAGACATCGTCGAAGTTCCTTGCAGTTAGTGGGTGACTGGAGTTCTCTTACAGCGGCTATCTTGTCTGGCTCGGTGTGTATTCCGTTTTCCCTGATGACGTGTCCTAGGTAAGTTATGCTACGCTGGAAAAACTTACACTTCGCTTTATTCAGCTTCAAGTTGGCCTGCCTAAGCCGTCGGAGTACTTCCCGTAGGTTGGTGCAGTGTGATGACGATGATGTCATCTAGATAGGCGAATGCGTGAGGCTTTATGTCGGGTCCTATCACGCTGTCCAGTGCCCGCTGAAATGCGGGCTTGATGCGTCCGTCGCGAAGCAGTTCATCAACCTGTTCGTTAATGATTTTCTGCATGGCAGGATTCTTTGGAAAGTACCCCTGCTTGTCGTCTTTCATGACAATCCTATGTTCGGCTATCTGAGAGGTACCGGTCATATGCTCGAATGGAGCGGGTTCCGCTTCGAGAAAGGCTTGGATCCGGGATTCCTCGGGTCCTTCAGTGATGACCGTTGCTAGGCTGGCTGTTACCTCTTGGGTTTGTCTCGGTGGGTGGCTAGTCGTTGGTGACTTTCGAAAGGGGTTGCTTTTCTGTGCTGCGGCGGCGTCGGCCAAATGTTTTAAATAAAAGGAGTTATTCACTGGTGACGGCGTGGGTCGGGGTCGCGGTGTTACGGTGGGGGTTTCCACTTGTAGAAGTGTCGGTGATCGTCGTGGGGTTACGGTAGGCGCGTTGACTTGTATTCGAGACGGCGATCGTCGAGGGGCTGCCACGGGTGGTACCGTGCAACGTGGTGATGGTGTTGGTCCGACGGTGCTTGGACTAATAGCAGCTACTCGTGGGGTGGCTTGCTTCTGCTTGTTAGCGGCGGGGTGTAGTAGGAGAGAGACAACTGGGCTTTCCCACACTGGATAGTGGTCTTGATCCCGCAGAGGAAGTCGATTCCGAGGATGATCTCGTCCAAGATGGACGGTAGCATTAGCAGTGTGGTCTTAGCCGTATCTCGTGCTAGGGTTACGGTGGTGGTCAGAGCGTGGGTGACGTCGGTTGTGGATCCATCTGCCAGGGCAATCCTTGTTTGTACATCCCGGCGGTTATTGGTACTCCCAATGTCGACAGCTATTTTCGCGCTTATGAAGCTCCTGGACGCCCCGGTGTCCAGGGTGGCGCGAAACGTCTTCCCTTGATGCTGACTGTCGCCACGATGCGCCTCCCTTCAAACCGTAAAGGGGGGTTAGTTCTGGGGTCCTTGGAAATCGTCTGGGTTGTCGGTGTGGCATAGCTGCTAGAAAGTTTGTATGAAGTGCTCGATCGCGGTCGCGTGTGATCTCAAAGGCCGTGGCCCGTTGGATCAGTGTGGCCAGATCCTTGAAGTCTTGCCGCCTCACAAATAACTGGTATTCCGGTCGAAGGTTCTGGTAGTGTCGCTCCAGTTCCTGCGCCGGAGTAAACTTTGCCCGCTGCATTAGGAGTCGGAGCTTAGCTACGTATTCCTTACAGCTCTCGTCTGGTTGCTGGTATCCCGTCCGGATCGTGTCTTCCAATCGTTGGAAGTTTTGTGGTGGGAGGAAAAATTCAAGAAATTCTTTCCTGAAGATTTCCCACGTCACGTCCTGCAGAGGGCTCGGGGATTTGTCCCTGGGTTTGGTTGCTTCTGGGAATGTACTAGCCAATTCCTTGGCTCGGTCCTGAAGTTCCGGCTCGAGGTCCTCCCGGGTGAGGAAAGTCGCTAGCCGACTGCACAGTTCCTCGACGGTTCCCCCTTGGGGTAACCCGAACTCGGCTAAGAGGAGTTGTAGTACCTCTTTGCGGCGATAGGATATTCACCTTACACCCATGGTTTCCGAGCGACAGAGAGCGGAAGGGGGAAAAGAATAAAAAAAATCGTACCGCTTAGTGGTGCGTGGAAAAATAATTCGGGGCGAGGGTACCGAATATTTATAGGACTTGAGGGTCTTTGCTGTGCACGGTGCTAGGATTCGGGCTAGGATCCTTTGATTGCGCGAGCTATGATACTAGGATCCTTATACTAGGGTTTTCACTGGTGATCGTTGTTCGCGACGATGTTCCCCGCTTGATGGCCGGAGCTTGACTGACTTCTGGTAGCCCGGTGTGCTTCTCTTATAGTCGTCGGCCACGTGTCCGCCACGTTCGGGACAAGGTGGGAAGCGAGAGAGGAGGAAAAAAAAAATTACGTATGTGTGGTTTTGCGCAACCACACATATTTATATTTTCTTTCCCGTTTCCCCAGGGAAAATTTTTTTCGCGTGCTCCGGGACCCGACAAACGAGCTTAGCTCCGTCGTAATCCACGGCCACTACGCGCTCCGGGACCGGCAATAGCTTCGGATCCGACAAGCGAGTGCAAGACTCCGTCGTAATCCTTGGCCACCACTCGGTCCGACCACGATCGGCAGAGAAGGGGGGTTTTCCTAGATGGATGAAAGAGAAAATAATTTAATTCCCCTCCTACGTTCACTCGCACACCAAACACGGCAGACGAATAGATTTTGGTTTTTAACACTTTTGTTTTTTTATTTTTCATTGCTTAGGTTTGTTCGAGGGGCGTACATAGTCTCCTTGCCACGCCACTCCAGTCTAATCGTTTCAAAATAATATCTCGAGAAAATATATAGCGGACGCTTACGTTGCCGTCCACAGCAAATCCAGCCAGTTGATTTCTCATGCTTCCGCAGCGGGAACAGGGTCGTACACTCCATCAACTATTACACGTTTTACACACACTTGTCGAATTTTCACAGCGGGGCGCATAGCCTCAAGAGTAATTGATTTTGTTTCTCTTTGATATCGGCGCACGCACCCCATATTTTGCATTGCGTCGGCGTCGCTGCCGCTGCGCTGGCGCTTCGGCATTTTCCAGGCAAAATTATTTCCCCTTGCTCGAAAACATCGGTCGGGTTGGTTGCAATTTGGTTCGATCGTGCGACGAAAAGCTTGTGTGTGTGTTAGCTTTGTGCAGGTGTTCAAACTGTTCGATGGTTTAGGTGTGTGCAGATGAAGTATGTGTTAAAGAGGGCGAGATCGTGTTGGAACTGTTCGAAGAGAGCGAGAGCGTGTTGTTTGCGCTCAAACGTTCGATGGTTCAAATGTGTGCAGCTGCTGATGTTCGAAGTGTGTGTTGAAGAAAGCGAGAGCGTATTGGAACTGTTCAAAGAAGAGAGCGAGAGCGTGTTGGTTGTGCTCAGGCGTTCGATGGTTCCAATGTGTGCAGCTGCTGATGTTCGAAGTGTGTGTTGAAGAGATCGAGAGCGTATTGGAACTGTTCGAAGAAGAGAGCGAGAGCGTGTTGGTTGCGCTCAGGCGTTCTATGGTTTAGATAATGCGGACATAGATGTTCGGTCGGGTTGGTTATGAAAAAGCTAAACTAATTGGCTGTATCTCTTCGTGAGTCTTACATGGCTACAAAATATTTCTACAAGTCTACAAAAATCCTACATGTCTACAAAATATACAAAATATACAATGGTGAGGGCCGTCTTACGGTTGGGACTTAGACAACTACCTTGACATACACCTTTGCTTGAAACTATTTCTTGGTTATTACTTACTAAAACTCTTTTTTCTAGAAATTTAATTATGAACCCTATATATGCACTATTAAAATTATAACTCGTTAGCTTTTGACAGAGCAAAGGAATATTTACTGCGTAAAAATCTTTACTTATATCCAATACAGCGGCTATAACTTTTATTCCTTTTGCTTTAAGATTTTCTATATTATTTATTACGTCATTAATACATTGGCAAGTCGAATGATTTTTTCTAAAAGCGTAAGATCTATCAGGTAACAGGTGATTTAAACTAATAAAAGATTCAGACCGCACTTTAATCATACCTTCTATGCACTTAAATAAAATACTAAGAAGGCAAATCGGTCTATTGTTTGACATAATAGAGGCGTCTACATTTTTTTTCGGTACTGGAACTACTTTTATTTTGCGCAAACCATCAGGGATAGTCTCGCTAATACCTTCATTTAAAAGGGATACTAAATTTTCCAAATGATTATTAGGAAGACTCAGAATCATTTTGTAAGAAATGTGGTCCAAACTTTTAGCTGAATTTGGGTTTCTAGATTTAAGAAAAGTTATAAAATCGTCTAAATTAAAGTAAAGACTAAAACTCGTTGGAGTCGTGGTTTGAGTGCAGTTTGTGGTATTTGGAATATTTCCTATTTGATGCAAAAATTTCTTATGTTTCGTTCTTCGTTCCAAGAGCTTTTAACTGGCTTAATTTGTTTATACATTTTAAGGTTTTTATCTTTTGCCAGATATCATTTGGTGATGTTGGATTAGACAAATCATCAGATGGAGCGTTTATATTTAATTTATACCCGTTACTCGTAGAGTAAAAGGGTATATTATATTCGTGCAAAAGTATGTAACAGGTAGAAGGAAGCGTTTCCGACCCTATAAAGTATATATATTCTTGTTCAGGATCACTAGTCGAGTCGATCTAGCCATGTCCGTCTGTCCGTCTGTCCTGTCTGTCCGTCTGTCCGTCTGTCTGTCCGTCTGTCTGTCTGTCTGTCCGTATGAACGCTGAGATCTCGGAAACTATAAAAGCTAGAAGATTGGCATTCTGCATGTAGATTTTAGGAGTTCCTACGCAGCGCAAGTTTGTTTCAAAATGGTGCCACGCCCCCTCTGACGCCCACAAGCCACAAGCTGTGGCCACAGTTTTGATGCTATTATGAAAATTTTTTTTGATATGTATTTGTTTCGTCAATACCTATCGATTGGCCAAATAAAAGTTTGCCACGCCCACTCTAACGCCCAAAAACACATTAAACGCTTAAGCCTGGCTAGCGCCTACATTTCCGCCTTTCATGGCACAATAGCGCCATCTAACGGATGACTTTGGAACAGATGGCCAAGGTGCTCAACAGAGTCAACGTTTATTCTCGATAAGGATTTCTTTAAAGAAAATTGCGATGGCTTTCATTTGTCAATACCGAACTATATCCCAAGAACTATGCAAATCAAATCAAGTTAGCCAAATTGGAGGTGTTCCCTGGGTACCGATTTTAACATAAAAATCGGGAGCTAATTCGAGCGGCGAAAAACATACAAGAAGGCATATTTATATTAAGTTGTTTAGCTGAGTAACGGGTATCTAATAGTCGAGGCACTCGACTATAGCGTTCTCTCTTGTTTTTTACTTTAAACAGATAATTTTTAATTGTTTTGTTGGCTTTGTTGTACTCAATTGCGTCAGAAAATAATTTTGTTTTATAATACTTTTGGCGACTAGCGTTTCTTAATCTAAACAATCTATCACAGGATTCATCCCAATATTTCTTATTGTTTTTCGAAATATGTAAGGTGTTTTCAGAAACAATGTTCTTAGTTGTACTATACAGGTTGTCAAAGGTTGAGATTTAAATGTTCGAGAAATCCGAAAATACCTTCTCATGAAAATTATTTGCTCAGTAATGGAGTTTTTATTAAAAATGTCGAGTATTACTGGGAAATTATTACTATTAGTTATTATACCTTTGCAGAGGGCATTATAATTTTGGTCAATAGTGTGCAACGCAGTGAAGGAGACATCTCCGACCCTATAAAGTATATATATTCTTGATCAGGATAACCTCCTGAGTTGATATAAGCATGTCTGTCAGTTTTGAAGATATCGAATTGAAACTTTGCACACACCTTTCTTTCCTTTGCACGCAGTATATAAGTCGGAACGGGCGGGATCGGCCGACTATATCCTATAGCTGCCATATAACTGATTGATAGGAAATGCCATAACTTTAGTAAAATTAGGAAGTTGGGATTTTCTATGGCTTTTTTATTTGGTCAATCAATTCGACTTACCGAATTTCATAAGGATCGGCCGACTATATCTTATAGCTCCCATATAGCGATAGGTAATACCATAACTTTGGTATTTTTAAAGTTAGGAAAATGGGATTTAGTATGGCTTTTTTATTTGGCCAATCAATTCGACCTACCAAATTTTATAGGGATCGGCCGACTATATCCTATAGCTGCCATACGAACTGAACGATTGAAAATGAACGATTGAAAATGCCATAACTTTATTGTTTTTAAAGTTGGGAAGTTGGGATTTTTATAGGTATTAAGAATGCATCATATGAATAATTTTGGAGAAGTTTATTTACAGAATATTCTGCAAGGGTATATCAACTTCGGCTCCGCCCGAAGTTAGCTTTCCTTTCTTGTTTTTGTGTTGATTGCGGACCAATTTAAATTGTAATTGATTCTATTTACTAAAGATAAATCAATATCAGATGAATAGTTGGGATTTATTGAAAAAGTTGGCGGGCCATTATTAATACAGGACACATCCGAGTTTACTAAAGACCTTTCTAAAAAGATTGCCTTAGAATTATTAGATTCATTACCCCAAGCTATTGATTTAAGATCACCTCCTATCAAAGAAGCACCATTTAATGATGAAATAAAGCTTATTAAAGCTACGCTCAAACGTATTAAGGTCCACATTGGGAGCAGAATATACACTGAAAACATTTATGTTACGACTTGGATTTAAAGTTCTAATACCAATTAATTCAAGATTCGTGCTAAAATTTATTACTTCAAAACGTATATTTTTTCTTATGTATATTCCAACTCCTCCATACCCGTCTCGTACTCTACAGACGCAATTGTAATTTAAAAGGCTACACATTGAATTATCTTTGACCCAAATTTCAGATAAAATTGCAATATGAATATCATTATTTACCAGAAAAATTTCCAGAAATTGTTTATTATTTTGAGAAGTAAGACTTTGTATATAACATTGAATTATTAGTTTTTATAATAGAAAAAATTAATTGAAGTTCGGGATAGTTATTTCGGTAACCTTTAATGTTCCACTGGATTATTTTAACCATATTTATAGTTTATTGGGGTGTGGGTAGATTAGTTTGGTTCCATATCACAGGAGTTACTGGAAGCTTCTCCAGTTTTTGTTGACTTGATTTTTTTGTTTGCGTTTTTGTTTGCGGCTTTAAGCATTCGCTTTGATGTAGAGAGAAGTAAGATTTGAACTGGGTTAGTGGTTGTTTTGGGATTTGGTGAGTTGAATTGGAAGAGTCTAATTGTTTGTCTATAGATAGATCTGCGTATGACGTTAGTTGTTTCCTGGGGGTGATTGTCCTTGCTGTGTGAGGTTGGTTTCTTTGAGTTGTTGAGGTCCTGAATTTTGTGAAGGTGTAGTTTTGTGATGTGTGTGAGGTGTTGGTTTGGCGATGGATGAGTTGTTCGAATTTCTTAATCTTAGTATTGTTAGTGCAGTTTTTTTGGTTGTTTAAATAGCAATAAGCTCTTGTTGGGTTTTGAAGATTGGGCATCTCCTGTTGGTTGAGTTGTGGGGGTGGGTTTTTTGGTCGTCATTACAATTGTTCGCTCAAACTTGAAATATTATATTGAAATTTGTAAAAAATAAAAACTTGAAGTTTAGTGTAAGTTAGTTTAGGGCGAAGGCGGGAGCACAATAAAGTTTTCTCTCGCTCTCGGCGAAGTCGCCCCGTCTTCGCCAACCTTCGTTAAGCTAGGCTCTAAGTACTTTGTCGAAAAATATATAAGCATTCGTTGAAATTGATTTGAGCCGTCGACACCTTTTCTTTTCGTTTTCGTTTTTTTCGCTATTAATAATTTTAGAATTAAAAAACTCTCTAATTTTCCATGGCGCCCCCGGGTGGACGATAAAATTATTAATTTTTTTAGGCAACTAGTGACAGTGACACATAAACCAAAAATATAAAGTGCAAGTGGAAGTGCAGGTCAAAGCACTCAATTACATACATAGTGCTTTATTGTTGCAGCTCCTGCTTAAAGTATCGTGCCGGTCGCGAAATACCCTGTTCGCCCCAAAAGAACTGCTGCCAGAGGGATGCCCTGCGATTGCTCAATGTGCAAAAGGAAAGTGGCAGCTGGATTGAAAGACCCTAACGCAGAACCTGAGGTATTTGTGCAAAAAATTGAAAGCTTGAGTTTATAAGAAAAACAATTTAATTGTTTATTGTCTTGTGCTGATAAATTGCACCTCGCTTTCAAATCTTGGCATAGACGTATCGATATAGTAGAGCTAGTTGTGCATGCACTTATTTATAATAAATAAAAATACAAAATTATATTAAAATTTATTATATACACATACAGATTATAACCTATTTGAACCTCCGTTGGACGCAACATTTACATAATTGTGTTATATTATTGCAATCACTGTCGCCCCCAATTTATTTATTGAAACTCGAAAATTAATAGTTGGTAAAATCACCCCAGCCGCTAAACAGAACCAATACATAAGCCCTCATATACAAGCAGCTGCAGCGGTTAACTTTTTCGTTTTCCTTTTTCGCTTCGCTTGTCTGCCGTTAGAATCTTTGTAATTGTTGTTGGACTTTTGGTTTGGCGCGCTGAAGATCAAAGTGACGCGCTACCCTGCATTCGGACGGGTATACTAATTTTTGCCGTCATTTGCAACCACTGTTAATTTTGATAACTCGTGGCTCGATATTCAATTTAATATTTTTTTTTTCGTCGTTTTCATTGTGGATAATTATTAAAATAATTTTTTCGAACAAATTCAATAATAAAATTAAATTGTTATTTACTCTTAGTATTTTGTTTCGAAAATTTATTTAACATTTTGTCGTCGTTCTAATTGAACAATTATCCTATTTTAAAACTTATTTATTTTATTAATTATTATTCTTGGATAAATAATTTATTTATATACATATATTTTTTTATTTTCGTGGCTTTCAATAATAACCAAGGCAAAAATAATGTCGCTTATCTCAGCCTTGAAGACGGCAAGCGAAACCAAAATAATTGGATCAGCTTCTGTAGCCCCAACTCGAGCTCGACTTCCGAATTTGGCATTGCCGAAATTCAGCGGCAAATATTCGGAGTTTAAGAATTTCATTAGCCTTTTCGAAACTCTTGTTCATCAAGACGACAGCATTCCCGTCATAGAAAAATTCAATCACTTAATTTCTTGTCTTTCTGGTGAAGCTTAGGGAACTATTAAGGCCTACCAAGTCACCGAGAGCAATTATGAAAATGCTATGATCAGCCTGAAAAAAGTGTATGATAACGAATGTTTAATTTTTATGAATAATATTTCAACATTGTTTAGTCTTCCGAAAATAACGCAACAGTCAGCTTCGTCTTTAAGAAATATTATCGACACCGTATCATCTATATACGGTTCTTTGTTATCGATAGGAGACGACACCAGATTTCAAATGCAATGTTGATCTATCTTGTTTTGAACAGAGTAGACCCAGTGACCAAACAAAAATGGGAAGAACAATTAGATTATGAAAGGTTACCGCTTTGGTCCGATTTTAAAAAAACTTTAAACCGCCGATACCAGCATTTATCCGCTGAAGAACCGACAAAACCAAAGCAAGAAAAAGTTATGTCGAGCAAGCCACATAATCGCAGCTCATTTTCTTGTTCTTCGTCCAACAGTAAATCCCAGAAAAGTTGTAGCTATTGCAATGCAGGAGACCAAATCCTAGCGAACTGTGGTCCGTTTGGTCGCGTTTCGGTAATGCAAAGGTTCGACTTTGTAAAATCTGCTTCCTTATGCATCAATTGTATGCGAAAGGGTCACACTGTTTCAAAATGCAAATTTAATAAATGTCGAGTTTGTGGCCGCTCGCATCACGTTTTACTGCATAGATATACAGTGTCCGAAAATAGTTTAGCGTTGCCACCACCCCAAGAGATTCTTTCTCCCTCTTTAACTCAAGATCAGCCTTCCACGTCACATGTTATGCATGCGACATAATTGGACAGAGTGATTTTAGCCATGTCGATCGTAAGTGTAAGAACTAAAAACGGTGAGTATATTTGGGCCCGAGCACTTCATGACTCTGGGTCCCAAACGTATTTTATAACAGAGGACCTTGCTCACCGCTTACAGATCCGTAAAGAGGAGTCGTGTATAAACTTACTTGGTATTGGCGAGTCCAATTCTCAAGTTAAGAAAAAGGTACACACAATGGTGAAGTCGCGTTTAAATGGTAGTGAGTTCTCTTTCGATTTTTGGATTTTGAAATCAATATCGGGATATCATCCTGACCAGTCGGTCAATATCAATGACTGGAAAATTCCAAAGAACCTACCACTAGCAGACCTCTATTTCCACAAGCCACAAAGAATAGATATGCTAATAGGAGCAGAATCATTTTTCGAATTATTAGCTGTTGGACAAATTAGACAAGGTCCTGACTTTCCAACTCTGCAGAAAACCCTCTTCGGCTGGGTTGTATCGGGTAGATATAAGGCATCTTTCCCTACAGAAGTTGTAAAAAGTTTCAGTTGTAGTGAAGAGATTTTAGTGTCTATTGACAGCACACTACAGAAGTTTTGGTCACTGGAAGAAATGCCATCTCTAAAGAAAATTCTGTCACCTGAGCAAAAGTTATGTGAAGAACACTATCGGAAGACTACTCAGGTTTTGCCATCAGGTCGGTTTGAAGTAAGACTTCCGTTTAAATCGGATCCAAATGAGTTAGGCAACTCTATGAAGGAAATGAAGATGAAGGAAAATGTACCTAGAATTTATGGAGGAGTACTTTTCCTTAGGTCATATGTCTCTTACAGATAAACTTCCTTCTGCTCCACACCCAAAGTACGTCAACCAAGTTACGTGTCGTTTTCGATGCGTCTTGTAAATCGTCAACTCAGAAGTCTCTAAATGACATTTTGATGGTTTGGCCGACAATCCAAGATGAGTTGTACTCAACGTTACTGCGCTTTCGGCTGCATAGATTTGCCCTGACCGCCGATGTTAAGAAAATGTATCGTCAAGTGATGGTGAATGAAGCAGATAGGCAGTTTCAACTTATAGTGTGGAGAAGAGACCCCTCTGAGTCCTTGAGATTATACAAGCTCAACACCGTAACATATGGTACTGGTACCAGCCCCGTTTTTGGCTATTCGGTGACTATTAGACTCACTAGTCTGCCAAAGTTTCTTTTCCTAGAGCTGCTAAGGTTTTTAGATCCGACTTTTATGTCGATGATATATTGACTGGTGCTGCATGCGTAGAGGAGTTAAAGACTATTAAGTCTGAAGTATCTCAGGTTCTTCAAACTGCAGGTTTTGAATTGACAAAGTGGTTTTCAAGCTCACCTGACGTTACCGCATCTGAGAACTCAGTTAAATCCATACCCATATCGGACTCAGAGTCAACTAAGGCGTTAGGAATATCGTGGTTGCCTAACGAAGATGCCTGCCACTGCTGTCATGGTTCTCCGAGCGACAAAACGGAACATACTATCGGTGACATCGAAGCTGTTTGACCCCCTCGGCTTATTAAGTCCTATTGTAATTAGAGGAAAGATCCTATTGCAGGAACTTTGGCTTAATAAGTTAGATTGGGATGAGTCGATTCCTATTCATTTGGAAACAGCTTGGAATATTATAAAAATTACATTGTCTAAATTAGAGGAAATATCTATTCCCCGGTTTGTGCATACCGATCCGATGTCACCGGTCCAATTACATGCCTTTGCCGACGCATCCTTAAGAGCTACATTCGTAGCAAAACTGCAGAAGGTTATAAAATATCGCTGTTGACTTCAAAGTCTAAAGTAGCGCCGCTCAAGACTAAGACACTCTCAAGGCTTGAGTTATGTGCCGCTCATCTTCTCGCAGATCTCTGCCACAGAATCAAGCCCCTATTAAAGGTACCTATCGAACGGATTGTTTATTGCTCGGATTCTGAAGTTACGCTTCATTGGATCCGGTCTCATCCATCGTCATTATCCACATTCGTATCGAATAGAGTTGCGGAGATTGAAGAGTGGTCAGGTGAAGCTACATGGCGGCATGTTCGAACGAAACAGAACCCATCAGATATTGTATCAAGAGGTTGTGACGTCGACGAAATTATACAGTCAATATGGTTTACTGGACCTGCGTTTTTAAAAGAGGAAGATGCAAACTGGCCCCAGAATGCACACTTTGACCTAGTTGAAGAAGTCCTACTACAAGAATCGAGGAAGACTGCGGTCGGACTGACCGCTGCTGTAAGAAATTTGGATTTGGTAGATGTCATCGAGGGATTTTCGTCACACCTTAAACTGCTTCGGGTATTCGTTTATATGTTCCGCTTCCTAAGAAAATGCAAAGACAAAAGTATGGTATTTGAAAAAACTTTGTCGCCGACTTAATATAATGAAGCTTTTCTTAAAATTGTCGAGATATTACAGAAGCACGAGTATCATGAAGAAAGAGAAACAGTTCGTAAAGGATCCAGAGTTGACCCAAGTCTTCAGCGATTGAATCCATTCATCCATGAAGACAAGGGGACTTGGTGTCACTTTTCTTTGTTGCGAGTTGGGGGGCGACTAGCTAATGCTCCTATATCATACGATGCCAAGTTTCCATTGTTGTTGACAAAACGCTCCCAACTTGTGCTGAGCTATGTTCGGCATCTTCACCATTCCAATTTTCATGTTGGTCCACGAGCCCTTGTGAGTCTCCTTCGACAGCGTATTTGGATCGTAAACGCTCAGCAGGTCTGTAAGCCTCGACTACTGACACAAATTATAGGAAATTTACCCGCAGATCGTCTCCGTGCTCTCCGCCCATTTGCTATATGTGGCGTCGATTTTTGTGGCCCTGTCTATACGACATTGAAAATTCGTGGTAGGCCTTCGTATAAGCCTACATTGCGCTCTTCGTTTGTTTTGCGTCCAAAGCGGTTAATCTAGAAGTTGTTTCAGATTTAACCACAGATTCCTTTTTATTGGCTTTTCAAAGGTTCGTTGGGCGCCGATTGCGTCAACGGGACGAACTTCGTCGGAGCGAGTCGCCTCTTCCGGGCCCTTCGAGAGAGGATAGAGGACAAAGCCGACGCGATACGCGAATTCGCAAGCGGATGCGAATTTGTCTTCACGCCACCGCGAGCTCCGCACAAGGTCGGGCTATGGGAGGCAGGTGTCAAAACTGCCAAGAACCTACTCCTACGGGCGGTGGGCAGCGCGCTCCTAAGCGCAGAAGAGCTGGGGACAGTCCTCGTGGGAATCGAGGCGGTGATGAACTCCCGGCCGCTCGGAGCAATCAGCAGCGACCCAAGGGACGGAGAGGCGCTGACACCCGGGCACCTACTGACAGGCGGGCCGCTACTCGCCACCAGGGCTGCCAGTTTAGCTATTTAGTTGCTATATCTAGCAACTTTTAAAAAATTTTGCAACTTTTTTTTTCGATTTGCTATTAGCAACAAATATAGCAACTTTTCATTTTTTTTTTCAAATTTTAGCAACTTTATTACAAAACTAAACATGTTGTTATTATACCCTTGCAGAGAGAATTATAATTTTGGTCAAAAGTGTGGAACGCAGTGAAGGAGACATCTCCGACCCCATAAAGTATATATATTCTTGATCAGGATCACCTCCTGAGTTGATATAAGCATGTCCGTCCGTCTGTCCGTCTGTCTGTTTCTACGCGAACTAGTCCCTCAGTTTTAAAGATATCGAATTGAAACTTTGCACACACCCTTCCTTTCCTTTGCACGCAGTATATAAGTCGGAACGGCCGGGATCGGCCGACTATATCTTATAGCTCCCATATAACTGATTGATCGGAAATGCCATAACTTTGGTGTTTTTAAAGTTGGGAAGTTGGGAATTTTTACGAGTGTTAAGAATGCATCATATGAATAATTTTGGAGAATATAATTTACAAAATATTCTGCAATGATATTTCAACTTCGGCTCCGCCCGAAGCTAGCTTTCCTTTCTTGTTAAAGTTATGAAGTTGGGATTTTTATGAGTGTTAGGAATGCCTAATAATAATAATTTTGGAGAATATAATTTATAGAATATTCTGCAAGGGTATTTCAACTTCGACTCTGCCCGAAGTTAGCTTTCCTTTCCTGTTTCCAATTTCCCATCGTATTTGGTTACGATCGAAAATGGTTAACAAAGATATCGGAATTACTTTTTATCTCAGTGGTTCAATCATATGAACACTTTTGATCACTTTTGTGCTGTGTTGTGTCGGTAAAGATACCAAAAATTTACAAACAACATTTTCGGGATGCCTGGCTGCGCAATGATAAGTTTAAGGAGTGGATTCACAAGGACTGCACGGACACTAATAAGGACTATTATGCGTATTGCAAATTCACAATAGGCGTGAAACTTTTCGATATCCATTGCTGCGATGGGCGTTGTTACACATGAAATCGGTGGAACAAGAATTGGCACTATGCCTATACATTACAAAACACACGACGATGGGGACAAGCGATCATTTATATTTATAATTAGTTTAAAAGTTAAATTTAACTGATCTAGCATTTTTTGGCTACTTTCGACGAATTTTTAGCAATTTCTAGCAACTTTTTTTTCAAAATCTAGCAATTTCTGCTTGGGAGTTTCTGGCAGCACTGCTCGCCACACCAGCACTCCGAACCCCGGGCCAGGAGGGTCTCAACTTGCGGCGATGGCGGCTTGTCTCGTCAGTCAGGCAAATGTTCTAGAGGCGATGGTCCCGGGAATATGTCCTGGGCCTCCAAATACGGGGCAAGTGGCACCAGCAGCGAGGGAGATCTCGTCCTCATGGCCGAGGACAACCTGCCGCCCCAACAGTGGCTCCTCGGCAGAATAGTCGCCAGGCACGCAGGGGAGGACAGCATGGTCAGGGTCGTCGACGTGCGGACTAGTGGAGGAGGCCTTTTTCGGCGGGCCATTCATAAGTTGGCGCCGCTTCCATTGTGTTGAAGCCCGATGGGTGTTCAACGGGGCTGGTGTTCGCTCAAACTTGAAATATAATATTGAAATTTGTAAAAAATAAAAACTTGAAGTTTAGTGTAAGTTAGTTTAGGGCGAAGGCGGGAGCACAATAAAGTTTTCTCTCGCTCTCGGCGAAGTCGCCCCGTCTTCGCCAACCTTCGTTAAGCGAGGCTCTAAATACTTTGTCGAAAAATATATAAGCATTCGTTGAAATTGATTTGAGCCGTCGACACCTTTTCTTTTCGTTTTCGTTTTTTTCGCTATTAATAATTTTAGCCACCGCCAAGTTTTTTCGGTTGTAATAATTAGAAAACAGTCTAATTTTCCAACAATTTATACATCTTTGTGGCCTAAAGCATTTCTCTTGTGTGTCTGTGTGGTGTTCTTCTCCGCAGCTACACCAAATTTTTTTATTTTTGCAGAACTTGTACAAGTGGACGATTTTGAGACAGTTGTTACATCTTAATGGGAGTGGTATGTACTCCCTAACTGAGGTCCTTTGATATCTAATTTTAATATTCTCTGTAAGGTCATGGCGGCTAAACGTAATTATTATTTGACCAGTCTCTTTGAGTGTGCCGTTTTCCCTTTTCAGAATCTTTTTAACTTCGCAACGTCCTGGTTAGCAAATTCTTTTTGGATAATATTTTCTTCTATACATCTTAGGTCGTTCGAATAGATTACACCTTTGGTTGAGTTTAGACCATTGTGGATACTCACTTCGAATTTTATGACGGGTACAAAAGCTTTCAGTGCGAACAGTCATTGGCTTGAATGTTAGTTTTTGTTTTTATGAGTAGTGTTCCGTTTCTCAGTTTGTTACAGTCTTCTACCTCATCGCCACAGGTGAAGTCGATTTGTTTTTTTATTAGAAATCGGTTGATGTTGCTAAGATCTAGATCCTTATCACATCTTCTAATAATAAGGTATTTTGGGCCTGGAGATTTTAAAAGTGCTAAATTTTTGTCGGGGGCAGTTAGTGGACCTCGATCGGGGGGATCCCCCATCACGACGTCACTGTGTTTTTACCCGTTGGTTGGTCTTGCACTTGTTTACTTACTGTTACTGTTAGGATTTCAAAGAGTGTTGTTGGTAGTTTTTTTTTGTGTTTTGGTTTAGGTTTGCTTTGACAGCGAAGGCACATCTAATCTCTTTGTGACTGTATAGCACAAGTTATTGAAAGCATTTGTGTTAAGCTTTAAAATATCTCTAGCTTTTGCAAACTGTCCATCAAAACACAGTAAAATGAAATCATCTGCATACTGAAAGAGTATACAGTTTTCGTCATTGATGGAATGAAAATCTATAAAAAAGAATGGGACTCAGACAACTACCTTGACATACACCTTTGCTTACAACTATTTCTTGGTTATTACTTAATAAAACTTTTTTTTCAAGAAATTTCTAGAAAATTATGAACCCTAATAAAAGATTCAAACCGCACTTTAATCATACCTTCTATGCACTTAAATAAAATTCTAAGAAGGCAAATCGGTCTATTGTTTGACACAATAGAGGCGTCTACATTTTATTTTGGTACTGGAACCACTTTTATTTTGCGAAAACTATCAGGGATAGTCCCGCTAATACCTTCATTTAAAAGTGATAATAAATTTTCCAATTGATTATTAGGAAGACTCAGACTTATTTTGTAAGAAATTTTGTCCAAACCTTTAGCTCAATTTGGATTTCTAGATTTAAGAAAAGTTATAAAATCGTCTAAATTAAAGTTATGACTAAAATTAGGAAGATCCCAACTCGTTGGAGTCGTGGTTTTAGTGCAGTTTGTGGTATTTGGAATATTTGCTATTTGATGCAAAAATTTCTTATGTTTTTCTTCGTTCCAAGAGCTTTTAACTGGCTTAATTTGTTTATACATTTTAAGGTGGGACGACCCAGCGTCACAACATTCCAAAAGACAACACACAATGATCTTTTATCCTCTCTGCTCTACACCACATTCAAAACACGCGCCGAATTCACGCACTTTCAAAACGCGCGACCAAAACGATAAACTGGTTTAGTGTAACCAGTTATATCGATAGTCGACTACCATCGCTATATTCGTGACCCGATAACGAGTTATCGAGATCGGGATTCTCGACATCGACCACTCTGGACACACTCAGCGGGGCCTATATAAGCAGAGGCAAGACCCCAGATGAGTCACTTGTGTTCCGACCATAGAGTAAGAAACTATATAGGTTTCATTTGCTCTGCCCGGGCCTCTGCCAAAGCTCTGCTCAGAGCCAAGTTCAAAGCTAACTTCTTCTAACTTCGGTTTCTCACCCCTTTTAACATGTGCGAAGCACAAGCAATAGTATGGGGAGTTTTCGCACCTATCTTTAGGAATAAGAGCGAGCAGTGCAGCAATAAGAATTCACCATGGGCATGGATTCAAGCTCGATTCGAACAAATGAAAAACTCTTTTTTCCGTTTTTATCCTACGTGGCATCACTGGCAAAGTCACTCGAGAGCCCGGGCAGAGCAAATGAAACCTCTTTACAGTTTCTTACTCTATGTTCGAGGAAACATCAGCAAAAAGGTAAGTGTGTAGATAGTCTTGGTAGTGGAGTGGATCCGTAAGAACTCGGTTTTTAAATCGGTTCTACGACCTGGGGAGGATCACTAGCGTCCCGGTGTGGTTTCCTAGAAATCAGCCCAGACCCAATCGCGATCACTGAGGCGGCTCGGTTTTCGTAATACAGGCCCACCTCAGTGAGTTCCCCCAGATGTCACATTTCCGGCTCCCGACCCGGAAACGATACGGATGTAGAAACGGCAGTTCGAACCTAACGATGCCCGGCAGACCGACGCGACTTCTCGGCCTTTCCGTAGCGCCGACACTCGCAGCAAGTAGATCATCACTCGACCCTTCCGCAGCGCCGAAGCTCGCACACCAGATCACGACAGCAAGCAGTTCATCACTTGGCCCTTCCTAAGCGCCGAATCGACAGCGCAAGCAGTCCTAACGCATCTACACACAACTACACGATCAACATATATTATACGATTACTTTGAGAAACACGTCTCTAGTTTTATCCCTCTGTGTCATTATTGGGGAAAGGGAGGTAAATCAATCTATAGAGGAATAAATATAAATATCTGTCACGAACCCTGAACACGGCGAGCTATACCGTCTCCCAAAACAGGGTCGCTACAAAGGTTTTAATCTTTTGCCACATATCTTTTGGTGATGTTGGATTAGACAAATCATCAGATAGAGCGTTTATATTTAATTTTCTTACTATAAAAAGATAATTGTTAATTGTTTTTTGGCTTTGTTGTACTCAATCGCGTCAGAAAATAATTTTGTTTTAAAATACTTTTGGCGACTAGCGTTTCTTAATCTAAACAATCTATCAGAGGATTCATTCCAATATTTCTTAATAGTGTATTTATTGTTTTTCGAAATATATAAGGTGTTTTTAGAAACAATATTCTTAGTTGTACTATACAGGTTGTCAAGAGTTGAGATTTGAATGTTCGAGAAATCCGAAAATACCTTCTCATGAAAAATTATTTGCTCAGTAATGGAGTTATTATTAAAAATTTCAATTATTACTGGGAAATTATTACTATTAGTTATTTTTGTGTTGATTGCGGACCAATTTAAATCGTAATTGATTCTATTTACTAAAGATAAATCAATATCAGATGAATGGTTGGGATTTATTGAAAAAGTTGGCGGGCCATTATTAATACAGGATAATTCCGAGTTTACTAAAGACCTTTCTAAAAAGATTGCCTTAGAATTATTAGATTCATTACCCCGAGCTATTGATTTAAGATCACCTCCTATCAAAGAAGCACCATTTAATGATGAAATAAAGCTTATTAAAGCTAAGCTCAAACGTATTAAGGTCCACATTGGGAGCAGAATATACACTGAAAACATATATATTACGACTTGGATTTAAAGTTCTAATACCAATTAATTCAAGATTCGTGCTAATATTTATTATTTCAAAACGTATATTTTTTCTTATGTATATTCCAACTCCTCCATACCCGTCTCGTACTCTACAGACGCAATTGTAATTTAAAAGGCTACACATTGAATTATCTTTGACCCAAATTTCAGATAAAATTGCAATATCAATATAATTATTTACCAGAAAAATTTCCAGAAATTGTTTATTATTTTTAGAAGTAAGACTTTGTATATAACATTGTAGAATTTTCATTTTCAAAAAATAAAAGTTGAAGAATTATTATACCCTTGCAGAGGGTATTTTGGTCAAAAGTGTGCAACGCAGTGAAGGAGACATCTACGACCCTATAAAGTATATATATTCTTGATCAGGATCACCTCCTGAGTTGATATAAGCATGTCCGTCTGTCTGTCTGTCCGTCTTTCTGTGTCTACGCAAAATTGTCTCTCAGTTTTAAAGATATCGAATTGAACCTTTGCACACACCCTTCTTTCCTTTGCACGCAGTATATAAATCGGAACGGCCGGGATCGGCCGACTATATCCTATAGCTGCCATATAACTGATTGATCGGAAATGCCATCTACGGGTTTTATATTTAGCCAGTTAATCCGACCTACCAAATTTCATAAGGATCAGCCGACTATATTTTATAGCTGCCATATAACTGATTGATAGGATATGCCATAACTTTGGTGTTTGTTAAGTTAGGTAGTTGGGATTTTCTATCGGTTTTATTTTTGTCCAATTAATCCGACATGCGAAATTTCTTAAGGATCGGCCGACTATATTCTATAGCTGCCATATAATTGAACGATTGGAATTGCCATAACTTTGGTGTTTTCAAAGTTAGGAAGTTGGGATTTTTATGAGTGTTAAAAATGTATCATATGCATAATTTTGGAGAATATTATTTACAGAGTATTCTACAAGGGTATATCAACTTCCGCTCCGCCCGAAGTTAGCTTTCCTTTCTTGTTTGATTAGAAATCGATTGATGTTGCTGAGATCTAGATCCTTATCACATCTTCTAATAATAAGGTATTTTGGGCCTGGAGATTTTAAAAGCGTAGGATCCATCTATCAGGTAACAGGTGATTAAAATTAATAAATTATTCAAACCGCACTTTAATCATACCTTCTATGCACTTAAATAAAATACTAAGAAGGCAAATCGGTCTATTGTTTGACACAATAGAGGCGTCTACATTTTTTTGGTACTGGAACCACTTTTATTTTGCGAAAACTATCAGGGATAGTCCCGCTAATACCTTCATTTAAAAGTGATAATAAATTTTCCAATTGATTATTAGGAAGACTCAGACTTATTTTGTAAGAAATGTTGTCCAAACCTTTAGCTGAATTTGGGTTTCTAGATTAAAGAAAGTTATAAAATCGTCTAAATTAAAGTTAAGACTAAAACAAGAGAGAACGCTATAGTCGGGTGCCCCGACTATCAGATACCCGTTACTCAGGTAAAAGGAGTGCGAGGGAGATGGAGATAGAAACTTTGATCACGCATAACTTTTTAACGAATGGTCCGATTTGAAAAATTTCTTCTACATTTCGATAGGTATTGATAAACACAATAAAACTGCATTTTTACTTTTCCGAAATATTTAAGTTTTTAAAATCGTATTTAAGCGATTGTGGGCGTTAAAGGGGGCGTGGCACCTTTTTGAAACAAACTTGCGCTGCGTAGGAACTCCTAGAATCTGCAGGCAAAATGCCAATCTTCTAGCTTTTATAGTTTCCGAGATCTCAGCGTTCATACGGACAGACGGACATGGCTATATCGACTCGGCTAATGACCCTGAATATATATACTTTATAGGGTCGGAAACGCTTCCTTCTACCTGTTACATACTTTTGCACGAATACAATATACCCTTTAACTCTACGAGTAACGGGTATAATTAGGTAGATCCCAACTCTTTGGAGTCGTGGTTTGAGTGCAGTTTGTGGTATTTGGAATATTTCCTATTTGATCCAAAAATTTCTTATGTTTTGCTTCGTTCCTAGAGCTTTTAACTGGCTTAATTTGTTTATACATTTTAAGGTTTTTATCTCATCATTAGATAGAGCGTTTATATTTAACTTTTTTACTTTAAAAAGATAATTGTTTAATATTTTGTTGGCTTTGTTGTACTCAATTGCGTCAGAAAATTATTTTGTTTTATAATACTTTTGGCGATTAGCGTTTCTTAATCTAAACAATCTATCACAGGATTCTTCCCAATATTTCTTAGGAGTGTATTTATTGTTTTTCGAAATATGTAAGGTGTTTTTAGAAACAATGTTCTTAGTTGTACAATACAGGTTGTCAAGAGTTGAGATTTGAATGTTAGAGAAATCCGAAAATACCTTCTCATGTAAAATTGTTTTCTCAGTAATGGAGTTATTATTAAATTATTATTAAAAATTAAATTAAAAATTAAAAAAATTTAAATTCACTAAAAAGCAAGAACACAATAAATAAAATAAAGAACTCAAAAAAAAGAAAAACACAAGTAATAAAAAACAAATAAATTAAAATATATATAAAAATAAATAAACCAACACACAAAAAAAACCTCAAAAGATGGAAGGAAGGGCTGAGGGCATTCCCTCGCCACTAGAAAAGTCTATTCACTGACAGGAAGGAAGGGCTGAAGGGCAATCCCTCGCCACAAAGCTACACCGGAAAAGTTTTAATTTTTTACCTCAGGAAAAAACAACAATCAACCACGACCAGCGGATCAAATCCTGACGACGACGACAAACAGGAAGCAGCAAATCGTGAGGAATTGAAAATTAATTATTTTTTTTTTACATATATAATTATATCATATAAAGTTAGCCGATAGTTGATAATCTTAAATACTTATTGAACCTCTGTGAATCGAAAAACAATCTGGAAAATGTATTAAAAAACTTTGGAAATTTTAATTTTAATATGGCAACCGGTGGGACAGGTTAGAATCTTACCAGCAGTGGACTGGGATCAAATCTAACAATGGAATTAATAAACCGAGTGGTATATTTACAGTTGACAGGATTAACTTAAAAAATTAATGAGCTTAGTAATAAGTTAAACTCAAATGCAAATGTAGTGGAAGACTATATGCTTCAAATAAATGACCCCACAGTTAGATGCGATACAACCCTAGAAGTAGTAAAAGCTGTGCCAAAATTTTATGGAGAACAATCCCAGTATGTCGGATGGAAGGAAGCCGCAGAAACAACTATGAGCCTATACAAAATTAATAGTGAACAGTATTTTATTGCCCTAACTATTTTACGGAACAAAATCATGGGAGCGTCGCACGACGCCTTAACTAACCATGGTACCGTATTAAATTTCAAGGCCATACTTTCGAGACTGCATTTGATCTACAATGATAGAAGACCATTCCACGTTCTCGAGTCAGAATTAAGTAGTTTGAGACAGGGTAAAATGACAATCACGGACTTTTATAACGAGGTAAACAAGAAAATGACAATGCTTATCAACAAAACCATAATGACCTACGGAAAAGAAAGCGAAATTACCAGGGAAACTACAAGAACAATAAGAGCCAACGCCTAAAGAGTTTTCATTTCTGGACTGAACGGTTCAATCTCCGAAACTCTATTCTCTCTAATCCCACCTGACTTACCGAACGCTTTAGCGAAGGTACAAGAACTAGAGTCGAACAACTTCCGAGCTCAGTTCGCAAATAAATACTATGGATTTCAGCATGAGACCAAGTAACAGGGAAATTATCTAAGATTCAACCAGGTGGTGCAGCCCAAGCAAAACTTCAACCCTAAAACGGGAAATAATTGGTATCAAAATAGAAATTATGATCAAAACAATTTTCACCAAAAACAAGCAGTAGAACGTAACATAGAACCATTTTTGATTTGGATCCATCAAATCAAATTAAACCCTTTCAAAATTGGCAGCGACATAATGAAAGTCAGGGGAATTACAATTATTATAATTCCAACAAAAACTACAACCGACCGTATTCAAGCCGTCCGAACTATTACCAACAAAATAGTAACGAGCCAAAACAAACACATCCACCACTAAAACGCGAACCAACTAACACTATAAATCAGCCCCAAAATAAAACCATGCGAATTAACAACTTCGAAGAGAATCATTTTTTAGACCAGGAACAAAAGTAGGGTTACCATACTTGACGAGGATAGATAGGCAATCAAAGCCAAAATTAAAAATATTGATAGACACAGGAGCAACATCCTGCTATATAAAAAAGGGGATCTATTCAAACAAAAGTGAACTCCCCATATACAAAAGAGTCTCCACTGTAAATGGATACTCAATAATAAAACATTACCACGTAATAACTATTTTTAATACAAAACAAATATTCTACGAAATTGAAGGTTTAGACGCCGATTTGTTAGTAGGATTTAACCTACTCAAAAAAATATGTGCCATAATCGACACAAATATAGGCGTCATGAAATATCACGGAAAGGAAGAAAAACTAGTTTTTCATAATAAAGTGAGCGGAAATAAAGTATCCCCCACTGAGGAAAAAATTAATCTTCCTCTAAGAGAATTCATTATGAAAAAATACTTCAATGAATTAACATTAAATAAAACCGATTCACTCTACGCTGAAAAAAGTAATTGTAGCTCGAAAACTGAGCGTTCCGACGTTGAATTATCCGTCAATAGTGAATTAAATAATATCCAGTTGGAATATTCAAACCAAGTGGAAAGAATGAAAGAAAATATAATAAATCAAATCGAAACAAAACATTCTACGATCGATATCCAAATTCCATTTCGAACGGATATAAGAGGAGAAATTATTACAATTCATGACAGACCAGTTTACAGCAAACAGTATCCTTACGCTCTGTCAGTCTCAGATTTTGTTAATAGGGAAATAAGCCGAATGCTATCGGAACAAATAATAGGGCCAAGTAGAAGCCGATACAACTCACCCGTCTTAGTCGTCCCAAAAAAAGGACAAAATTAAGACGGAAGCCCTAAGTTAAGATTAGTAATTGACTATAAAAAACTTAACGAGAATACCGTTCCAGATAGATATCCGATGCAGGATCCATCAGTGATCTTAGCAAATTTAGGGAAGGCAAAAGTATTTTCAACAATCGACTTAGAGTCCGGTTTTCATCAAATCTTGATGAAAGACTCCGATATTGAAGAAACGTCATTTTCCATAAATAATGGGAAGTACGAATTTTTAAGAATGCCATTTGGTCTAACGAATGCTCCTCGAATTTTTCAGAGAGCTATGAACGACATATTAAGGGAACAAGTCGGAAAAATTTGTCACATCTATATGGACGATATAATTGTATTCTCCGACTCAATTCAACAGCATTACCAAGACTTGCTAAAAATAATAAATATTTTATTCAAAGCAAACATGAAAGTGTCTCTAGAAAAATCAAAATTCTTCATGAAAGAAACCAGTTTCTTAGGGTACGTAGTATTCTACAATATTATTAAAACAGAACCCGAAAAAATTTCAACAATACTTAAGTATCCGCAACCCAAAAATATTAAAGAACTCAGAAGCTTCCTTGGATTAACAGGTTATTATAGAACGTTTGTAAAGAACTACGCACTAATAGCGAAACCTTTTACCAAAAATTTAGGAGGGGACAATGGTAAAATATCCAAAACAATGTCTAAAAAAACTTTCATACAGCTGGATAAACCTGCTGTAAAAGCTTTTAACGAGCTAAAACAAAATCTAGTAGCACAAATAGAACTAACTCAACCAGATTATAACAAGAAATTCACATTGACTACAGACGCTTCAGATTTTGCTATTGGCGCAGTCCTTTCACAGGAAGGCAAACCAATAACTTTTATTTCAAAAACTTTATCGAAAACAGAGCAAGTTTACGCAACAAACAAGAAGGAATTATTAGCCATAGTCTGGGCATTAAAAACCTTCGAAATTATCTCTACGGGGTAGTTGGAATAGAAATCCAAACTGACCACCAGTCATTATCCTTCACGGTCTCAGACAAAAACCCTAACATAGAAATGAAGCGATGTTACTCTTTTATTGAAAGTTACTGTCCTAAAATTATTTACAAACCAGGAATTACTAATGTAGTCGCTGATGCATTGTCAAGAATCCAAATTAACCACCTCTCAGATGAAAATCCGTGCCAATAGAGGACTAGACGAAAACTATAAACAAATAACGAGACTTTACTACTGGCCGAAATGATTTTTAAAACTTAAAGAATATATTAAGAACTGTACAATTTGCAACGAAAACAAATACTGTAGACACCCTGCAGAAATTCCGATTGGGGAAGCCCCTATACCATCAAAGGAGGGAGAAAATCTGCACTTAGACATTTTTTACGCTGATAAAAAAATATTTTTAACTTGCATTGACGCATACTCCAAATATTTAGTAGTAAAAGAAATTGAGAATAAATTAAATATTGAAAACAAGGTCTTAGAAATTTTACAACAATACCCACTGGCCAAAACACTTATGACGGACAACGAGCCAAGTTTCACTCAGAAATAATTATTAGATCTGCCCAAAGGTATAACCAATGCATTCATTCTGTAACAAATGAAAAACCAATAGACATTCTATACAATAAAATAAAACATGAAAAAGTCCCTGAAATACTTAAGGTAGCGCAATCAAAAATCAAATCACATAACCAAAACAAAAAAGCAAAAGAATATCATGTAGGACAAGTAATATATGAAAAAAAGTACGGGAAACGAAATAAATTAAAACCAAGATACAAAAAACAGGTAGTTAAAGAAAACAAAGCTAATAAAGTAATAATAAATAATAGAAATAGAATTATCCACAAAGATAATATTAGATATTAAAATATTTTTAACTTACAGGTAATGAATACCATAATATATATAGTTTTGATACTCGCATCAATAAATTCTGAGATAATCGACTATTCAAACCACGACTTTTTCATCTACAAAGACAACAAGGACATCCTGACTTTTGATTCATTCGCAGAACTTTTCCATATCACTAATATAATATAAGCTTTTACAAAGAAATTATTAAGGAAGAATCAGAAAGCTTAGAAGAATTCAGAAATTATCAGTTACCTTGGGAGTTGACTTACAACCTAAAAACCATCGACTTAACTTTATCACAATTAACTCCATCAAGAAATAAAAGAAGCATTAACGAATTAGGCACCATTTTAAAATGGATAACTGGAACACCGGATCATGATGATTTTACAACAATTCAAGAAAAAATTAACGTTTAACTAAAAATAATAATAAGCAACAGATAATAAATTCCAAATTGTTTGACGTAGTTAAGAAATTATCTACCACATTAGATTCAGTTTTCACCCACCAAGAAATACCTTTAAGAAAACACCGCTTACGCCTAATAACTTTTGATTTACAAAACTTAATTGACACCATTACTTTAGCAAAAATCGACGTTTTTAACACAAAAATATTAAACCATGACAATCTTCAAGAAATTTATAAACATGAAGAAAATCCTGTCATGATCACAGATCTAATGGACATTTCCGAATTTAAAATTGCACTACACAAAGAAATATTTGTAATTTATATTCGGTATCCAGTCATTCGAAATCGATGCGATACATATTTCGCCAGGGCTATCTCTCAAAATGATGGCAAATTAGTTTTAAGCAACCAAGTTGCAAAATGCAACAACACATTTTACGAAATTTATAATTTTAAGAAGGAATTATTCAACAACTATTGTACTCTAATTACTAAATATTAATTTTTTTAAATATTAATTAATTGTTTACCTTTTATTTTCTTAAATTTACTTTCACAAGTCACTTATCATATAATTAGATTTAAACTTTGATTTTCGCGACCGATCGATTCGTCTCCAAAAAAGAACTGACTGTCGTTTGATAAAATATTAATCATGAAACCTCGGCTTAAGAGAATCTTGCTCAGAAGAGTTTGAAAGAGATTATTCAAAGTTAAGAGAGTAGGACAATTGGCTGATGAAATAATTGAGAAGTAATCGAAACTCAATAAATTGATTTTTTGACAGAAATTTGGTTAGCAACTGGCTCGGACTAGATCGGACCCTAAGTGGAAAATTTGGAAGCTTTGTTTATGACTGGAGTCATTTGTTTACAGTAGGCCGGATGTGGTTCTCACAGGGCTCGGTTTGAGTGAGGGGAGATTCTGTTAACGAAGCTAGAATTTCCAGCGGTTGCTAAGATTGGAAAGGGTCATTTGTTTATAATAGCCCGAATGTGGCCGGTTTGAGTGAGGGGAGATTTTGCTAGCGAAGCTTAGATTTTTCAGTGGTTGCTACGATTGAAAATTTGTTTATGAAACTCATGTTTATGAATATTCATGGGTTGGATAACACTCCCCCTTCTAAATTGAAGCGTCCCGATTCAAATGACGTTGGTGAGATGGCGTTTAGTTGAGCTGCTAAATCTGCTACAATATTGTTATTTTTTATAATATTTTTTAGCCGTGGTTTGATGACTAACAGATATTTTTTGATTTTAAAGATTGACAATAAAATTATATATACTATATTCGCTGCAGCGCGCTGTCGAAATATACTCTTTATTTTTAAATTCGAACATTATTAAAAATACTTATTTTGTATTGCCTTTATATGATAACTAGCAAGGTGCCCGCAGCTTTGCTTGCGGTGGATAATTTTGAATGTAGATATGTCTGTAAATTTTGCGGATAGCTCTCCACATATGTAAATTCCTTATTCGCATTTATCTTAAAGCTGGAGTTCTTATTTAAAAGTAATAGAGTATTAACTATATAATTTAATGTAATTGAGGTTTTCTTTCTTTACACTTTCAGTTTTTAACTGAAACTAAAATGAATCCCCATTTCCACACCACCCGGAGGTAGAGGATACGGCGCGTTTTTATTTAAGGTGGTTTCCCCAAATAGGCCTAGTCCACAATTAAAACATTTTTAATATATTCTTATTTTAAAACCTCTCTGTAAACAACATTCTTTGTTTGACCATCATGAGACAGGATCATAAGGCTCTTTGCCGAGCTGACTCTTGAACAGGCCACATAGAATCGGCCGTGGGAGAAACACTCGTCCCTAAGGTCTAATCCAGCTACTTTCAAAGTCTGTGATTTATTTATTGTTATCACAAAACAAACCTTTACAGGAAACTGTAGGCGTTTAAATTTAAAAGGTAAGTTAGATGACGTTAAGGGAATTCTTGGTATGAATACTGTCTCTCCCTTGGCGCAGCCAGTAAAAATAACGGCTTCAATAACAAATTTGTGAAGAGTTTTCACTTGCAATCTTGTTCCATTGCATAATTTTGGGGGTTTTAAGTTTCTTAATAACATAATTGGTGTTCCGACCTTAAGCGAAAACGTCTTATTGCAGCTGGTGTACCCCAAGGCAGTGTACTAGGCCCGACATTGTACTCTCTGTATACCTCAGATATGCCAGATTCCTGGGGCTGTACTGAAGTTGACGACGATAACATGCTCATCGCAACATACGCCGACGACACCGCGGTTTTGGTCAGGAATGCAAGCATGGATATTGCAACCTTGGGTCTTCAGGAGTACGTGACACGATTTGAAAAGTGGACGACCGAATGGAATATAGGCATCAATTGCAGCAAATGTGCTTGTGTCACATTCACTAAAAGACCGCTGAACTGCTCAGGAATTTCTATGCTCGGCTCTATACTTCAACATGAGACCAACTATAAGTACCTTGGGGTGATTTTGGATAGAGGACTCACTTTTCAAAAGCACACGACGATGATCAAGCACACTGTACTTTTCAAGGCTGCAAGCATGTCCTGGCTACTTTCGCCGAGAAATAAACTTTCATTGTCTAATAAAGTCCGCATATATAAATCTATACTGAGTCCAATTTGGAAATATGCGCTACAAATCTACGGTATAACGGCGAAATCTAACCTTAATAAAATTAGAGTTGCACAAAGCAAGATTGTTAGATCCATTTGTAATGCCCCCTGGTTTATGAGAACGAGAGACATAGAAAGAGATCTAAAAATCCCAAAAATAGGCGATGTATGTCGAACACACGCGGAAAATTATTTCAGACGTCTTGGTTCTCACCCTAACTCATTGGCGAAAAGGCTGTTATGGAGACCGAGAAAAAGAAGATTAAAAAGATACCATCCACATGACCTCCCATCAAGACACATATAATAAATAAAGCTTAAAGGAATTAAAATAGAAATTAAATATATTGCGTATAATTTGTTATACCTAAAATTTGTTATCCCCTATATTTACAACCTGCTCAAGCTGCCACATAGGTAGCAGTATACCTGTTAAGTTTTGCAATAAATATACAATTTTTTCCTTTTATAAAAAAAAAAAAAAAGACCTTAAGCGAAAGAATATGCAATGGGAGTCCAGCTGGATTCTGCTTGTTAAGAAATTCTACAGGATAATGTACAGCATTTTCTGGCTCAGTAACAGAGTCTATTGATTTGTATGTAACTTCCTCTCCATTAAATGATTTTATTAGCTGATCATTAATTGAAGAAGCTCTGTCATTTCTTGAAGTTAAAATGGCTCGTTCTGATAACCAGTCCAATGACTTATGTAAGATTTCTGAAATATCAGGAAAAATTTTAGAAGTAAGCTTTTCCAATGTGCTTACTACAGTACCCAAACTTGATGACAATTTTATTTTTCCCTCAAGCGTCGATAATCTCTATTTCCTATTTTAGCGTCCAGATTTTGTTTACAGAAATGTGGCCCCAGGAATTCCGCAGTGATGCCAACTCTTGAGACGACGAAATGATGTATTATTATAATGTTTATTGATTATTATTATTTGGTATCCTATTACAAATGTTGTGGTTTTAACTTTAATGAGTTAACCAAACTTAAAACTTCTGTGCTTGCGTGACGCTTGAGATCTTGGCACCGACTGACTCTTCTTGAGTTCTGCTTTTCGATTCACTCTCGTTCTCGTTATACTTTATTAGAAGCGACAACCGCTCCGTGTCTCTCTTCCTACTTGCTCTTCTGGTTTGTTTCTGATTCCTACATTCGGCCCTCCTGACGTGATGTTCGTCCCGAACTTCTTCATAAACTCAGCTACAGTGGACGTTTTCAAAGGACCTTCGCTATCTCCCACTTTTTCAACATCATACCTGCCATGTTTGTGAACTTTAACTACCTTATAAGGCCCAAGATATTTTCCTTTTAACTTTAGACCAACACCATACTGCGTACGCCTGATCGCAACTAAATCATTCAAATTGTAGAGATTTTCGTCCTTCCTCTTTGAGTCAAAGGATCGCCTGTTTTCCTCCTGTAGGGCTTGAATATTTTCCCTGGCTTCTTTGCGTATCTGATCTCGATCATCGGCTAACTCCTGAATCAAAGATTGCTGTACATGTTCTTTCAATTTCGCTATGTCGACCACACGCATATCGACACCTGTTAACAGCTTAAACGGAGTTACTTTTGTGCTCCTAGGCTCGATATTGTTGATTAATTGCTGCACTTTACCCACATGCTTGTACCAAATTCCTGGATTCTCTAGGCTCATCTTTGACAACATTGGCACAACAATTTTATGCATTCTTTCGACCTGCCCGTTACCACGAGGTACACCTGTAGCGATTAATAAATGTTGAATCTTTTGTTTGTCGCAGTATTCCTTAAATAAGTGCGAAGTGAACGCTGCACCCCTATCTGATACCACCCTGAACGGATTACCAAAGGTTACTGCTTGCCTCTCTAAGCAATTAAGCACCTCTTCGACTCCTGTACTGCGCGTCGGATACAACCAAACGAATTTTGAAAATGCATCTACGACAACTAGGATGTGATTATACTTTTTCTTGGTGATCTCCATTGGTCCCACATGATCAATGTGATAAGTGACTAAAGGTTTGTCTCCCTTATCAATAGGATTTAAATATCCTTCCTGTTTTCCCATTTTTGCGTTAACCATAATGCATTCCACACAACTGCCTACTACTCTGGATACTTTATCTCTCAGTTTTGGAATGTAATAAGATTTCTCCACCAAGTCTTGAGTTTTCTTCGCCGAAAAATGGCCTTGCCTATGAGCAATCTGTATGATTTCAATTTCCATTTGAGATGGGACTACTATTAACTCTCGGTCGGGGTCTTTGAACAATATTTGATTGGCGATGTAATAATCCTCATGTCCCTTATTTTCAACTAGGCTTCGGACGGCTCTTGTCCACTCATCTGCCATCTGAGCTTCCTTTAATCTGTGCATCACACTCTCTGTCAATACGAAACAAGCAACTCGACTAAGCGCGTCTACATGCCTCATTTTCGTGCCTGATCTATGTTCTATCTCGTAATCATAATCTTGCAAAAACATTGCCCATCTAGCCACTCGCAACGGAACTTCTTTCTTTTTCATTGTCATGGCGAACGCGTTACAATCAGTGATGATTTTGAATTTCGTTCCCAACACATATACACGCCATTTAGTCAACGCTGCAATGACTGCCAACACTTCCAGTTCGTATGAGTGATATTTTTCTTCACATGGCTTTGTTTTACGACTCATGTACATAACAGGGTGTAGTTGACCGTCTTCTAGGTCCTTTTGCAGAAGGGCTGCCCCAAAACCAAACTTAGACGCATCCGAGTGTATTTCAGTAGTCAATTTAGGATTATACAGTTTCAAAACTGGTTTTCTAATCAATGCTGCCTTTAATTGTTCGAATGCAACCTGCTGCAACTCTTTGAACACAAACTTGACATCTTTCCTCAGCAAATCTGACAACGGCTTCGCTATAACGGCATATCCATCCACGAACTTCCTAAAATACGACGTTAAACCAAGAAATCGCTGAATAGCTTTACGATCAGAGGGCACTGGAAAATTTGATATCGCTTGCGTTTTCTCATTGCTGGGTGTGATCGAACCGTTTTCTATAACATATCCTAGAAAATCGACCCTGCTCTGTAAAATTTGACACTTGGTCCAGTTAATCCTCAATCCATTTCCCTCTGCTACTTCAAGCACTTTTTTAAACTTCTCTACTCCCTCTCTGATATCTTTGCTGGGAATAATAATATCGTCCATGTAGACAACTGCGTCACCGTTTTTAATGAGATCCCTGAGAACTGACATTATAAAGCGGGTAAATACTGCCGGGGAGTTTGAAATACCAAAAGGCACATACAAGAATTCAAATTGTCCGTTCTGTGTAACAAATGATGTATACTTCTGAGATTCAACCTCAACTGGAACATGAAAATAACCGTTCGTTAAATCTAGTGTTGTGAAAATCATCGCTCCCTGTAACTTCTCGATAACGCTATCCATCTGTACCATCGGAAAGTTATCTCGCACAATTTTCTCGTTTAATTTACGATAATCGCAACACAACCGTTTCTGCCCATTCTTTTTTGACACAAGTACGATTGGAGAAGCGTACTCTGAAGTACTTGTTTTGATAATTTTCTCTTTGAGCCACTCTTCGACCTGCGCATCTACTATCTTCTGTTCAGTATAAGGAATACGTCGAGGATGTTGAAATACTGGCAATTCATCGGTGAGTATAATCTTCATCTCGACCGGACAACGAACATTCCTTTTCGGCTTGTATTCATCAATCATGTTTTTCACGATATCTCTAAACGAAATGGCAAATGCGACAACTCTATGTCCTGCTTACTTTCCGTCTGCTCTTTAGTTAGCATACACAAACTCTGAAACTCCTCCAACAACTCCGTGCATGAACTTACTTGTTTTTGTTCGAGACTTTGGCATTTTTGTTCTGTGATTACCTGACAGTCTGATCTGCGAATCAACTCTGTACCGTCCTTTGTTATCTTCATATCCACACTATCTAAGAGAGTTCTACCTAAAATAGCTTCAAAAGCCATGTCCTCATCCGATATGATGTGAAATTCTACACAAAGATTAATACCATCTATTTGTACTGGGATTGTCACACTTCCAAAAGTCACAATTTGACTTTCACCGATACCTGTCAAACATTTTTCGTTTCCAGTTAATTTTTCCACTCCGAGCTTTGAGAAAACATTGCGACGCATTAAGCACAAATCAGCTCCCGTATCTATCAATCCTTTAAAAATGACTTTTCCGAATGAAACGTATTTTAACTCCAATCCTGAAGACGTAAACGTGCTTGTTGGCTTCGCCCTGTCTTCCGTCTGTACTAAGTTTGTTGTCTTTTCCTGTTTAGCTACCATCTCATACTTGCACTGAGCTGCTCTATGTCCTGGTTGGTTGCATCTAAAACACTTACTATCTTACAATCTCTTTTGATATGAGATTCGTCCCCACAGTTAAAGCATTTCCTTACTTTCTCGGCTGTTTTTACAACCTCTTTGTCACCTTTATTGAAGTGAGAGTCATACTTGAACTGCCTTACTGATCCTCGCATCTTCTGATATGCCTCAATCAATACCTTCAACTGCCTCATACTCTTTGCTTGGTAAAGTAAAGCCTTATTTGTCTTAGAGTCTGGAATACCGTCGACAAAGTATTCAATCAAGCTTTCATCATCCAGATCAATTGGCTTTGCCAATTCCATTAATGCATACAGGTACTCGTGCAACGATTCGGTCTTCCTCTGCTGCCTTTTGCCAAGTCTACGATGTACCTCTGCTGATGACACCCTCACACCAAATTCGTTGAGTAATGCGTTCTTTAAAGATCTCCAATCCCGAATATCTCGCTGACTACGAATGAAAAGTTTCGCCGCTCCGCTAAGTAGTTGTTTAGCATAAATAAAAACCTGCAGCTGACTCCATTCCACAGTTAGTGCACATTCTTCAAGTTCCTCAATCCACTGATTAATGTCTGGTGAATTATTTCCCAAAAACTGTGACACACTTCCTTCCACATCCTTCAAAGTAAACCATGACCTACCCCAATTAGAACTATCACGGTTTTGTCCACCTACAATTGAATTCCTATTGGCCTGTGAAGGTACGGAAACGAAAGATCCGCCCTCATCATCATCCACTTCAATTCCTACCTCATCGTTATCATCGATTTGCAAACCATAGTGAGCAAGCAGTCTATTTTGCAATTCAATTTTCCTTCCATTTCGGCTTAATCCTATCTCGCCACAAATACTGTTTTGTATTCTTCCTTGTCTCACCAATACAGCTGGACTTATCGTTGCCTGATGCACACGGCCTTGAATTCGTCTTCTAGCCACGCCAAGTCACCAGTACTGCTCCAGAATGGACTTTTCGCTGCAAACCCACAATTGGTACTTCTCCAGATCTTCCTGCTCATTGACCGCCGATCTCCTTCCGCACACTTTTCCGCTTCCTTATCTTGCTTTGACCAGCCTTTGAAGCCTGTGTCCTCGTCTTCTCCTGATGCACAACTTCTGCGATCCTTCTGCCTGCTACCGTAACTGCTCCACGCCTTGCCTTGCCTCTGTCCAGATGACCACTGCCAACAATCCTGCTTCTTGCTTGTTGACGTGCACCACAGAGCTATTGCGTTGCTTCCAGATTTGGTACTCGTTAATCGCCTTCTACGTTGCCCACGTCAGTCCTCCTTGCGTCGGTTCCTCTGCAAATTCTTTTGCGTCTCACAAAGTCGAATTTCACAACTTTTTATTTCTGCAATTTTGCCTCTCCTGGTACTACTACCGCCTTGCACAAAGTTAAGTAGGTTTTTAAACACACAACTCAGTTTAATGACTGTAGTTTGTAATGGATCCAAATATCTCCGGTTGAGCCCCCAAAAATTGTGGCCCCAGGAATTCCGCAGTGATGCCAACTCTTGAGACGACGAAATGATGTATTATTATAATGTTTATTGATTATTATTATTTGGTATCCTATTACAAATGTTGTGGTTTTAACTTTAATGAGTTAACCAAACTTAAAACTTCTGTGCTTGCGTGACGCTTGAGATCTTGGCACCGACTGACTCTTCTTGAGTTCTGCTTTTCGATTCACTCTCGTTCTCGTTATACTTTATTAGAAGCGACAACCGCTCCGTGTCTCTCTTCCTACTTGCTCTTCTGGTTTGTTTCTGATTCCTACAGAAATTATCAGTTTTATATATAGATATAGATGACTGCCCCCCTGCCCTTTTCGCAAAGCCCAGCGGCTTGAACGCTTTGACGGGGTTTATTCGTATGTGTTGCTGGTATAATTTTATTTTAATTTATTGTTAATTTATTGTTAAGTTTAATTTAGATTTAAGTTTTTAATTTTAAGTTTTAAAAAGAAATCAAGATCAGCCGCCGCACAATTATTGTACTACACAGAGTCAGAGAGAGAGAGAGTGAGACAGTGCGAGAGAATGCATTCGGTGTTCAAAGCTTGTGTATAATTTGTTGGAATTATTATTCCTACTTTAGGCTAATGTAACTTTTTTTAGAATTGACCTAGAGCTTCAGTAAAACCACGATATGAATCCTTAAAGTATCAGGATTCCCTCGATAAATTTTCATATTGCTAATTGACTTAGATCAGTGGTTTTTTGCCGTTTGGAAAAAATGAGGAAGATTCTTAGAAACATTTAAACAAAAAAAAAAAAACCCAAGATTGTTGCAAAGCTAATACAGAGAATTTTAAGTAAAAGCAAAAAACACAACGACACAAAAGGGCTAAATTAAATGCCCACAATTGGATGTGACAGCTCTGTCGCCAATAAAATTATTTAAATAAATTGTTAATATAAATAAATTAACAATTTATTTATTTCCCAGCGGCGCTCTTGCGCCGAGGCTGAGATATTTAATACTATATTTATATTTTATGTGTCTGATATATTTATATTTTTTTAGCAATTAAAAATGCAAACAACACACAGAAGCAAATATAATAATAACGCATATAATTTTACAATTTAAAATTCCACAATGTCATCAAATAATGAGTATGTTAATTAATATTGTATTTATTTTTTTTTAAATGAACACCAAACAAATTATGGAAGCGGAGCTGCAGAAAGTATTCTGGCAGTGATTTACTTGTTTTATTTATTCGAGCTGCAGAAGAATATTCTGGCCGCGATTTATTTCTTTTATTTATTATAAGTTACACACAAATGCAGATGCCGGGAAGTATAAGGACTGAGGTGCTCACTTACATGATCCCTATTATACCGCTGTGGGTACTTTTGCGTTGAGCGCCAATTAGTTTATTTAATTATCCCACGGGTCGTCCCTCGCAGTTGCAGCTTATCCAGGGGGGTGCGGGTGGCAAGGTTCGTCGCTGTGGTGGTTGGCCGGCTGGCCGTAGAATTCTCCAAGATGAATTACGAAGATTATGTTGGAAGGATGACTACCCTTCTTTACCTGCTGGCCTAGGGACTCAGACAGTTTTTCAATAATAAGAATATAACGACGGTAGTCGGAGTAAGTTTGTATGAGCGACAGCTCTTTATTCATATAAAGTCAAATCTAAACTGAAACTTAAAGCTAACAAAAAAGAGACTCATAGCGGCCACTCCAATGGGTAGTCTTTGCCGGCTATGCACGAGCTTCCGGCCAGACGCTATGTCAGCAATTTGGCCGGAGCGAGCCTTTGGACGATCGGTCATTGCCGTCGCCCGGTTAACTTAGTTAACTTACATAACGGGACCCAGAATGGCTGAAAGCGTTTCTCTAGTTCCTCCGCTAAAGCTAGAGAGATCTCTGAGTCAGATCTGCAACGTGTATCGTCAGCTTTTTTTATGGTGATATTTCAAAAAGGCTTTGTTTCCTATTTCGTGTAAATTAATTAATTTGATTATCCCACGGGTGATCCCTCGCAGTTGCAGATTATCCAGGGGCGTGCGGGTGGCAAGGTCCGCCGCTGTGGTAGTTGGCCGCCATTATTAAATTTTGCAGCTCCATTGCAATCATCCTGCTCAACGAGTCGAGCAGGTCGCGGAGATGAGCGACGTCGACGACCAAGTGTTTCTGCATATGTGATTGTGGGAACATGTTGGTCATGCCATCAGTTTCCTCTACCACGCGCCTATATTCCGACAAATTCCCAGTGTGTCTTACAAATGCGTATTCCTCTCACACTAAAATCTGACCATCTACGATGAAAATGTATTAGGTCTGTGAGTAGTCCGTGACGTGTGCCGACATCATTTTCAAAAGGAAGAGCAGGGGTATGGATGTAAGCCTGTAATTTGGATAAATTGTTATGTCTGTTCTAAATGGGGTAGCCCCCACCAAAGTATAAAGAATAATCTTTACTAAGAATAAAAGCGGTCAAAAAACTTATGCCAAGTGGCTAGTGGTGAGAGTAATAAAAAATTTAATAATCTACAATTTTAGAAACTATCTGGCGAGCGATGACAAGGTTGTGATTCGCCTACCTAAGGTTGTCTTTATGGACCACCCTCCCCTAATGAGGACTGTGGTCCCCATGTCCGCTTCAACGGCTTTCTCTTTACACAGTGGTGTGAGCTTGTTGCCAAGTCTCCTGTTGGATTTCACAAAGACTTTGTCGCCAACTTCGAAAACCCTCTTCTGACGCGAAACGTTTTCCCAGGCTCTAAGCGCGTTCTGGGCACTTTTAATTTTGTCGCAAATGTCTCGTTGCATGTCCTCATTCTCATTTTGTATAACGTAGGCTGGCCTCTTGGTGGACAATATGTAGACGCAATAGCTGTATCGCCAAGGTCGGTTTTGACTTTGACTGAGACACATTGAACATTTGGATTTTCTAGGCTATAGAACTGGTAACATTGTCGGCAGGATTTTATTATATATATTTATATATATTTATATTTATTATTATATTTTGGGGTAACAGTCTTGTGACAAGGAAACTGTGGATAAATTGATTTTAACTTTCTTCAAAGTTAGTTCGATTGCCTATACATTTTTTAAAATATCTCCTGAGTTGGCACACGCTCTGTGAGGGGCGTATGAATTTTTCAAGAGTTAGCGTCGAATTGGTATTTTTGATGGCTGCTGTGAATTTTGTGATGGTTGCTGTGACGTGATCATGAAAAAGTATTGATTTCTTTGCATTTTTTAAAATATCTCCTGACTTGGCACAATCTCAGTGAGGGGCGTAAGAATTTTTCAAAGGTCGATTGGTATTTTAAATAAGTTCGTTCATGGCTAACGATTGGTTAAAGTATTAGAGTGAGCTGCACTTTTATATCCCTTTAAGCTACGCAAACTGTAATGCTATTTTCTGAAAAACTGTGCTTGTAATTTTTCCAGAAACATCAGTCAAGACCTATAAACACAGCATTTTGGCGTCCTGTGAAGTAATTATTATATCCTTGCAGAAAGTATTATGAAGTATAAGTATTAGTGAATGAGACATCTCCGACCCTATAAAGTATATATATTCTTTATCAGAATCACATCCTGAGTTGATATAAGCATGTCTGTCTGTCCGTCTGCCTTTCGAGTCGTCATTAAGGGACTTTACGTTTCCACTGAAACAGCCGAAATTACTGCAAAACTTAAAGCTCTGGGGCACAACCCTCGGAATGTATTTAACCCCCCTGGTGAAAATGGGAATGCGAACCGGGATATATTCTGTGTTGAGCTGGAACCAGCTAGAAGCTACAAAAATGTATATGATATCCAGATAATTGACTACCAGGTGGTTAAAGTGGAACCGCAGCTTCAGAGAAAGGGTCCTTTAAGGTGTTTCCGATGTCAAGAATTTGGACATTCTAAAAATGTTTGCTTACTTTTGCCAAAGTCTGCCAGATGTGCTGGTGACCATGAGACAAAAGACAAGGAGAGGTGCTTGGCCATAAATGAGGAACAACTTAAGTGCATTAACTGTGGTTCTAATCATAGTGCGTCTTCCCGTCGTTGTCCTGCCTATTTAGAGGCTATTGAAAGACGTAAGCCCACTGGTTCTGTAGAGCGTAGACCCACTCAAAAACGTACTTTGAAGCCTGCCATGCCCTGGCTCAAAATACTTGGTTTTCTACGCGTCTTTCTGCATCCTCAAGTCAAACTTTGCCAACGGCTAATTCACATCCAAGTGAAAAGACCTCCTTGATTGAACAACCTACTCAGTACAGGCTTCTGGAATTTATTAATGGATTAAGGAAGCTGCGATAGCCCAAGCGGCTGCAATTGATAAGTTGTTGTTACGCTTTGATCAAATGATGTCAATAATGACGACCACACTACAAATGTTACAGAGCGTGATTTCTAAGCACGCCAATCTATCAGGTTCAACGCAATGCGACGACTAATTACGGTATAAATATCATTATTTGGAACGCCAACAACTTAGTTGGCAAATCACTCGAGATTGAGCACATCCTCCAGGAACGCAACATTGACATTTTATTGATCTCAGAGACACATTTTACCAGCCGTTCGTGCTGTTCACTCTGCCAACCACCCTAATGATCGACATCGTGGTGGTGCTGCTGTCATCATCAAATCCTATTTAGATTATCACCTAGGTGCCACAATATCGGAGCCTCGCCTCCAGGCAGTTGCCATAAGTTTGATCACTTGGTACTGTCTACTGTCCACCTGGTCATTGCCTTTCTTGGACGACTGAGGAATATCTGCATCTGTTTGGCTCTGTAGTTAACCGCTTTCTCATTGGAGGGGATAGGAATGCGCACCACAGTTTCTGGGGGTGCAGGCGATCATGCCCTCGGGGAAACACCCCTGTTATTGCTGACTCAAATATGCAGATTTTGGCTACTGGCGGACCCACTCATTTTCTTTGGATCAATGACCACCTGCTGTGTACAAAGGCATCCCGTGCAACCACCTTACAATCTCAAAGTGCCGGGACTTTCCTCTGATCATATTCCGCTCCTGATATATTTTTGCGTGGCTGCCGATACGATCGTCACCAAATCCAGGCTTCTTCCCCGGGGCCTCTGACTCAGGAGCAACCTTCTCTTCTTTCTGTGGACGACTTAGATTCCTTTGCTGAAGTCTTAGTTAAACAGATCCCTCAAGCTGCCCCTCCTCCATCTTGGGCTTATTCAAAGCCAGAAATTGCTGCCTTGGCCAGAAAACGTCATGCACTTCGCCGTGTCTGGATGAGGACGAGGCATACCATCGATATGGCAAGGTGGAAGGCTACTGTATCAGAGCTAAGGAAAGTCCTCCGCTCGGCCAAGTCAGAATTTTTTATAGACAAGCTCAGTGCAATTGATCCTAACCAGAATCACGGATTTGCGCTCTGGAAATGCACCCGCATCCTTAAAAGGCAGCCGCTTCAGAGATTTTCCCTTAAACGTGGTGATGGGAATTGGGCCAAAGTGATTCCCAGATTGCAGAAGTATTTGCTGATGATCTTGAAAATCGATTTACTCCATTTGAATTTGCAACAAGCGAAGAAGTCCAGACTACAATCTCTAGGTTAGGTCTTTCATTTGGCCCTCCTGTTACTGTCCGACCAGTAGACGAAGATGAGGTACGTGGTCATATAAAGCGACTGGTTACTACTAAAGCTCCTGGCATGGAAGCGATAGACGTAAAGTTGCAAAGGCTCTGCCTAGCTCTGTCATTGCACAGCTCTGTCTCCTCTTTAATGCTTCCTGGACCTTGGTTATTTTCCATCACCTTGCAAACGAGCATTAGTCACAATGGTGGCAAAAAAAGGAAAAGACCCATGTTGCCCGGAATCTTATAGGCCGATTAGTTTGCTGTCCACTTTCTGCAAGATTTTTGAGCGGATTATGCTTGGTAGATTTCTAGGCCTTTGACAGGGTTTGGCATGAAGGACTGTTCTACAAGCTAATGCCGCTTTTGCCTGAAAGGCTCTGGAATCTCATTGTATCGTTCTTAGATAATAGGGAGTTGGCTGTTGATATTCGTGGACACCGTTCTAGACTTCGCCCAATTCGTGCTGGTACCGCAGGGAAGCGTCCTTGGTCCGGTCCTGTATACAATTTACACTTCGGATGTTCCAAACCCAGTTGCTCGTGGTACACTCCTGGCCACATATGCAGATGACACTGCATTTCTTGCAGCTGGTAGCACCACTACGTCTGCGTCCCGACGTCTCCAGACATTCTTAGACGAATTTGAGTGCTGGGCCTCTCGATGGAACATTGCGGTTAATGTTGACAAAACGCAGCATGCCACTTTTGCTCTCCGCCCTGGCCGTTCGCGTAGCCTTTACATTGATGGGAATAGGCTCAAGCACGAAGATAAGGTGACGTACCTCGGAGTTTCCTTAGACCATCACCTTTGTTGGAAGGGACAAATTGATCGAGTTTGTGGATCAGCAAGAACAAAACTTGACAAAATGGTCTGGCTCCTTCGTTCAGGTAGCGGCCTATTCCTTGAAGCCAAGGTGCGGCTTTTTAAGGCGATTGTCCTTCCAACTTTAAGCTGGGGAATCACTTGCTGGGGCACGGCCTGTGATTCGTCACTAAAAAGGGTGCAAACGTGCATTACAAAGGCTCTCAGGAGGATGCTGGGGGTGAAGTGGCACCATTATGTAGAAAACCGAATTTTGTTCGGCACGGGAGTGCCGACGGTAAAGGAGACGATTTGTAAATCCTCAAGTCGATACGTTTGCTCACACATGCAAACTGTATGGCAAGACATCTTGCAACACCACTGGGTCGACGGCGTCTCCGCAGACGACACCCGGCAGACTTATGGATTCTCGGCCGTGACAGACACGGTCGTCTTATGTAATTACACATCTTGATTACACCTGATTTGCCCAAGAATGGAGCACCCGCTACCCGCTTATTTTGGGATCTTTAGAAATAATTCGTCAATACACGAAAACGAGGTCCATCCTTGTGTGGCGTGTTCAACAATCTAATAATAATAATAAAAAAAAGACGTTTGTCCACTGTTAAGCTATTTTCTCAAAAACTGTGGACGCAATTTTTATAAAATGTTAAGTTTATATCCTTAAAGAAACGTCCTTTAAGCAATTGTAGCGTGCAACTTGGCACACGCTCTGTGAGTTGAAATATTCTCCAAAGTGTGGGAAGTCGATTTTTAAATGCATTTTTGAAACACTTGCCGACCTCCAATATGCTCTTACATATATAGTTAGGATTTTCTTTATTTTATATTTTTGAATTTAAAAGTTTTCGATTACGTGCCTAAGCCTAGTACTCAGATCGACGAAAACTGTCCGCCAGTCATGAGAGAGAGTGAGAGGCAAACAGCTGGCGTTCACTTTTCGTCAGGCTTTTTTTTACTTCTGTATACAGATTGACGAAAAAAATACCAGAAATTGTCAGAAACCTAGTTATTATACCTTAACAATGGGTATTATAATTCCAATCAAAAGTTTGCAATGCAGTGATCACCAGGAGAGTAGATCTAGCCATGCCCGTCCGCCGACTATATCATATAGCTCCCATATGAACAATCGGAAAAAATCTAAAGAAGGATAACTTTGTTGTTTTTAATTTTTTTTGTTCCTTGGAATTTGGTATTATTTAAATACTATGAAATTGCGGTTTTAATAAAATTAAAATCAGACATCTATATCATATAGCTCCCATAGTGAAATCAAAAATTAATAAATATATATGTATATTAAAAAAATGTATTTTGCTGTTTTTCTAAAAATATTTTTTTGACTTATAGTAATTACTTACTATATCAGAATTATGGTTTAATGCCCTCTTCCCACAGAGTCCATCCGTTTGAAACGGTTGGGATTTTTGACAAATGTGAAACTCCGATTCCCACAGAGCACATCCACCATCCACCATCCGATGTCAGCTGATCTGAACAGCTGTGGCTCATCATTTTAGCCCGTTGCATTTTGCACAACATTTGAAATGAGCTCAACAGCGTTGTAAATGATACTTGGTGACAGACTGCAAGTGATCTACGCGAACAACCAAATCGAACTAATAGGTCTGCAGATTTTTGCCAGCGTGCCGAAAATATATGCACCAATATTGTCTAAATGGTAGCAAATCAATTTCATTATATATAAATGTTTATTTTTTGTTTTCTCGTTCTCCAATGTGCTCCAGGTTGTGAGTACGGTATGCGCCTAGGGAACAGTGGAGCAACTCTTAATGCTGCCAGAGGGATGAATCAGTAGTTAATTAATTATTACAAGTACAAACAGCATTTTTTTGATTTGGCGCCTTCCTTTTTGAAAAGTTACCCGCCATTATATTTTAAATTTTCGTAGTGAATGTTCCAATTTTCACTGTCAAGAAGAAGAACTCAGAGTTGCACCGAAAAAACATCGCCTAACTATCGCATAAAAAAGTCCGTCAAATTCGGATGGGGAACTAACTGAGAATTTTCGGAACGGCAAAACCTTATGGACCATCCGTTGAACGGATGGTGGATGGTGGATGGATCTCTGTGGGAAGACAGCATTAGTTTTTGTTTTGTCAAATAAAATAGGTTCGATAAAATTATGTGATGTACCTACAACTATTTCTAATGCCGTCTTCCCACAGAGATCCATCCACCATCCGTTGAACGGATGGTCCATAAGGTTTTGCCGTTCCGAAATTTCCCAGTTAGTTCCCCATCCAAATTTAATGGATTTTTTATGAGATAGTTAGGTGATGTTTTTTCGGTGCAACTCTGAGCTCTTCTTTTTGACAGTGAAAATTGAAACATTCACTACGAAAACGTCAACAATATTGATGGGGAGTTTTTGAAAATGGAAAGCGCCAAATCAAATTAATTACTGCTTCATCTAGGCGCATACAATAAGAGCAGCTATTGCCCAATATTGTCTAACAAATCAAGTTCATTAAATATATATACTCTCGTTCTCCAAGGTGTTCTGCTCCCTGTTGTGAGTACGGTATGCCCCTAGCAAAGAGTGGAGCAACTCTTAATGCTGCCACACGGACGGATCAGTAGTTAAATAATTATAACAAGTATAAACATCATTTTTTGATTTGGCGCCTTCCTTTTTGAAATGTTACCCGCCATTATTTTTTTAATTTTCGTAATGAATGTTTTAATTTTCACTGTCAAGAAGAAGAACTCAGAGTTGCACCGAAAAAACATCGCCTAACTATCGCATAAAAAAGTCCGTCAAATTCGGAGTGGGAACTACTGGGAATTTTCGAAACGGCAAAACCTTATGGACCATCCGTTCAACGGATGGTGGATGGTGGATAGATCTCTGTGGGAAGACAGCATAGCTGGCAATTTTCGGAACGGCAAAACTTTATGGACAATCCGTTCAACGTATGGTGGATGGATCTCTGTGGGAAGACGGCATTTCACTACGAAAATTTAAAAATATAATGACGGGTAACTTTTCAAAACGGAAGGCGCCAAATTAAAAAATGCTGCTTATACTTGCAATAATTAATTAATTAGAGATCCATCCGTGTGAAAGCATTAAGAGTTGCTTCACTCTTTCCTAGGCGCATACCGTATTCACAATATGGAGCAGAACACTTTGGAGAACGAGAGTATATAAATTTAATGAACTTGATTTGTTAGACAATATTAGGCAATAGCTAAACTTATTTTTTCTGGAAGCTGGCAAAAACATTAGTCCAATTTGGTTGTTCGCTTAGGTCTCTTGCAGTTTGTTTACGAGTATCATTTTTAGCGCTGTTTTGCTCATTTTAAATTTTGGTTCAAAGTGCAACGGGCTAGAATGTTTAGCCAAAGTTGTTCAGATCAGCTGTTATCGGATGGTGGATATGCTCTGTGGGAATCAGAGTTTCACATATGTAAAAAATCCAAACCGTTTTAGACGGATGGACTCTATGGCATTAGCGTCGAATTATTGGTTTTTTTGTGGTCATGGACGTGATGGTTGCTCAAGTGAGGCTATCCACGTGATCATGAGAAAGTATTGATTCCAAGGAAACTGTGGATACGAATTGATTAAAACTTTCCCCAAAGTTAGTACGATTTCTTAGAAATTATTTTAAATATCTCTTGACTTAAGTACTCAGATCGACGAAAACTGTCCGCCAGTCATGAGAGAGAGCGAGAGGCAAACAGCTGGCGTTCACTTTTCGTCAAGGGTTTTTTTCACCTCGGTCCTCAGATCGACGAAACAATACCAGAAAATTGCATAGCGTTGCCAGACTGCGGAAGTGAACTTTGGGTGAACCGTAACGAAAAGATTACAGTCTTCGCCTTCTTCGGAGCAGGTTCGCCGTGTGAAGTCCACTGCTTTGACTGTTCCTTGGTCTCTGCTATGTACCAGTGGATCCATGTTTCGTCGACGGTCACGAAACGACGCAGAAACTCCTTCGGATTGCGCTTAAACAGCGTCAAACACTGCTCTGAAGTGGTCTCACGGTTGCGTTTGTTGTCCGGAGTGAGCAAACGCGGCACCCATCGCTTTCTCATGCCTAAAATTTCATTTCGCTAAGCAATTTCCCTTCGAAAAACAAGAATCGAACCACAAACCCATATTGCTCTTTCTCCATTTTTCTAAAATCCGCGGACACGTCCGATTCCACACGCAGTCAAAACAAAACTTCGAGTCCGATTCGGCAGAAACAGTAGTCGTCTACGAGAATGTACTACACGATAGTAAACTTCTCTTGCGATAGTGACGCCATCGGGCGGTGAGGCTAAGTACCTATCGGACTGCTCTCGTAGTGTAGTTCAACTTTAGGAAGCACTTTTCCTCTTAGAGTAAAATTGTAATGTTGCGACTTTCTTCCATTAATATGTTCATATGTGAATATTGTTCAGCCTATTTGTCCACTTTCCGTACAAATTCGTGGGTGATCCTTAATGCTTCGACTCGGCAGGAGAAACTCACAAGAAAGACAGTGTCGTCAGCGTAGGTGGTCAGAAGTTTGCCCGGTTTTATAAGACATGGCAGATCTGATGTGTACAGTGTGTACATAACGGGACCCAGAATGGCTGAAAGCGTTTCTCTAGTTCCTCCGCTAAAGCTAGAGAGATCTCTGAGTCAGATCTGCAACGTGTATCGTCAGCTTTTTTTATGGTGATATTTCGAAAAGGCTTTGTTTCCTATTTCGTGTAAATTAATTAATTTGATTATCCCACGGGTGATCCCTCGCAGTTGCAGATTATCCAGGGGCGTGCGGGTGGCAAGGTCCGCCGCTGTGGTAGTTGGCCGCCATTATTAAATTTTGCAGCTCCATTGCAATCATCCTGTTTCGAGATAATAATATCGCGTACAGGTGTCCCGTGTCAATTTGGGATTTTTTGGCTGACCTCAGAAGTTGATTGCCGGTTATGGAAATTTTATTAATTTGGTCTTGTATCTTATTCTTAATATCTATTTGCCTATTGTTTGCATTTATTAATTGGAATTCAGTGAATTTAATTTTTTCAAAATCATCCGCATCTGGTGTCCATGCAACTACTTTCAACGCTGGTCCCAGGAAATCTTAGCTCCTAGCTCCTCTATGGTGGATGCTCAACGAGTCGAGCAGGTCGCGGAGATGAGCGACGTCGACGACCAAGTGTTTCTGCATATGTGATTGTGGGAACATGTTGGTCATGCCATCAGTTTCCTCTACCACGCGCCTATATTCCGACAAATTCCCAGTGTGTCTTACAAATGCGTATTCCTCTCACACTAAAATCTGACCATCTACGATGGAAATGTATTAGGTCTGTGAGTAGTCCGTGACGTGTGCCGACATCATTTTCAAAAGGAAGAGCAGGGGTATGGATGTAAGCCTGTAATTTGGATAAATTGTTATGTCTGTTCTAAATGGGGTAGCCCCCACCAAAGTATAAAGAATAATCTTTACTAAGAATAAAAGCGGTCAAAAAACTTATGCCAAGTGGCTAGTGGTGAGAGTAATAAAAAATTTAATAATCTACAATTTTAGAAACTATCTGGCGAGCGATGACAAGGTTGTGATTCGCCTACCTAAGGTTGTCTTTATGGACCACCCTCCCCTAATGAGGACTGTGGTCCCCATGTCCGCTTCAACGGCTTTCTCTTTACACATTGGTGTGAGCTTGTTGCCAAGTCTCCTGTTGGATTTCACAAAGACTTTGTCGCCAACTTCGAAAACCCTATTCTGACGCGAAACGTTTTCCCAGGCTCTAAGCGCGTTCTGGGCACTTTTAATTTTGTCGCAAATGTCTCGTTGCATGTCCTCATTCTCATTTTGTATAACGTAGGCTGGCCTCTTGGTGGACAATATGTAGACGCAATAGCTGTATCGCCAAGGTCGGTTTTGACTTTGACTGAGACACATTGAACATTTGGATTTTCTAGGCTATAGAACTGGTAACATTGTCGGCAGGATTTTATTATATATATTTATATATATTTATATTTATTATTATATTTTGGGGTAACAGTCTTGTGACAAGGAAACTGTGGATAAATTGATTTTAACTTTCTTCAAAGTTAGTTCGATTGCCTATACATTTTTTAAAATATCTCCTGAGTTGGCACACGCTCTGTGAGGGGCGTATGAATTTTTCAAGAGTTAGCGTCGAATTGGTATTTTTGATGGCTGCTGTGAATTTTGTGATGGTTGCTGTGACGTGATCATGAAAAAGTATTGATTTCTTTGCATTTTTTAAAATATCTCCTGACTTGGCACAATCTCAGTGAGGGGCGTAAGAATTTTTCAAAGGTCGATTGGTATTTTAAATAAGTTCGTTCATGGCTAACGATTGGATAAAGTATTAGAGTGAGCTGCACTTTTATATCCCTTTAAGCTACGCAAACTGTAATGCTATTTTCTGAAAAACTGTGCTTGTAATTTTTCCAGAAACATCAGTCAAGACCTATAAACACAGCATTTTGGGGTCCTGTGAAGTAATTATTATATCCTTGCAGAAAGTATTATGAAGTATAAGTATTAGTGAATGAGACATCTCCGACCCTATAAAGTATATATATTCTTTATCAGAATCACATCCTGAGTTGATATAAGCATGTCTGTCTGTTCGTCTGTCCGTCCGTCCGTCTGTCCGTCTGTCTGTCTGTCCGTCTGTCTGTTTCTACGCGAACTAGTTTCTCAGTCTTAAAGATATCGAATTGAAACTTTGCACACATCCTTCTTTCCTTTGCACGCAGTATATAAGTCGGAACGACCGGGTTCGGCCGACTATATCTTATAGCTAACATAATAACTTTGGTGTTTTTAAAGTTAGGAAGTTGGGATTTTTTTATGAGTGTTAAGAAAGCATCATATGAATAATTTTGGAGAATATAATTTACAGAATATTCTGCAAGGGTATTTCTACTTCGGCTCCCCCCGAAGTTAGCTTTCATTTCTTGTTTCTAATTAAATTCTAATTCAATTCAGACTAACCGGTTGTGTTTATTACAGAGCTCCCGTATTTAAAAAAAACAAAAGTTTTATATAAAATTCTTTTTTTTCTTTCTTTCTTTTTCTTTATTTTCTTAGTTCATTACGCAAGTACAATGTCAGATGCTGGTATAGTTCCCAAAAAAATGTCTTCCAATTTCAAGCCATCTCGACGAAAGGTTGTCGTGAAACCAATCATGAGTCTCATGTGGCTAAGCACTCGGTCTTTGCTAAGAACCAAGTTACGCGACCACCAGTCAATACAGACGAAGCTGCTAATGTAGCTGTATGAATGCCTATAGGAATGCCAAGGCGACTGCCTTTGATGCCAATAGGTGCCTCTCTGATACTTCGGATGAATTTTTATGATTCCATTTATTCAGACACCTTATCTGTCCCGACTATGACCATTTTTACCTCCAAGTGGATTAGTAAGAATGCTGCCGATGAAGAACGCTTTACTCAGGTAAATAACCTAAGGAAAAGACGAAATCTGGACATTCTCGGAGGTAGTGATATCAACAAATCATCACTGCCAAACCCTGTTGGCGACCATAAACCTCCTCAAGCTCCAGCCTCTGGCATGACCATACAATCACATTCTTTAAGTCAAGAAGACTCTACCTACTTAGGAAAGAACAATAGCTTTGCTATTTTGTCTGAAGATGATGATGATGATACCATGACTTCCACTCATATTAATGAATCAATGGTCTGAGCCTGTTGAAGCTAACTTGCATTCGGTGTCCCCACGCAATGCCTCTTCTCAAACTAAAACCAAGAAACGTGATCCCCGACCTCCACCCTACCTTTTGAGGGGAATAACTATGACCAATGGTTTTCGCCTCAAGACAACTGGTAAATCTTCCTATAGGGTTACTGTGGATGACGGCAATGTTTACCGTGTAGTCCAGAAGCTTTTCAAGGATAATGGAATTCCGGTCAGCGCTTTTCAGTTTAAAAATGAACGAGCCTTTCGAGTCGTCATTAAGGGTCTTCACGCTTCCACTGAAATAGCCGAAATTACTGCAAAACTTAAAGCTCTGGGGCACAACCCTCGGAATGTATTTAACCCCCCTGGTGAAAATGGGAATGCGAACCGGGATATATTCTGTGTTGAGCTGGAACCAGCTAGAAGCTACAAAAATGTATATGATATCCAGATAATTGACTACCAGGTGGTTAAAGTGGAACCGCAGCTTCAGAGAAAGGGTCCTTTAAGGTGTTTCCGATGTCAAGAATTTGGACATTCTAAAAATGTTTGCTTACTCTTGCCAAAGTCTGCCAGATGTGCTGGTGACCATGAGACAAAAGACAAGGAGAGGTGCTTGGCCATAAATGAGGAACAACTCAAGTGCATTAACTGTGGTTCTAATCATAGTGCGTCTTCCCGTCGTTGTCCTGCCTATTTAGAGGCTATTGAAAGACGTAAGCCCACTGGTTCTGTAGAGCGTAGACCCACTCAAAAACGTACTTTGAAGCCTGCCATGCCCCGGCTCAAAATGCTTGGTTTTCTACGCGTCTTTCTGCATCCTCAAGTCAAGCTTCGCAAACGGCTAATTCACATGCAAGTGAAAAGACCTCCTTGATTGAACAACCTACTCAGTACAGGCTTCTGGAATTTATTAATGGATTAAGGAAGCTGCGATAGCCCAAGCGGCTGCAATTGATAAGTTGTTGTTACGCTTTGATCAAATGATGTCAATAATGACGACCACACTACAAATGTTACAGAGCGTGATTTCTAAGCACGTCAATCTATCAGGTTCAACGCAATGCGATGACTAATTACGGTATCAATATCATTATTTGGAACGCCAACAACTTAGTTGGCGAATCACTCGAGATTGAGCACCTCCTCCAGGAACGCAACATTGACATTTTATTGATCTCAGAGACACATTTTACCAGCCGTTCGTGCTGTTCACTCTGCCAACCACCCTAATGATCGACATCGTGGTGGTGCTGCTGTCATCATCAAATCCTATTTAGATTATCACCTAGGTGCCACAATATCGGAGCCTCGCCTCCAGGCAGTTGCCATAAGTTTGGTCACTTGGTACTGTCTACTGTCCACCTGGTCATTGCCTTTCTTGGACGACTGAGAAATATCTGCATCTGTTTGGCTCTGTAGTTAACCGCTTTCTCATTGGAGGGGATTGGAATGCGCACCACAGTTTCTGGGGGTGCAGGCGATCATGCCCTCGGGGAAACACCCTGATGTCTGTTATTGCTGACTCAAATATGCAGATTTTGGCTACTGGCGGACCCACTCATTTTCTTTGGATCAATGACCACCTCCCGACGGCCATTGATTTTGCTGTGTACAAAGGCATCCCGTGCAACCACCTTACAATCTCAAAGTGCCGGGACTTTCCTCTGATCATATTCCGCTCCTGATATATTTTTGCGTGGCTGCCGATACGATCGTCACCAAATCCAGGCTTCTTCCCCGGGGCCTCTGACTCAGGAGCAACCTTCTCTTCTTTCTGTGGACGACTTAGATTCCTTTGCTGAAGTCTTAGTTAAACAGATCCCTCAAGCTGCCCCTCCTCCATCTTGGGCTTATTCAAAGCCAGAAATTGCTGCCTTGGCCAGAAAACGTCATGCACTTCGCCGTGTCTGGATGAGGACGAGGCATACCATCGATATGGCAAGGTGGAAGGCTACTGTATCAGAGCTAAGGAAAGTCCTCCGTTCGTCCAAGTCAGAATTTTTTATAGACAAGCTCAGTGCAATTGATCCTAACCAGAATCACGGATTTGCGCTCTGGAAATGCACCCGCAACCTTAAAAGGCAGCCGCTTCAGAGGTTTTCCCTTAAACGTGGTGATGGGAATTGGGCCCACAGTGATTCCCAGATTGCAGAAGTATTTGCTGATGATCTTGAAAATCGATTTACTCCATTTGAATTTGCAACAAGCGAAGAAGTCCAGACTACAATCTCTAGGTTAGGTCTTTCATTTGGCCCTCCTGTTACTGTCCGACCAGTAGACGAAGATGAGGTACGTGGTCATATAAAGCGACTGGTTACTACTAAAGCTCCTGGCATGGAAGGGATAGATGGCAAAGTTGCAAAGGCTCTGCCTAGCTCTGTCATTGCACAGCTCTGTCTCCTCTTTAATGCTTCCTGGACCTTGGTAATTTTCCATCACCTTGCAAACGAGCATTAGTCACAATGGTGGCAAAAAAAGGAAAAGACCCATGTTGCCCGGAATCTTATAGGCCGATTAGTTTGCTGTCCACTTTCTGCAAGATTTTTGAGCGGATTATGCTTGGTAGACTTCTAGGCCTTTGACAGGGTTTGGCATGAAGGACTGTTCTACAAGCTAATGCCGCTTTTGCCTGAAAGGCTCTGGAATCTCATTGTATCGTTCTTAGATAATAGGGAGTTGGCTGTTGATATTCGTGGACACCGTTCTAGACTTCGCCCAATTCGTGCTGGTCCCGCAGGGAAGCGTCCTTGGTCCGGTCCTGTATACAATTTACACTTCGGATGTTCCAAACCCAGTTGCTCGTGGTACACTCCTGGCCATATATGCAGATGACACTGCATTTCTTGCAGCTGGTAGCACCACTACGTCTGCGTCCCGACGTCTCCAGACATTCTTAGACGAATTTGAGTGCTGGGCCTCTCGATGGAACATTGCGGTTAATGTTGACAAAACGCAGCATGCCAATTTTGCTCTCCGCCCTGGCCGTTCGCGTTGCCTTTACATTGATGGGAATAGGCTCAAGCACGAAGATAAGGTGACGTACCTCGGAGTTTCCTTAGACCATCACCTTTGTTGGAAGGGACAAATTGATCGAGTTTGTGGATCAGCAAGAACAAAACCTGACAAAATGGTCTGGCTCCTTCGTCCAGTAAGCGGCCTATTCCTTGAAGCCAAGGTGCGGCTTTTTAAGGCGATTGTCCTTCCAACTTTAAACTGGGGAATCACTTGCTGGGGCACGGCCTGTGATTCGTCACTAAAAAGGGTGTAAACGTGCATTACAAAGGCTCTCAGGAGGATGCTGGGGGTGAAGTGGCACCATTATGTAGAAAACCGAATTTTGTTCCAGGACACGGGAGTGCCGACGGTAAAGGAGACGATTTGTAAATCCTCAAGTCGATACGTTTGCTCACACATGCAAACTGTATGGCAAGACATCTTGCAACACCACTGGGTCGACGGCGTCTCCGCAGACGACACCCGGCAGACTTTTGGATTCTCGGCCGTGACAGACACGGTCGTCTTATGTAATTACACATCTTGATTACACCTGATTTGCACCCGCTACCCGCTTATTTTGGGATCTTTAGAAATAATTCGTCAATACACGAAAACGAGGTCCATCCTTGTGTGGCGTGTTCAACAATCTAATAATAATAATAAAAAAAAGACGTTTGTCCACTGTTAAGCTATTTTCTCAAAAACTGTGGACGCGATTTTTATAAAATGTTAAGTTTATATCCTTGAAGAAACGTCCTTTAAGCAATTGTAGCGTGCAACTTAGCACACGCTCTGTGAGTTGAAATATTCTCCAAAGTGTGGGAAGTCGATTTTTAAATGCATTTTTGAAACACTTGCCGACCTCCAATATGCTCTTACATATATAGTTAGGATTTTCTTTATTTTATATTTTTGAATTTAAAAGTTTTCGATTACGTGCCTAAGCCTAGTACTCAGATCGACGAAAACTGTCCGCCAGTCATGAGAGAGAGTGAGAGGCAAACAGCTGGCGTTCACTTTTCGTCAGGCTTTTTTTTACTTCTGTATACAGATTGACGAAAAAAATACCAGAAATTGTCAGAAACCTAGTATAACCATATAACCATATATTATCATATAGCTCCCATATGAACAATCGGAAAAAATCTAAAGAAGAATAACTTTGTTGTTTTTAATTTTTTTTTGTTCCTTGGAATTTGGTATTATTTAAATACTATGAAATTGCGGTTTTAATAAAATTAAAATCAGACATCTATATCATATAGCTCCCATAGTGAAATCAAAAATTAATAAATATATATGTATATTAAAAAAATGTATTTTGCTGTTTTTCTAAAAATATTTTTTTGACTTATAGTAATTACTTACTATATCAGAATTATGGTTTTAGTTTTTGTTTTGTCAAATAAAATAGGTTCGATAAAATTATGTGATGTACCTACAACTATTTCTAATGCCGTCTTCCCACAGAGATCCATCCACCATCCGTTGAACGGATGGTCCATAAGGTTTTGCCGTTCCGAAATTTCCCATTTAGTTCCCCATCCAAATTTAATGGATTTTTTATGAGATAGTTAGGTGATGTTTTTTCGGTGCAACTCTGAGCTCTTCTTTTTGACAGTGAAAATTGAAACATTCACTACGAAAACGTCAACAATATTGATGGGGAGTTTTTGAAAATGGAAAGCGCCAAATCAAATTAATTACTGCTTCATCTAGGCGCATACAATAAGAGCAGCTATTGCCCAATATTGTCTAACAAATCAAGTTCATTAAATATATATACTCTCGTTCTCCAAGGTGTTCTGCTCCATGTTGTGAGTACGGTATGCCCCTAGCAAAGAGTGGAGCAACTCTTAATGCTGCCACACGGACGGATCAGTAGTTAAATAATTATAACAAGTATAAACATCATTTTTTGATTTGGCGCCTTCCTTTTTGAAATGTTACCCGCCATTATTTTTTTAATTTTCGTAATGAATGTTTTAATTTTCACTGTCAAGAAAAAGAACTCAGAGTTGCACCGAAAAAACATCGCCTAACTATCGCATAAAAAAGTCCGTCAAATTCGGAGTGGGAACTACTGGGAATTTTCGAAACGGCAAAACCTTATGGACCATCCGTTCAACGGATGGTGGATTGTGGATAGATCTCTGTGGGAAGACAGCATAGCTGGCAATTTTCGGAACGGCAAAACTTTATGGACAATCCGTTCAACGTATGGTGGATGGATCTCTGTGGGAAGACGGCATTTCACTACGAAAATTTAAAAATATAATGACGGGTAACTTTTCAAAACGGAAGGCGCCAAATTAAAAAATGCTGCTTATACTTGCAATAATTAATTAATTAGAGATCCATCCGTGTGAAAGCATTAAGAGTTGCTTCACTCTTTCCTAGGCGCATACCGTATTCACAATATGGAGCAGAACACTTTGGAGAACGAGGGTATATAAATTTAATGAACTTGATTTGTTAGACAATATTAGGCAATAGCTAAACTTATTTTTTCTGGAAGCTGGCAAAAACATTAGTCCAATTTGGTTGTTCGCTTAGGTCTCTTGCAGTTTGTTTACGAGTATCATTTTTAGCGCTGTTTTGCTCATTTTAAATTTTGGTTCAAAGTGCAACGGGCTAGAATGTTTAGCCAAAGTTGTTCAGATCAGCTGTTATCGGATGGTGGATATGCTCTGTGGGAATCAGAGTTTCACATATGTAAAAAATCCAAACCGTTTTAGACGGATGGACTCTATGGCATTAGCGTCGAATTATTGGTTTTTTTGTGGTCATGGACGTGATGGTTGCTCAAGTGAGGCTATCCACGTGATCATGAGAAAGTATTGATTCCAAGGAAACTGTGGATACGAATTGATTAAAACTTTCCCCAAAGTTAGTACGATTTCTTAGAAATTATTTTAAATATCTCTTGACTTAAGTACTCAGATCGACGAAAACTGTCCGCCAGTCATGAGAGAGAGCGAGAGGCAAACAGCTGGCGTTCACTTTTCGTCAAGGGTTTTTTTCACCTCGGTCCTCAGATCGACGAAACAATACCAGAAAATTGCATAGCGTTGCCAGACTGCGGAAGTGAACTTTGGGTGAACCGTAACGAAAAGATTACAGTCTTCGCCTTCTTCGGAGCAGGTTCGCCGTGTGAAGTCCACTGCTTTGACTGTTCCTTGGTCTCTGCTATGTACCAGTGGATCCATGTTTCGTCGACGGTCACGAAACGACGCAGAAACTCCTTCGGATTGCGCTTAAACAGCGTCAAACACTGCTCTGAAGTGGTCTCACGGTTGCGCTTGTTGTCCGGAGTGAGCAAACGCGGCACCCATCGCTTTCTCATGCCTAAAATTTCATTTCGCTAAGCAATTTCCCTTCGAAAAACAAGAATCGAACCACAAAACCATATTGCTCTTTCTCCATTTTTCTAAAATCCGCGGACACGTCCGATTCCACACGCAGTCAAAACAAAACTTCGAGTCCGATTCGGCAGAAACAGTAGTCGTCTACGAGAATGTACTACACGATAGTAAACTTCTCTTGCGATAGTGACGCCATCGGGCGGTGAGGCTAAGTACCTATCGGACTGCTCTCGTAGTGTAGTTCAACTTTAGGAAGCACTTTTCCTTTTAGAGTAAAATTGTAATGTTGCGACTTTCTTCCATTAATATGTTCATATGTGAATATTGTTCAGCCTATTTGTCCACTTTCCGTACAAATTCGTGGGTGATCCTTAATGCTTCGACTCGGCAGAAGAAACTCACAAGAAAGACAGGGTCGTCAGCGTAGGTGGTCAGAAGTTTGCCCGGTTTTATAAGACATGGCAGATCTGATGTGTACAGTGTGTACAAAACGGGACCCAGAATGGCTGAAAGCGTTTCTCTAGTTCCTCCGCTAAAGCTAGAGAGATCTCTGAGTCAGATCTGCAACGTGTATCGTCAGCTTTTTTTATGGTGATATTTCGAAAAGGCTTTGTTTCCTATTTCGTGTTAATTAATTAATTTGATTATCCCACGGGTGATCCCTCGCAGTTGCAGATTATCCAGGGGCGTGCGGGTGGCAAGGTCCGCCGCTGTGGTAGTTGGCCGCCATTAATAAATTTTGCAGCTCCATTGCAATCATCCTGTTTCGAGATAATAATATCGCGTACAGGTGTCCCGTGTCAATTTGGGATTTTTTGGCTGACCTCAGAAGTTGATTGACGGTTATGGAAATTTTATTAATTTGGTCTTGTATCTTATTCTTAATATCTATTTGCCTATTGTTTGCATTTATTAATTGGAATTCAGTGAATTTAATTTTTTCAAAATCATCCGCATCTGGTGTCCATGCAACTACTTTCAACGCTGGTCCCAGGAAATCTTAGCTCCTAGCTCCTCTATGGTGGATGCTCAACGAGTCGAGCAGGTCGCGGAGATGAGCGACGTCGACGACCAAGTGTTTCTGCATATGTGATTGTGGGAACATGTTGGTCATGCCATCAGTTTCCTCTACCACGCGCCTATATTCCGACAAATTCCCAGTGTGTCTTACAAATGCGTATTCCTCTCACACTAAAATCTGACCATCTACGATGGAAATGTATTAGGTCTGTGAGTAGTCCGTGACGTGTGCCGACATCATTTTCAAAAGGAAGAGCAGGGGTATGGATGTAAGCCTGCAATTTGGATAAATTGTTATGTCTGTTCTAAATGGGATAGCCCCCACCAAAGTATAAAGAATAATCTTTACTAAGAATAAAAGCGGTCAAAAAACTTATGCCAAGTGGCTAGTGGTGAGAGTAATAAAAAATTTAATAATCTACAATTTTAGAAACTATCTGGCGAGCGATGACAAGGTTGTGATTCGCCTACCTAAGGTTGTCTTTATGGACCACCCTCCCCTAATGAGGACTGTGGTCCCCATGTCCGCTTCAACGGCTTTCTCTTTACACAGTGGTGTGAGCTTGTTGCCAAGTCTCCTGTTGGATTTCACAAAGACTTTGTCGCCAACTTCGAAAACCCTCTTCTGACGCGAAACGTTTTCCCAGGCTCTAAGCGCGTTCTGGGCACTTTTAATTTTGTCGCAAATGTCTCGTTGCATGTCCTCATTCTCATTTTGTATAACGTAGGCTGGCCTCTTGGTGGACAATATGTAGACGCAATAGCTGTATCGCCAAGGTCGGTTTTGACTTTGACTGAGACACATTGAACATTTGGATTTTCAAGGCTATAGAACTGGTAACATTGTCGGCAGGATTTTATTATATATATTTATATATATTTATATTTATTATTATATTTTGGGGTAACAGTCTTGTGACAAGGAAACTGTGGATAAATTGATTTTAACTTTCTTCAAAGTTAGTTCGATTGCCTATACATTTTTTAAAATATCTCCTGAGTTGGCACACGCTCTGTGAGGGGCGTATGAATTTTTCAAGAATTAGCGTCGAATTGGTATTTTTGATGGCTGCTGTGAATTTTGTGATGGTTGCTGTGACGTGATCATGAAAAAGTATTGATTTCTTTGCATTTTTTAAAATATCTCCTGACTTGGCACAATCTCAGTGAGGGGCGTAAGAATTTTTCAAAGGTCGATTGGTATTTTAAATAAGTTCGTTCATGGCTAACGATTGGTTAAAGTATTAGATTGAGCTGCACTTTTATATCCCTTTAAGCTACGCAAACTGTAATGCTATTTTCTGAAAAACTGTGCTTGTAATTTTTCCAGAAACATCAGTCAAGACCTATAAACACAGCATTTTGGGGTCCTGTGAAGTATTTATTATATCCTTGCAGAAAGTATTATGAAGTATAAGTATTAGTGAATGAGACATCTCCGACCCTATAAAGTATATATATTCTTTATCAGAATCACATCCTGAGTTGATATAAGCATGTCTGTCTGTCTGTCCGTCTGTCTGTTTCTACGCGAACTAGTTTCTCAGTTTTAAAGATATCGAATTGAAACTTTGCACACATCCTTCTTTCCTTTGCACGCAGTATATAAGTCGGAACGACCGGGTTCGGCCGACTATATCTTATAGCTGACATAATAACTTTGGTGTTTTTAAAGTTAGGAAGTTGGGATTTTTTTATGAGTGTTAAGAAAGCATCATATGAATAATTTTGGAGAATATAATTTACAGAATATTATGCAAGGGTATTTCTACTTCGGCTCCTCTCGAAGTTAGCTTTCCTTTCTTGTTTCTAATTAAATTCTAATTCAATTCTTTTTTTTTAAGGGCTGATTCAGACGTTTGCCCGTCTCGACTTGTGCCAGACTAACCGGTTGTGTTTATTACAGAGCTCCCGTATTTAAAAAAAAAAAAAGTTTTATATAAAATTCTTTTTTTTCTTTCTTTCTTTTTCTTTATTTTCTTAGTTCATTACGCAAGTACAATGTCAGATGCTGGTATAGTTCCCAAAAAAAATGTCTTCCAATTTCAAGCCATCTCGACGAAAGGTTGTCGTGAAACCAATCATGAGTCTCATGTGGCTAAGCACTCGGTCTTTGCTAAGAACCAAGTTACGCGACCACCAGTCAATACAGACGAAGCTACTAATGTAGCTGTATGCCTATAGGAATGCCAAGGCGACTGCCTTTGATGCCAATAGGTGCCTCTCTGATACTTCGGATGAATTTTTATGATTCCAGTTATTCAGACACCTCATCTGTCCCGACTATGACCATTTTTACCTCCAAGTGGATTAGTAAGAATGCTGCCGATGAAGAACGCTTTACTCAGGTAAATAACCTAAGGAAAAGACGAAATCTGGACATTCTCGGAGGTAGTGATATCAACAAATCATCACTGCCAAACCCTGTTGGCGACCATAAACCTCCTCAAGCTCCAGCCTCTGGCATGACCATACAATCACATTCTTTAAGTCAAGAAGACTCTACCTACTTAGGAAAGAACAATAGCTTTGCTATTTTGTCTGAAGATGATGATGATGATACCATGACTTCCACTCATATTAATGAATCAATGGTCTGAGCCTGTTGAAGCTAACTTGCATTCGGTGTCCCCACGCAATGCCTCTTCTCAAACTAAAACCAAGAAATGTGATCACCGACCACCACCCTACCTTTTGAGGGGAATAACTGCGACCAATGGTTTTCGCCTCAAGACAACTGGTAAATCTTCCTATAGGGTTACTGTGGATGACGGCAATGTTTACCGTGTAGTCCAGAAGCTTTTCAAGGATAATGGAATTCCGGTCAGCGCTTTTCAGTTTAAAAATGAACGAGCCTTTCGAGTCGTCATTAAGGGACTTCACGCTTCCACTGAAATAGCCGAAATTACTGCAAAACTTAAAGCTCTGGGGCACAACCCTCGGAATGTATTTAACCCCCCTGGTGAAAATGGGAATGCGAACCGGGATATATTCTTTGTTGAGCTGGAACCAGCTAGAAGCTACAAAAATGTATATGATATCCAGATAATTGACTACCAGGTGGTTAAAGTGGAACCGCAGCTTCAGAGAAAGGGTCCTTTAAGGTGTTTCCGATGTCAGGAATTTGGACATTCTAAAAATGTTTGCTTACTCTTACCAAAGTCTGCCAGATGTGCTGGTGACCATGAGACAAAAGACAAGGAGAGGTGCTTGGCCATAAATGAGGAACAACTAAAGTGCATTAACTGTGGCTCTAATCATAGTGCGTCTTCCCGTCGTTGTCCTGCCTATTTAGAGGCTATTGAAAGACGTAAGCCCACTGGTTCTGTAGAGCGTAGACCCACTCAAAAACGTACTTTGAAGCCTGCCATGCCCCGGCTCAAAATGCTTGGCTTTCTACGCGTCTTTCTGCATCCTCAAGTCAAGCTTCGCAAACGGCTAATTCACATCCAAGTGAAAAGACCTCCTTGATTGAACAACCTACTCAGTAAAGGCTTCTGGAATTTATTAATGGATTAAGGAAGCTGCGATAGCCCAAGCGGCTGCAATTGATAAGTTGTTGTTACGCTTTGATCAAATGATGTCAATAATGACGACCACACTACAAATGTTACAGAGCGTGATTTCTAAGCACGTCAATCTATCAGGTTCAACGCAATGCGATGACTAATTACGGTATCAATATCATTATTTGGAACGCCAACAACTTAGTTGGCAAATCACTCGAGATTGAGCACCTCCTCCAGGAACGCAACATTGACATTTTATTGATCTCAGAGACACATTTTACCAGCCGTTCGTGCTGTTCACTCTGCCAACCACCCTAATGATCGACATCGTGGTGGTGCTGCTGTCATCATCAAATCCTATTTAGATTATCACCTAGGTGCCACAATATCGGAGCCTCGCCTCCAGGCAGTTGCCATAAGTTTGGTCACTTGGTACTGTCTACTGTCCACCTGGTCATTGCCTTTCTTGGACGACTGAGGAATATCTGCATCTGTTTGGCTCTGTAGTTAACCGCTTTCTCATTGGAGGGGATTGGAATGCGCACCACAGTTTCTGGGGGTGCAGGCGATCATGCCCTCGGGGAAACACCCTGATGTCTGTTATTGCTGACTCAAATATGCAGATTTTGGCTACTGGCGGACCCACTCATTTTCTTTGGATCAATGACCACCTCCCGACGGCCATTGATTTTGCTGTGTACAAAGGCATCCCGTGCAACCACCTTACAATCTCAAAGTGCCGGGACTTTCCTCTGATCATATTCCGCTCCTGATATATTTTTGCGTGGCTGCCGATACGATCGTCACCATCCGGGCTTCTTCCCCGGGGCTCGGATCTTAAAAGATTCAGTGCGCAACTTACTGCTCTGACTCAGGAGCAACCTTCTCTTCTTTCTGTGGACGACTTAGATTCCTTTGCTGAAGTCTTAGTTAAACAGATCCCTCAAGCTGCCCCTCCTCCATCTTGGGCTTATTCAAAGCCAGAAATTGCTGCCTTGGCCAGAAAACGTCATGCACTTCGCCGTGTCTGGATGAGGACGAGGCATACCATCGATATGGCAAGGTGGAAGGCTACTGTATCAGAGCTAAGGAAAGTCCTCCGTTCGGCCAAGTCAGAATTTTTTATAGACAAGCTCAGTGCAATTGATCCTAACCAGAATCACGGATTTGCGCTCTGGAAATGCACCCGCAACCTTAAAAGGCAGCCGATTCAGAGGTTTTCCCTTAAACGTGGTGATGGGAATTGGGCCCACAGTGATTCCCAGATTGCAGAAGTATTTGCTGATGATCTTGAAAATCGATTTACTCCATTTGAATTTGCAACAAGCGAAGAAGTCCAGACTACAATCTCTAGGTTATGTCTTTCATTTGGCCCTCCTGTTACTGTCCGACCAGTAGACGAAGATGAGGTACGTGGTCATATAAAGCGACTGGTTACTACTAAAGCTCCTGGCATGGAAGCGATAGCTGGCAAAGTTGCAAAGGCTCTGCCTAGCTCTGTCATTGCATAGCTCTGTCTCCTCTTTAATGCTTCCTGGACCTTGGTAATTTTCCATCACCTTGCAAACGAACATTAGTCACAATGGTGGCAAAAAACGGCCGGAATCTTATAGGCCGATTAGTTTGCTGTCCACTTTCTGCAAGATTTTTGAGCGGATTATGCTTGGTAGACTTCTAGGCCTTTGACAGGGTTTGGCATGAAGGACTGTTCTACAAGCTAATGCCGCTTTTGCCTGAAAGGCTCTGGAATCTCATTGTATCGTTCTTAGATAATAGGGAGTTGGCTGTTGATATTCGTGGACACCGTTCTAGACTTCGCCCAATTCGTGCTGGTCCCGCAGGGAAGCGTCCTTGGTCCGGTCCTGTATACAATTTACACTTCGGATGTTCCAAACCCAGTTGCTCGTGGTACACTCCTGGCCACATATGCAGATGACACTGCATTTCTTGCAGCTGGTAGCACCACTACCTCTGCGTCCCGACGTCTCCAGACATTCTTAGACGAATTTGAGTGCTGGGCCTCTCGATGGAACATTGCGCTTAATGTTGACAAAACGCAGCATGCCACTTTTGCTCTCCGCCCTGGCCGTTCGCGTTGCCTTTACATTGATGGGAATAGGCTCAAGCACGAAGATAAGGTGACGTACCTCGGAGTTTCCTTAGACCATCACCTTTGTTGGAAGGGACAAATTGATCGAGTTTGTGGATCAGCAAGAACAAAACTTGACAAAATGGTCTGGCTCCTTCGTCCAGGTAGCGGCCTATTCCTTGAAGCCAAGGTGCGGCTTTTTAAAGCGATTGTCCTTCCAACTTTAAACTGGGGAATCACTTGCTGGGGCACGGCCTGTGATTCGTCACTAAAAAGGGTGCAAACGTGCATTACAAAGGCTCTCAGGAGGATGCTGGGGGTGAAGTGGCACCATTATGTAGAAAACCGAATTTTGTTCCAGGACACGGGAGTGCCGATGGTAAAGGAGACGATTTGTAAATCCTCAAGTCGATACGTTTGCTCACACATGCAAACTGTATGGCAAGACATCTTGCAACACCACTGGGTCGACGGCGTCTCCGCAGACGACACCCGGCAGACTTATGGATTCTCGGCCGTGACAGACACGGTCGTCTTATGTAATTACACATCTTGATTACACCTGATTTGCCCAAGAATGGAGCACCCGCTACCCGCTTATTTTGGGATCTTTAGAAATAATTCGTCAATACACGAAAACGAGGTCCATCCTTGTGTGGCGTGTTCAACAATCTAATAATAATAATAAAAAAAAAGACGTTTGTCCACTGTTAAGCTATTTTCTCAAAAACTGTGGACGCGATTTTTATAAAATGTTAAGTTTATATCCTTAAAGAAACGTCCTTTAAGCAATTGTAGCGTGCAACTTGGCACACGCTCTGTGAGTTGAAATATTCTCCAAAGTGTGGGAAGTCGATTTTTAAATGCATTTTTGAAACACTTGCCGACCTGCAATATGCTCTTACATATATAGTTAGGATTTTCTTTATTTTATATTTTTGAATTTAAAAGTTTTCGATTACGTGCCTAAGCCTAGTACTCAGATCGACGAAAACTGTCCGCCAGTCATGGGAGAGAGTGAGAGGCAAACAGCTGGCGTTCACTTTTCGTCAGGCTTTTTTTTACTTCTGTATACAGATTGACGAAAAAAATACCAGAAATTGTCAGAAACCTAGTTATTATACCTTAACAATGGGTATTATAATTCCAATCAAAAGTTTGCAATGCAGTGATCACCAGGAGAGTAGATCTAGCCATGCCCGTCCGCCGACTATATCATATAGCTCCCATATGAACAATCGGAAAAAATCTAAAGAAGGATAACTTTGTTGTTTTTAATTTTTTTTGTTCCTTGGAATTTGGTATTATTTAAATACTATGAAATTGCGGTTTTAATAAAATTATGCTGTCTTCCCACAGAGATCCATCCACCATCCACCATCCGTTCAACGGATGGTACATAAGGTTTTGCCGTTACGAAAATTCCCAGTTAGTTCCCCATCCGAATTTGACGGACTTTTTTATGCGATAGTTAGGCGATGTTTTTTCGGTGCAACTCTGAGTTCTTCTTCTTGACAGTGAAAATTTAAACATTCACTACGAAAATTTAAAAAATAATGGCGGGTAACTTTTCAAAAAGAAAGGCGCCAAATCAAAAAAATGCTGTTTGTACTTGTAATAATTAATTAACTACTGATTCATCCCTCTGGCAGCATTAAGAGTTGTTCCACTGTTCTCTAGGCGCATACCGTACTCACAACCTGGAGCACATTGGAGAACGAGAAAACAAAAAATAAACATTTATATATAATGAAATTGATTTGCTACCATTTAGACAATATTGGGGAAAAGTGGTGCATATATTTTCGGCAGGCTGGCAGAAATATGCAGACCTATTAGTTCGATTTGGTTGTTCGCGTAGATCACTTGCAGTCTGTCATCAAGTATCATTTACAACGCTGTTGTGCTAAGATGATGAGCCACAGCTGTTCAGATCAGCTGACATCGGATGGTGGATGGTGGATGTGCTCTGTGGGAATCGGAGTTTCACATTTGTCAAAAATCCCAACCGTTTCAAACGGATGGCTCTGTGGGAAGAGGGCATTAAAATCAGACATCTATATCATATAGCTCCCATAGTGAAATCAAAAATTAATAAATATATGCTGTCTTCCCACAGAGATCCATCCACCATCCACCATCCGTTCAACGGATGGTCCATAAGGTTTTGCCGTTCCGAAAATTCCCAGTTAGTTCCCCATCCGAATTTGACGGACTTTTTTATGCGATAGTTAGGCGATGTTTTTTCGGTGCAACTCTGAGTTCTTCTTCTTGACAGTGAAAATTGGAACATTCACTACGAAAATTTAAAATATAATGGCGGGTAACTTTTCAAAAAGGAAGGCGCCAAATCAAAAAAATGCTGTTTGTACTTGTAATAATTAATTAACTACTGGTTCATCCCTCTGGCAGCATTAAGAGTTGCTCCACTGTTCCCTAGGCGCATACCGTACTCACAACCTGGAGCACATTGGAGAACGAGAGAACAAAAAGTAAACATTTTTATATAATGAAATTGATTTGCTACCATTTAGACAATATTGGGCAAAAGTGGTGCATATATTTTCGGCAGGCTGGCAAAAATCTACAGACCTATTAGTTCGATTTGGTTGTTCGCGTAGATCACTTGCAGTCTGTCACCAAGTATCATTTACAACGCTGTTGTGCTCATTTCAAATGTTGTGCAAAATGCAACGGGCTTAAATGATTAGCCACAGCTGTTCAGATCAGCTGACATCGGACGGTGGATGGTGGATGTGCTCTGTGGGAATCGGAGTTTCACATTTGTCAAAAATCCCAACCGTTTCAAACGGATGGACTCTGTGGGAAGAGGGCAATATATGTATATTAAAAAAAATGTATTTTGCTATTTTTCTAAAAATATGATGTACCGATGTACCTACAACTATTTCTAATGCCGTCTTCCCACAGAGATCCATCCACCATCCGTTGAACGGATGGTCCATAAGGTTTTGCCGTTCCGAAATTTCCCAGTTAGTTCCCCATCCAAATTTAATGGATTTTTTATGAGATAGTTAGGTGATGTTTTTTCGGTGCAACTCTGAGCTCTTGTTTTTGACAGTGAAAATTGAAACATTCACTACGAAAACGTCAACAATATTGATGGGGAGTTTTGGAAAATGGAAAGCGCCAAATCAAATTAATTACTGCTTCATCTAGGCGCATACAATAAGAGCAGCTATTGCCCAATATTGTCTAACAAATCAAGTTCATTAAATATATATACTCTCGTTCTCCAAGGTGTTCTGCTCCATGTTGTGAGTACGCTATGCCCCTAGCAAAGAGTGGAGCAACTCTTAATGCTGCCACACGGACGGATCAGTAGTTAAATAATTATAACAAGTATAAACATCATTTTTTGATTTGGCGCCTTCCTTTTTGAAATGTTACCCGCCATTATTTTTTTAATTTTCGTAATGAATGTTTTAATTTTCACTGTCAAGAAGAAGAACTCAGAGTTGCACCGAAAAAACATCGCCTAACAATCGCATAAAAAAGTCCGTCAAATTCGGAGTGGGAACTACTGGGAATTTTCGAAACGGCAAAACCTTATGGACCATCCGTTCAACGGATGGTGGATGGTGGATAGATCTCTGTGGGAAGACAGCATAGCTGGCAATTTTCGGAACGGCAAAACTTTATGGACAATCCGTTCAACTTATGGTGGATGGATCTCTGTGGAAAGACGGCATTTCACTACGAAAATTTAAAAATATAATGGCGGGTAACTTTTCAAAACGGAAGGCGCCAAATCAAAAAATGCTGCTTATACTTGCAATAATTAATTAATTAGAGATCCATCCGTGTGAAAGCATTAAGAGTTGCTTCACTCTTTCCTAGGCGCATACCGTATTCACAATATGGAGCAGAACACTTTGGAGAACGAGAGTATATAAATTTAATGAACTTGATTTGTTAGACAATATTAGGCAATAGCTGAACTTATTTTTTCTGGTAGCTGGCAAAAACATTAGTCCAATTAGGTTGTTCGCTTAGGTCTCTTGCAGTTTGTTTACGAGTATCAGAGTTTCACATATGTAAAAAATCCAAACCGTTTTAGACGGATGGACTCTATGGCATTAGCGTCGAATTATTGGTTTTTTTGTGGTCATGGACGTGATGGTTGCTCAAGTGAGGCTATCCACGTGATCATGAGAAAGTATTGATTCCAAGGAAACTGTGGATACGAATTGATTAAAACTTTCCCCAAAGTTTTACGATTTTTTAGAAATTATTTTAAATATCTCTTGACTTAAGTACTCAGATCGACGAAAACTGTCCGCCAGTCATGAGAGAGAGCGAGAGGCAAACAGCTGGCGTTCACTTTTCGTCAAGGGTTTTTTTCACCTCGGTCCTCAGATCGACGAAACAATACCAGAAAATTGCATAGCGTTGCCAGACTGCGGAAGTGAACTTTGGGTGAACCGTAACGAAAAGATAACAGTCTTCGCCTTCTTCGGAGCAGGTTCGCCGTGTGAAGTCCACTGCTTTGACTGTTCCTTGGTCTCTGCTATGTACCAGTGGATCCATGTTTCGTCGACGGTCACGAAACGACGCAGAAACTCCTTCGGATTGCGCTTAAACAGCGTCAAACACTGCTCTGAAGTGGTCTCACGGTTGCGTTTGTTGTCCGGAGTGAGCAAACGCGGCACCCATCGCTTTCTCATGCCTAAAATTTCATTTCGCTAAGCAATTTCCCTTCGAAAAACAAGAATCGAACCACGAACCCATATTGCTCTTTCTCCATTTTTCTAAAATCCGCGGACACGTCCGATTCCACACGCAGTCAAAACAAAACTTCGAGTCCGATTCGGCAGAAACAGTAGTCGTCTACGAGAATGTTCTACACGATAGTAAACTTCTCTTGCGATAGTGACGCCATCGGGCGGTGAGGCTAAGTACCTATCGGACTGCTCTCGTAGTGTAGTTCAACTTTAGGAAGCACTTTTCCTCTTAGAGTAAAATTGCAATGTTGCGACTTTCTTCCATTAATATGTTCATATGTGAATATTGTTCAGCCTATTTGTCCACTTTCCGTACAAATTCGTGGGTGATCCTTGATGCTTCGACTCGGCAGGTGAAGCTCACAAGAAAGGCAGTGTCGTCAGCGTAGGGGGCCAGAAGTTTGCCCGGTTTTATAAGACATGGCAGATCTGAAGTGTACAGTGTGTTCATAACGGGACCCAGAATGCTTCCCTGTGGAACGCCAGCTCGAGCAGTTTTAATGCTTGACCTTTCCCCTCTTACGTCGACCATAAACCTGGATCGAAGAAGTATGATTTTTATAAGAGGAATTACCCGGTCGGGAGTAGGGACTTTAACTTATGGAGTAATCCAGCATGCCAAACGCGGTCATAGGCTTCCTTGACGTCGAGGCAAATAGCAGAGCTATATTGCTTATTTTCAAAAGCATTGACAATGTGTTGGAAGACTCTATGTGCTTGTTCTGGCGTCCCATGATGATGCCTAAAACCAAACTGCTGGTCGGGAATGGCGTCCTGCACGCTTCTTACGCCCATAATTCTATCCTCTCGGATATTTTAGAGAAAGTGGGCAGTAAGCTTATCGGTCGGTATGACTCGACAAGGTTCTCCGGCTTTCCTGGTTTTGGTATCATCGTATCTTCCATTGAGAGAGAAAGTGGTGGATACGTAGCATTGAATTATAGAGGATTACAAGGAACGGATTCCCTTGTTAGGCAAGGCCCTGGCAATTCTGCTATCAATGCCATCGAATCTTGGCGCTTTCCTGGGATGTTTCTTTCGAATATGAAGGCAAACTTTTTATGGGCTTTTACGTTAGATCGGTAGTGTAAGTGTAAGCGGGCAGTAAGCTTATCGGTCGGTATGACTCGACAAGGGTGTCCGGTTTTCCTGGTGTTGGTATCATCGTTATCACAGCACTCTTCCATTGAGAGAGAAAGTGGTGGATACGTAGCATTGAATTATAGAGGATTACAAGGAACGGATTCCCTTCTTAGGCAAGGCCCTGGCAATTCTGCTATCAATGCCATCGAATCCTGGCGCTTTGCTGGGATGTTTCTTTCGAATATGAAGGCAAACTTCTTATGGGCTTTTACGTTGGATCGGGGAAGGAGCATTAAGAAAGGCCAGTATTTCTCCAACATTCTCGGGACTCTTGAGGTCAAATGGCTGAAAGCGTTTCTCTAGTTCCTCCGTTAAAGCTAGAAAGAAATCTGAGTCAGATCTGCAACGTGTATCGTCAGCTTTTTTTATGGTGATATTTCGAAGAAGCTTTGTTTCATATTTCGTGTACATTTCCAAAGGTTGAAGCCGTACGGTTGGTTTGGTACAGAAATTTTTTAAGATCATCTTCGGCACAACGATATGAACTTTTGTCGACTGGATCTTGAGATCTCACATATCTGCGGCGAAGGGATCATTTTAACCTTACCAGTTTCTTTACATACATCAGATTTTAAAAGAGCCTAAGTTGGGTTGGAAGGTCTTGAGACTTGTCCACAGGTTGAATATTAGGGAAAAACATCTCCACAGCGTCTTTAATGTCCTTAGGAAAGCTTAACACCATATTGAGGTTTACAAGCCGTATGACTGCTGCTTGGATTAATCAATGGAATGTGATCAGAGCTAAGCTCAAGACTTTCTGTGATGGAAAGACCGTATCCCGCTGTAGACAGCTAATTCAGTGCCTGTTGGTGTTCTTTGGCTATATGGATCATGCGTAGGCCCTCCGGTTGCAAGTACGTGGACATTGAACTAGTACCATTGTCGACAGGATTTTATTACAATTGCAGAGCCTCCGCGTTTCCGATCGGCAGGATGAGTTGCCTTGAGCAGAAGTGTTTTTCATTAACCAGCATAATATCAATTTATGACTATGCACAAAGAGCTCAAGCTCAAGGTGTTGGCAAGTCCGTCGGCGTTCCACACACCAATGTAAAGTCCGATTTGGCACATGGTTGTGCTACATTAACTGGGCGAGATCCAGCTAATGATTGAGCTGTTCCTGAAGTATTTTGGGGTTACAGTCTTGTGACAAGGAAACTGTGGGATACGAATTGGTTGAAACTTTCTTCAAAGTTAGTTCGATTACCTATACATTTTTTAAAATATCTCCTGAGTTGGCACACGCTCTGTGAGGGGCGCATGAATTTTTCAAGAGTTAGCATCGAATTGGTATTTTTTGAAGGCTGCTGTCATGGACGGGATAATTTTGTGATGGTTGCTGTGACGTAATCATGAAAAAGTATTGATTTCTTTGCATTTTTTTTAAATATCTCCTGACTTGGCACAAGCTCAGTAGGAATATTTCAAAGGTCGATTGGTATTTTAAACGACAGAAAATAAGATAGTTCATGACATGGCTAACGATTGGTTAAAGTATTAGAGCGGGCTGCACTTTTATATCCCTTTAAACTGCGCAAACTGTAATGCTATTTTCTAAAATACTGTGGTTGTAATTTTTCTCAAATTTTCCAGAAACATCAGTCAACCATCCCTACATAGACCTATAAACACAGCATTTTGGCGTTCTGTGAAGGACTTTAATTCTAATTCAATTTTGTAATCCTTTTTTTGCAAGGGCTGATTCAGACGTTTGCCCACTGTTAAGCGATTTTCTCAAAAACTGTGGACGCGTTGAGTTTATATCCTTGAAGAAACGTCCTTTAAGCAATTGTAGCGTGCAACTTGTTACACGCTCTGTGAGTTGAGATATTCTCCAAAGTGTTAGAAGTCGATTTTTAAATTCCTTTTATTTTTAATACTTGCCGACCTCCAATATGCTCTTACATATATAGTTAGGATTTTCTTTATTGTATATTTTTGCATTTAAAAGTTTTCGATTACGTGCCTGAAGCCTAGTACTCAGATCGACGAAAACTGTCCGCCAGTCATGAGAGAGAGTGAGAGGCAAAGAGCTGGCGTTCACTTTTCGTCAGGCTTTTTTTTTACCTCTGTACACAGATCGACGAAAAAAATAGCAGAACATTTTATAGCGTTGCCAGTCTGCTAAAATGAACTTTGGATGAACCCTAGCGAAAAGAATAACAAATTTAATCTTTTGGCGTGCGCTTCTCACTGAACTTTTTAAAAAATGGGGGGAAAAATTAAAAAACCGGTAAAAGTCGATTGAAGGAGTTTTCTTGTGAGGGTGTTAATCTCGTCAGAGCAAAAGTGTGCGAACAAAACAATAATAAACTTTGAAAAAGCGCCGGTAAAAAATTAGCAAAAAAATGTTCAGCAAATTAAAAAAACAAATCTTGTCTTGCCAAGGTAGTTAATCTTTTAAAGGCTCTTTCCCGTAAATACGATATTTTAATTTTAACATCTTGTTAACAAACCCAGCTGATTGACAGTACGACCGTAGCACGGTTAATTCTGGTGAACTCTCGAAAATGTAGTCACACTGGAAAGATAAAAGTTTTTACGCTTGCATTATCGTTTTTCGAGGTGCGTACTAGGCTTAAATAGCGAGAAAATCAAAAAATTAGAGCAGAATCCTTGTTTCAAATTCAAACGCACCGACATCGACGCTATGTCACCGACGTTCATGGCCTGACGAACGTTCACCCTAAGTTCATTTCAGCAATGCTATTTCTGGGTATTTTTTCGTCGATCTGAGTACCTGAGTATCTGAAATAAGAGCCTGACGAAAAGCGTTCGCCAGCTGTTTGCCTCTCGCTCTCTCTTATAGCTGTCAATCTGAGTACGAGGCTTTAGGGATGCGGGAATATCGATGTGTGCGTCTATCGATGTTTTAACAAGTAAAACATCGAAGTTTCTACTACCCTCTTCCCATAGAGTCCATCCGTTCGAAACGGACTGATTTTTCACAAATGTGAAACTCGCAGAGCACATTAACCATTCACCATTCAATACCATTCTAGCCTGATTCATTTTGCACAATATTTAAAATGAACACAAAAGTTTGTTTTTTTGATTTGTTATAATATCATATATAATTTTATTATAATATCAGGAATGGCAAACAGCCAAACTCAATTCCATAACATGATCTCAGTCTGCGCTCGCTGCTCCTCCAGCCTATCTTGAGCGCTATTTCCACAAGGGGGACGCAGAGCTGCCTAAGTGTTGACTTTCGCTGAAGAGGCTTCCAGGACTTTTACAAAGTATTCCCTAGTACTTGCAAGAAATATATTTAATTAGTTAATTGTAAACCACTAATAAAAGTCTGGGCTTATACTCGTGTTCACTAATGTGTTCTGTACATGTTGTGTATGCGCCTAGGAAAGAGTGGAGCAACTCTTAATGCTGCCTCTGTGGGAAGACAGCATTAAACAATATTTGGCAAAAGTGGTTCATATTTTTTCTGCAGGCTGGCAAAAATCTGCAGACATATTAGTTCGATTTGGTTGTTCGCGTAGATCACTTGCAGTCTGACACCAAGTATCATTTATAACGCTGTTATGCTTTTTTTAAATGTTGTGCAACGGGCTAAAATGATAAGCCACAGCTGTTCAGATCAGCTGTCATCGGATGGTGGATGGTGGATGTGCTCTGTGGGAATCAGAGTTTCACATTTATCGAAAATCCCAACCGTTTCAAACGGATGGACCCTATGGGAAGAGGGCATAAATGGTAACAAATCAAGTTCATTGTATATAAATGTTTGTTTTTGTTCTCTCGTTCTCAAAGGAACTCCAGGTTGTAAGTACGGTGTGCGCCTGGAAAGAGTGGAGCAACTCTTAAGGCTGCCACACGGATGGATCAGTAGTTAATTAATTATTACAAGTATAAACAGCATTTTTTGATTTGGCGCCTACTTTTTTGAAAAGTTACCCGCCATTATTTTTTAAATTTTCGTAGCGAATGTATCAATTTTCACTGTCAAGAAGAAAACTCAGAGTTGCACCGAAAAAACATCGCCTAACTATCGCATAAAAAAGTCCGTCATATTCGGATGGCGAACTAACTGGGAATTTTCGGAATGGCAAAACCTTATGGACCAACCGTTCAACGGATGATGGTGGATGGATCTCTGTGGGAAGCCAGCATAACTGGAAATTTTCGAAGCGGCAAAACCTTATAGACCATCAGTTCAACAGATGGTGGATGGATCTTTGTGAGAAGACGGCATAAAAAAACAAATGCAGTTTAAAGCATAGTACCACTAACCATACAACATATAGACTGGTCATTTCATACAAGCAATATGGACACTCAAAAATTTTTGCGGGAGGCCCCAGAGCTGTTAGCGGCAGGCCCCGGACACTTCGTGTGCCTTCGGGTTTTTTTCGCTCTCATTCTTATTCTCATTTTGACGCTCGCCCGCGAGTTCGGTCGTTCAGTCGCAGAGACATAGAGTAAGAAACTATATAGAGGTTTCATTTGCTCTAACAGCTAACAGCTCTGGGGCCTCCCGCAAAGATTTTTGAGTGTCCATATTGCTTGTATGAAATGACCAGTCTATATGTTGTATGGTTAGTGCTAGTACTCAGAAAACTTAAGTCTTTGCAGTGTTAAAGCAGTTTTGAGAGTTCATTAGTATTGAGCATGCTACGGTCGTACTGTTAATCAGCTGGGATTGTTAACAAACAGATAAAATTAAAAAATCTTATTTGCGGGAAAGAGCCTTTAGGGATATTCTCAACTACTTTGGCAAAAATTGTATGCCGCTAGGCAAAGACATTAGAAAACGATATAATTTAAATTTAATAGTTGTTTTCTTTTTAATTACTGATAATTAGTTGTTTATTTAGAGATTATAGGTTTTCTTCTTGCAGGCGATTTTTCTTTGTTGTGTTTTTTCGTCCATTGTTGACCTAGGAAACACTCTGCTCTAAAGCCTAGTATTCAGATCGACAAACGATTGCGCTAGCGTAAAAACTTTAATCTTTCCAGTGTGACCAAAGTTTCGAGAGTTCATCCGAACTGAGCTTACTACGGTCTTACTGTCAATCAGCTGGGTCTGTTGATAAACAAAAAACCAAACAAAGTTAAATAAAACGAAAATGTCGAGTTTAAAAAACACAAGCGTGATTTTGGTTGTCAGCATGGCGGCATGTATTGTAGCATTAGAGGCAGAGGACAAAGGACAGCGGCGGAAATATTGGGTGAGCCCATATCTGCAGGAAAGGGCCCTTAAAGGCCGATATGCTTCCGACGTAAGTAATACAGTTCAATAATGTATTAATATTCGTGCACTAAAAAATATTTTCTTATTATTCTAAAGTTTCAAAACTTGTTGCAGACTCCCTCAATGTTTTTCGAAAACTTTCATATGCCTCAGGAGAGTTTTAACACTCTTTTTGGAATGGTGGAGCAGTACCTTATACCGAAACGGAACACTCGCCCATATGCTATACAATAAATGCCGAGTTGGCCATTATTTTAGAGTAATTAGATTTTAAATATTTAGTCTTAGATAACAATATATTTATATTTTGTATCCTTTTATTTAGATTTCTTGCCTATCGAGACCTGCAACGCCACATTGGATCAACTTATCGGATCAGTAAGCAACATTTTGGAGTGATTCTCCTCCAGGTGTCTATTGCCATTTGGACTGCTTTGCGGGATGAATTCCCCAAGTAGACGACGGGGAATATGCTGATGTGGGTTAAAGGCTTGGAAGACGAATGGAGCAGTCGACGGAAAGCATGTGGCGATAAGAGGCCCGCCAAATAGCGGAAGCCTTTTTTACAATTATAAGGTAAGTACTTTTTAAATGCCAATATAATTTAATAACAAAATCATTTGTAATGTAGGGCTTTCATTCGATTGTGCTTATGGCAATCTGCAACGCTCACTATCGCTTCAGCTACATTGATGTGGGGATTTTGGTAGCGAGGGAGACATGAATGCCTTCTCCCACAGCGATCTTGGCAAACAGTTGCTCTTAGACCAGCTGCCCTTTCCGGAGGACAATGTTATAAACGGCCATCGAAACCCTTATTACATTGTTGCTGATGATGCATTCCCCCTTCATAAACGCATCATGAAGCCGTATAGAGGCAAGGTTTTGGGAGGGAGCGGATTTTTAACTACAGGCTAAGTCGGGCTCGTCGTTGCATTGAGACGCATTTGGGATTCTCAGCTGTATGGCTGTACAACGAACTTTGTTAAGCAATCCATGCAAAGCTCAAAAAATCCTTGTAGCCTGTTGTGTCTTGCATAATTTTTTGATGCGGGAGAGTCCAGCAACTTACTCGATGCAGGAGATACCAAGCACGGTCCTGACCGACTTGCGACCGTGCCGACGAGGTCGCCCACAAGACTTCAGTAAGGAGGTTCGAAACAACCTTAAAAAATATTTAAACGGAAGTGCTGGAATTATTGGCTGGCGTCTTTCTCCTCCCACAGAAGCTGGGTCATCTTCCTCTCGATGTCGGCAGCACGTTCCGGAGAAAACGTACTTAGAATGGACTCCCAGTAAGCATATACCGGACTTGGAGGAGTGGGAAGGGGAGCATTTTGTTGTTGCTCCAGGAAGTTGCCCAGCATTGTACCTTTCGCTTCTTGGCGGTCCTTCTTCCTCCACCCTTTGAAAGCATAGATATATTTTATAAGAAATTATATTATTTAATAGAAATTGGGCAACTTACATAGGAATACAGTTCTTTTGGGAGCTCAGACAGCCCGACCTCCAGCTCCGCTTCCGCTTCCAAAAAGCCAACTTCAATTGTGTCTTGAGACTCGTCTATGCAGTAGTCCATTGCTTGGGCTCCGTCGCTCTCAGTTAGCAAAGATTGGGTTGTTCTGTTAAAAATATATTATATTAGTATAATGCTACAAAATTTTTGGCCAGAACCTACTGCCTCTGCGTGGATAAGTCCGGCAGGAAGTCCATGTAGGGGGCAAAATCCCACTCTGCAGCACCTGTTGGCTTCTCCAGTGGGTCTCCTCCTCACTTCCACTCTTTGGTTGCTTGCACTTATGGTTCTTAAAACTGACCCGCAGAGACTTCCACGCCAGCTTGCAACTATTATCTAAACATAATATTGTATATGTCCACGTTAACAAATATTTAATAATGTACAATTATAACATACCATCTTTATCCATTTCCCAGGCTATTTCCTCCCACGATATTTTTATAAAAGTTGCATTTAAATGCTTTTTATTTGAAAGGTCCCACAATTTTGGGCGCGACTCCACTCATCGTATCAATACAATTTTTTCCTCACTATTAAACTCCAGCAACTGACTTTTGCTGGTTATTTGATTTTTTCCCATTTTTTTAAATTTTTGATGAGAAGCGCCCGCCAAAATATTACATTTTTTATTCTTTTTGCTAGGGTTCACCCAAAGTTCATTTCAGGTGGTTGGCAACGCGATGCAATTTTCTGGTATTTTTTTCGTCGAACTGAGGACCTAGGTCAAAAAAAAGCTTCACGAAAAGTGAACGCCAGCTGTTTACCTCTCGCTCTCTCCCATGACTGGCGTACGGTTTTTGTCGATCTGAATACTAGGCTTAACAACAGACAGATTTCGTCGATCTGAGCACTAGGCTTAAACAATAACAAAAAAAAGTTATTATGGAACTGCATTTTGTCCTGGGACGGCGCCGGCTAGCTCCCGAATCCCCAGGGCGGAGTATCCCCAATATCCCTACAGTATCCACAACATAAACATCGATATACGCGCGTCTCACTTCACAAAAACTATCACTCATCACTAACAAACAAAACAAACAAAGGTAAACAACGTAAATAATTATAGATGACGGGAAAAATATGGTGTTTTGGTGGCTATCGATGACCTAGCCAAGCACGCCCACCCAACCAAGAATGCCCCGGAGGATTCTGCGGGGACATCACCCATTCCAGTTGGTCCAAGTCACTCCTCGCGACTAGGACAGCTCCATCTCCCCCACAGCGACAACTCACTCGCACATTTCGGTCTCTATATACATTTAATTATCCACAGTAAGTACTAAAGTTAACAGAACTTGCTCTCCTAGTAATTAATTCATCTTTTCTTAGCCTTTACGACCAAACTTGGCCACCATCTACAAACTTACGCGGTCAAAGCGGAAGATTACCTTCCTTTGGCAAAGGCTACAGGCGCCGCGGAAAATATGTTCCACCAGACACGTATTGGTGGACTCACAGTGGAACAAGGCGCAAAAAAAGGGCACTCACTAAGTATGTGTCGGGTCACCTAATCCTGAGGAGCTCTTAGGGAAAAGAAGGGACAGGCCAAATGGTAAGTAGTACGCACTGTAAACAATCCCGCCGAAAACTAATAATCGCGACCCTTTTTTCACAGGCAACAACGAGGACAAATTGAGGTTTTCGGGTCTAAGTCCGGATAAATATACAGGTCAACAGGTAAGTACATAAATTTAGTAATGTGCACATTTAAATTAACATTAATGATTTCAGCCACTTCTGGGCTAGGCGCCGGGCCAACTATGCCCCGACTACAGCGTACTCTGCCGGAGGCCAGCAACAGTAAGGGCCTGGAACACCACGAGGAACGGTGGCGAAGGCGAGACTGATGGTGGTGCCTCTCGACGCGGCGCGAATTGGCGGCTAGATAACCCCCGACTTAACAGCTCGGAACGGGCTCACCGGCGAATGTCGGATGGCGTTGGCTGCGTCCGAGGAAGGCGAGTTATGCTGGTCCGCTTCGTATCGCTGGGTCGAACGAAGGTGCGTATGGATATGGATGCCAATCTCCGAATTAAATATTCCAGTTTAATTGGTCCAATTTAATCCTCCAATTTAATTTTCCAATTTAACTAGTCCAATTTGGTCTTCCAATTTAAATAATCCAATTCAATTATTCCAATTTGAAATCCCGATTTACTTTCCTCCAATTTAAATATCCCGGGGCCCTTTGTATTGGGACCCCGGTTGCCCTACGAATAATTATTTACAAATAAAATAAACTATTAAACCTAACACAAATTTCTCTAACACTCACATTTTATATTTTCGGCACAAACACTATTTCAACATTTTTGTTCTGTCTGCTGGGACAATATGGCTGCGACTATATCAAAATCTGCCTATCATTCCTATCTCGCCATATTCCCTTTGCCTCTCTCGAAATTGGGTCATTGGACATATCAAGGCCATCCTAGCCATACCCAGAGCGAACCGGGCTAGTTTAAATAGCTAGATAGCCAAGACATCAGCAGAAGGGGGCGCCACTCCAGTAGGGGTTGCCACCCTCCAACTTTATCGATAGCCCTACCAAAGACGAATACCTCCTTCTTAATTCTTCCAGCCTATTCCAACTCGAAATGCAACACCACCCAAGGATTTAGAGAGACGCCTCCGAACCATGGCCACTCGACGAAATCATTGGGAGCATTGGAGATCGGTGCCTGACGAAATCCGCATGCAGTTCCAAACGGTGCCCTACGCGGGTCCCACGCATGCCGGTAAGTACTGCCTTTGTTTTTTTGTGTTGTGCTTCTTTAATTTATGCTGCCTCTTTTCAGGTTATACCCGGATGTCCTTGGCGTGATACACCCCTATCCGACGTCCTTGAAGATCCTCCAGCTCGTAAGCATTGTTGCCGACTGCTTTCACCACCCGAGCTTTGAGGAACTTCCGAGCAAACTTCGCGTTAAAGACACTTTTAAAGTCGCTGAGGACGAAGTTACGGCGATACACTTCCTGGCCTGGCTTCGCAAGGAACGTCCGAGATCTCTGGTCGTACTGCTGGCGACTTCGCTCGTACGACTTTTCGAGATTCGTCTGCACCTTGGCCTGGATCACTTTGAGCTTGTCGATTGTTCCCATCCCAGCAATCTCATGGTCGCACAGGGATTTCAACTTTCTCGCCAACTTGTAGCTGGCCCCGTTCAAGAACATGTGATGACCGAAAACCGTGAAGAAGGGCGTTTCGCCAGTTGCTGCGTGTATCGCGTTGCGAAGAGCCACCTCGATCTCCGGGAGAAATGCATCCCATTCCCGATGGTCTTCCTCCAAATAACTCCGGATTGCCGCCAGCACGCTTCGATTAACTCGTTGTGCGGCGTTGCTTTGCGGAGAGTAGACTGGAGTCTTGATGTGGGAAATGCCGAAACTCTCCATTGCCTCCACGAAGATCTTTGACGTAAACTGTCGACCGTTGTCCGAGTGAAAGATTTCCGGCACCCCGATCTTGTAGAATACCTCGTGGATGAGGAAATCTACCACGCTGGCGGCCGAGGCTTCCTTCATGGCTTTTAGAAACGTGTACTTCGAAAAATGGTCGACCACAATGAAGATCCATGCGTGGCCCTTCTTCGACCTCGGATATTTTCCTAGAAAATCGATGTACAGTTTCTGAAATGGCTGCTCAGTCTGTACTCTTTCCCCAATACCAACTTGCATCACATCCACGTACGAACGCTCGGACTTGCAGCACCATGCCTGGCCAGTAGAACTGTCGCCGTAGGATTTCCAGAGTCTTCCCCATTCCGCCATGAGCTGCTATTGGGTCCGTATGGGCACGCTCGATTAGGCTGTGGGTCAGACTCTGTGGGATCCACAGTTTCCATTCGGAACCTTCCATCTCATCGTCCAGATTTGCCGAAGAGACTCTCTTGAAGATGAGGCCATCCTCGATCTTTAAGTCCGGTAAGCTTCCCAAGTTACTCTCCACATCCTTCACTAACTCGAGGTAATCTTCTCCAGCGAACTCGGTGGTTTCGAACCCCAACAAATCCGTCGGATTAACTACGAGCTCCTCCACACACCGTGAAAGGGTGTCTGCCACGACGTACTCACTTCCTTTTCGGTGCTCGATGTCGAAGTGGAACCCTTGAAGCTGCAGCGACCACCTCGCCAAACGTCCCGACAGATCCTTCATGGACATGAGCGACTTCAAGCTGGCATGATCCGAGATGCAGGTGAATGGCATCCATTCGACATATGGCCGGAACTTCCGGATGGCCATGAGCGCCGCGAGTCACTCTTTCTCGGTCACGGTGTAATTTACCTGATGTTTATTCATCTTGGCCGAGAAAAATACAATTGGCTCCTCTCGTCCGTCGTCGTCTCGCTGGAAAAGCACCGCCCCGACTCCGACGTGTGACGCATCGCACTGGATAAAGAACCGTCTCTTGAAGTCCGCATGCACCAGGACTGGTGCAGTCGTTAAAGCCATCTTCAATGACTCTATGGCTAGCTGGGCCTCTGGACTCAATGAAAACTTCGAGTTTCCAGTTTTCTTCAGCGATTCAGTGAGCGGGGCGGCCAACGTCGCGAAGTTCTTTATGAACCGGCGGTACCATCCAGCAGTTCCAAGGAACGCTCTCACCTCCTTCATCGTCCTAGCCTCTGGCATCCTCCTGATCGCTGCTACTCGTCCCGGATCCATTCGTAGACGACCTCCACCAACGATAAAACCCAGGTAGGTCAATGATTTGAAGCAAAACTTTGATTTACTCATACCAATCGTTAACCCCGCTGCTTTCAGGCATTCTGCGACTCGCCGAAGGTATCTGAAATGGGTCTGGATATCTGGAGCCAGTATCAGCAGATCATCTAGGTAGACGAATACGTTGGACCGGATCTCAGCTGGGATCACTCGGTTCATGAGTCTCACCAACCGCTGCGCCGCGTTGCAAAGTCCGTAGGGCATCACCCGGAACTGATAGAGAGGCCGACCAGGAACCGTAAAGGCCGTCAGTTCCTTGCTTTTCGGGTCCAACTCGATCTGCCAGAATGCGAACTTTAAATCCACGCTGGAAATGTAAAATGTTTGGTCGATTCTGGACAGGATTCTGTAGGGGTCAGGTTGGCTTTGAAAATAGAAAACCTTACAAGCGTAGAATAACTCAACTTTCATCCCAATTCGTATATACGAATTGCGGTATATACCGCAAGTCAAAAGTTAGGGTAAAGCGTAGATCATACTAGTCGCACTACTCGCACACGCAGAGCTTGATCTTCCCTCTCGCCCTTGCGTACAGTCGGTGCGTGCGAAGGAGAATAGAGGAAGAGGAGAAATCAGGAATAGTCCCGTTCATCGCGGCTCGCGAACTTTCCAGTACACGTTGCCAGCGCACTGTCGGGCAGCAGCTCGTTCATTTCGTTTTGTGATCTTTGGCAATCAAGTCATACTTCTGTGAGTCGAATAGAAACTAATTACAAGTCCATTCCCCACGTGGAATTTGAGTACCAATAAAGAGCCACAAACGGAAGTATAAAGAAGAGATCAACATAAATCTGTTTCACCGGCGCGTGAATAGAATTAAGCGGGTATTTATACAGACAGAAAATCTGAAACAGTGGACATAACCTAACAGTGAAAATTTCCATGTAGGCAAAAGGCCGGTCCGTACGCAAGGGGCGCTCACGCTTTCAACTGAATAAAGTGCGAATCTACTACGACCGGCCAAGCGCTACGATTATTGCACTCAGCAGCTGAGACTCCGCAACCCAGAATTGACACGCGGTCGGGCCACGCCCACAGGCGCGCCTCTCCGAAACTTGTTAGCGTCCTCAGAATAAGAAGAGCCATCGCGACATAGCTAATTACCCCCGGATCTGATCTGGAGGAAAGTTATTCGGCTGGCGTTTGCTCGGAAGATCACGTGATAACCGGCGACAGACCACGACCACGCTGATCCCTATTGGACAGTGGTGCGCGGCAACATCCCACGTGCTTCCATAACCTAGCAGCCCGAATCACCCGATCACCACCATCATAGATCGACTGTAAAGAAAAGGAGTCAACAGCGGAAGCAGAACACAAGCCCCGCGTGAGGGCGATCCAGGCTGATCACGTAACAGGATTGAGAACATCTTGAATTAAGTGGCCATGTGAGCGGCTTTTGTGAAATCCGTCGTCGCTGCCGAAACATGCGATCCAGCGCAGCCATCAACGAGCGACCGCACTAGGAATCGCTACTAAGAAAGTCGTATTGAGCTTTCCACGTATATCTAATATTTGTTTTCTTTGAATTCCGACCCTGTTCTTACGTTAGTTTTTTCTTTTCATTTAGCTTGTAATCCATGTGAATGCCTAATATGTACGCCAACACTTATCCCGTTTAATAACAAATAACAACGCTCTTCCAAGTCTAAATCACACAGTACCTGCATCTTTAATGGGCCCAGCGAAACAGCAGCGAAGGATATATATTCCGTAAGTGACCGCCGATATCGGCTTATATTTTATATGCGAACATTTGTATTTAACCGGGAATTTAAAGCTAGGGCACATATATGAACATCACATAACTTAGTACGTAAATTTAACTTCGCCCACCTTGAAATTGAAACGAAATGTCAAACTAATCTTGAAATGAATCTGAAATATTATTGAACTGAAGCCAATATGAATTTATGTAATTAAGCCTCAGTATACGGTCCGTCGTTGAACAACGCAGTTAATGTCGAGTTTTCTAAATATGAAGTAATGGAGTAATAAAAGACATTTGACAAGGGGTAACAATGAAAATCTATCGTGTTACCAAGGATGGGAGGGGGCAATGGGGGCAAATAACACCTAAGCCACCCAACACGCTGGTATTTCTCTCTGAATGAAAACCCATGTAGTAGAATTTCGAGGGGCCGTAATCTTTAACAGTAGGATCCTCGGAAGGTACTAAACTAGCGATTTTGCTCAATTAAACATCCATTTAGCATTAGTAATTTGTAGGAATATAAATCCGTTGATAGCTATTTTGTTTTGAATGTTAACCGGAAGTGTTTTGACGTGTCGTACCCGGAAAAGCGACTTCAATTCGAGTTCTTACGGATTAAGGCGACCGAAGCGCACTCATTCGCTAGGGAAATATTAAAATACAAAATTAACTTCGGGGAACTAGATTTCAATTAGTAGTCGGAAGGAAACGAGCTCGGAAGTTGTAGCTAGGAAATGCGTTCGATTATCGAGTCATTACGGTACGAACGACCAGTACGAACCAGCCGCAGGAAGCCAACTTCATGAGAATTTTTAGTTACCTGTTCTAGAACATAGCGCGCGCACCTAGGAGATGCAAGAGATCGGAGGAACTTCGATACTTGACCAGGGGAGCGAATCCGTGTTCTAGGAACCATTTCAATATTAATAATTCATTAGTATAGAGCACTTTCAGAGAGAATACCAAGCGGACAGAAACCGACAATTAACTCGTTGGAAAACACGGACCAATTTAAAGAATATTTAAAGAAATTATTTGATTTTTTTTTGGATTGAAACATGTCAGTACGCCATAGTACTGAGGATCTGGCAACCGTTGCGAACGAGGATACAGCGGTTTGCATTTTATGCGCGAGACCAATTAACGTTGAAGACCGAACAGCAGTTTCGGCATGCGACCACAGATTTCACCACCAATGCATTACGAATCATTTGATATTATCGAATTCTTGCCCAACCTGTAATCAGGCATGCATCGGTGGCAGCGCCGCGAATGACGCGGAGTGTCCTGTCGTTGGCAGACTTATGAGCGACGTCACATATCGGAATCGCACCGATAAAGTCGAATTTTTCGTTATACCTGATCTCAAACAAGACGTGTACCTTGGTATTGATTTCTGGCGCGATTTTGGTCTGCTAAACAAGATAATAGACGAAAAAGAATCAGTCTCCGAAGTTGACGTAGGTCGGGACGATGATGTAGTAGAAGCCCCGAAAGTTCATACTCTTTCAAACGAACAACAAATGAAGCTAGAAGCCGTAATCAGCAGGTTGCCTTCCTATGAGACCGAGGGATTAGGGCGAACGCAGTTAATAGAGCACTCCATCGACGTTGGCGAGGCGAAGCCGATAAAGCAACGCCACTGGCCAATTTCACCTGCAAAGGAGAAAATGATGTTTGCCGAAATCGAAAACATGCTTGCCTTAGACGTCATAGAAGAATCGCGAAGTCCTTGGAGCAGCAACTGCGTCCTAGTTAAGCGGGGTGAGAAAGATTGTGTTTAGACTCGAGAGAGGTGAATAAGCTGACCGTAAAGGATGCTTATCCACTCCCTCACGTAGACGGAATCCTCAGCAGATTGCCACCAGCGCGTTATATCACGGGATTGGACATGAAGCACGCGTTCTGGCAGATTCCGCTGGAGGAAAAGTCAAGGCAGTGTACAGCCTTTACGATTCCGAACAGGCCTTTTATCAATACAAAGTTATGCCATTTGGCCTTTGTAACGCCGCACAAACACTGTGTAGGCTTATGGACTTAGTTATACCAGCTAGCCTGCGTACTAGGGTGTTCGTTTACTTGGACGACCTCCTAGTTTTATCAGACGATTTCGAATCTCATATGAAGCTACTGGAAGAGATCGCTTCGTACCTTCGTAAGGCTAATCTTACGATCAACGTCGCGAAATCGAAATTTTGTATGGCAGAGATAAAGTATCTTGGATTTATAATCGGCTACGGACAGCTGAAAGTGGATCCAAGTAAAGTTAGCGCCATTGATAACTTCCCAGTTCCGACCACGGTCAAAAAGCTCCGCAGATTTCTCAGACTTGCCGGTTGGTATAGGCGCTTTGTTGATAATTACGCGTCGATAACCTTTCCTTTGACCGAGTTGCTTAAAAAGAACAAGTCGTTCAGCTGGAATCCTGAAGCGGAAGAGGCGTTCAAAGTACTTAAGTCAAAGCTAACTTCTTCACCGGTATTAAGAACACCTGATTTTAATAAGAAATTTATTCTGCTCTGCGATGCAAGTCTTTACGGTCTTGGCTGCGTGTTGGCACAAGAGAACGAGGACGGAATCGAGCTACCAGTTGCGTACATGTCGGAGAAGCTAACGAAGGCGCAGCGTAATTACTCTGTAACCGAGCTTGAGTGCCTAGCTGTGATCAAGGGGATTAACAAATTTCGAGCCTATATAGAAGGGCAAGAATTTTGTGTCGTGACCGATCACGCGTCTTTGCAATGGCTTATGAAGCAAAAGGACCTTGCGGGACGCTTAGCCAGGTGGTCGATTCGATTGCAAGGATTTTCATTTACGATAAAGCACAGAAGCGGTTCGCAGAACGTCGTTGCCAAAGCTTTGTCGCGTCGATAAGAAATAGAAGTTTGCGAAGTTGTAGATCCAGGTCCCATAGTTGATTTGTCTTCTAAAGATTTTCAATCGGAAGCGTACCTAGATCTCATTAAACGGATTAGGGAGAATCAGGGCAGGCTACCTGATTTAAAAGTGGTTGATCAGTTTGTCTACAAACGAACCGAGCCGTCTAAGGGCGATGCTCTTCAAGATGCTGAATCATGGAAATTATGGGTGCCGAATTCGTTGACCGAGCAAGTTTTATATCGCGCTCATGATTGTCCTGACTCCGCGCATGTGGGAATGACTAACATGATAGAGAAACTTAAACGATATTTATTTTGGCCCGGTATGGTGACACAGATTCGAGACTATGTATCCAATTGTTCAATCTGCAAGTCCACTAAAAGTCCTAACCAGATTTTAAGACCGCCAATAGGTAACCCAACATCTTCCGAACGACCATTTCAAAAACTGTATATAGACCTCTTAGGCCCATACCCTCGTTCTAAAAGTGGCAATATAGGTATCCTGATAATTGTCGATCATTGTACAAAGTTTCACTTCCTGTACCCGCTGCGAAAATTTACATTTGATAAGATTTGCGATTTCTTAGGAAAACATGTGTTCTGTACATTCGGTGTTCCGGAATCTATATTAACGGATAACGGATCCCAATTTAAGTCTGGCTATTTCAAAGCATTCTTAACTCGATTCAGTGTTGCGCACGTGTGTACGGCTATATACTCGCCGCAAGCGAATGCGAGCGAACGAGTCAACCGATCCGTTTTGGCAGCGATTCGGGCGTACATTGGAGCAGATCACTCTAATTGGGATAGGAATTTGGACGAAAATTAGCGCATCTCTTAGAGCCAGTGTTCATCGAAGCACGGGGTTTTCCCCATACTTCCTTTGTTTCGGACAGAATATGGTTATGAACGGCCAGGACTATGATCTTTTGAGGAAGCTACAGTCACTAAGGGATGATACCGCTTTGAAAACGCCTGATTTGTTACAATTAGCGCGGAGGCAAGCCAAGGAAAAGATTAGAGAAACACATGCAGCCAATGCCAACGTTTACGATTGGCGTAGCCGTACCATAAGTTTAAATGTGGGTGACACAGTTTACGCGCGTAGTTTTGCCCAAAGCAACGCAGCGAAAAGGTTTAGTAGCGAATTGGCACCTGTCTTTATCAAGGCGAAAATAGCAAAGAAGATAAGCCACATATATTACGAATTAGTAAACGAGGCCGGTAAACATCTGGGCGTCTATCATCTGAAAGACATTAAAACGTAACCAAAACACCAGCATCTGCCTGACCTTTTTCAGTTAACGCTTCTGCGAGATGAGACTCTGGTAGAATTAACTGTGGTGTAGGGGTCAGGTTGGCTTTGAAAATAGAAAACCTTACAAGCGTAGAATAACTCAACTTTCATCCCAATTCGTATATACCGCAAGTCAAAAGTTAGGGTAAAGCGTAGATCATACTAGTCGCACTACTCGCACACGCAGAGCTTGATCTTCCCTCTCGCCCTTGCGTACAGTTGGTGCGTGCGAAGGAGAATAGAGGAAGAGGAGAAATCAGGAATAGTCCCGTTCATCGCGGCTCGCGAACTTTCCAGTACACGTTGCCAGCGCACTGTCGGGCAGCAGCTCGTTCATTTCGTTTTGTGATCTTTGGCAATCAAGTCATACTTGTGTGAGTCGAATAGAAACTAATTACAAGTCCATTCCCCACGTGGAATTTGAGTACCAATAAAGAGCCACAAACGGAAGTATAAAGAAGAGATCAACATAAATCTGTTTCACCGGCGCGTGAATAGAATTCAGCGGGTATTTATACAGACAGAAAATCTGAAACAGTGGACATAACCTAACAGTGAAAATTTCCATGTAGGCAAAAGGCCGGTCCGTACGCAAGGGGCGCTCACGCTTTCAACTGAATAAAGTGCGAATCTACTACGACCGGCCAAGCGCTACGATTATTGCACTCAGCAAAAGTGTGCCTCAGGCGACACGTGCAGCTGAGACTCCGCAACCCAGAATTTACACGCGGTCGGGCCACGCCCACAGGCGCGCCTCTCCGAAACTTGTTAGCGTCCTCAGAATAAGAAGAGCCATCGCGACATAGCTAATTACCCCCGGATCTGATCTGGAGGAAAGTTATTCGGCTGGCGTTTGCTCGGAAGATCACGTGATAACCGGCGACAGACCACGACCACGCTGATCCCTCTTGGACAGTGGTGCGCGGCAACATCCCACGTGCTTCCATAACCTAGCAGCCCGAATCACCCGATCACCACCATCATAGATCGACTGTAAAGAAAAGGAGTCAACAGCGGAAGCAGAACACAAGCCCCGCGTGAGGGCGATCCAGGCTGATCACGTAACAGGATTGAGAACATCTTGAATTAAGTGGCCATGTGAGCGGCTTTTGTGAAATCCGTCGTCGCTGCCGAAACATGCGATCCAGCGCAGCCATCAACGAGCGACCGCTACTAAGAAAGTCGTATTGAGCTTTCCACGTATATCTATAATTTGTTTTCTTTGAATTCCGACCCTGTTCTTACGTTAGTTTTTTCTTTTCATTTAGCTTGTAATCCATGTGAATGCCTAATATGTACGCCAACACTTATCCCGTTTAATAACAAATAACAACGCTCTTCCAAGTCTAAATCACACAGCACATGCATCTTCAATGGGCTCAGCGAAACAGCAGCGAAGGATATATATTCCGTAAGTGACCGCCGATATCGGCTTATATTTTATATGCGAACATTTGTATTTAACCGGGAATTTAAAGCTAGGGCACATATATGAGCATCACATAACTTAGTACGTAAATTTAACTTCGCCCACCTTGAAATTGAAACGAAATTGAAACTGTCAAACTAATCTTGAAATGAATCTGAAATATTATTGAACTGAAGCCAATATGAATTTATGTAATTAAGCCTCAGTCGTTGAACAACGCAGTTAATGTCGAGTTTTCTAAATATGAAGTAATGGAGTAATAAAAGACATTTGACAAGGGGTAACAATGAAAATCTATCGTGTTACCAAGGATGGGAGGGTATAGAATGGGGGCAAATAACACCTAAGCCACCCAACACGCTGGTATTTCTCTCTGAACCTGTTTTGTTAGGGTCCGTCCGAATATATCTGATTATCGCCACTATTTTGAAACCAACCATGTAGAATACAGAAAGTGCACTTAAACTTTTCGTAGTAGAACGGGTGTGCTATATAGATGAGGAGGAGAAAACCCACGCCATATCCGACGAGCTTTGTACCGAGCAAATGCAAGAAGTGCACGATGCCAAGTCATCTATACGCTGGAAATTTAACCAATTTCTTGTGAACACCTACTTCGCGGCTACTACAATTTCGTCGATACTCGGCAGCGGGTAAGCGTCTTTGATGGTCAAATCGTTCAATTTGCGCGCGTCTAAGCAGAACCGATCTTTCCCAGGCCTCGACACTACCCTCGTCCGGTTGCTCCACGGGCTCCTGCTCTCCTCGATGACTCCGAGCGCTAGCATCTTGTCCACCTCATCCTCGACAACCTTCTGCTTCGCTGGAGACATGGGATATGGCCGATCCTTGAAGACCTTGGCTGCCTCGATCAGCTCGATCGTGTGCTTCTCCAAATTAGTCATACCCAGACCATCCTTCTCAAATGTGAGAAACACCTCCTGGATCTCAGCGAGCTGTCGTGCGTCGGCTCCGGGTAAGGTCCAGGATTCGGGATCCGGCTCCGTAGTGCTCCATATCCCTAGCGTGGATTTCGTCTGCCTTGACGCTTTCCGGGTCGTTGTGGCCTATCACCGCCGGAGCCAAGTCAAACGCCTGCCAGAAGTCCACTCCAAAACAGGCTTCCTGCTCCAGGTAAGGACATACATAAAACAGGATTCGTTTTATCTGTCCTCTGTACTCCACAGGTAGCTCGACGCGTCCTATAATAGAGCGGTCTTCTCCAGACGCCGTGCGGACCACGGATAGATACTTCTGGATTGGCACATCCAACGCCTCGACGAGCTCTCTTCCACCTTTGTCCAGCAGGCTGACACTCACTACCGTGTCCAGTAATCCAGTCAGCTGTTGGGTCAGGATCCGGACTTCAGCGAATGGTCGAGGGTCTCCCGTTCCACTGCGCTTCACAGCGCCTCCTCGCTCGTCTCTTCCGGAATCGACCCCTGGCCTTCTGGACTTTCCGAGACACCAATCTCATCCCGCTCAATTGAAGGTTGGAGAAGATCCGATTCCTGGCCTCCAAGTACCTGCGCATCCTTTCCTCATAAGGTAAGAATTTTAAATTGTTCTTATTACTACTCGTACATACTAAACCATTTTTTAGTCCTAGATCAATTACTGCTTCGCGGGACTCTTGTCTGGACGCATCCTTCCCGCCCTCGGATCGCCCAGCCGACCGTTTTCCGCGCAATCCTGACATCTCGGAGACACGATGTCTGGTCTTCCACAGCGGTGGAAGAACAGGCGCCGTTCTGTTGCCGCACAGTCCCGGAACCCGCGGTCTACTGCTCCGCAATTCCAGCAGCCCGCTCGGAACGGATTTCGGGCCTTCGCTTGCAACGCCTCCAGCTGCCACTGGGAATCCTCTGCAGTATCTGGACCAGCTGCCTCGCTAACCCTGGCCTTCTTCGCCGGAGGATAACGCATCGGGTACGCATAAGCCACGCGTCCTCGTCGTCCAAAATTGTGCTCCACCTCGCAGCACTCTTCCCTCAACTTTTCCACAGTCATCACATCCATTGCGTAAACGAATCTTGCGATACCCTCTCTCAAGACTTTTTAAATTATTTTCACCATTTGTCGCTCTGACAGTGGTTTTTTTAGGCGAGAGGCTAGCTGCTGCATCGCATGGACATAATCCTCCACGGCTTCTCCTGGCTGCTGCTCCCTCTGCAGAAGCTGATGCATCCGGTCGTGCTCCGTCTGGTGGCCTCGGAACCTGTCCATCAGCGCGGCACGCAGCTGTGGCCATCTGTCCACTCTGGAGTGACGCACGTGGACCCAATGCCACTCGCGTGCCCGTCCGGTTAGCAGCACATGGAAATGGCGGAGCACCTCCTGCCTCGGGCACTGGTACTGCCGCTGCAGGAACTCGAGGCGGAACAGGAAGTCCTCCACCGAGTTGCGGTCGTCCTCGCCGTCGAAGGACACTCCCCACCGATCTATGCGAACCTGTTGGTCGCCGCCACCTGGCCCTGTATTGGCATATAGGCGCGGCTCCTCGCGGAAATCGGAAGCCCTCCGATCCTCGATGTGCCAATTTCGCGACTCGGTTCGTCGCCCTCGTCCGCCATCAGGAGGATATCCTGGACTGCTGCTGTCAAAACCAGGAGAATCCCACGACCTTCTAGGCGGCTTTGGTGGAACGTTTACTGGCGGTGGCCTTTGATTCCCGGCAGTTGCCGACCGATGCTCCTTGGGAACCGCTCCTCGAAGATCTTGTACAGGAAGTCTTCCATCCAGCCGTCCAGCCGTCGTCTCCATCCGCTGCTGACCCCGATCCGAAGAGTCTCCCTGTTGAAGCTGGGGCCGTTGACCAACGGGCCGTAACACCTCGTTCATCAGCTTCATCATTTCCAGGAATCCCTCCCGGATCTCGTCACGCAAGGCCTGACTGATGCCAGATTCCTGAGCCCTGCGGTGGGTCTCCGCTGCCTGGGCCAAAGCAACGTTAACGGCCGACTGGGCAGCCGAGTCTACGATTGGTGTGCGATCTTTCATATCCGGCAGTTGGTCCGCCGCCGAGCCAATCCCTTGGAAGCCCATCTCCGGGGAAGGTTCCTGGTCCCTTCTGAACTCCGTTCTCAGCGTCTCTCGCAGATGGGCTTGTGGAGTCCTCGGCAACCCCATCGAAATTCGCGGTAGACCACCTCCGGCGGCGCCCTCGCCCTCCAAGGACCATGTTGCCTCGTCATCCCCGGCTAAAGGAACTTTCGATCGGAGATCGTAATTGGAAGGCATCGTATAGCACCCAAAAAGAAATATATGTATTTTTCCCTAAAAATTCTAAATAACCCCCGCAACAAATCACCAAAAGAAATAAATACTTAAGAAGAAAAATAAATATAATAACGACAAGTAAATAATAAATAAACAGATAAATATATATACATGTAAGAATATATAATAATTATAGAAACAAAATTTTAAATAAATAAATAAATGTATAATTTTAGGAAAGATATTTATATTTTTTTTTTGTAAATAAATAAATACTTGGGAAAATTAATAAATAATATAAATAAATAAATGGAATAAGTAAATAAAAATAAATAAATAGATAAATAAATAATATATTATATTTTTGATTTTTCCTTTTTATTTTGCTTCTTTTGAGATTTTTTTTTTTAACATGGGCAGATGGAACTGACCCTCGCCGGTGGACTTCCGACCGAATTCGTCCTTTGCTTTCTCCAAAACCCAATTTTTTCCGTCACATCCCAGCCATTCGTCAACTGAACTAGCTATCACTCTTGGTGATATCCGCCAGTTAAGGACTTTGGCTGGTGGTTGAGTCCTGTTGGCTTTGATTTCCCGTTTGTGGTTTGATCCTTAAATCGAGGTGTTCGTGCAGCGCGTGTAAGTCACAGTATTACAACTGACTTTACCCCCCAAACACAAAATATAAATACAAAAATAACTAAATAAATAAAAATCTACGCCCCAACTATTTTATCACAGTTTATATCACAGTTTTTATCACAAATTTAGCTATCTGCGGATGCAAATCTTTTGCCTTCAGGGCCAAAATGCCACCCGCAGGTCACCTAGTCTGTGCTGTGACCAGGAGCTATTGTCTCCCTTCGGAGCCAAGCCTCCTGCCTGCTCAAAAAAAAATAACTTCCCCTTAACTTTTTACTTTGCCTCGCAGCCCACCAATCCCGGTGCAGTTGCATGCAACCTGCTGTTGCCCTCCAAGTCACCGGAGCGGAGGCTTGGGAGGCAAATCCCTACATGCGAGACGTCGTCGTCTCGACGATTTATTTTTTTTTACTTTGGGCGCCACTATGTTATGGAACCGCATTTTGTCCTGGGACGGCGCCGGCTAGCTCCCGAATCCCCAGGGCGGAGTATCCCCAATATCCCTACAGTATCCACAACATAAACATCGATATACGCGCGTCTCACTTCACAAAAACTATCGCTCATCACTAACAAACAAAACAAACAAAGGTAAACAACGTAAATAATTATAGATGACGGGAAAAATATGGTGTTTTGGTGGCTATCGATGACCTAGCCAAGAACGCCCACCCAACCAAGGATGCCCCGGAGGATTCTGCGGGGACATCACCCATTCCAGTTGGTCCAAGTCACTCCTCGCGACTAGGACAGCTCCATCTCCCCCACAGCGACAACTTACTCGCACATTTCGGTCTCTATATACATTTAATTATCCACAGTAAGTACTAAAGTTAACAGAACTTGCTCTCCTAGTCATTAATTCATCTTTTCTTAGCCTTTACGACCAAACTTGGCCACCGTCTACAAATTTACGCGGTCAAAGCGGAAGATTACCTTCCTTTGGCAAAGGCTACAGGCGCCGCGGAAAATATGTTCAACCAGACACGTATTGGTGGAACTCCCAGTGGAACGAGGCGCAAAAAAAAGGGCACTCACTAAGTATGTGTCGGGTCACCTAATCCTGAGGAGCTCTTAGGGAAAAGAAGGGACAGGCCAAATGGTAAGTAGTACGCACTGTAAACAATCCCGCCGAAAACTAATAATCGCGACCCTTTTTTCACAGGCAACAACGAGGACAAATTGAGGTTTTCGGGTCTAAGTCCGGATAAATATACAGGTCAACAGGTAAGTACATAAATTTAGTAATGTGCACATTTAAATTAACATTAATGATTTCAGCCACTTCTGGGCTAGGCGCCGGGCTAACTATGCCCCGACTACAGCGTACTCTGCCGGAGGCCAGCAGCAGTAAGGGCCTGGAACACCACGAGGAACGGTGGCGACGGCGAGACTGATGGTGGTGCCTCTCGACGCGGCGCGAATTGGCGGCCAGATAACCCCCGACATATCAGCTCAGAACGGACTCACCGGCGAATGTCGGATGGCGTTGGCTGCGTCTGAGGAAGGCGAGTTATGCTGGTCCGCTTCGTATCGCTGGGTCGAACGAAGGTGCGTATGGATATGGATGCCAATCTCCGAATTAAATATTCCAATTTAATTAGTCCAATTTAATCCTCCAATTTAATTTTCCAATTTAACTAGTCCAATTTGGTCTTCCAATTTAAATAATCCAATTCAATTATTCCAATTTGAAATCCCGATTTGCTTTCCTCCAATTTAAATATCCCGGGGCCCTTTGTATTGGGACCCCGGTTGCCCTACGAATAATTATTTATAAATAAAATAAACTATTAAACCTAACACAAATTTCTCTAACACTCACATTGTATATTTTCGGCACAAACACTATTTCAACATTTTTGTTCTGTCTGCTGGGACAATATGGCTGCGACTATATCAAAATCTGCCTATCATTCCTATCTCGCCATATTCCCTTTGCCTCTCTCGAAATTGGGTCATTGGGTCATCCTAGCCATACCCAGAGCGAACCGGGCTAGTTTAAATAGCTAGATAGCCAAGACATCAGCAGAAGGGGGCGCCACTCCAGTAGGGGTTGCCACCCTCCAACTGTATCGATAGCCCTACCAAAGACGAATACCTCCTTCTTAATTCTTCCAGCCGATTCCAACTCGAAATGCAACAAAGTATATATATTCTTGATCAGGATCACCTCCTGAGTTGATATAGGCATGTCCGTCTGTCCGTCTGCCTGTCCGTATTTCTGTTTCTACGCGAACTAGTCTCTCAGTTTTAAAGATAAAGCCTAGTATCCAGATCGACGAAAACCGTACGCCAGACATGAGAGAGAGCGAGTGGCAAACAGAAGGCGTTCACTTTTCGTCGGGCTTTTTTTTCACGTCGGTCTCCTGATCGACGAAAAAAATACCAGAAAATTTCATAGCGTTGCCAGTCTGCGGAAATGAACTTTGGGTGAACCCTAGCGAATAGATTAAAAAATTTAATCTTTTGGTGTGCGCTTCTCACTGAACATTATAAGAAATGGAGGGATAAACTCACAAAAGTCGATTGCAGGTGTTTACATGTGAGGACAAAATAACATTAATACTATCTGGGGTGCCTTTTGTCAGAGAAAAATGTTTTTTAGGTCCAGAATGTACGAAAAAAACACAATAAAAGTGCAGCGAGAGGCAACCAGCTGGCGTTCACTTTGCGTCAACGTTTTTTTCACCTCGGTCCTCAGATCGACGAAAAAAATACCAGGAAATTGCATAGCGTTGCCAGTTTGCGGACATGAACTTTGGGTAAGCCCTAGCGAAAGGAATAAAAATGTAATCATTAGACGTGCGCTTCTCACTGAACTTTTTAAAAAATGGAGGGAGTTTACATGTGAGGACAAAATAACATTAATACTATCTGCTATGCCTCTTGTCAGAGCAAAATGTTTCTAGCTCTTTCCCGCAAATACGATATTTGAATTTCAACTGCTTGTCAACAAAGCCAACTGATTGACAGTACGACTCTTAAATCTGATGAACTATCGAAATTTTGGTCACACTGGAAAGATTAAAGTTTTTACGTTAGCGTACTCGTTTGTCGATTTGAGTACTGGGCTTAAAGCCTAGTACTCAGATCGACGAAAATTGTACGCCAGTTATGAGAGAGAGCGAGAGGCAAACAGCTAGCGTTCGCTTTTCGTCAACGTTTTTTTCACCTCGGTCCTCAGATCGGCGAAAAAATACCAGAAAATTGCAAAGCGTAGCCAGTCTGCGGAAATGAACTTTGGGTGAACCGTAGCGAAAAGATTAAAAAATTTAATCTTTTGGCGTGCGCTTCTTACTGAACATATTAAAAAATGGAGGGAAATATTTAAAATAATCGCAATAGTCGATTGCAGGAGTTTACATGTGGGGAAAAATAACATTAATACTATCTTGTGTGCCTCTTGTCAGAGCAAAATGTTTCTTAGGTCAAAAATGTACGAAAAAACGATAAAAGTGCAGCTATGAACTTTACATTAGCAAATAATTATAAATAAATTAAAAAAGCAACTGTTAACTTTAAATTGTTTTGTTTTTAATTTCTCTGTTCATCGGCGTACTTGTCTTGCCAAGGTAGTTGATAATATCTTTTAAAGGTTCTTTCCCGCAAATACGATATTTTAATTTTAACTGCTTGTCAAGTAACCAGCTGATTGACAGAACGACCGAAGCACGTTTAAATCTGATGAACTCTCGAAATTTTGGTCACACTGGAAAGATTAAAGTTTTTACGCTAGCTTACTCATTTGTCGATCTGAGTACTAGGCTTAAGGAATAAAAACTTATCAACAGCACTTGGACTAAGCCTCGTCCTGCGGTTGCAAACAGTGTGTCCAGCTTAGCTCAACCTAGTATTTGGTTGATTCCAAATTTAAGGCAAGAAAATATAGGGAGAAAAATGTTAAGTAACTATATTTTTTATAAATGAGTACTAACGACCGTTTCTGAAATAATTTTCGAAAATTTTCAGTGGATAGCTTTTACATTTTTTTCACATATATAAAAATAAAAGAAAATGCTTTTTGTGGTATTAAACAACTTTTATAAAATATATTGCAGTACCCAAATACCAGCTTTTTCCTAAAGCCTAGTATCCTGATCGACAAACGATTATGCTAGCGTAAAAACTTTAATCTTTGCAGTGTGACCAAAAGTTTGATAGGTCATCAGATTTAAGCGTGCTACGGTCGTACTGTCAATCAGCTGGGTTTGTTGACAAGCAGTTAAAATTCAAATATCGTATTTGCGGGAAAGAGCCTTTAAAAGATATTATCAAATACCTTGGCAAGACAAGTCTGCCGCTATACAAAGAAATTAAAGAGAAATTCAATTTAAATTTAACAGTTGCTTATTTTAATTTACTGATAATTATTTGCTAATTTAAAGTTCATAGCTGCACTTTTATTGTGTTTTTCGTAAATTTTTGACATATGAAACATTTTGCTCTGACAAGAGGCATCCCAGAAGTATTAATGTTATTTTGTCCTCACATGTAAGCTCCTGCAATTGACTTTTGCGGGTTTTTTGATTTTTTTTCCTCCATTTTTTAATATGTTCAGTGAGAAGCGCACGCCGAAAGATTAAATTTTTTAATCTTTGCGCTAGGGTTCACCCAAAGTTCATTTCCGCAGACTGGCAACGCTATGGAATTTTCTGGTATTTTTTTCGTCGAACAGGAGACCAACGTGAAAAAAAGGCCCGACGAAAAGTGAACGCCAGCTGTTTGCCTCTCGCTCTCTCTCATGACTGGCGTACGGTTTTCGTCGATCAGGATACTAGGCTTAAGGTCGTACCGTTTCCGTGCAGTACCGTTTGTCAGCTTTTGATTTCTGAATTATCGACACAATTTATAATTTATTATTACCGACGATTCTTATGCCCTCTTCCCACAGAGTCCATCCGTTTGAAACGGTTGGGATTTTTGACAAATGTGAAACTCCGATTCCCACAGAGCACATCCACCATCCGATGTCAGCTGATCTGAACAGCTGTGGCTCATCATTTTAGCCCGTTGCATTTTGCACAACATTTGAAATGAGCACAACAGCGTTGTAAATGATACTTGGTGACAGACTGCAAGTGATTTACGCGAACAACCAAATCGAACTAATCTGCAGATTTTTGCCAGCCTGCCGAAAATATATGCACCACTTTTGTCCAATATTGTCTAAATGGTAACAAATCAATTTCATTATATATAAATGTTTATTTTTTGCTTTCTCGTTCTCCAATGTGCTCCAGGTTGTGAGTACGGTATGCGCCTAGGGAACAGTGGAGCAACTCTTAATGCTGCCAGAGGGATGAATCAGTAGTTAATTAATTATTACAAGTACAAACAGCATTTTTTTGATTTGGCGCCTTCCTTTTTGAAAAATTACCCGCCATTATTTTTTAAATTTTCGTAGTGAATGTTTCAATTTTCACTGTCAAGAAGAAGAACTCAGAGTTGCACCGAAAAAACATCGCCTAACTATCGCATAAAAAAGTCCGTCAAATTCGGATGGGGAACTAACTGGGAATTTTCGGAACGGCAAAACCTTATGGACCATCCGTTGAACGGATGGTGGATGGTGGATGGATCTCTGTGGGAAGACAGCATTATATGAATTTTCATACAAATTAATGATAAATTAACATTGGAATTTGGTAAGAGTTCATCGCTAAATAATTTATCACCATTTCATCGCACCTTAGTCAGCAAATCATCAGCCAATATCATCAACCAATTTTCATTTTATTATTTTAAAATTTAATTTTTAGATTTGCTTACATGATATATGTATTATGAATAGAAATCTAGGTTCCCAGGAAATAAATATATGTGCTTGATTTTTAGCGATTCTCGAATTGAATATCGATTTATAACGTAAATTGAAAATTTGTATTCCTCAATTCTGTAGTTTTCTCACGCCAGTGATGTCTGCCGTCGGCTGCTATTCTATGGTTAATGGGCCATATGTTTCTCAGTCACTGGGCTGTTAGTGAGAATACCGTATAAAAAAGCATCCCCAATGAATGTTGTATTCCATTTGTTCCTAAATTCAGAATAATGTTAAACTGCTGGCAGAGAAGCGCGATTGGCGACGGCATCTTGTCGGCTTCCGTTAAATATCTTCTTCCTTTTTTCGTGCGCTTCGTTAGAAGAGGTAAGTTCGCTCTGTAGTTAATCTTAGTTAATCTGTTATTAATTGGCCCTTCATGGTTTTCTATGTTCAAATAGATTGCTAATTTTGTGCTTATTTAATAGGAAATCAAGTTATTACAATATTTTTAATTTTTATTACTAGGGGTAAAAATGGGCCGACGACCAGCAAGATGGTATGTAAATCTATGTAAATTACGACTTCATTATTAATGCCTTATACTTACAGCTACCGTTATTGTAAAAATAAGCCTTACCCAAAATCTCGATTTTGTCGGGGTGTTCCGGACCCAAAAATTCGTATTTTTGACTTGGGAAGAAAAAAAGCTACCGTTGAAGATTTTCCACTTTGCGTTCATTTAGTTTCTGATGAATATGAACAACTGAGTAGTGAAGCTTTGGAAGCTGGGCGCATTTGTTGCAACAAGTATTTGGTGAAATACTGCGGAAAGGACCAGTTCCACATTCGAATGCGCCTGCACCCATTCCACGTCATTCGCATTAACAAAATGTTGTCGTGCGCTGGAGCTGATAGGTAAATAATTGTTTAAATTGATGCTTTATATTATAAATGACATTTTACAATATTAATTGTATCCCATATAAGGATTATAAGTTTGTAGTATCCTTTTAAAATGATTTTACTATTTTTTTTAGGCTCCAAACGGGAATGCGAGGTGCGTTTGGAAAGCCCCAGGGTACAGTAGCCCGAGTTCGTATTGGACAACCCATTATGTCTGTCCGATCAAGCGATCGCTACAAGGCTCAGGTTATTGAAGCTTTGCGTCGTGCAAAGTTTAAGTTCCCTGGACGTCAGAAGGTCAGTAAATAATAGTATGTAACATATTTTATTTATTATTCCCAAAAGCGGGGCGTCCAAGTATGCAATTGTCAGATGAATGTAAAAAAAAAGGAATTTCAAAAGAGTTGTACAGTGGATCACATTAATATTCGGTTTTTTTTTTTCTTCAATCGGAAATAAAATGTTTAAAACTAACAATAACAACAAACTTAAAAATGGGAAAATAAAGTTTTTTTATTGCTTATTCGGAAAGGTATATTAATTATTATTTTAAATTAAAACTAAAAAACAAAGATAAACAAAAAAAACTAAACATTTTGCGTTACTTTAGAATTCGGTTTTTTCTTATATAACTACAAAAAACATTTTTTATCATGAAAATAAAATGGTATCGGCCAAACGTTTTGGCATATTTCGTATAATTTTTTTGGTGTATTCGGGGCCAATTATAGCCCACTCTTCCTGAAGGCGTTCCTTCAAGGCCGATATGGAAGAAATTGACATTTTATGGACACGGCGGTCCAACTCACTCCACAAATTCTCAATCGAATTGAGATAAGGCGATTGAGGAGGCGTTTCCAAAACTTTTGGACAGTTATATAGCAGCAAGGACCTAACCTTATGGGCCTTATGTTTCGGGTCATTGTCTTGGTACAACTTAAAAGTCTCGCCAATGGCCATTTTTTCCGCCGACTGCTTCAAATTCTCCTTCAAAATTCTTAAATATTGGTCCTGGTGCATAATGCCTTCAATAAAAACTAGATTTCCCACTCCTTTTGCGGAAATGCAGCCCCAAACCACCACACTTCCGCCGCCGTGTTTTCCAGTTGGTCTTAGGTGTTTTTTCTGCAGCTCCGTATTTGGTTGCCGCCGAACCATGGTCTTACCGTCACTGCCGAAAAGGTTAAATTTGCTCTCGTCTAAGAATATGACATCGTCCCACCAGCTTTGGTCCTTTTTGGAGCACTCCAGGGCAAAATTTTCCTTAACTTCCGGTTGCGCTCAGCCAGCAAAGGCTTTTTTCGAGCGACCCTGCCGTTGTACCCATGGCTTTTTATGGTACGACGAACGGTTTGGGCTGAAACGGTCTTCCCATGGTCGGCGAAGAGTTCGGCCTTCAATTCTGGCGCACTAAGTCGAGGATTTTTCTTCACTTTTCGAACTATTTCCGCTTCTTCGCGCTCAGTCAATTTTTTCGGTTGTCCTTTTTGCTTAATTAAGGCGACTCTTCCCTCATTTTTAAACCGTCGGACGATGTTACCAACTGTATTCGGCTTCATCTCCAGGATTTTGGCAGTTTCCTTGTAAGTTTTTCCCTCTAAATGCAGTTGGAGAACGAGTTTTCGCTGCTCCAAGGATAATTTTTTGCTCTTTTGGAGCTAAAACTTTGTTTATTTGTCTGTTTGCTGTCAATTATTGACATATAGATGTTGGCTTTTCTGGGAAACCCATTTTGCGGACTAATTTTTGGGTATTTGGAGTTTCCACAGGGTTTTGTTTGACGACTTTAAAAAAATACCGAATACTAAAGTAACGCAAATTTTTACCTTTTTTTTGTTTATATATGTTTCTTATGTTAATTTTAAATAAAGTCTCAATATATATATACCTATGAAAAAAGGTAATATTACCAACTTTAATACCACATTAAAAAAAAATTGTTTTTTCTTAGTCTTGTACATTTTATTTGCTTTTGAAGTTTAAAAAACAAAAAACCGAAGTATGTTTATTTGGGAGAAATATCCAATATCGTATAAAAGGTTTGGCGGGCCCTCACCATCGGCAAGCGCCGATTAATACCTCATTCGTTAGAATTAAATGCTCCGTTCAATGCTGATCAATAAACAAGACTTTAGTTTTTTTGTTTTACATTTTTTCCCCGAGTTTTTCAATAATAGTTGACCAAAAGACTTGTAAAGGGCCAATTCTCTATAGCATACAAATTAAAGCAAAACATTTTGTACCCATCTTCTATAGTTTTTATACCCTTGCAGAGGGTATTATAATTTTGGTCAAAAGTGTGCAACGCAGTGAAGGAGACATCTCCGACCCTATAAAGTATATATATTCTTGATCAGGATCACCTCCTGAGTTGATATAGCCATGTCCGTCTGTCCGTCTGTCTGTCCGTCTGTCTGTTTCTACGCGAACTAGTCTCTCAGTTTTAAAGCTATCGAATTGAAACTTTGCACACACCCTTCTTTCCTTTGCACGCAGTATATAAGTCGGAACGGCCGGGATCGGCCGACTATATCCTATAGCTGCCATATAACTGAACGATAGGAAATGCCATAACTCTGCTGTTTGTAAAGTTAGGAAGTTGGGATTTTCTATGACTTCTTTATTTGGCCAATCAATTCGACCTACCAAATTTCATAAGGATCGGCCGACTATATCCTATAGCTCCCATATAACGATAGGAAATAGCATAACTTTGGTGTTTTTAGAGTTAGGAAGTTGGGATTTTCTATGGGTTTTATATTTGGCCAATCAATCCGACCTACCAAATTTTATAGGGATCGGCCGACTATATCCTATAGCTGCCATATAACTGAACGATTGAAATTGCCATAACTTTGGCGTTTTTAAAGTTAGGAAGTTGGGATTTTTATTAGTATTAAGAATGCATCATATGAATAATTTTGGAGAATATTATTTACAGAATATTCTGCAAGGGTATATCAACTTCGGCTCCGCCCGAAGTTAGCTTTCCTTTCTTGTTTTTTCCTAAAACTGATGGCTATTTGTTTCCTTAATTGTTGAGCTATACGATTTGTTTCAAACAAATTTGCGTTAAAACTCATTTCAATTTAAAAAAAAAACAAGCCATTTTTCTGATTAGATAATTTTGATTTTATATACCACTTTTAATACTCTTTGAAAATTAAGCCTGATCTAATATGTAAGAATCTCAAATAACAAGAGAGTTTAAAAGGCATATAAAGGCTATATTATTCAATCCTTTGGGTTAAATATTAATATATGGTTATGCTAAATCACCAAAGATGCGGTGATTTAGCATAACCATATATTAATATAAAAATAGTCACCCAGTTAGAAAGCCGCACCAAAGTTAAAATCAAAATTCTAAAAATATATTATAACTAAAAGAACTTGTGTTTCGCGTGGAATCTAATGTCACCACCTACATTCTTTAGTTTCTATTTAAATATATGGTGTACATGAAAATACTAATGTTTTTATTTTTTTATACCCTTGCAGAGGGCATTGTAATTTTAGTCAGAAGTTTGTAACCCAGTGACGGAGACGTTTCCGACCCCACAGTATATATATTCTTGATCAGGATCACCTCCTCAGTTGATATAAGCATGTCCGTCTGTCTGTTTCTACGCGAACTAGTCTCTCAGTTTTAAAGATATCGAATTGAAACTTTGCACACACCCTTCTTTCCTTTGCACGCAGTATATAAGTCGGAACGGCCGGTATCGGCCGACTATATCCTATAGCTGCCATATAACTGAACGATAGGAAATGCCATAACTCTAGTGTTTGTTAAGTTAGGAAGTTGGGATTTTCTATGGCTTCTTTAATTGGCCAATCAATTCGACCTACCAAATTTCATAAGGATCGGCCAACTATATCCTATAGCTTCCATATAACTATAGTAAATACCATAACTTTGGTGTTTTTAAAGTTAGGAAGTTGGAATTTTCTATGGGTTATATATTTGGCCAATCAATCCGACCTACCAAATTATATATTATTATTAAAAAAGTTAGGAAGTTGGAATTTTTATGAGTATTACAAATGCATCATATGAATAATTTTGGAGAATGTTATTTACAGAATATTCTGCAAGGGTATATCAACTTCAGCTCCGCCCGAAGTTAGCTTTCCAATCTTGTTTTAAATATGAAAAATAATATTAAATTCTGATTAATCCCATAAGTTCTGCCGAGAAGCGGCTTTCTTTTAAGGTCTGATAGTTACATGCTGAATTAGCAAAGCAAATGAACACAAATTGTTGCGTTTATTCTTTATTTTTTTATGAGCAATATATAAAACACAAAATCATTTAAATCCTTTTAGTATTTCAAACATTTTTTTTTTAATACTTTGTTCAACACCCTCCTTTCTATCTAATTACTTTTAATTCGATAAATACTATTTTTTGTGTTTATAGATCTACGTTTCCAAGAAATGGGGATTTACCAAATACGAACGCGAGCGCTACGAGGAACTTCGTGATGACAACCGCCTAGAGCAAGATGGTTGCAATGTAAAATACCGCCCCGAGCACGGCCCAATTGCTGCTTGGGAAAAAGCTCAGCGTGATGTTTATGCTTAAAAAATTGCAACTAAAATGTCGCTTAATCTAGCATAAACTATGTAATTCGGAAACAATATACATAAATACTATTTGCTGAGCACATATTTAAATGTTTTTTTAACGGTACACAGATGGGAATGTTAAGCTTCTAACTATTTAAATTGCCAGTAAATTCCTTAAGAGAAAAATGGTTGATTTTTTAATTGTGCACTTTCAAAATTAAGTTTAAAACGTTTCGCGTTTCGCTATAGTTGAGTGCCACGACTATTTGATACCCGTTACTCAGCTACCGATTTCAAAATACATCAATTTTAGAAAGCGTTATCTGCCGAACAGCAGTGCAAACACAGGATGCTGGGAGCGAGCTGCACTCTCAAATTTCTCTCAAAAGAAATGCATAATTAACATTTAAAATGTTCTATAACTTGTGAAGTTATGGTGTTAATAGATATTGGCTCAATTAATATTTTCATGCTAGTTTTGAAAAATCTCGATGTTCATTCGGACGGACAGAGGGATATGGCTTAATCAACTCAGCTAGTGATTCTGACCAGGAATATTTATATTTTAGAAATCATTATTTAGTGTTAATTTAGCACAAAGACTGTTGCGGAATATCGATTATACCATTTAGAGTGGCTAAATAAATATATTTTTAACAAAATACTTGTGTTTCGCGTGGAATCTAATGTCACCACCTACATTCTTTAGTTTCTATTTAAATATATGGTGTACATGAAAATACTAATGTTTTTATTTTTGTATACCCTTGCAGAGGGCATTGTAATTTTAGTCAGAAGTTTGTAACCCAGTGACGGAGACGTTTCCGACCCCACAGTATATATATTCTTGATCAGGATCACCTCCTCAGTTGATATAAGCATGTCCGTCTGTCTGTTTCTACGCGAACTAGTCTCTCAGTTTTAAAGATATCGAATTGAAACTTTGCACACACCCTTCTTTCCTTTGCACGCAGTATATAAGTCGGAACGGCCGGTATCGGCCGACTATATCCTATAGCTGCCATATAACTGAACGATAGGAAATGCCATAACTCTAGTGTTTGTTAAGTTAGGAAGTTGGGATTTTCTATGGCTTCTTTAATTGGCCAATCAATTCGACCTACCAAATTTCATAAGGATCGGCCAACTATATCCTATAGCTTCCATATAACTATAGTAAATACCATAACTTTGGTGTTTTTAAAGTTAGGAAGTTGGAATTTTCTATGGGTTATATATTTGGCCAATCAATCCGACCTACCAAATTATATATTATTATTAAAAAAGTTAGGAAGTTGGAATTTTTATGAGTATTACAAATGCATCATATGAATAATTTTGGAGAATGTTATTTACAGAATATTCTGCAAGGGTATATCAACTTCAGCTCCGCCCGAAGTTAGCTTTCCAATCTTGTTTTAAATATGAAAAATAATATTAAATTCTGATTAATCCCATAAGTTCTGCCGAGAAGCGGCTTTCTTTTAAGGTCTGATAGTTACATGCTGAATTAGCAAAGCAAATGAACACAAATTGTTGCGTTTATTCTTTATTTTTTTATGAGCAATATATAAAACACAAAATCATTTAAATCCTTTTAGTATTTCAAACATTTTTTTTTTTAATACTTTGTTCAACACCCTCCTTTCTATCTAATTACTTTTAATTCGATAAATACTATTTTTTGTGTTTATAGATCTACGTTTCCAAGAAATGGGGATTTACCAAATACGAACGCGAGCGCTACGAGGAACTTCGTGATGACAACCGCCTAGAGCAAGATGGTTGCAATGTAAAATACCGCCCCGAGCACGGCCCAATTGCTGCTTGGGAAAAAGCTCAGCGTGATGTTTATGCTTAAAAAATTGCAACTAAAATGTCGCTTAATCTAGCATAAACTATGTAATTCGGAAACAATATACATAAATACTATTTGCTGAGCACATATTTAAATGTTTTTTTAACGGTACACAGATGGGAATGTTAAGCTTCTAACTATTTAAATTGCCAGTAAATTCCTTAAGAGAAAAATGGTTGATTTTTTAATTGTGCACTTTCAAAATTAAGTTTAAAACGTTTCGCGTTTCGCTATAGTTGAGTGCCACGACTATTTGATACCCGTTACTCAGCTACCGATTTCAAAATACATCAATTTTAGAAAGCGTTATCTGCCGAACAGCAGTGCAAACACAGGATGCTGGGAGCGAGCTGCACTCTCAAATTTCTCTCAAAAGAAATGCATAATTAACATTTAAAATGTTCTATAACTTGTGAAGTTATGGTGTTAATAGATATTGGCTCAATTAATATTTTCATGCTAGTTTTGAAAAATCTCGATGTTCATTCGGACGGACAGAGGGATATGGCTTAATCAACTCAGCTAGTGATTCTGATCAGGAATATTTATATTTTAGAAATCATTATTTAGTGTTAATTTAGCACAAAGACTGTTGCGGAATATCGATTATACCATTTAGAGTGGCTAAATAAATATATTTTTAACAAAATACTTGTGTTTCGCGTGGAATCTAATGTCACCACCTACATTCTTTAGTTTCTATTTAAATATATGGTGTACATGAAAATACTAATGTTTTTATTTTTTTATACCCTTGCAGAGGGCATTGTAATTTTAGTCAGAAGTTTGTAACCCAGTGACGGAGACGTTTCCGACCCCACAGTATATATATTCTTGATCAGGATCACCTCCTCAGTTGATATAAGCATGTCCGTCTGTCTGTTTCTACGCGAACTAGTCTCTCAGTTTTAAAGATACCGAATTGAAACTTTGCACACACCCTTCTTTCCTTTGCACGCAGTATATAAGTCGGAACGGCCGGTATCGGCCGACTATATCCTATAGCTGCCATATAACTGAACGATAGGAAATGCCATAACTCTAGTGTTTGTTAAGTTAGGAAGTTGGGATTTTCTATGGCTTCTTTAATTGGCCAATCAATTCGACCTACCAAATTTCATAAGGATCGGCCAACTATATCCTATAGCTTCCATATAACTATAGTAAATACCATAACTTTGGTGTTTATACCCGTTACTCGTAGAGTAAAAGGGTATATTGTATTCGTGCAAAAGTATGTAACAGGTAGAAGGAAGCGTTTCTGACCCTATAAAGTATATATATTCTTGATCAGGGTCACTAGCCGAGTCGATATAGCCATGTCCGTCTGTCCGTCTGTCCGTCTGTCTGTCCGTCTGTCTGTCTGTCTGTCCGTATGAACGCTGAGATCTCGGAAACTATAAAAGCTAGAGGATTGGCATTTTGCATGCAGATTCTAGGAGTTCCTACGCAGCGCAAGTTTGTTTCAAAAAGGTGCCACGCCCCCTTTAACGCCCAAAATCGCTTATATACGATTTTAAAAATTTAAATATTTCGGAAAAGTAAAAATGCAGTTTTATTGTGTTTATCAATACCTATCGAAATGTAGAAGAAATTTTTCAAATCGAACCATTCGTTAAAAAGTTACGCGTGATCAAAGTTTCTATCTCCATCTCCCTCGCACTCCCTTTACCTGAGTAACGGGTATCTGATAGTCAGGGCACCCGACTATAGCGTTCTCTCTTGTTTTAAAGTTAGGAAGTTGGAATTTTCTATGGGTTATATATTTGGCCAATCAATCCGACCTACCAAATTATATATTATTATTAAAAAAGTTAGGAAGTTGGAATTTTTATGAGTATTACAAATGCATCATATGAATAATTTTGGAGAATGTTATTTACAGAATATTCTGCAAGGGTATATCAACTTCAGCTCCGCCCGAAGTTAGCTTTCCAATCTTGTTTTAAATATGAAAAATAATATTAAATTCTGATTAATCCCATAAGTTCTGCCGAGAAGCGGCTTTCTTTTAAGGTCTGATAGTTACATGCTGAATTAGCAAAGCAAATGAACACAAATTGTTGCGTTTATTCTTTATTTTTTTATGAGCAATATATAAAACACAAAATCATTTAAATCCTTTTAGTATTTCAAACATTTTTTTTTTAATACTTTGTTCAACACCCTCCTTTCTATCTAATTACTTTTAATTCGATAAATACTATTTTTTGTGTTTATAGATCTACGTTTCCAAGAAATGGGGATTTACCAAATACGAACGCGAGCGCTACGAGGAACTTCGTGATGACAACCGCCTAGAGCAAGATGGTTGCAATGTAAAATACCGCCCCGAGCACGGCCCAATTGCTGCTTGGGAAAAAGCTCAGCGTGATGTTTATGCTTAAAAATTGCAACTAAAATGTCGCTTAATCTAGCATAAACTATGTAATTCGGAAACAATATACATAAATACTATTTGCTGAGCACATATTTAAATGTTTTTTTAACGGTACACAGATGGGAATGTTAAGCTTCTAACTATTTAAATTGCCAGTAAATTCCTTAAGAGAAAAATGGTTGATTTTTTAATTGTGCACTTTCAAAATTAAGTTTAAAACGTTTCGCGTTTCGCTATAGTTGAGTGCCACGACTATTTGATACCCGTTACTCAGCTACCGATTTCAAAATACATCAATTTTAGAAAGCGTTATCTGCCGAACAGCAGTGCAAACCCAGGATGCTGGGAGCGAGCTGCACTCTCAAATTTCTCTCAAAAGAAATGCATAATTAACATTTAAAATGTTCTATAACTTGTGAAGTTATGGTGTTAATAGATATTGGCTCAATTAATATTTTCATGCTAGTTTTGAAAAATCTCGATGTTCATTCGGACGGACAGAGGGATATGGCTTAATCAACTCAGCTAGTGATTCTGACCAGGAATATTTATATTTTAGAAATCATTATTTAGTGTTAATTTAGCACAAAGACTGTTGCGGAATATCGATTATACCATTTAGAGTGGCTAAATAAATATATTTTTAACAAAATACTTGTGTTTCGCGTGGAATCTAATGTCACCACCTACATTCTTTAGTTTCTATTTAAATATATGGTGTACATGAAAATACTAATGTTTTTATTTTTTATACCTTTGCAGAGGGCATTGTAATTTTAGTCAGAAGTTTGTAACCCAGTGACGGAGACGTTTCCGACCCCACAGTATATATATTCTTGATCAGGATCACCTCCTCAGTTGATATAAGCATGTCCGTCTGTCTGTTTCTACGCGAACTAGTCTCTCAGTTTTAAAGATATCGAATTGAAACTTTGCACACACCCTTCTTTCCTTTGCACGCAGTATATAAGTCGGAACGGCCGGTATCGGCCGACTATATCCTATAGCTGCCATATAACTGAACGATAGGAAATGCCATAACTCTAGTGTTTGTTAAGTTAGGAAGTTGGGATTTTCTATGGCTTCTTTAATTGGCCAATCAATTCGACCTACCAAATTTCATAAGGATCGGCCAACTATATCCTATAGCTTCCATATAACTATAGTAAATACCATAACTTTGGTGTTTTTAAAGTTAGGAAGTTGGAATTTTCTATGGGTTATATATTTGGCCAATCAATCCGACCTACCAAATTATATATTATTATTAAAAAAGTTAGGAAGTTGGAATTTTTATGAGTATTACAAATGCATCATATGAATAATTTTGGAGAATGTTATTTACAGAATATTCTGCAAGGGTATATCAACTTCAGCTCCGCCCGAAGTTAGCTTTCCAATCTTGTTTTAAATATGAAAAATAATATTAAATTCTGATTAATCCCATAAGTTCTGCCGAGAAGCGGCTTTCTTTTAAGGTCTGATAGTTACATGCTGAATTAGCAAAGCAAATGAACACAAATTCTTGCGTTTATTCTTTATTTTTTTATGAGCAATATATAAAACACAAAATCATTTAAATCCTTTTAGTATTTCAAACATTTTTTTTTTAATACTTTGTTCAACACCCTCCTTTCTATCTAATTACTTTTAATTCGATAAATACTATTTTTTGTGTTTATAGATCTACGTTTCCAAGAAATGGGGATTTACCAAATACGAACGCGAGCGCTACGAGGAACTTCGTGATGACAACCGCCTAGAGCAAGATGGTTGCAATGTAAAATACCGCCCCGAGCACGGCCCAATTGCTGCTTGGGAAAAAGCTCAGCGTGATGTTTATGCTTAAAAAATTGCAACTAAAATGTCGCTTAATCTAGCATAAACTATGTAATTCGGAAACAATATACATAAATACTATTTGCTGAGCACATATTTAAATGTTTTTTTAACGGTACACAGATGGGAATGTTAAGCTTCTAACTATTTAAATTGCCAGTAAATTCCTTAAGAGAAAAATGGTTGATTTTTTAATTGTGCACTTTCAAAATTAAGTTTAAAACGTTTCGCGTTTCGCTATAGTTGAGTGCCACGACTATTTGATACCCGTTACTCAGCTACCGATTTCAAAATACATCAATTTTAGAAAGCGTTATCTGCCGAACAGCAGTGCAAACACAGGATGCTGGGAGCGAGCTGCACTCTCAAATTTCTCTCAAAAGAAATGCATAATTAACATTTAAAATGTTCTATAACTTGTGAAGTTATGGTGTTAATAGATATTGGCTCAATTAATATTTTCATGCTAGTTTTGAAAAATCTCGATGTTCATTCGGACGGACAGAGGGATATGGCTTAATCAACTCAGCTAGTGATTCTGACCAGGAATATTTATATTTTAGAAATCATTATTTAGTGTTAATTTAGCACAAAGACTGTTGCGGAATATCGATTATACCATTTAGAGTGGCTAAATAAATATATTTTTAACAAAATACTTGTGTTTCGCGTGGAATCTAATGTCACCACCTACATTCTTTAGTTTCTATTTAAATATATGGTGTACATGAAAATACTAATGTTTTTATTTTTTTATACCCTTGCAGAGGGCATTGTAATTTTAGTCAGAAGTTTGTAACCCAGTGACGGAGACGTTTCCGACCCCACAGTATATATATTCTTGCCATAACTTTGGTGTTGTAAAGTTAGGAAGTTGGGATTTTCTATGGGTTTTTTATTTGGCCAATCAATTACTTAATTTCATAAGGATCGGCCGACTATATCCTATAGCTCCCATATAACTATAGGAAATACCATAACTTTGGTGTTTTTAAAGTTGGGAAGTTGGAATTTTCTATGGGTTTTATATTTGGCCAATCAATCCGACCTACCAAATTATATATTATTATTAAAAAAGTTAGGAAGTTGGAATTTTTATGAGTATTAAAAATGCATCATTTGAATAATTTTGGAGAATGTTATTTACAGAATATTCTGCAAGGGTATATCAACTTCGGCTCCGCCCGAAGTTAGCTTTCCTTTCATGTTTTTCTGTGATTTGGTCAATCTATTCGAAGTTGTTTTCAGAGCATAATACACAGATTTGTCCGTGAGAATAGGATCCACGACAAGGGAAGAACGGCGCCGAACAAAATTTTCAACTCTACTGACGAGTGCTATATCGTCCGGAAAATTCGGGAAAATCCAAAAAATTTCGGCACCGAAAATTACCATATACGGTGGTTATTTCAACCAGACCCAACCTAAAACTTTAAAAGCCTATAAAAGATGAACCAAAAATATAATCCAAATATTTTAAGCGCACAATGATTTTCTTGTGTTCCAACTTAATACTTATTAATTTCACGTATTTTTAAATAATTTCTAATTATTAATTTTTTAATTTATAACGAAAAAACAACGAATAGCCAGACCACAGCTTATTTGAACCAAATAGTTTGCAGCTATCCAATGCACCGTTAGTTAAACAAATGGGGACTCATTTTTTTTCTATGATTTTGCCAGTCTACTCGAAGTTGTTTCAAGCTTATTCTTGCAAAATTTTGAGAAAGTTTAGTGCGCCAAAAATTCATTTAGCGAAATGGGACCACGTACAACATTTGAGCAACGAGAACTCGTTATAAAACATTTTAAGGATGGAAATTCGCGCAGGAAAATTGCTAAAATGGTTGCTCTAAGTGATTCCACTGTCCAGAGCATAATACACAGATTTGTCCGTGAGAATAGGATGCACGACAAGGGAAGAACGGCGCCTAACAAAATTTTCCACTCTACTGACGAACGCTATATCGTCCGGAAAATTCGGAAAAATCCCAACATTTGGGCACCGAAAATTGCCATTGACGTAGAGGCCGAGTTGGGCAAGTCTTACCACCCGGAAACAATTCGGCGTGTGCTCCGGGAGCATGACTTCAATGGAAGAATAGCTCGAAAGAAGCCATTTATTAGCGCAAAAAACATCAAGAGCCGGTTAAATTTAGCAAAAAACAAAAAAGGAAAGCTAACTTCGGGCGGAGCCGAAGTTGAAATACTCTTGCAGAATATTCTGTAAATTATATTCTACAAAATTATTCATATGATGCATTCTTAACACACATAAAAACCCCAACTTTCTCACTTTAAAAACACCAAAGTTATGGCAATTCCAATCGTTATAGTTATATGGCCGCTATAGAATATAGTCGGCCGATCCTTATGAAATTTAGTATGTCGGATTGATTGGCCAAAAATAAAACCGATAGAAAATCCCAACTTGCTAACTTAACAAACACCAAAGTTTTGGCAGACGAAGATCATAAAAGCTACAGTTAAGCACGGCGGAGGAAGCGTAATGGTTTGGGCCTGTATGTCGGCAGCAGGTGTAGGAAACCTGGAGTTTATAGAAACTACGACGGACCAAACTCAATACCTCCAGATCCTGAACAAAATTTTCTCGAAAGCGCTGATAAACTGGGCATTCGGGAAGATTTCTGCTTCTATCAGGACTATGATCCGAAACATAAGGCATGGATTGTACGAGTCTGGCTTATTTGGAATTGCCTGCACGTCATGGAGCCGCCAGCACAGTCGCCCAAAATGAACGTCATTGAAAATTTGTGGGAAATTTTGCACACTAACATTCGAAAGCAGAAAATTACCAACGAAACGGACCTAAATTCGGACGTTGATGCACTAAGATCAGCGCAAACAAGTGGCCCTTACGACACCAAGCAGTGCTTGTTACGCGCGGAGCCTTATAGGCGTAAAAACGAGATCGCGAGAAGTTAAAAAGCACAATGTAGAAGCGGACAGACTAAGATTAGAAATACGTACGAGACTAAATACTAATACTAATTTTGTGCTAAGTAAGATAAAATTAATGCTTTTAAGCTTGGCAAAGAGTCGGTAGTAGAAATAATGTGGTATAGTCTATTATAGTCGTTACACAGTACTCTAAATGGTTCATGCATATCAAAGTTAGATCTACAAATATTTAATGTAAGAGGAACATAGTTCCTGGTAATTCTATTAGGCACGGAGAAGCTTATGCGACCCAGTAACTCGGGACTCTCCACATCCCCGTAAATAACTTTGTAGATAAAAGTTGTGACAAGCATCGTTCTACGGTTTACTAAGGATGGTAGATTAATTAGGAGAAGTCTACTAGAGTAGGATGGTAAAATAAGGCTTGCATTCCAGTTAAGGCCCCGTAGAGCAAATAATAAAAAGTTATTTTGCACAGACTCTATCCGGTCTATATGTACACCATACTGAGGACTCCAAACTGCTGAACAGTACTCAAGGATTGGACGGACTAGTGAAATGAACAGAGTCTTTGTAACATAGGGATCATCGAATTCCTTTGACCACCTTTTTATAAATCCAAGTACTCCTCTGGCTTTATTTACCATAGAAGTAATATGGTCACAAAACTTAAGTTTTGGGTCAAGGAGGACGCCAAGGTCATCAACTTGCGTAATCAGTGTAAACTACGTCAGTCTGCATGTTCTTTCTAAAGCCATTTATTACAAAAGACGTTAGTTCCAAGAGGTTTGTCGTCGTAGATCTACGCCTTATAAATCCATGTTGACATGGAGATATAATCGATCTACAAAGATGCTGCAAATGGGGTGTAATAGCATTTTCGAAAAGCTTTGGGATGGCGGATAATTTGGATATGCCTCTGTAATTTCTTGTATTGCATTTATTTCCTTTCTTATGAAGGGGAATGACAAATGAATCCTTCCAAATAAGTGGGAAATGAGATGTTTTTAAAGACAAAGTAAACAATTTGTACAGAGGTCTACACAGAGTTTCAGCACAGTATTTAAGCACGCAGCCTGAACCTCCGTCCGGACCCGGTGAATACACTGGCTTAACTTTATGGAGATCCAAAAGAAGGGAGCTTTCGTTTAATCTTGGACAAAAAATCAAGTTCGACTTGGGTATGGCATTTGAATAAGACGGATTTGGACGGGATGAAACAGAATATGTTGTCTGGAAGAACTGGACAAATAGATCGGCAATTTCCTGATCAGAGTTTGCCGTAGAGTTTTCAAATGATAGCGATGAAGGGTAACAGGCTGATTTACGCTTAGTATTAACAAAATTATAAAACTGTTTCGGATCTTGTGAAAATTGGACCCTACAACGAGTCAAATAGCTTTTATAACACCGGGCGTTAAGCACGATAAAATTTGACCGAGCCCTTAGGTACCGAGAGAAGGCAGATTGTGAACCGCACATTTTAAATTTATTGAAAAGTCTGGACTTTATATTTTTTAGGTGTGACAACTCTTTATTAAACCATGAAATTGACGGATAGTATAACGGAACACACAGATAAAAGAAGGAATTCAATGCATTATAAAAGATATTAACGGCCTTAGCCACGTCAGTGCATGAATAAAATTCGGACCAGTCATAGCCGGATATAAAAGTATTTAAAAGATGAAAGTTTGCCTTACGAAAGCAGCGGATTCGTTTAACCAACTTTTCGGATTTTTTATTCAGCTCTGTTCTTACGTCTACAGTCAGTTCTAGAGTTGGATGATAAGGATCTTCCGGTTGTGTAAGTGGTCCCATTCTTGAAAGGCAAACGCCTTCTGAATTTGAAACAAAACACAAGTCCAGTAAACGCCCTAATGAGTTCTTAACATGGTTCACTTGGGATAGCGCAATGTCAAGCAAGCCGTCAATAAAGTCATGCTGCGCTAAGGGAAGCAACATATTAGAGTTTTCGTGAGGGGACCATGTCGCACTAGGTATATTAAAATCACCCAATACTATTAACTGGTCTTGATTTGATAGTTTTATGAAAATTGACTGAATACAGGAAAGGTGATTTGCGTTTGGGATATATGAACAAGTAATGTATACAAAACTACCGGGAAACTATAATTTTATACCTAGGAATTTGATGTCATAAAATTCGTTGAAAGTTAGTAATTCAGAGGAAAAGGTGGAGTCGACAGCAATCAGGACTCCACCTCCCCGTCTGGACTGACGATCAAGTCTATAAATAGTGTACTTACCCGGGAGAATTTCGGAGCTAAGAATATCCGTCCTTAACCAGGTCTCTGTACATACCATAATATTATATGGGAAAGAAAAACTATCCGAATACAATTTAGTCAGCTTACTAAGTAAGCCTCTTGTATTCTGATAGCAAAGAAGAAAAGAGGAGGCTAGTTTTTTGGGACTGAAGAGGATGTGGAGGGGGCTGGGGATGGTTCTTTACTGGTATTTTCCATTTCCCCTGAACTATTCTTTTTTCTCTTAGCTTCGTACTCTTTTACAAATAGGCCCTCGGGCCAGAAACTGGTGGAACACACAGATGCAAAAAGAGCACAAGGAATACCAATCTTAAATGATGATACTTTCCTAGCATAAAAAAATTTAAATTGTTCGACCTTCAAATCATCAACTTGGACTTTGTTACGGATATAAGCCGTAATATCCAGTGATGAGAGGTCTAGAATGCCCACCGACCGCGACTTTTTTTGCGCTTTGGGGAATCGGGCTCAGCTAGCATGCGACTAGTGAGCTGCGATTCAAGCGCCACGAGCAGGTCCGTATTTTTACGGCAGTTCCGGATTAATTCCGTAACATTGCTTTTCGTGAGCCGCCTAATAGTTATTGCCTGGTTCTCATATACAATGCATTCATCGCAGTAGTAGCGTAGGCCACTCCTCTTATCGATGGCATCACGAACCAGGCCAGAATAACCAAGACACTTTGCGTGATAAATTTTATCACATGTATGGCAGGGAATACTTTGCTGTCCAGCCGAGATAACTTTCTTACAATTTTTTAATGAACAGAAAGCCATTTTCGCTGACCACGGACCACTGTGCACTATAGCGGACAAAAAAAATCGAAAGCGCTCAAGAACTTTTTAATGAGAGATCGATCAGAGCGACAGAGCGGGAGCGAAACACCGAATAACTTTGATGTTAGGCACCACGAAACGAAATAGAAAACGAAAAGAGAGAGAGAGCGGGAATATTAACCGATTAACTCCGGTATAAAACATATCAGAGAGAGTGCGTTGGAGTGCGTGCCGTTCCAACAGCGCTCAACGACGAAGAGAAAGACTGAAAAGAGGGGCAATGGAAAACAATAACAACAAACCAGCACCGAATTAAATTATGATAAAAATTTTTATTAAACACAAGTTAATCACGATGCACTCGCGAAGCGAACGGAAAGTTGTTAGAAAACACTTAAAGGTGTAGAAACGTTAAAGAGATTTAAGTAAGCCCCGGTGGTTTCAATAAGAAAAATGAAAATTCGGAGCGCAAAACAAAAACACGACCGTTCTCTGTGCGGACGCACACATTACAATAAAAGGCCCAAACGGGCATTGGTCGAAGAGTGGGCAAAAATAAGCCCAGAAATAACCCAAAAGATGGTAGATTCCATGCCAAAAAGTGTAGTGGCGCTTGTTACTTCAGGTTTCTAAAAGTAGGAAAAATAAATCTGCCCAAGAATAATTTATAAATATCCCTATCCTGTTGTATATCGTGACTCACCGAAGTGGGCACCCTGTACTATCGGTTAAGCCACCTAGTGTGCATCTCTTGTACTAATGCAGATCTACAGTCATACTTAAAACTAGTCGATTGCGTGGGGAAATGCAATTCTATGCCATAGTTAAAGGGTACGTCCGTAAGGCCAAGCTTACCCACGTTCTCTTTTCTTCCGGATTGTAAAACGTTACAGACGTGTTTAAGTGCAGCTCAAAGTCTTAATAAAATCAACCCAGTGAGTTTAAGTTGTTTAAAGTGCCTTAAAATACCCATCTGCCAGCCATCCATACGAAGAATGGAGAAATATTAGTCCAGTATTCGTGCCAGGCCTTTGTGGGTAATTATTTTTACAAAAAAAGTGCATTTTCAATAGTTTCCCTAATTTTTACGTTTTTTTATGTAGATCTGCCACCAGATATTATGTTGCCAAAAATAATATCACCAGTCCGTGCTTAATTGAGCAACAACTCAATAAAAGGCCCACCCAAGTCATCAGTCGATCTTAAAAGATCAGCCGCCGCTGTAGCCAGCTTGCTCAGCCCATCATACATCGACCAAACGACCTGTAGCAGCCGAAAAGTTTTCCGTATGAGCGAGCCTCATCCCCAACAACTACAGTGCCCGAAAAAGTAGAATCGGTGCCCAAAAATAGCGGATGCAGTGTGCGAAAAAAAACGTGTTGACATCGCCAGAAACCCATTTGCTGGAAAAAAAAAACAAAAAAAAATAATCACGCGGTTTTAACATAACTTTATTTTTTTCCGTGCATTAAAAAAAAAAAGAAAAACCACGTGCATCTCAGCTCCGCTCTGCAGTGCGGGAAATCTGTCCCCTTTATATTATATTGTTCCTGAGTTGTTTTAGATTTATTATTTTTCTTTACTATTTATTTTTGTTAATTTTCAAATTTATTATTTTGTATTTTTTGTTAATTTTCTTTCTTATTATTATTTTTTTATTATTTTGCGTTTTCTTTTGAGTTCATCATTTTAACATCCATTTATTTTATAATTTTTTTCTCTGAACCCAATATTCAAGTGAATGATGGTGGATACAAAGCCAATTTTTTTTGAGTGTGTAAGAGATAAGCCGAGATAAATAGAGTTTAGCTTAACCAAAAGCAATGACTAGCAATAACAACAACAATAGAGATGTGAACCAGTGAAAATAAAAACAAACAAAACCAATGCAATCACAATCAATGCAAACACAATTTTGACTCCCATGCAGGTCGGCGAAAGATCTTTCACCGATGGATCCATAATAAATGTAAGTGTCAACCAAAAACAATTTCTGTGAAAATGCATAGGTACTGTTCTAGCCTCCCACCTGTTCCTAATTTTTAAATTTTGCCCTTGTACATTTTTGCACGTGTAGTCTATGAGAGCCAAATAGCCCGTCTCTCTCTCTGGCCCTTATCTACCAGCGCACCGATTGAAGCTGTACTTATGTTTTCTTTTGTTTTGCCCATCCTTCCGATCAGAGCTTTGCTGACCTACCTCAATGTATACCGAATTTACATTCACACAGTGCAGGGCACTTAACTAGGTATACTGAACAATTAATTTTATTTTTGATTTTCATAAAATAAAATAACCTTATACAATGGAAGGCACATTATTAGATACGCCTTTTATTTACTTTACTTTAATTTTCATAAACATTAAATACTTTAATTTAATACTCTATAAATAATATTTTATTTTTTTTGAGAATGAATGTCTACATTTATAATTAAAAATTCTTAATATTATATTTTCCTTTTTATATTCATTTATCCTTTATATATATATCTAACCCCTTTATAGCCACATCTTAAATCTTTTGAATATTATGAAACTGAAAACTGAGAAACTGAATATGTTCAAAAAGTGAATAAGCATTGAATTTATAAAATGAAGAAAGAACGAAATTAGATAATGAAATAATAATTAAGGTTAAATGCATTCGGGCTAAATAAATAAAACTTAAACATGTTAACTATCTAAAACTACAAATATGTTTAAAATAAATGTTTATAATATGAAATCGAACTAAACCTTGAGTATTCCGGAAATCATGGGATACAGAAGTGTAGCAATGAGAATCATCACTAACAAAAATTGAGTTATACTGCAATATAGTGATCATGGTAGGGTGGGGTAGAAGGCCACTAGCAAACATCTTAGTGTGTCTTAAGGTCACTAAAGGAATTTCTCTCTCCGTCCCGTTCTAATCCCTCTGTTCCTTTTCTCTTCTTCTTCTTCTTTCGAGGCTAGTTGAAAGGCTTTTCCCCTTATTTCTCTTTCCAAGTATAACACGCGAAAATTATTTATTACTAGCATACTATCGTGAGCACGTAAAAAGAGTATTTTTTTCTTGACCCTCACCACTAACCATACAACATTGTTGTATGGTTAGTGCCCTCACCCATAATGCCGACGAAGATGAGCCGGAACAAGCGCGTGTTTCCAAACTCAGTTTACACTAACATCTGTTCATGCGAATAATCAATTTTTAAACGTTATATGCTACAAAAGGCTTAAAATGGTCGTCGATAACAATGGTGGCCATGCCAAATATTAAAAACAAATTTTGTAATCGTTAAGCGTTTTGTATAATTTGTTTGTACCTGGTTGAAATGGGCTGTGACCTTGTTTTTCGTTGTTTTATCGTTATAAATTTAAAAATATATATTGAACAGATAATTAAAAATACGTGAAATGAATAAATATTAAGTTTGAATATAAGAGAATCATTGTTCGTTAAAAATATTTGGATTATCCATTTGATTCATCTTTTATAGGCTTTTAAAGTTTTAGGTTGGGTCTGGTTGAAGCTGTTAGCCACTGTATTTTCTTGATCAGCATCACCATGAGAGTCGATCTAGCCATGTCCGTCCATTCGTATAAAATTCGGAACGAGCTCCCATAGAAACAAATGGGAAAAAAAATTTTCTTTTCTGGTGATGCTGATCAAGAATATTGTTACGAACTACTTATTTTGTTCTTTGGCAGTGCCGCTTGCTTAGTCTTTTCTCCGGGCGGATTCCCCCTAATCCAACAGCCCGCAACATAGACGTCGATGACTACGCTGTCTCACATCACAAAATAATCGCTCATTACTAACAAACAAAACAAACAAAAGGTAAACAACGTAAATAAATATAAATGACGGGGAAAATATAATGTTTTGGGGGCTATTGTTGACCTAGTCAAGCACGTCCACCCAACCAAGGATGCCTCGGAGGTGTTTGCAGAGGCATCACCCATATTCCAGTTGGTCATACTCACTCCTCGCTCTCCCACAACGATAACTCACTCGCACATATCAGTTTCTACATTCATTTAATATCCACAGTAAGTACCTATGCTTAACATTGCTAAAATGGCTCTGCTATAAACTAATTTATCCTTCTTCAGCCTTTAAGACCAAACTTGGCCGCCGTCTTCGAATTTACGCGGTCGAAGCTGAGGATTACTTTCCCTTGAAAAAGGCTACAGGCGCCGCGGAAATAATGTTCCACCAGCCACGTATTGGTGGAACTCGCAGTGAACGAGGCGCACAAGAGGGCACACACTGTTCGTGTGTCGGGTCACCTAATCCTGAAGAGCTCCTGGGGAAAAGAAGGGGCAGGCCAAACGGTACGTAATAAGCGCTGTAATCTATCCCGCCAAAAACTTTTTTTACGGGCAACAACGAGGACAACTAAGCTTTTCGGGTCTAAGTCCGGATAAATTCACAGGTCAACACGGTAAGTATGTATGTAAATTAATTAATTGGTACATTTAAATAACATTCATGAATTTTTAGCCACTTCTGGGCTAGGCACCGGGCAAGATATGCCCCCGGCCGAAGAGTACTCTGCCGGAGGCTTGCGGCAATAAGGGCCTGGAACACCACGAGGAACGATGGCAATGGCGAGAATGATGGCGGTGCCTCTCAACGCCGCGCGCATTGGCAGCCTGACGACCCCAAAGCGAGTGGGTCTTGATAGCCCGGAACGGACTCATGGCGTCCGAGAAAGGCGAGTTGCGCTGGTCCAGATCTCGTAGCTGGGTCGAACGAAGGTGGGTATATATGTATACGCCAATCTCCAAGATAGGTCTCAAAATTAATCTCCAAATTAATTCTCCCGGGGCCCTTTGTGTTGTGACAACGGTTGCTCTATGGATAATTATTCGTGAATAAATTAAACTAATAAGCCTAGCACGCTAATTACACTCACTTTATTTTTGATTTCGGCACAAACACTTATTAACTCCCACTCCGTCTAGCTTTCTGGACAATATGGCTGCGACTATCCCGATATCTTCCCTATCATTGCTATATCGCATATTCCCTTGCCTCTCTCGAAACTGGGTCATCGGACATATTCAAGGCCAAAGCAAAGTAATCCCTGAGCGAACCGGGATTATTTCAAATTGGCAGATCGTCCGCCAGATTCCCCAAAGGGTGGCGCCACCGAAACCATCGCCCTATCATCCTAACCTATTAGCAACAAATATAGCAACTTTTAATTTTTTTTTTTAGCAAGTTTAGAAACTTTACTACAAAACTAGACATTTTTAATTTTTCTTCAAAATTTGTATCGTTTTTTATACCTTTTCCAATTTACTGAACCAGTTACTATTGAAAATGGTTCACAAAGATTTCGGAACTGGTTTTAAATTCAGTGACTCAATCATATGAACACGTTTAATCACTTTTGTGCTGTTTTGTGTATAGCCGACACCTAAAATTTAGAAACAACATTTTCGGGATGCCGTGCTGGGCGACGACGAGTTTAAGAGAAGTATTCGGATTTAAGTGAAGCTGACGCATTGGATAGTATTATAAGAATTATGTAATTAAGTTATATATAATATGATAATATCCTGAAATTATGTTTCTTTTAATTTTATTTTGTTTTTTAGTTTCATATTTTTATTTTTAATTTTTGTTTTATTTAAATACAAAAATATATCATATAATCATATTCATTGAGATTTTAAGTTTCTATTTTTCCTTAAATATGTCCATAATTAGCTTAAAAGTTAAATGTTATTGATCTAGCATTTTTTGGCTATTTTCAAAAAATTTTTAGCAATTTCTAGCAACTTTTTTTCAAAATCTAGCAATTTTTGCTTGGGAGTTCCTGGCAGCACTGCATCCCATTATCGACTCTAACTGCAACAATATATATACTTTTTAGGGTCGGAAATGTCTCCTTCACTGCCTTGTAATATTTTGACTGAAATTATAATACCCTAGGCGTTCAGCGCGACTTTGGTCAATAAGTGCTAGAAGAGCTTGTTTTCTTAATTAAAATTTGGTAAAAACTTCATTAATCAAGAAAGGAAAGTTAACTTCGTGCGGAGCCGAAGTTGATATACCCTTGCAGAATATTCTGTAAATTATATTCTTCAAAATTTGAATTTATTTAATGCAAGGGAATGACAGTAACGGGCAGTAACGGTCATACAAATTACGACTGGGTTTACATGCTTTAGTTTACAACCCATTACTTTTTAGATAACAGAGGCATTTTATTTAAAGAAATCCACGGGATTATCCCATTATAACCTGGTAAACAAATCAAATTTGGCAAACGTTCAATTGGTTCAATGAACACGTGCAAGGGGCAGGAATTGTACAAAGATCCTGAACTTCGCAACCGGTAACGCAGGTATGAGTGGCTTTCTAACTGTACAATATCAGGTAATACCTTTTTTAAGACCAAAATTATTCATAACATTTAAATTGCACAACAGGTAGCACAAGTACAAAAAAACATGATTTTTATTGCCTTTTTTAAAAAGGTAAAACTAGCGAACTTTTAAAGGGTCTAGGGATAATTCTTTTTAATTTGGGATATTACCTAACTTGGCTATATATTTAGAAATCCTATAATCCGTAGATCAGTCAATGAAAAAATTTATCGAGTGACGACGTTACTCTGTCTGTTACAAGTGCAAAAATTATTTTTTACAATTAAAAAAATTTTTTTTTACAAGTGATACAAATTATTTTTTACAAGTGATAAAAATTAAATGTAATAGCGTGCTATTCGAAACACAAACTTTGGTAAGTACATTTTACTAATAACTTACAAATTCTCCTAAAATGGCATTCCATGCAGGTGATTTTATATAGATGTATATCATTTCATAATTTTTATTTTTCATACAGCACTATAAAAAATGCCACGTGGTTCACATTTGTCACAGGAGCAACGTCGTCAAGCAGGTTTAAGTCGCAGTAGAGCCCGCTATGAACGGAATGCGTCCCAAATAAGAGCTCGAAACTCTCAACATATCGCCAATGTTCGCGACAATAACCCTAACTTTCGGGAGGAAAGTCGTGCTCAGGATTCCATTGCCCGCGCGCAGCGGAGAAGAAGTGAAAGGGTTCGCAACCTTGAACGGATTCGGGACGTACAAGCGCATTCAAATCGCCGGGAGGACTCTGAGGAGCGAAGACAAGAGCAGTTGCGAAACAGTGCTGAGCATGTGTCTCGGAGGACTAACCCAGAAATCCGTTCTGCAGAGCGTATTCAGGATGCTGCAAGGCATTCGAATCGTCGACAGGACCTGGACTATCGTGTCTCAGAGCGGACTCGGGATATGGAGGATCGCGCGACCCGTCGACAGGACTCTGAGGAGCGAAGACAAGAGCAGTTGCGAAACACTGCTGAACACTCTACTCGCAGGGCTATTCCGGAGTTTCGAATTTCTGAACGCATTCGGGACATGGATGCACACTCGATCCGTCGAGAGGACCCCGAGGAGCGAAGACGAGAGCAGTTGCGAAACACTGCTGAGCACTCTACTTGCAGGGCTATTCCGGAGTTTCGAATTCGTGAACGGGTTCGGGACGCCGCAGCGCGTACAATTCGTCGAGAAGACAGGAGCGGCGACAAGAGCAGGTGCAAAATACTGCTGACCATGCCACTCGGAGGAACAATCCCGAATTTCGAATTTCAGAGCGGATTCGGGACGCCGCAGCACGAGCTGCTCATCGCGAGGTTCCAGAGGAACGTGCAAGGGAACAGGAAAGGAGCACTGGAGAGCACCGACAGCGACGAAGGGATACGGAAGACAGGGAGCGAAAACGGGTAAGGGACGCCGATAACAGGAGCAACGGATAAACACATCACAGCGCCGGAAAACACGACAACAGCGGAGGATTCGGGAAGAACAAATTCGGCAAATGGCAGAGGATCGATTATTAAACTTTAGGATGGACCCCCAAAATCGACTGGCTGCCTCCCAAAGACAGTCGCAACGTAACATGGACGCAAGAGCTCAACTTTCGGAGGATGAACTAGAACAGGAACGAGGACAACAGCGAAATAGGATTCGAGCATCAGCGAGGGATCTGTATCACAGGAACATTAAGAAAGGCCCAACGGAACATGGTTCCGTTCGCAGGTAAGTGGATTATACATCCTGGCTATCTCCTTTAAATTCCCTCTCCTAAACGTTGGCAACGCCTTTTATTTGTCAAGAAAAATCCCAGTCAGTCCGGCAAATATAACTTTTGCCACACTTGTCGTCGTGCCATCTCTCTAGGCAAACTCCCATCACTCTGCCTTTCTAATAAGTTCGATTTCCCAGAAATCCCTGAGTGCTTAAATCGACTCAGAATCCCTTTTATGAGGATTATTTCCCTCGGCTATGAAAGGCAATGTGGAATCAGAGGGGCAGTGGTGAATGTTCCAATTTCAGTTCCCGATATTGTGACTGCGCTCCCACACTCTTTCGACTCTACCCATGTCATCCAAGTTCATTTAAAAAGGAGACTAGAGTACGCTCACAATTTCATGACTGAAACTATTCCACCCGCTCGGGTCCTTGAAGCTGTACGGTACTTAGTAAATACCGAGCTCGACACAACATTTCACTAAACGAATCATGGCTAACAGAACTTCAAGGAATTCATGAAATTCCTTTTATTGCGGACGAATCTGATCGCGTAGCAGTAGAGCAACTTCTTCACCAGCATTATCAATCCCAAAATGCTGCAGAGCTCGAAGAAAATTTAAATCCCGGAGGCCATGAAACATTATTGGAAAATAATGATACTGCAATTCAGCGCATTGCATTGGCACCGGGTGAAGGCCGTCGGCCAACAAGCTTAACGCTTGACCAACTATTCCTTGCGGAGAAATATTTAAAGGAAATACAACCTATGCGAAAGCCTGATCCCAAATCCGTTTTTACGACCGTCGTTGCGCTGTTGTTCCAAATATTTTATACATGTATAAATTTTACGAAATGCAGCGCATGCAAAATTCCATTTTAATTGCTTTACGCAAAAAGTCAGGAGCGGTTACCGCTGGTAATCTGCGGGATGAATCATTTGTCTTGTGCAACATGATGATAGCTACCACATCCTGAAAGGCTTACGGTCTGCACCAGCTCATTGGGAGGCTGAGAAAAAAAGTTATAGCCATGATTCGACAATTTGGGCTGCCAACGTTTTGTATAACTCTTTCCGCTGCTGAAACGAAGTGGAATGAACTTTTAGTTATCCTGTATCTTCTATTGGATATTAGGGCTATAAGCGAGGAAGACGCGGCAGCTCTTTCCAGCTCCGAAAAGGCTCGGTTAATCCGATCCGATCCAGTGACGTGCTCTCGATACTTCGATTACAGGTTGCAACAGTTAATGAAATTGTTCAAAACAGATATTTTTGGGGAATTCAATCTTTCTCATTTTTATGGGAGAATCGAATTCCAGCACAGAGGATCTCCGCATTCTCATGGCATGTACTGGCTTGCTGGTGCTCCTAAGCTCGAAGACTCCGAAAATACCGAGCAAGTAATAAACTTTCTTGATAGGCTTATTACTACAAATGGAGACGATACTGAACTACAAGAAGTAATTCAGCATCAACGCCACAAGCATAGTGCTTCTTGCCTAAGAGAGTTACGCGGACAGGAGTTCTGCCGATTCAATATGCCATATCCTCCTATGCACGAAACGCTTATTTTGCATCCAAACGAAGAAAACGAAGTCAATATTGAAGATTATAAAACTTTGTTTAAAAAAATTAAGGAAGCTTTAAGGACCATTTCCAATGAAGACGCAGCTTTATTTAACAATTTTGATCATTTTCTGTCCCACCTTGAAACAAATTTTGAAGCGTACAAACTAGCCTTACGTTCCAGCTTAAAAAAGCCACAAATTTTTCTTCGCAGACAATTCTCCGACCGACTCCTCAATGCTTATAATAGGCTTGCACAGAGCTAATATGGATATTCAATTTATCCTAGATGCGTACGCCTGTTGTAGTTATATCATTACCTACATAAACAAATCAAACAGAGGCGTATCGCCGTTGCTCCGTGAAGCCATGGCAGAAATAAGCCATGGGAATATTTCCATTAAAAGGAAATTACAGCACCTAGGGAATAAGTTTATTAACGCTACAGAAATATCGGCCCAAGAAGCAGCTTACAATATTTTGGGTCTACATATGTCTGAGGCAAGTGAAGGTACTATTTTTGTAAACACTTGCCATTAAGACAAACGAGTTAGATTGGCTCGCTCAAATGAAGAATTGGAGCGACTTCCCAACAACTTGGTGGATATTTTTGAGCGTAATATTCTTGACATGAGCAGTTGGAAGGAATTTATTTAGCACATTTTGCAGCTTGGTATAGATTTGTCAAGCGAAATGCACGATATCATATGGAAGACTATAATGAAGCTAATGATGTGGAGGTAGATGACGAAGATAAAGTTGCTGAGCAAAGTTATCCACTGATGGATGGGTCTGGTTGCGTTAAGAAACGTAGGCATCCCCTGATTTTAAGGTGGGTTCGCTTTAGCATTAACTCTTCACCTTCCGATTATTTTATTCTCTTTCGACTCTTCCCATGTCATCCAAGTTCATTTAAAAAGGAGACTAGAGTACGCTCACAATTTCATGACTGAAACTATTCCACCCGCTCGGGTCCTTGAAGCTGTACGGTACTTAGTAAATACCGAGCTCGACACAACATTTCACTAAACGAATCATGGCTAACAGAACTTCAAGGAATTCATGAAATTCCTTTTATTGCGGACGAATCTGATCGCGTAGCAGTAGAGCAACTTCTTCACCAGCATTATCAATCCCAAAATGCTGCAGAGCTCGAAGAAAATTTAAATCCCGGAGGCCATGAAACATTATTGGAAAATAATGATACTGCAATTCAGCGCATTGCATTGGCACCGGGTGAAGGCCGTCGGCCAACAAGCTTAACGCTTGACCAACTATTCCTTGCGGAGAAATATTTAAAGGAAATACAACCTATGCGAAAGCCTGATCCCAAATCCGTTTTTACGACCGTCGTTGCGCTGTTGTTCCAAATATTTTATACATGTATAAATTTTACGAAATGCAGCGCATGCAAAATTCCATTTTAATTGCTTTACGCAAAAAGTCAGGAGCGGTTACCGCTGGTAATCTGCGGGATGAATCATTTGTCTTGTGCAACATGATGATAGCTACCACATCCTGAAAGGCTTACGGTCTGCACCAGCTCATTGGGAGGCTGAGAAAAAAAGTTATAGCCATGATTCGACAATTTGGGCTGCCAACGTTTTGTATAACTCTTTCCGCTGCTGAAACGAAGTGGAATGAACTTTTAGTTATCCTGTATCTTCTATTGGATATTAGGGCTATAAGCGAGGAAGACGCGGCAGCTCTTTCCAGCTCCGAAAAGGCTCGGTTAATCCGATCCGATCCAGTGACGTGCTCTCGATACTTCGATTACAGGTTGCAACAGTTAATGAAATTGTTCAAAACAGATATTTTTGGGGAATTCAATCTTTCTCATTTTTATGGGAGAATCGAATTCCAGCACAGAGGATCTCCGCATTCTCATGGCATGTACTGGCTTGCTGGTGCTCCTAAGCTCGAAGACTCCGAAAATACCGAGCAAGTAATAAACTTTCTTGATAGGCTTATTACTACAAATGGAGACGATACTGAACTACAAGAAGTAATTCAGTATCAACGCCACAAGCATAGTGCTTCTTGCCTAAGAGAGTTACGCGGACAGGAGTTCTGCCGATTCAATATGCCATATCCTCCTATGCACGAAACGCTTATTTTGCATCCAAACGAAGAAAACGAAGTCAATATTGAAGATTATAAAACTTTGTTTAAAAAAATTAAGGAAGCTTTAAGGACCATTTCCAATGAAGACGCAGCTTTATTTAACAATTTTGATCATTTTCTGTCCCACCTTGAAACAAATTTTGAAGCGTACAAACTAGCCTTACGTTCCAGCTTAAAAAAGCCACAAATTTTTCTTCGCAGACAATTCTCCGACCGACTGCTCAATGCTTATAATAGGCTTGCACAGAGCTAATATGGATATTCAATTTATCCTAGATGCGTACGCCTGTTGTAGTTATATCATTACCTACATAAACAAATCAAACAGAGGCGTATCGCCGTTGCTCCGTGAAGCCATGGCAGAAATAAGCCATGGGAATATTTCCATTAAAAGGAAATTACAGCACCTAGGGAATAAGTTTATTAACGCTACAGAAATATCGGCCCAAGAAGCAGCTTACAATATTTTGGGTCTACATATGTCTGAGGCAAGTGAAGGTACTATTTTTGTAAACACTTGCCATTAAGACAAACGAGTTAGATTGGCTCGCTCAAATGAAGAATTGGAGCGACTTCCCAACAACTTGGTGGATATTTTTGAGCGTAATATTCTTGACATGAGCAGTTGGAAGGAATTTATTTAGCACATTTTGCAGCTTGGTATAGATTTGTCAAGCGAAATGCACGATCTGCCGCTAATCATATGGAAGACTATAATGAAGCTAATGATGTGGAGGTAGATGACGAAGATAAAGTTGCTGAGCAAAGTTATCCACTGATGGATGGGTCTGGTTGCGTTAAGAAACGTAGGCATCCCCTGATTTTAAGGTGGGTTCGCTTTAGCATTAACTCTTCACCTTCCGATTATTTTATTCTCTTTCGACTCTTCCCATGTCATCCAAGTTCATTTAAAAAGGAGACTAGAGTACGCTCACAATTTCATGACTGAAACTATTCCACCCGCTCGGGTCCTTGAAGCTGTACGGTACTTAGTAAATACCGAGCTCGACACAACATTTCACTAAACGAATCATGGCTAACAGAACTTCAAGGAATTCATGAAATTCCTTTTATTGCGGACGAATCTGATCGCGTAGCAGTAGAGCAACTTCTTCACCAGCATTATCAATCCCAAAATGCTGCAGAGCTCGAAGAAAATTTAAATCCCGGAGGCCATGAAACATTATTGGAAAATAATGATACTGCAATTCAGCGCATTGCATTGGCACCGGGTGAAGGCCGTCGGCCAACAAGCTTAACGCTTGACCAACTATTCCTTGCGGAGAAATATTTAAAGGAAATACAACCTATGCGAAAGCCTGATCCCAAATCCGTTTTTACGACCGTCGTTGCGCTGTTGTTCCAAATATTTTATACATGTATAAATTTTACGAAATGCAGCGCATGCAAAATTCCATTTTAATTGCTTTACGCAAAAAGTCAGGAGCGGTTACCGCTGGTAATCTGCGGGATGAATCATTTGTCTTGTGCAACATGATGATGACTACCACATCCTGAAAGGCTTACGGTCTGCACCAGCTCATTGGGAGGCTGAGAAAAAAAGTTATAGCCATGATTCGACAATTTGGGCTGCCAACGTTTTGTATAACTCTTTCCGCTGCTGAAACTAAGTGGAATGAACTTTTAGTTATCCTGTATCTTCTATTGGATATTAGGGCTATAAGCGAGGAAGAAGCGGCAGCTCTTTCCAGCTCCGAAAAGGCTCGGTTAATCCGATCCGATCCAGTGACGTGCTCTCGATACTTCGATTACAGGTTGCAACAGTTAATGAAATTGTTCAAAACAGATATTTTTGGGGAATTCAATCTTTCTCATTTTTATGGGAGAATCGAATTCCAGCACAGAGGATCTCCGCATTCTCATGGCATGTACTGGCTTGCTGGTGCTCCTAAGCTCGAAGACTCCGAAAATACCGAGCAAGTAATAAACTTTATTGATAGGCTTATTACTACAAATGGAGACGATACTGAACTACAAGAAGTAATTCAGTATCAACGCCACAAGCATAGTGCTTCTTGCCTAAGAGAGTTACGCGGACAGGCGTTCTGCCGATTCAATATGCCATATCCTCCTATGCCCGAAACGCGTATTTTGCATCCAAACGAAGAAAACGAAGTCAATATTGAAGATTATAAAACTTTGTTTAAAAAAATTAAGGAAGCTTTAAGGACCATTTCCAATGAAGACGCAGCTTTATTTAACAATTTTGATCATTTTCTGTCCCACCTTGAAACAAATTTTGAAGCGTACAAACTAGCCTTACGTTCCAGCTTAAAAAAGCCACAAATTTTTCTTCGCAGACAATTCTCCGACCGACTCCTCAATGCTTATAATAGGCTTGCACAGAGCTAATATGGATATTCAATTTATCCTAGATCCATAAAACAGAGGCGTATCGCCGTTGCTCCGTGAAGCCATGGCAGAAATAAGCCATGGGAATATTTCCATTAAAAGGAAATTACAGCACCTAGGGAATAAGTTTATTAACGCTACAGAAATATCGGCCCAAGAAGCAGCTTACAATATTTTGGGTCTACATATGTCTGAGGCAAGTGAAGGTACTATTTTTGTAAACACTTGCCATTAAGACAAACGAGTTAGATTGGCTCGCTCAAATGAAGAATTGGAGCGACTTCCCAACAACTTGGTGGATATTTTTGAGCGTAATATTCTTGACATGAGCAGTTGGAAGGAATTTATTTAGCACATTTTGCAGCTTGGTATAGATTTGTCAAGCGAAATGCACGATCTGCCGCTAATCATATGGAAGACTATAATGAAGCAAATGATGTGGAGGTAGATGACGAAGATAAAGTTGCTGAGCAAAGTTATCCACTGATGGATGGGTCTGGTTGCGTTAAGAAACGTAGGCATCTCCTGATTTTAAGGTGGGTTCGCTTTAGCATTAACTCTTCACCTTCCGATTATTTCCGAGAGCATTTAATGCTTTTCTATCCTTGGCGAAATGAAGAAGCTGAACTTCTTTCCAACGACATTGAAAATACATTTCGAGTAAACCATGAAGCCATTAAGATAATGAAAAGGAACAATGATGTGTTTGATGATATGGAGTTAGAAGGAGTTCTGGAAGATTTGCAAGAGGATAGGGGTGATAATGCTCCTGATGCGGAAGAACCTGCCCCCAATTTTTATACGAAGAGTTTAGAGCTTTACCAGTACCAAATATAGAGCGAAACGTAAATATTCTTCAGGAGGACAATGCGATAAACAACCCTGAAGAAGACGGCGAACTTCAATTAATTAGACTCCCCCCGTTAGTTTCCTTTGCTCGCTAACTCGGTCCCTCAACTACAAACAAAGACAAAATTATGCACATGTGATGCATAATGTTGTTTGTAAAAATATTTTTTACGAATATTTTGGTGGAGGGGCCGGTGTAGGAAAAAGCAGACTGATTTCTACCATCTATCAGTCTGTGACTTGGCGAGGTTTTATTATGTGCTCCGACTGGAAAAGCTGCTTTCCGAATTGGAGGACTGACTCTACATTCAGTGTTTTCTTTTCCAATTAATCAGGCTTCAGATCCCTTAAGACCTTTAAGCAATGATAGTTTAATTACAATTCATTGCAAGTTGATTGATCTCGAAGAAGTTAACAATTACAATTCCCTAAAACTAGCGCGAATTGGGACGGAGGAATTGGTTTCCACTGCTGTTGATACAGTGAAAACTGCGAACATATCGAACATATATCACGTTAAGATATGTTCAAATTATGAAAACCTCTGAAACACAGGGCTTGCCATTTGTTCTTCATCTCAAAACAACTGCTAAATATATGGTGACCGTCAATATAGACACAAGTGATGGACTTGTAAATGGAGCAACTGGTCAGCTGATGCTAATTGACCATTGCTTAGTGAATGGCTCAAATTTATTAACGCGACTTTGGATTAAATTTTTTGAACCCATGGTTGGCGCTATCGCCAGATCAAAAGTTCGGAATAGTCCCGATCCCGAATGGACTCCAATAGTAAAAGCCTCTCGAGTTTTTCAATGTGGAAGATCGGAGCATGCTTCTGTTGACCAAAAACAATTTCCAATTGTTCCTGTTGAGGCCATCCACAAAAGCCAAGGAGCTACATATAGCAAAGTCGCCGTGCATCTTAAAAGAGGCATCAAGCGAGCTTCGTTATATGTTGGATGCAGCAGAGCCACTAGCGCATCAGGACTTTTTCCTTCTAGGCGACTTTGTTCCTCCAACAAGATTTGGAGCTCCAAATGTCCAAGACGAACTTCAAAAGTTAAGAGAGGAAAAGTTTTTGACTACGCATTATGAGTTTGTCGTTAACAGAAAGTAAGACATCTCCCTGTATTACCATAATGTTGAGTCTCTTCGAAGCCATCGCGAAGATATTTTTAACGACCCTATTATTTGTTCTGCAAATTTTCTTTGTTTTGTCGAAACTTTTCCCAGCGAAGACTTTTCTTCACAAGGTTTCGACATAATAAGAAGAATTGATAGCAATCGATTGAATGGTATTGGCAAAAATGGAATTATGATTTATGCCAAGCAAAATATTGCCGAAAATGTAGTTTTCTTGTTTGAGACAAATAAGTCTTTGAGCTCAAGAACTATATACCAATCAATTGCCTTTAAATATCTTAATACATCCTTCATTGTTGTTTATAGGAATCCATCGTTTCCTATAGCACAATTTCGTAATGAAGTTATGTCGGACGTAGAAAGGATACGCAGCTTAGAAAATAATAGCAAATTGGTTATTTTAGAAGATTTTAATATTTGCATATTCACAACCACTGATCGACTTAAGGAAGCTTTAAATCAATTTAATCTAAATCCAATCAATAATTAGGCAACCACGAAACATTTGATGCAAATTGATTGGATTTTTGCTGAAGGTGAGCTGGGGAATGCTGTTGCTCTTACATACAAAACGAGCTATAGTCATCATGATGGAATTTTTTTTAAATATAGATATTAAGATTTGTTTATTAATTTATTTATCAATTTAATAACTTATTTATTTATTTGAATTGTATATATTTAAGTGAAATAGAAATAGATTATTTATTGTTTAAAGATTGTGATACATTTTTTATTTATAAAGTGCAATATAGATTGAGCTATTATAATATTTCCCTCTCGAGGATTGAGACCTTGTCGTGGTGAGGGGGCTGAGTATGTGAGGATTCATAATAAATATCACGGAAACCAGCATCAATCCTTTGTGTTAACTAATTCATAAAAAAAAATAAATCGACGACAGATTCAAAATGGAAAATAATATTTAATAAATCTATTTCTCAAAAGTTGGCATTACCATTAAGGAAAAATTCGAGGGGGTTGAATTTTATTGATTGATTTTATTGATTTATTTTTGATGATAGCTATGATAGCCACATTCTATGACATATTCTATGAGTAAGTAAAAATTTTATTATATGTACCAGTGCTCAATAACAATTCTAAAAGTTAAGACTGAAGAACACACTAAAGTTATCTCGTTTCTGATCGTTCAGGTATATAGCAGCTATACGATATAGCCAGTCCCATCTTTCTAACTTTAGAAACACCAAAGCTATGGCATATCCTATCAATCAGTTATATGCCAGCTATAGGATATAGTCGCATCGGTTAGCCGAAAATAAAACCCATAGAAAATCCCAATTTCCTAACTTTATTAACACCGAAGTTATGGCATATTGCGATCATTCAGTTATATGGCAGCTATAGGATATAGTCGACCTATCCTTATGAAATTTTGGAGGTCAGATTGATTGGCCAAAAATTAAACCCATAAAAAATCCCATCAGTTATATTGCAGCTATAAGATATAGTCGTCCGATCCTGGCCGTTCCGACTTATATACTGCGTGCAAAGGAAAGAAGGGTGTGTGCAAAGTTTCAATTCGATATATTTAAAACTGAGAGACTAGTTTGCGTAGAAACAGTCCGTCTGTCCGACAGACGGACAGACGGGCAGACGGACATGCTTATATCAACTAAGGAGGTGATCCTGATCAATGCTCAAAGCTTATAATAGAGATATTCTAGGCTTTCACAGAGCTAATATGGATATTCAATTTATCCTAGATGCGTACGCCTATTGTAGTTATATCATTAACTACATAAACAAATCAAACAGAGGCGTATCGCCGTTGCTCCGTGAAGCCATGGCAGAAATAAGCCATGGGAATATTTCCAATAAAAGGAAATTACAGCACCTAGGGAATAAGTTTATTAACGCTACAGAAATATCGGCCCAAGAAGCAGCTTACAATATTTTGGGTCTACATATGTCTGAGGCAAGTGAAGGTACTATTTTTGTAAACACTTGCCATTAAGACAAACGAGTTAGATTGGCTCGCTCAAATGAAGAATTGGAGCGACTTCCCAACAACTTGGTGGATATTTTTGAGCGTAATATTCTTGACATGAGCAGTTGGAAGGAATTTATTTAGCACATTTCGCAGCTTGGTATAGATTTGTCAAGCGAAATGCACGATCTGCCGCTAATCATGTGGAAGACTATAATGAAGCAAATGATGTGGAGGTAGATGACGAAGATGAAATTGCTGAGCAAAGTTATCCACTGATGGATGGGTCTGGTTGCGTTAAGAAACGTAGGCATCCCCTGATTTTAAGGTGTGTTCGCTTTAGCATTAACTCTTCACCTTCCGATTATTTCCGAGAGCATTTAATGCTCTTCTATCCTTGGCGAAATGAAGAAGCTGAACTTCTTTCCAACGACATTGAAAATACATTTCGAGTAAACCATGAAGCCATTAAGATAATGAAAAGGAACTATGATGTGTTTGATGATATGGAAGATTTGCAAGAGGATAGGGGTGATAATGCTCCTGATGCGGAAGAACCTGCCCCCCAATTTTTATACGAAGAGTTTAGAGCTTTAGCAGTACCAAATATAGAGCGAAACGTAAATATTCTTCAGGAGGACAATGCGATAAACAACCCTGAAGAAGACGGCGAACTTCAATTAATTAGACTCCCCCCGTTAGTTTCCAATGATGACCTTTGCTCGCTAACTCGGTCCCTCAACTACAAACAAAGACAAAATTATGCACATGTGATGCATAATGTTGTTTGTAAAAATATTTTTTACGAATATTTTGGTGGAGGGGCCGGTGTATGAAAAAGCAGACTGATTTCTACCATCTATCAGTCTGTGACTTGGCGAGGTTTTATTATGTGCTCCGACTGGAAAAGCTGCTTTCCGAATTGAAGGACTGACTCTACAATCAGTGTTTTCTTTTCCAATTAATCAGGCTTCAGATCCCTTAAGACCTTTAAGCAATGATAGTTTAATTACAATTCATTGCAAGTTGATTGATCTCCAACTGATTATAATTGATAAAATTTTTATGGTTGGTTCTAAAATGCTTTCATTTTTGGATCAACGGCTTCGTCAAATTTTCCGAAGCCCTGACTTGAGTTTTGGTGCAAAATCAATTATAGTTTTTGGAGATTTAAGGCAGCTTTCCCCAGTTGGAGACAGTTGGATATTTTCGGAGAGGACAGTTAATCCTTATAGCGCTTTAATAGGAAAAAGCTTTAAGTATTTTTAGCTCACAGAAATAATGCGCCAAAGAGGAGACCATGCATTTGCTCAAGCCCTAAATCATTTATCTGAGGCTTGCATGACAATTGTTTGTTAAGGAGCTGGAGAGCTCCTTAAACAAAGAGTTGTTTCACCCAGCGAAGTTCCTGATGATGCTATTCACTTATTTTCTTCTGACGAAGAAGTTAACAATTACAATTCCCTAAAACTAGCGCGAATTGGGACGGAGGAATTCGTTTCCACTGCTGTTGATACAGTGAAAACTGCGAACATATCTACACGAAACAGAGAAAACACGTTAAGATATGTTCAAATTATGAAAACCTCTGTAACACAGGGCTTGCCATATGTTCTTCATCTCAAAACAACTGCTAAATATATGGTGACCGTCAATATAGACACAAGTGACGGACTTGTAAATGCAGCAACTGGTCAGCTGATGCTAATTGACCATTGCTTAGTGAATGGCTCAAATTTATTAACGCGACTTTGGATTAAATTTTTTGAACCCATGGTTGGCGCTATCGCCAGATCAAAAGTTCGGAATAGTCCCGATCCCGAATGGACTCCAATAGTAAAAGCCTCTCGAGTTTTTCAATGTGGAAGATCGGAGCATGCTTCTGTTGACCAAAAACAATTTCCAATTGTTCCTGTTGAGGCCATCCACAAAAGCCAAGGAGCTACATATAGCAAAGTCGCCGTGCATCTTAAAAGAGGCATCAAGCGAGCTTCGTTATATGTTGGATGCAGCAGAGCCACTAGCGCATCAGGACTTTTTCCTTCTAGGCGACTTTGTTCCTCCAACAAGATTTGGAGCTCCAAATGTCCAAGACGAACTTCAAAAGTTAAGAGAGGAAAAGTTTTTGACTACGCATTATGAGTTTGTCGTTAACAGAAAGTAAGACATCTCCCTGTATTACCATAATGTTGAGTCTCTTCGAAGCCATCGCGAAGATATTTTTAACGACCCTATTATTTGTTCTGCAAATTTTCTTTGTTTTGTCGAAACTTAGACTTTTCCCAGCGAAGACTTTTCTTCACAAGATTTCGACATAATAAGAAGAATTGATAGCAATCCATTGAATGGTATTGGCAAAAATGGAATTATGATTTATGCCAAGCAAAATATTGCCGAAAATGTAGTTTTCTTGTTTGAGACAAATAAGTCTTTGAGCTCAAGAACTATATACCAATCAATTGCCTTCAAATATCTTAATACATCCTTCATTGTTGTTTATAGGAATCCATCGTTTCCTATAGCACAATTTCGTTATGAAGTTATGTCGGACGTAGAAAGGATACGCAGCTTAGAAAATAATAGCAAATTGGTTATTTTAGAAGATTTTAATATTTGCATATCCACAACCACTGATCGACTTGAGGAAGCTTTTAATCAATTTAATCTAAATCCAATCAATAATTAGGCAACCACGAAACATTTGATGCAAATTGATTGGATTTTTGCTGAAGGTGAGCTGGGGAATGCTGTTGCTCTTACATACAAAACGAGCTATAGTCATCATGATGGAATTTTTTTTAAATATAGATATTAAGATTTGTTTATTAATTTATTTATCAATTTAATAACTTATTTATTTATTTTAATTGTATATATTTAAGTGAAATAGAAATAGATTATTTATTGTTTAAAGATTGTGATACATTTATTCTTTATAAAGTGCAATATAGATTGAGCTATTATAATATTTCCCTCTCGAGGATTGAGACCTTGTCGTGGTAAGGGGGCTGAGTATGTGAGGATTCATAATAAATATCACGGAAACCAGCATCAATCCTTTGTGTTAACTAATTCATAAAAAAAAATAAATCGACGACAGATTCAAAATGGAAAATAATATTTAATAAATCTATTTCTCAAAAGTTGGCATTACCATTAAGGAAAAATTCGAGGGGGTTGAATTTTATTGATTGATTTTATTGATTTATTTTTGATGATAGCTATGATAGCCACATTCTATGACATATTCTATGAGTAAGTAAAAATTTTATTATATGTACCAGTGCTCAATAACAATTCTAAAAGTTAAGACTGAAGAACACACTAAAGTTATCTCGTTTCTGATCGTTCAGGTATATAGCAGCTATACGATATAGCCAGTCCCATCTTTCTAACTTTAGAAACACCAAAGCTATGGCATATCCTATCAATCAGTTATATGCCAGCTATAGGATATAGTCGCATCGGTTAGCCGAAAATAAAACCCATAGAAAATCCCAATTTCCTAACTTTATTAACACCGAAGTTATGGCATATGCGATCATTCAGTTATATGGCAGCTATAGGATATAGTCGACCTATCCTTATGAAATTTTGGAGGTCAGATTGATTGGCCAAAAATTAAACCCATAAAAAATCCCATCAGTTATATTGCAGCTATAAGATATAGTCGTCCGATCCTGGCCGTTCCGACTTATATACTGCGTGCAAAGGAAAGAAGGGTGTGTGCAAAGTTTCAATTCGATATATTTAAAACTGAGAGACTAGTTTGCGTAGAAACAGTCCGTCTGTCCGACAGACGGACAGACGGGCAGACGGACATGCTTATATCAACTAAGGAGGTGATCCTGATCAATGCTCAAAGCTTATAATAGAGATATTCTAGGCTTTCACAGAGCTAATATGGATATTCAATTTATCCTAGATGCGTACGCCTATTGTAGTTATATCATTAACTACATAAACAAATCAAACAGAGGCGTATCGCCGTTGCTCCGTGAAGCCATGGCAGAAATAAGCCATGGGAATATTTCCAATAAAAGGAAATTACAGCACCTAGGGAATAAGTTTATTAACGCTACAGAAATATCGGCCCAAGAAGCAGCTTACAATATTTTGGGTCTACATATGTCTGAGGCAAGTGAAGGTACTATTTTTGTAAACACTTGCCATTAAGACAAACGAGTTAGATTGGCTCGCTCAAATGAAGAATTGGAGCGACTTCCCAACAACTTGGTGGATATTTTTGAGCGTAATATTCTTGACATGAGCAGTTGGAAGGAATTTATTTAGCACATTTCGCAGCTTGGTATAGATTTGTCAAGCGAAATGCACGATCTGCCGCTAATCATGTGGAAGACTATAATGAAGCAAATGATGTGGAGGTAGATGACGAAGATGAAGTTGCTGAGCAAAGTTATCCACTGATGGATGGGTCTGGTTGCGTTAAGAAACGTAGGCATCCCCTGATTTTAAGGTGTGTTCGCTTTAGCATTAACTCTTCACCTTCCGATTATTTCCGAGAGCATTTAATGCTCTTCTATCCTTGGCGAAATGAAGAAGCTGAACTTCTTTCCAACGACATTGAAAATACATTTCGAGTAAACCATGAAGCCATTAAGATAATGAAAAGGAACTATGATGTGTTTGATGATATGGAAGATTTGCAAGAGGATAGGGGTGATAATGCTCCTGATGCGGAAGAACCTGCCCCCCAATTTTTATACGAAGAGTTTAGAGCTTTAGCAGTACCAAATATAGAGCGAAACGTAAATATTCTTCAGGAGGACAATGCGATAAACAACCCTGAAGAAGACGGCGAACTTCAATTAATTAGACTCCCCCCGTTAGTTTCCAATGATGACCTTTGCTCGCTAACTCGGTCCCTCAACTACAAACAAAGACAAAACAAGAGAGAACGCTATAGTCGGGTGCCCCGACTATCAGATACCCGTTACTCAGGTAAAGGGAGTGCGAGGGAGATGGAGATAGAAACTTTGATCACGCATAACTTTTTAACGAATGGTGCGATTTGAAAAATTTCTTCTACATTTCGATAGGTATTGATAAACACAATAAAACTGCATTTTTACTTTTCCGAAATATTTAAATTTTTAAAATCGTATATAAACTATTGTGGGCGTTAAAGGGGGCGTGGCACCTTTTTGAAACAAACTTGCGCTGCATAGGAACTCCTAGAATCTGCATGCAAAATGCCAATCTTCTAGCTTTTATAGTTTCCGAGATCTCAGCGTTCATACGGACAGACAGACAGACGGACAGACGGACAGACGGAGAGACGGACAGACGGACAGACGGACAGACGGACATGGCTATATCGACTCGGCTAGTGACCCTGATCAAGAATATATATACTTTATAGGGTCGGAAACGCTTCCTTCTACCTGTTACATACTTTTGCACGAATACAATATACCCTTTTACTCTACGAGTAACGGGTATAATTATGCACATGTGATGCATAATGTTGTTTGTAAAAATATTTTTTACGAATATTTTGGTGGAGGGGCCGGTGTATGAAAAAGCAGACTGATTTCTACCATCTATCAGTCTGTGACTTGGCGAGGTTTTATTATGTGCTCCGACTGGAAAAGCTGCTTTCCGAATTGAAGGACTGACTCTACAATCAGTGTTTTCTTTTCCAATTAATCAGGCTTCAGATCCCTTAAGACCTTTAAGCAATGATAGTTTAATTACAATTCATTGCAAGTTGATTGATCTCCAACTGATTATAATTGATAAAATTTTTATGGTTGGTTCTAAAATGCTTTCATTTTTGGATCGACGGCTTCGTCAAATTTTCCGAAGCCCTGACTTGAGTTTTGGTGGAAAATCAATTATAGTTTTTGGAGATTTAAAGCAGCTTTCCCCAGTTGGAGACAGTTGGATATTTTCGGAGAGGACAGTTAATCCTTATAGCGCTTTAGTAGGAAAAAGCTTTAAGTATTTTGAGCTCACAGAAATAATGCGCCAAAGAGGAGACCATGCATTTGCTCAAGCCCTAAATCATTTATCTGAGGCTTGCATGACAATTGCAGATATAGAGCTCCTTAAACAAAGAGTTGTTTCACCCAGCGAAGTTCCTGATGATGCTATTCACTTATTTTCTTCTGACGAAGAAGTTAACAATTACAATTCCCTAAAACTAGCGCGAATTGGGACGGAGGAATTGGTTTCCACTGTTGTTGATACAGTGAAAACTGCGAACATATCGAACATATATCACGTTAAGATATGTTCAAATTATGAAAACCTCTGATTTTTTTTTTTTTTTTTTATAGTTTATTGAACACGCCACACAAGGATGGACCTTGTTTTCGTGTATTGACAAATTATTTCTAATGATCCCAAAAAAGCGGGTAACAGGTGCTCTACTTGAGCAAATCAGGTGTTAATCAAGATGTGTTATTACAGAAGGCGACCGTGTCTGTCACGGCCAAGAATCCATAAGTCTGCCGGGTGTCGTCTGCGGAGACGCCGTCGACCCAGTGGTGTTGCAAGATGTCTTGCCAGACAGTTTGCATGTGTGAGCAAACGTTCCCGGTATCGACTTGAGGATTTGCAAATCGTCTCTGTTACCGTCGGCACTCCCGTGTCCTGAAACATAACTCGGTTTTCTACATTATGGTGCCACTTCACCCCTAGCATCCTCCTGAGAGCCTTTGTAATGCATGTTTGTACCCTTTTTAGTGACGAATCGCAGGCCGTGCCCCAGCAAGTGATTCCCCAGTTTAAGGTTGGGAGGACAATGGCCTTAAAAAGCCGCACCTTAGCTTCAAGGGATAGGCCGCTGCCTGGACGAAGGAGCCAGTCCATTTTGTCAAGTTTTGTTCTTGCTGATCCACAAACTCGATCAATTTGTCCCTTCCAACAAAGGCGACGGTCTAAGGTAACTCCGAGGTACGTCACCTTATCTTCGTGCTTGAGCCTATTCCCATCAATGTAAAGGCTACGCGAACGGCCAGGGCGGAGAGCAAAAGTGGCATGTTGCGTTTTGTCAACATTAAGCGCAATGTTCCATCGAGAGGCCCAGCACTCAAATTCGTCTAAGAATGTCTGGACACGTCGGGACGCAGAAGTAGTGGTGCTACCAGCTGCAAGAAATGCAGTGTGATCTGCATATGTGGCCAGGAGAGTACCACGAGCAACTGGGTTTGGAAGATCCGAAGTGTAAATTGTATACAGGACCGGGCCAAGGACGCTTCCCTGCGGGACACCAGCACGAATTGGGCGAAGTCCAGAACGGTGTCCTCGAATGTCTACAGCAAACTCCCTTTTATCTAAAAACGATACAACGAGATTCCAGAGCCTTTCAGGCAAAAGCGGCATTAGCTTGTAGAACAGTCCTTCGTGCCAAACCCTGTCAAAGGCCTGTCGAACATCGAGAAAAACGGCTGAGCAGTATTTGTGGTCTTCGAAAGCCCCCAGGACATGGTTAATTACTCTGTGCACTTGCTCGATAGCACTATGGCGACTACGGAAACCAAACTGGTGGTTCGGAAGTGCGTCTTCAAAGGCGTTAATAGCTAGAAGTCTACCAAGCATGATCCGCTCAAAAATCTTGGAGAAAGTGGACAGCAAACTAATCGGCCTATAAGATTCCGGGCAACATGGGTCTTTTCCTTTTTTTGCCACCATTGTAACTAATGCTCGTTTCCAAGGTGATGGGAAATAACCAAGGTCCAGGCAAGCATTAAAGAGGAGACAGAGCTGTGCAATGACAGAGTTAGGCAGAGCCTTTGCTACTTTTCCATCAATCGCGTCCATGCCAGGAGCTTTAGTAGTAACCAGTCGCTTTATATGACCACGTACTTCATCTTCGTCTACTGGACGGACAGTAACAGGAGGACCAAATGAAAGTCCTAGCCTAGAGATTGTTGTCTGGACTTCATCGCTTGTTGCAAATTCAAATGGAGTAAAGCGATTTTCAAGATCATCAGCAAATACTTCAGCAATCTCGGAATCACTGTGGGCCCAAGTCCCATCACCACGTTTAAGGGAAAACCTCTGAAGCGGCTGTCTTTTAAGGTTGCGGGTGCATTTCCAGAGCGCAAATCCGTGATTCTGGTTAAGATCAATTGCACTGAGCTTGTCTATAAAAAATTCTGACTTGGCCGAACGGAGGACTTTCCTTAGCTCTGATACAGTAGCCTTCCACCTTGCCATATCGATGGTATGCCTCGTCCTCATCCAGACACGACGAAGTGCATGACCTTTTCTGGCCAAGGCAGCAATTTCTGGCTTTGAATAAGCCCAAGATGGAGGAGGAATAGGTATGCTTCTAGGAGGAGGGGCAGCTTGATGGATCTGTTCAACTAATACCTCAGCAAAAGAATCTACGTCGTCCACAGAAAGAAGAGAAGGTTGCTCCTGAGTCAGAGCAGTAAGTTGCGCACTGAATCTTTTAAGATCCGAGCCCCGGGGAAGAAGCCTGGATTTGGTGACGATCGTATAGGCAGCCACGCAAAAATATATCAGGAGCGGAATATGATCAGAGGAAAGTCCCGGACACTCTGAGATTGTAAGGTGGTTGCACGGGATGCCTTTGTACACAGCAAAATCAATGGCCGTCGGGAGGTGGTCATTGATCCAAGGAAAATGAGTGGGTCCGCCAGTAGCCAAAATCTGCATATTTGAGTCAGCAATAACTGACATCAGGGTATTTCCCCGAGGGCATGATCGCCTGCACCCCCAGAAACTGTGGTGCACATTCCAATCACCTCCAATGAGAAAGCGGCTACCTACAGAGCCAAACAGACGCAGATATTCCTCAGTCGTCCAAGAAAGGCGGTGACCAGGTGGACAGTAGACAGCACCAAATGAAATTCTGCCAAACCCAGTGACCAAACTTATGGCAACTGCTTGCAGGTGAGGCTCCGATATTGTGGCACTTAGGTGATAATCTAAACAGGATTTGATGATGACAGCAGCACCACCACGATGTCGATCATCAGGGTGGTTGGCAGAGTGAACAGCATATCCATTAATGTGGAAGAATGAACGGCTGGTAAAATGTGTCTCTGAGATCAATAAAATGTCAATGTTGCGTTCCTGGAGGAGATGCTCAATCTCGAGTGATTTGCCAACTAAGTTGTTGGCGTTCCAAATAACGATATTTATACCGTAATTAGTCATCGCATTGCGTTGACCCTGATAGATTGGCGTGCTTAGAAATCACGCTCTGTAACATTTGTAGTGTGGTCGTCATTACTGACATCATTTGATCAAAGCGTAACAACAATTTATCAATTGCAGCCGCTTGGGCTATCGCAGGAGCCTCTTGTTGCTTCCTTAATCCATTAATAAATTCCAGAAGCCTGTCCTGAGAAGGTTGTTCAATCGAGGAGGTCTTTTCACTTGGATGTGAATTTACCGTTGGCGAAGTCTGACTTAAGGATGCAGGAAGACGCGTAGAAAACCAAGCATTTTGAGCCGGGGGCATGGCAGGCTTCAAAGTACGTTTTTCAGTGGGTCTACGCCCTACAGAACCAGTGGGCTTACGTGTTTCAATAGCCTCTAAATAGGCAGGACATCGACGGCAAGACGCACTATGATTAGAACCACAGTTAATGCACTTGAGTTGTTCCTCATTTATGGCCAAGCACCGCTCCTTGTCTTTTGTTTCATGGTCACCAGCGCATCTGGACCACTTTGGCAAGAGTGAACAAAAATTTGTAGAATGTCCAAATTCTTGACATCTGAAACACCTTAAAGGACCTTTTCTCTGAAGCTGCGGTTCTACTTTAACCACCTGGTAGTCAATTGTCTGGATATCATACACATTTTTGTTGTTTCTAGCTGGTTCCAGCTCCACAAAGAATATATCCCGGTTCGCCTTCCCATTTTCACCAGGGGGGTTAAATACATTCCGAGGGTTGTGTCCCAGAGCTTTCAGTTTTGCAGTGATTTCGGCTATTTCAGTGGAAGCGTGAAGTCCCTTGATGACGACTCGAAAGGCTCGTTCATTTTTAAACTGAAAAGTGCTGACAGGAATTCCATTATCCTTGAAAAGCTTCTGGACTACACGGTAAACATTGCCGTCATCCACAGTAATCCTACAGGAAGATTTACCAGTTGTCTTGAGGCGAAAACCATTGGTCACAGAAGATAGTAATGAAATTAGTTGCCTAAAATCAGTGATTCCCCTCAAAAGGAAATGTGGCGGACGGGGATCACGTTTCTTGGTTTTAGCTTGAGAAGAGGCATTGCGTGGGGACACCGAATGCAAGTTAGCTTCAACAGGCTCAGACAATCCATGACCAAGTTTAGAGGTGCTGATTGACTCATTATTATGAGTGGAAGTCATTGTATCATCATCATCGTCAGACAAAATAGCAAAGCTATTGTTGTTTCCTAAGTAGGTAGAGCCTTCTTGACTTGAAGAATGTGATTGTATGGTCATGCCAGAGGATGGAGCTTGAGGACGTTTATGGTCGCCAACAGGGTTTGGCAGCGATGATTTGTTGATATTACTACCTCCGAGTATGTCAAGATTTCGTCTTTTCCTTAGGTTATTTACCTGAGTAAAGCGTTCATCATCGGCAGCATTTTTACTAATCCACTTAGGGGTAAAAATGGTCATAGTCGGGACAGATGAGGTGTCTGAATAATTGGAATCATCAAATTCATCAGAAGTATCAGAGAGGCACCTATTGGCATCAAAGGCAGTCGCCTTGGCATTCCTAGAGGCATTCATAACAGCTACTTTAGCAGCTTCATCTGTATTGACTGGTGGTCGCGTAACTTGGTCCTTAGCAAAGACCGAGTGCTTAGTCACATGAGAGTCATTATTGGTTTCCCGACAAACTTTCGTCTCATCTTTTTTGGGAACTGCACCAGCATCTGACATTGTACTTGCGTAATGAACTAAAAAAACAAAGAAAAAGAAAGTTAACCGCAGAAGCCGGCCTGCCAACCGAAGGCAAGGCCGGCAAATGTTTTGTTAAGAAAGTCAAAAGAAAAATCGTAAAGACTCAGAAAAACAGAATTTTGTATAAAACTTTTTTTTTTTTTTTTTGTTTAAATACGGGAGCTCTGAAATAAACACAACCGGTTAGTCTGACACATAAGTCGAGACTAAAACCTCTGAAACAAAGGGCTTGCCATATGTTCTTCATCTCAAAACAACTGCTAAATATATGGTGACCATCAATATAGACACAAGTGACGGACTTGTAAATGGAGCAACTGGTCAGCTGATGCTAATTGACCATTGCTTAGTGAATGGCTCATGAACCCATGGTTGGCGCTATCGCCAGATCAAAAGTTCGGAATTATCCCGATCCCGAATGGACTCCAATAGTAAAAGCCTCTCGAGTTTTTCAATGTGGAAGATCGGAGCATGCTTCTGTTGACCAAAAACAATTTCCAATTGTTCCTGTTGAGGCCATCCACAAAAGCCAAGGAGCTACATATAGCAAAGTCGCCGTGCATCTTAAAAGAGGCATCAAGCGAGCTTCGTTATATGTTGGATGCAGCAGAGCCACTAGCGCATCAGGACTTTTTCCTTCTAGGCGACTTTGTTCCTCCAACAAGATTTGGAGCTCCAAATGTCCAAGACGAACTTCAAAAGTTAAGAGAGGAAAAGTTTTTGACTACGCATTATGAGTTTGTCGTTAACAGAAACGAAGACATCTCCCTGTATTACCATAATGTTGAGTCTCTTCGAAGCCATCGCGAAGATATTTTTAACGACCCTATTATTTGTTCTGCAAATTTTCTTTGTTTTGTCGAAACTTAGACTTTTCCCAGCGAAGACTTTTCTTCACAAGGTTTCGACATAATAAGAAGAATTGATAGCAATCGATTGAATGGTATTGGCAAAAATGGAATTATGATTTATGACAAGCAAAATATTGCCGAAAATGTAGTTTTCTTGTTTGAGACAAATAAGTCTTTGAGCTCAAGAACTATATACCAATCAATTGCCTTTAAATATCTTAATACATCCTTCATTGTTGTTTATAGGAATCCATCGTTTCCTATAGCACAATTTCGTAATGAAGTTATGTCGGACGTAGAAAGGATACGCAGCCTAGAAAATAATAGCAAATTGGTTATTTTAGAAGATTTTAATATTTGCATATTCACAACCACTGATCGACTTAAGGAAGCTTTAAATCAATTTAATCTAAATCCAATCAATAATTAGGCAACCACGAAACATTTGATGCAAATTGATTGGATTTTTGCTGAAGGTGAGCTGGGGAATGCTGTTGCTCTTACATACAAAACGAGCTATAGTCATCATGATGGAATTTTTTTTAAATATAGATATTAAGATTTGTTTATTAATTTATTTATCAATTTATTAACTTATTTATTTATTTGAATTGTATATATTTAAGTGAAATAGAAATAGATTATTTATTGTTTAAAGATTGTGATAAATTTTTTATTTATAAAGTGCAATATAGATTAAGCTATTATAATATTTCCCTCTCGAGGATTGAGACCTTGTCGTGGTGAGGGGGCTGAGTATGTGAGGATTCATAATAAATATCACGGAAAACAGCATCAATCCTTTGTTTTAACTAATTCATAACAAAAAAAAAATCGACGACAGATTCAAAATGGAAAATAATATTTAATAAATCTATTTCTCAAAAGTTGGCATTACCATTAAGGAAAAATTCGAGGGGGTTGAATTTTATTGATTGATTTTATTGATTTATTGATGATGATAGCTATGATAGCCACATTCTATGACATATTCTATGAGTAAGTAAAAATTTTATTATATGTACCAGTGCTCAATAACAATTCTAAAAGTTAAGACTGAAGAACACAACAAAGTTATCTCGTTTCTGATCGTTCAGGTATATAGCAGCTATACGATATAGCCAGTCCCATCTTTCTAACTTTAGAAACACCAAAGCTATGGCATATCCTATCAATCAGTTATATGCCAGCTATAGGATATAGTCGCATCGGTTGGCCGAAAATAAAACCCATAGAAAATCCCAATTTCCTAACTTTACTAACACCAAAGTTATGGCATATGCGATCATTCAGTTATATGGCAGCTATAGGATATAGTCGACCTATCCTTATGAAATTTTGGAGGTCAGATTGATTGGCCAAAAATTAAACCCATAAAAAATCCCAACTTCCTAACTTTACAAACACCAAAGTTATGGCATTTCCGATCAATCAGTTATATTGCAGCTATAAGATATAGTCGTCCGATCCTGGCCGTTCCGACTTATATACTGCGTGCAAAGGAAAGAAGGGTGTGTGCAAAGTTTCAATTCGATATATTTAAAACTGAGAGACTAGTTTGCGTAGAAACAGTCCGTCTGTCCGACAGACGGATAGACGGGCAGACGGACATGCTTATATCAACTCAGGAGGTGATCCTGATCAATGCTCAAAGCTTATAATAGAGATATTCTAGGCTTACACAGAGCTAATATGGATATTCAATTTATCCTAGATGCGTACGCCTATTGTAGTTATATCATTAACTACATAAACAAATCAAACAGAGGCGTATCGCCGTTGCTCCGTGAAGCCATGGCAGAAATAAGCCATGGGAATATTTCCAATAAAAGGAAATTACAGCACCTAGGGAATAAGTTTATTAACGCTACAGAAATATCGGCCCAAGAAGCAGCTTACAATATTTTGGGTCTACATATGTCTGAGGCAAGTGAAGGTACTATTTTTGTAAACACTTGCCATTAAGACAAACGAGTTAGATTGGCTCGCTCAAATGAAGAATTGGAGCGACTTCCCAACAATTTGGTGGATATTTTTGAGCGTAATATTCTTGACATGAGCAGTTGGAAGGAATTTATTTAGCACATTTCGCAGCTTGGTATAGATTTGTCAAGCGAAATACACGATCTGCCGCTAATCATATGGAAGACTATAATGAAGCAAATGATGTGGAGGTAGATGACGAAGATGAAGTTGCTGAGCAAAGTTATCCACTGATGGATGGGTCTGGTTGCGTTAAGAAACGTAGGCATCCCCTGATTTTAAGGTGGGTTCGCTTTAGCATTAACTCTTCACCTTCCGATTATTTCCGAGAGCATTTAATGCTCTTCTATCCTTGGCGAAATGAAGAAGCTGAACTTCTTTCCAACGACATTGAAAATACATTTCGAGTAAACCATGAAGCCATTAAGATAATAAAAAGGAACAATGATGTGTTTGATGATATGGAGTTAGAAGGAGTTCTGGAAGATTTGCAAGAGGATAGGGGTGATAATGCTCCTGATGCGGAAGAACCTGCCCCCAATTTTTATACGAAGAGTTTAGAGCTTTACCAGTACCAAATATAGAGCGAAACGTAAATATTCTTCAGGAGGACAATGCGATAAACAACCCTGAAGAAGACGGCGAACTTCAATTAATTAGACTCCCCCCGTTAGTTTCCAATGATGACCTTTGCTCGCTAACTCGGTCCCTCAACTACAAACAAAGACAAAATTATGCACATGTGATGCATAATGTTGTTTGTAAAAATATTTTTTACGAATATTTTGGTGGAGGGGCCGGTGTAGGAAAAAGCAGACTGATTTCTACCATCTATCAGTCTGTGACTTGGCGAGGTTTTATTATGTGCTCCGACTGGAAAAGCTGCTTTCCGAATTGAAGGACTGACTCTACATTCAGTGTTTTCTTTTCCAAGTAATCAGGCTTCAGATCCCTTAAGACCTTTAAGCAATGATAGTTTAATTACAATTCATTGCAAGTTGATTGATCTCCAACTGATTATAATTGATAAAATTTTTATGGTTGGTTCTAAAATGCTTTCATTTTTGGATCAACGGCTTCGTCAAATTTTCCGAAGCCCTGACTTGAGTTTTGGTGCAAAATCAATTATAGTTTTTGGAGATTTAAAGCAGCTTTCCCCAGTTGGAGACAGTTGGATATTTTCGGAGAGGACAGTTAATCCTTATAGCGCTTTAGTAGGAAAAAGCTTTAAGTATTTTTAGCTCACAGAAATAATGCGCCAAAGAGGAGACCATGCATTTGCTCAAGCCCTAAATCATTTATCTGAGGCTTGCATGACAATTGCAGATATAGAGCTCCTTAAACAAAGAGTTGTTTCACCCAGCGAAGTTCCTGATGATGCTATTCACTTATTTTCTTCTGACGAAGAAGTTAACAATTACAATTCCCTAAAACTAGCGCGAATTGGGACGGAGGAATTGGTTTCCACTGCTGTTGATACAGTGAAAACTGCGAACATATCTACACGAAACAGAGAAAACACGTTAAGATATGTTCAAATTATGAAAACCTCTGTAACACAGGGCTTGCCATATGTTCTTCATCTCAAAACAACTGCTAAATATATGGTGACCGTCAATATAGACACAAGTGATGGACTTGTAAATGGAGCAACTGGTCAGCTGATGCTAATTGACCATTGCTTAGTGAATGGCTCAAATTTATTAACGCAACTTTGGATTAAATTTTTTGAACCCATGGTTGGCGCTATCGCCAGATCAAAAGTTTGGAATAGTCCCGATCCCGAATGGACTCGAATAGTAAAAGCCTCTCGAGTTTTTCAATGTGGAAGATCGGAGCATGCTTCTGTTGACCAAAAACAATTTCCAATTGTTCCTGTTGAGGCCATCCACAAAAGCCAAGGAGCTACATATAGCAAATTCGCCGTGCATCTTAAAAGAGGCATCAAGCGAGCTTCGTTATATGTTGGATGCAGCAGAGCCACTAGCGCATCAGGACTTTTTCCTTCTAGGCGACTTTGTTCCTCCAACAAGATTTGGAGCTCCAAATGTCCAAGACGAACTTCAAAAGTTAAGAGAGGAAAAGTTTTTGACTACGCATTATGAGTTTGTCGTTAACAGAAACGAAGACATCTCCCTGCATTACCATAATGTTGAGTCTCTTCGAAGCCATCGCGAAGATATTTTTAACGACCCTATTATTTGTTCTGCAAATTTTCTTTGTTTTGTCGAAACTTTTCCCAGCGAAGACTTTTCTTCACAAGGTTTCGACATAATAAGAAGAATTGATAGCAATCGATTGAATGGTATTGGCAAAAATGGAATTATGATTTATGCCAAGCAAAATATTGCCGAAAATGTAGTTTTCTTGTTTGAGACAAATAAGTCTTTGAGCTCAAGAACTATATACCAATCAATTGCCTTCAAATATCTTAATTCATCCTTCATTGTTGTTTATAGGAATCCATCGTTTCCTATAGCACAATTTCGTAATGAAGTTATGTCGGACGTAGAAAGGATACGCAGCTTAGAAAATAATAGCAAATTGGTTATTTTAGAAGATTTTAATATTTGCATATCCACAACCACTGATCGACTTGAGGAAGCTTTAAATCAATTTAATCTAAATCCAATCAATAATTAGGCAACCACGAGACATTTGATGCAAATTGATTGGATTTTTGCTGAAGGTGAGCTGGGGAATGCTGTTGCTCTTACATACAAAACGAGCTATAGTCATCATGATGGAATTTTTTTTAAATATAGATATTAAGATTTGTTTATTAATTTATTTATCAATTTAATAACTTATTTATTTATTTGAATTGTATATATTTAAGTGAAATAGAAATAGATTATTTATTGTTTAAAGATTGTGATAAATTTTTTATTTATAAAGTGCAATATAGATTAAGCTATTATAATATTTCCCTCTCGTGGATTGAGACCTTGTCGTGGTGAGGGGGCTGAGTATGTGAGGATTCATAATAAATATCACGGAAACCAGCATCAATCCTTTGTTTTAACTAATTCATAAAAAAAAATAAATCGACGACAGATTCAAAATGGAAAATAATATTTAATAAATCTATTTCTCAAAAGTTGGCATTACCATTAAGGAAAAATTCGAGGGGGTTGAATTTTATTGATTGATTTTATTGATTTATTGATGATGATAGCTATGATAGCCACATTCTATGACATATTCTATGAGTAAGTAAGTGCTTAATAACAATTCTAAAAGTTAAGACTGAAGAACACACCAAAGTTATCTCGTTTCTGATCGTTCAGGTATATAGCAGCTATACGATATAGCCAGTCCCATCTTTCTAACTTTAGAAACACCAAAGCTATGGCATATCCTATCAATCAGTTATATGCCAGCTATAGGATATAGTCGCATCGGTTGGCCGAAAATAAAACCCATAGAAAATCCCAATTTCCTAACTTTACTAACACCAAAGTTATGGCATATGCGATCATTCAGTTATATGGCAGCTATAAGATATAGTCGTCCGATCCTGGCCGTTCCGACTTATATACTGCGTGCAAGGCAAAGAAGGGTGTGTGCAAAGTTTCAATTCGATATCTTTAAAACTAGAGACTAGTTTGCGTAGAAACAGTCCGTCTGTCCGGCAGACGGACAGACGGGCAGACGGACATGCTTATATCAACTCAGGAGGTGATCCTGATCTAGAATATATATACTTTATAGGGTCGGAGATGTCTCCTTCACTGCGTTGCACACTTTTGACTAAAATTTTAATACCCTTTGCAGGGGTATAAAAACTCACAGTCTTCTAGGAAATGGACCGCACATATGTTCTGGCGGATAACGGTTGCCAGATAGAGGTGCAGAGACATCGAGTGAAACATCGATGTTATCAATGTTTGCAAATCATCGGAACCATCGATAGTTTGTGGGCCACCATCTACGTTTCACAAAATGGTACCCCTTTGAAAAATTGGGTGATAAGACTTATTATTAAGAAATATTTTTATAGATGAGTACTGATGACAGTTCCTTAAAATTGGTAGCAAGCAAAACTTGTATATACAAACCAGTTCATCCGAAGTAAGAAGATTGTCTAGCAAGGCTGGACAAACTTTTTGATAACGTTCGTCCTGCTCAGTCCGCTGTGGATAAGCTTTCATTTCAAAATAGGAATTCTGATAATACTACTGATACTGAAACATCTGATCTCGAACAAAATATTTTGTTATTGATTAAACTGCTTTTCTTCTTTTAGAAATATCGGTGTTTCACTAAATCACTTTATCCCCATAAAGCCCAGAGAGAGAAAGAGCATAAAATAACAATTTATATAGGATTAATTTGCCCTTTGCAAACTTCTGCCGAAACTGTGCTGAGAGACTGGTTTGAAGCTAACTTTTAATTCTTACCAGATCGGTTTCGGTCCGATCTACACGGGACTCGATTGCATGCATCGAATAATTGAAAAATTCTCTCTTTTTGTTATTTCCCTGTTTCACTGGCAAAGTCAATATCGAGCGCGCCGGAGCAAATTTTACATATACAGATTTTTAATCTATGATCCTTCCCACATTGGGCTAACTCCAAAGCTCGAGTGTTGGCATAAAGTAAGAATCTATGTATGTGTCGATTTATCCTCGGGTTCCATTAGAGCGGAGTGAGTTTCGGTCTGAACACAGGCGTCGATCTAGAGAGACTGACTCTTCTTTCAGCTCTGTTCCTTCGAAACACACTCGGCCATAGCGACACAACGCTGACGCCTCGCTATAACGGTTCCTCTCAAAAGGGGCAAGACAAAATCATTTAAGGGGGCAACGTGCTGTGTCGCGCTATACTTTTGTGGCGCCGCACAGGAAAAGAGGAATAACATAAGATGATGAAATAATTCGAGCTTCTAGGAAACACAAGCATTCCAAGAAACTAGTATTCCTTATACACTGCAAAAACCTCCGGGGCGTGCCTGGGTCAACAATAGCCACCAAAACATTTTCCCGTCATCTATAATTATTTACGTTGTTTACATTTTGTTTGTTTTGTTTGTTAGTGATGGGCGATTATTTTGTGATGTGAGACAGTGTAGTCATCGACGCTTATGTTGCGGGCTGTGGCATTAGGGGGAATCCGCCCGGAGAGAAGACTGAGCCAGCGGCACTGCCAAAGAACAAAAAAGCAGTTCGTTAAACAATAAAATTGTCGAGGCGACGACGTCTCGCCCATTGATGGCCCTGACTCCTCTCGTCATCCCTAACGGTGGCTTGCAATATAGGTTGCAATTGCATTGGGAGTGATGACGGAGAAGTCAAACGTCAAACCGAAAACCAGAGAACGGGAGGCTGGTTAGCAAATAATGCTGACAAATTGCTCCTGGTCACAGGTTTACCAGAAAACCAGTGATGGCATCCCGGCAGAAGCCAGGTTTTGCATCACGGGGTACATCGTGATAGCGAGTGCACTGAAATAAATCTGTGATAAATTATGTGATAAGAGTAGGTTAAAAAGCTTGTTTTTTATGGTTTATTTACATAGTACTGCTGGACAAACGGAAATGTCAGAGTACTTGGATCGTGTAAATCAAGCTCACAAATGAAATTTAAAACAAAAATATATAAATAAGAAAGTCGCTGTGGAAAGAGAAAGTAATGAAATGATAAAAAGATACAGTATCGTGGTCTGAGTGGACGATAATGAGATTCGTAGTATTAATGTAAGCACAAGTGCAGAACAAACTACATATGTAATATTTGTTTTGATCATGGCGTGTGGTGCATTAGATATGAGAATGGATAAATAGAGTTAAACAATTGGTTTAAAAATATGGTTGTTTCTGTGAGATTGAAACATAATCCTTGAATACCTTATTTGTTAATGAAACGCAAACAGAATGATAATGTTTATGTTAAGATACATATGTTTTAAGGAGGTCTGATATTATTTTGTGAAATTGGTCATAATTGAGATTACATAAATTAAGAAAAGAAAATTGGATTTCGTTGTGAAAATATTTGTTTAAGTTGTAAAAACAAAAGGTTGTTAAAAAAATATAAATAAAAAGGAAGCAAAAGAAAAACTAAAAATGAAGTCTTTCATACACGAGGTCGTGATCGAGTCAGAATGGCCGTGTCGGCGAATGGTATATCCAAAGACCAATATAAAGTCTAAGATGCGTAACGGCCATACATTGGTTTTGCAATATGCAGCTTGTTTTTTGGTGGCGACGAAAATTCCTCTCGCTCCGCTCGCACAAAGTTGAGAGCTTAAAAATCTAAAAATAGAATTGCACGAATACGGAAGTGCGTATGTGTGCGTACTTGTTTGAGAAGACGATTTTCGGCCAGAAATTATTTCGGGACTAAGAAACTAATTGTGTGTCAAAAAAACTTATACGATTAAACAGGATGTTTATTTAATGCCCTCTTCCCACAGAGTCCATCCGTTTGAAACGGTTGGGATTTTTGACAAATGTGAAACTCCGATTCCCACAGAGCACATCCACCATCCACCATCCGATGTCAGCTGATCTGAACAGCTGTGGCTCATCATTTTAGCCCGTTGCATTTGCACAACATTTGAAATAAGCACAACAGCGTTGTAAATGATACTTGGTGACAGACTGCAAGTGATCTACGCGAACAACCAAATCGAACTAATAGGTCTGCAGATTTTTGCCAGCCTGCCGAAAATATATGCACCACTTTTGCCCAATATTGTCTAAATGGTAGCAAATCAATTTCATTATATATAAATGTTTATTTTTTGTTCTCTCGTTCTCCAATGTGCTCCAGGTTGTGAGTACGGTATGCGCCTAGGGAACAGTGGAGCAACTCTTAATGCTGCCAGAGGGATGAATCAGTAGTTAATTAATTATTATAAGTACAAACAGCATTTTTTGATTTGGCGCCTTCCTTTTTGAAAAGTTACCCGCCATTATTTTTTAAATTTTCGTAGTGAATGTTCCAATTTTCACTGTCAAGAAGAAGAACTCAGAGTTGCACCGAAAAAACATCGCCTAACTATCGCATAAAAAAGTCCGTCCAATTCGGATGGGGAACTAACTGGGAAATTTCGGAACGGCAAAACCTTATGGACCATCCGTTGAACGGATGGTGGATGGTGGATGGATCTCTGTGGGAAGACAGCATAAATTGAATTTATGTATATATGGCAATAAAGCTTGATGTACAATTTTTTTATATACCTTAAAAACGAATATCGGCATATTTAATTCATAGTTTCGTTTTACATATTTAAATTAAAGCTAAAAACATAACTTTTAATACAGAACATATAAAACAGTTTGATTAAATTTAAAAATATTTCAATAAAGTTTTTTTTTGAATATACTATGATTGAATTGAATATATTTAAAGGATATTTAATTAAATATATTCCGCTTTATTTTTTATCCATGGATGTTTTTTATTAAATGGAAAATATTAAATTAAATTAGTACTCAAATATATTAAACTTTGATTTAATGACTTAGAATATTTAAAGTAAATAGAATAACATCATATCTAAAATTATTAACCTGCATTTAAATATTTTCTTATTTAATCAAGTAGTTTTATATGTTTTGTGTTAAAAGTTATGATTTTAGCTTTAGTTTAAATAAAAAATACGTAAAAAATAAGTAAAATGTATATATAATATTTAAGTATGGTTTTGTATATTAACTATTTTAATTAGGTAGTATATTTAATATATTAACTATTTTAATTATTAAATAGTATATTCAATACATAAATTATTTTATTAATTTAATGGAATATTTAACATATTAACTATTTAAATTATTTTGTATATTTAATAAATAAAATAGTTAATATACAAATACATATATAAATATTTATTATTTATTTTTACGGGGTTGGTTTAATTTTAATAATTTAGCTAGGAATTTATTTTAGGTAAGTTATTCATTTTTAGTATTTCGTTTACAAAATAAAATTAGTTTTAATGATTTTGGGCCTTTTTAATAATATAAAAATACCACATATTTTTCAATCTATATATTTAAAAGACAATAAATATAAAAATATTCATCCTGTTCAATCGCAAAATTTCTGAGGCCCCTAAAAATCGTTTGCACGTCGCCCGCTGAATACCCTGAATGACAATTATTCCAAAGTGAAGTCTTGTATAAAATAAATTATGTATTTTTATATACTTAGATTTATGTGGTCATTACTACAAAATATTCTACATTCGAATAATTATCATATTAAGGCAATACAAAATAAGTATTTTTAATAATGTTAGAATTTAAAAATAAAGAGTATATTTCGACAGCGCGCTGCAGCGAATTTCTTCGCTTGTGAATACATGTGCACACATACAGTCATCGGCTGGCGCAGTATGCGTGCAAGAGAGAGACTGGCTCTAGAGCGCTCTCTCGCTGGATTTTGGGCAGAGAGCGAAAAGCCAGTTGAAAAGCCAGCACTAAAAATTCGTGTGCAAAAAAATCGTATGGCGTTACGCCATATATCTCAGTGTATAAGGAATACTAGTTTCTTGGAATGCTTGTGTTTCCTAGAAGCTCGAATTATTTCATCATCTTATGTTATTCCTCTTTTCCTGTGCGGCGCCACAAAAGTGTAGCGCGAAACAGCACGTTGCCACCTTAAATGATTTTGTCTTGCCCCTTTTGAGAGGAACCGTTATAGCGAGGCGTCAGCGTTGTGTCGCTATGGCCATGATACAATAACATGTTATGTATCATGGCTATGGCCGTGTGTGGTTCGAAGGAACAGAGCTGAAAGAAGAGTCAGTCTCTCTAGATCGACGCCTGTGTTCAGACCGAAACTCACTCCGCTCTAATGGAACCCGAGGATAATTCGACACATACATAGATTCTTACTTTATGCCAACACTCGAGCTTTGGAGTTAGCCCAATGTGGGAAGGATCATAGATTAAAAATCTGTATATGTAAAATTTGCTCCGGCGCGCTCGATATTGACTTTGCCAGTGAAACAGGGAAATAACAAAAAAAGAGAATTTTTCATTTGTTCGATGCATGCAATCGAGTCCCGTGTAGATCGGACCGAAACCGATCTGGTAAGAATTAAAAGTTAGCTTCAAACCAGTCTCTCAGAACAGTTTCGGCAGAAGTTTGCAAAAGGCAAATTAATATTATATAAATTGTTATTTTATGCTCTTTCTCTCTCTGGGCTTTATGGGGATAAAGTGATTTAGTGAACAACCGATATTTCTAAAAGAAGAAAAGCAGGTTAATCAATAACAAAATATTTTGTTCGAGATTAGATGTTTCAGTATCAGTAGTATTATCAGAATTCCTATTTTGAAATGAAAGCTTATGCACAGCGGACCCAGCAGGACGAACGGTATCAAAAAGTTTGTCCAGCTTTGCTAGACAGTCTTTTTACTTCGCATGAAGTGGTTTGTATATACAAGTTTTACTTGCTACCAATTTTAAGGAACTGTCATCAGTACTCATCTATAAAAATATCTCATAATAATAAGTCTTATCACCCAATTTTTCAAAGGGGTACCATTTTGTGAAACGTAGATGGTGGCCCACAAACTATCGATGGTTCCGATGATTTGCAAACATTGATAACATCGATGTTTCACTCGATGTCTCTGCACCTCTATCTGGCAACCGTTATCCGCCAGAACATATGTGCGGTCCATTTCCTAGAAGACTGTGAGTTTTTATACCCCTGCAAAGGGTATTAAAATTTTAGTCAAAAGTGTGCAACGCAGTGAAGGAGACATCTCCGACCCTATAAAGTATATATGTATATTCTAGATCAGGATCACCTCCTGAGTTGATATAAGCATGTCCGTCTGCCCGTCTGTCTGTCCGTCTGTTTCTACGCAAACTAGTCTCTCAGTTTTAAAGATATCGAATTGAAACTTTGCACACACCCTTCTTTCCTTTGCACGCAGTATATAAGTCGGAACGGCCGGGATCGGCCGACTATATCCTATAGCTGCAATATAACTGATTGATCGGAAATGCCATAACTTTGGTGTTTGTTGAGTTAGGAAGTTGGGATTAGGAAGTTATAATACAAGTTTTACTTACTCATAGAATATGTCATAGAATGTGGCTATCATAGCTATCATCATCAATAAATCAATAAAATCAATCAATAAAATTCAACCCCCTCGAATTTTTCCTTAATGGTAATGCCAACTTTTGAGAAATAGATTTATTAAAAATTATTTTCCGTTTTGAATCTATCGTCGATTTATTTGTTTTTATGAATTAGTTAAAACAAAGGATTGATTCTGGTTTCCGTGATATTTATTATGAATCTTCACATACTCAGCCCCCTCACCACGACAAGGTCTCAATTCACGAGAGGGAAATATTATAATAGCTTAATCTATATTGCACTTTAAAAATAAAAAATTTATCACAATCTTGAAACAATAAATAATCTATTTCTATTTCACTTAAATATATACAATTCAAATAAATAAATAAGTTATTAAATTGATAAATAAATTAATAAACAAATCTTAATATCTATATATTAAAAAAAAATAAATATATGGTGCCACGCCCCCTCTGACGCCCACAAGCCACAAGCTGTGGCCACAGTTTTGATGCTATTATGAAAATTTTTTTTGAAATGTATTTGTTTCGTCAATACCTATCGATTGGCCAAATAAAAGTTTGCCACGCCCACTCTAACGCCCAAAAAACCATTAAACGCTTAAGCCTGGCTAGCGCCTACATTTCCGCCTTTCATGGTGTATACAATAGCGCCATCTATCGGATGATTTTGGAACAGCTAGCCAAGGTGCTCAACAGAGTCAACGTTAATTCTCGATAAGGATTTCTATTAAAGGAAATTGCGATGGCTTTCATTTGTCAATACCGAACTATATATCAAGAACTGTGCAAATCAAATCAAGTTAGCCAAATTGGAGGTGTTCCCTGGGTACCGATTTTAACATAAAAATCGGGAGCTGATTCGAGCGGCGAAAAACATATAAGAAGGCATATTTATATTAAGTTGTTTAGCTGAGTAACGAGTATCTAATAGTCAAGGCACTCGACTATAGCGTTCTCTTTTGTTATATTATTAAAAAGGCCCAAAATCATTAAAACTAATTTTATTTTATAAACGAAATACTAAAAATGAAAAACTTACCTAAAATATACTCCTAGCTAAATTTTTAAAATTAAACCATACTAAATAATTAAAATAGTTAATATGTTAAATATTCTATTAAATTAATTAAATAATTTATATATTGATCACTTTGCTTTCCTTTATCAGATATCCTCAGTGCCAGACACTGCAGAATGTATTCAAATGAATTTTCCCTCTTTTGTCATTCATACCATAAATAGAATATATTTTTCCGCATCTAAACTGACTACATTTTTAAAAACACGTAACCCTAATTCTGCAAAAGGTCTAGACCACATTTCCTATAACATGCTTCTCTCGTTACCACCTGACGAAATTCAAAATTTGATTTCTATGATTAATGCAATTTTTAACGAGGGAACAGTACCAGATTCTTGGCGCAGAATAAAAGTCGTTCCAGCTCCAAAAAAAAACACTGATTCGTCTATAATAACAAATAACCGACCAATCTGTCTTTTAAGTATTGTGCTTAAATGTCTAGAAAGTCTTATTAAAGCCAACATGGAGAGGCACATAGATAGTTTTAATCTAATCCCAGATCGGTCTTACGCTTTTGGGAAAAACCAATGCACAGCTCACTGCATTAATGATGTAATTAATAATATATCTAATCTGAAAGCTAATGGTTTTCATGTAACAGCAGCAGTCTTAGATATAAGTAAAGCCTTTGACTTAGTCAATATTCCTATTTTAGCAAAAATTCTTATAGACAATGGTTTTAACACTCTAGATATTAATTATACCCGTTACTCGTAGAGTAAAAGGGTATATTGTATTCGTGCAAAAGTATGTAACAGCTAGAAGGAAGCGTTTCCGACCCTATAAAGTATATATATTCTTGTTCAGGATCACTAGCCGAGTCGATCTAGCCATGTCCGTCTGTCCGTCTGTCTGTCCGTCTGTCTGTCCGTCTGTCTGTCCGTCTATCTGTCCGTCTGTCTGTCTGTCCGTATGAACGCTGAGATCTCGGAAACTATAAAAGCTAGAAGATTGGCATTTTGCATGCGTTTTATTTCATACGGGACGGCCAAATAAATCTTCCTTAACCTTGGTTGGTCAGGAAGTAACTTAATACTCAAAAAAAAAATAAATAAATAAATAATTATAGATGACGGGAAAATGTTTTGGTGGCTATTGTTGACCCAGGCACGCCTACCCAACCAAGGGTGCCCCGGAGGTTTTTACAGGGTCATCACCCATATTCCAGTTGGTCCAAGTCACTCCTCGCGACTAGGACAGCTCCATCTCCCCCATAACGACAACTAACTCGCACATTTCAGTTTATAGATATGTACATTTATTATCCACAGTAAGTACCTATGCTATACATTGCTATGATGGCTCTCCTATAAACTAATTTATCCTTTCTTAGCCTTTACGACCAAATTTGGCCACCGCCTTCAAATTTACGCGGTCAAAGCAGAAGATTACCTTCCCTTGGCAAAGGCTACAGGCGCCGCGGAAATTATGTTCCACCACTCACGTATTGGTGGAACTCACAGTGAACGAGGCGCACAAAAAAAGGGCACACACTACGTATGGTCGGGTCACCTAATCCTGAGGAGCTCCTGGGGAAAAGAAGGGACAGGCCAAACGGTAAGTAATAAGCGCTGTAAACGATCCCGCCGAAAACTAATAAACGCGTCCCTTTTTTACAGGCAACAACGAGGACAACTGAGGTTTTTGGGGTAAGTCCGGATAAATTCACAGGTCAACACGGTAGGTATAAATTAAGTATTGCGCACATTTATTTAACATTAATGATTTTCAGCTGGGCTAGGCTCCGGGAAAGATATGCCCCGGCCGAAGAGTGCTCTGCCGGAGGCCAGCAGCAAAAAGGGCCTGGAACACCACGATGGAACGGTGGCAAAGGCGAGAATGATGGCGGTGCCTCTCAACGCCGCGCGCATTGGCAGCCTGATGACCCCAAAGCGAGTGGGTCTTTATAGCCCGGAACGGACTCACCGGGGAATGTTGGATGGCGTTGGCTGCGTCCGAGGAAGGCGAGTGGTGCTTGTCCAGATCTCGTAGCGTCGAACGAAGGTGGGTATACATGTAAACGCCAATCTCCAAGGTAAATCTCAAAATTAATCTCCAAATTAATTCTCCCGGGGCCCTTTGTGTTGGGACCCCGGTTGCCCTACGGATAATTATTTGTGAATAAAATAAACTAATAAGCCTAGAACGCTAATTACACTCACTTTATTTTTGATTTCGGCACAAACACTTATTAACTCCCACTCCGTCTAGCTTTCTGGACAATATGGCTGCGACTATCCCAATATCTTCCCTATCATTGCTATATCGCATATTCCCTTGCCTCTCTCGAAACTGGGTCATCGGACATATTCAAGGCCAAAGCAAAGTAATCCCTGAGCGAACCGGGATTATTTCAAATTGCCAGATCGTCCGCCAGATTCCCCAAAGGGTGGCGCCACCGAAACCATCGCCCTATCATCCAACCTATCGATAGAGTCCATCCCATTATCGACTCCAACTGCAACATACCTTGGCAAGACAAGTCTGCCGCTCTACAAAGAAATTTAAAAACAATACAATTTAAATTTATCAGTTTTCTTTAAATTTATAATTAAATAATTATTTTGCTAACTTAAAGTTCATAGCTACACTTTTATTGTGATTTTTCGTACATTTTTGACCTAAGAAACATTTTGCTCTCATAAGAGTCACCCCAGATAGTATTAATGTTATTTTTTCCTAACATGTAAACTCCTGCAATCGCCTTTTGTGGTTATTTTTTTAAATTTTTTTCCTCCTTTTTTTAAAAAGTTCAGTGAGAAGCACACGTCAAATGATTACATTTTGTATTCCTTTCGCTAGGGTTCACCCAAAGTTCATTTCCGCAGACTGACAACGGTATGCAATTTCCTGGTATTTTTTCGTCGATCTGAGGACCGAGGTGAAAAAAACGTTGACGAAAAGTGAACGCCAGCTGTTTGCCTCTCGCTCTCTCATGATTGGCGTACAGTTTTCGTCGATCTGAGTACTAGGCTTTACAAAATTAAAATTGTTTCTTTTGTACTATTTGACTTATTTTAATTAAGAAGGCGAAGCGTAAAGAGAACCAACTTATGCTTGAAAACAGCTGCCCAAAAATTATTTTGCAAATACTGTATATTCAATATACACTAACGTAATTTTTAATACCCTTTTATTATAATTTTGGTCAAAAGTGTGCAACGCAGTGAATGAGACATATCCGATCAATCAATCCGACATACCAAATTTCATAAGGATCGGCTGACTATATCCTATATATAACTGATTGATCGGAAATGCCATAACACTTTGTTTCTCCTTGGAATCTCCTTCGGAGGTGAAGGTGTTAATTTTTTTTTCGTTATTAACTCTCTTAATCACTGAGTGAGCCAGAGTTATTGTCTTTTTACAAGACTTGATTTAAGAAAATCAAGTTCTTCTTGTAATTTTTGGGCTGTTGCCCAGGGCGGTACTGCTGGTTTTTAAATAATAGTCACTTTACTAGATGGAGTGAAAAGTAACCTCCTTGGGAATGAAACAATTGTTTTTCTCAAATGTTTTTTTATTTTATTCAATGTAGCTCGATACACTTATTCCAACGATTTTCCAACTTCTTGATCCCATCCGAAAAGTAATTTTTCGGAAGGTCTGCAAAATACTCCTCCACGGCGTCGATGACTTCCTCGCGTGAGCTGAATTTTTTATTAATGAGCCATCTGTTCAGGTTCGGAAAGAGATAATCGGGTGAATAAGGTGGGTGCCGAAGCAATTGGAGCCCTAAGTCACTTATTTTAGCCGTGGTTGCTACGTTATTGTGCGACGGTACATTGTCTTGCAAAAACAAAATTTTTTTGCTTCATGTAAAGCCGTTTTGCAGCGATTTCGGCCTTCAATCGCTCCAACAATGCACAGTAATACTTGCTGTTAATGGTTCTTTCTTTTTCGTGGTAGTCCACAAAGAGTATGCCATGACAATCCCAAAAAACTGACGCCAAAACCTTTCCGACCCATCGAGCCTCCCTCGGCCAATCGACGCCAAAAGTCCGCCGTATTCCGCATCAGTAAGTCCAAACACTCTTTCGAACTGCTCTCGCGTTCGAGTTTTTGGTCCGAAGTGAGCATGCGCGGCACCCAGCGGCAGGATAACTTTTTCATATGCAGAATATCGCTCAAAATATGGCTTGTGCGTTCAGTACTGATCTTTGTGGCATCTGCTAACTCGCGCACTTTCACTTTGAGATCAGCCAATAAAATTTAATGTATTTTTTGACATTGTTCTCTGTAACCGCATCGGAAGGCCTGCCGCTGTGGACTTCATCGTTAGTGAAGTCGCGGCCACCACGAAACTCTCAAACCCAATATTTCACGGTGTATTTGCCCCATAATATTCGCCAATTTTTCCTTCGCCATTTTGCCTCTCAAAAAGTAATGTTTCATATTCAACATGATGCCAAACACGTCAACAACAATCAGCTACCAAAACAAAACTAAGGGCAGTATCGCACTGAAATTTAGTATGCTTGCCTAAATATGAACGCACCGCATGGAACCATAGCCTTCTTTGCAGTAGTAGCTCATTCTGGCGGTCAAGGAGGTTACTTTTCACCCCACATAGTAAGTGCGCTATTCTTTTTTTGATTTTGTTTTGTACGTCCCCATTTTGCCATAACTCCATCTCTACTCACTTAGATTTATATTTTCAGATTCCAGTTGCAGTTTGTATGAAGTTGCAGTCGTCAGCAGTTTCCTGGTCCTCTGTCCGTAAATGCGCTCCGATCCACCAAGTCATGCAATTTTATAACTGATATTTATCGCCGCTGCGTTTCTGGGTGCTTGGTATTCAGATTTGTTGCTGCAAACTTTACTTTTGTGCAGTTGTTCCTTCCTAGGTCCTCCAGGACCAGTGTCACGGTCGCCATGTAGCTGTGATCTCCTCCACTCCCGCGAATGCGAAATGGTTAAGTGCTCGTCAACCTTTTAGTTCCAGTTTTCTTTATTGAATATTTCTTAACTCTATTACAATTTTTGTACAGCTAGTGAGAGTGTAGCTGCGCCGCCAAAGACGCTGGCAGAGCAGCGGTCAAGGCTTATGTACACATAAGCTAATGGATTAGTAGTGGCTGGCGAAAAATCGCCGCGGCAGAGGCGTCGCTCATGTCAAATATGCCGATTAAGCTCTTCCCAGATCCATTGCACTCAACGGCGATCATATTACCGGGCTCTTGGGGAACTGCTTGGGTCTTTGATTTGTATGTATGTATAAGTTACCCAACCCGTGAAACCAGGCCACTTATGGCTTTTATAAACAATATTTTCAAACTCTTTGCCTTTGGCTTTGAGGTCCGATCTTGGTTCCCCAACTAAGTTAAACAAATCAAAATTAAAGTAAACATCAGCTTTCGTTCGAAGCCTAATCAATTGCTAATTGAATTTCACAATAAAATGCGACAGTTTCATCTTAAGCGCAAATTAAAATTGAATCCCAACCTTTTGCGTTTCAAGTTCACACCAAATTGCATCGGTCAGCAAAATTGAATTTCACAATGAGATGCAACAGTTTCATCCTAAGCTTTTAATCTAAACATAAATTGAAGTTCTAAAGTTCAAAAAGAAAAGCTCCTGGCCGAGGTTCATTGGATCAGATTTAGAAATTAAGCGGCAGTCCTATTTTTATCGCGACCGCGATCGGTTGACAAAAATTAGAAAGTAATCTGAAAGTGTCTTGTATTTAAAGTGTTTAAGAATAAAAGGTTTATCACCAAAATAATATAATAAAAAAATTGTATTTTTTTAAATCATCGACTAATAAGAAATTTAATTGGCGCTCAACGTGGGGCCGCGTCTAAAAAAGTTCCAAAAAATTATTTAATGAAAAATAAGTTAAATATAAACGGAGCTCGCGCGGCCAACAACTCTACATTTTTAGTGGAAAAATTAAAACTTCCACCAAACGGCACAACCAAGTGGCAGTGATCGTTAACAACAATTAAATGAAAATTAATAAATGAAATAATCAATTTAAAGGTGAATTTAAAATAAAGGTGGACCGAAATCTTACACAAAAAAAATACAAGAACACAAAAATACAAATTAAATACAAATAAAATAAAACAATTAAAAACCGAAAGTGCATTAAAATAAAAAAATTGTTTAATCAAGCACGAACTTACAACAACAAAAAAAAAAACTACACGCTGAAACAATAAAATTAAAGAAGGAAGGAAGGCCATTCTCACGCCATTAATCTTCGCTGAATTCAAGAAGGAAGATCAACCCACAACATCATAGAAGGAAGACCCCATCGGGACAGTTTCGTGAGGAATTAATTTTCAATAATAACAAAAAAATAAATAAAGATTATAATTTAAGATTAGGGAATTGAGAAAAAATATAAAAAAAATTAAACATTGATAAAAATAGTAAGTAAATAGTAAGTTAAATCGCGAACCTAGATTTAATAAATAATAAAGAAACAATCTGTAAGATTTAATAAATAGCTTTGGTGAATTAAATTTAAAAATGGCAAGCCACAGCAGGCGGCTTAACAGTGGAATTAATAAATAGATTAATAAATGTTCAGTTGAATGAAGTGACCAGGAAAATATAAGGTTTAGAAGGAAGGTTAGTCACAGATGCAAACACTGTGGAGGATTATAAAATTCAAGCAATTCACCACACTTGAAGTGGTAAAATCTTTACGAAAATTCACCGGGGAACCAACACAATATGTAGGATGGAGGGAAGCTGCAGAAACTGTAATGAGACTTTATAAAATTCAAAGCGAACAGTATTTTATTGCCTTAACAATTTTACGAAATAAAATTATGGGAGCTGCCCATGATGGTCTTACCAATCATGGCACCTTTTTTAATTCTCAAGCAATCTTATCTAGATTGGACTTTATATATAACAATAAAGGACCAATACATATTCTCGAGTCAGAACTAAGTATCCTCAGGCAGGGACGAATGACAGTTACAGAATATTATAATGAAGTCAATAATAAAATGACTTTATTAATAAACAAAACCATAATGACATACGGAAAGGACAGCGTATGTAGTTACCAAGTGAAAAAACTTAATACTCTTTTGTATTAACAAATACGTGAATTGGGGGATCTCGGACGATTTTAATAACGACGAAGAGAATGACGAAAAGGAGTGCGGCTTGGATCGAGTTCGATATAACACTGGCTTTTAATTTCAATATAAAAATGCTTAAGCCTAACTTAACGACGGGGGCGAGAGACGGGGCGAATTCGCGAGAGCGATTAGATCTTTATTGCGCTCCCGCTCCCGCCTTACACTATTCAACAAATTTTAAAACACGCAAAGTGCGCGAACACCGCCCCCTCTGAAGGACCGCCGTCTTCAGCATGCCACAGGAAGCACCGCCAGCCTATGCACCGCTCGCCGATACGTCCCATCCTTCGTCTTCACGTCCGCCACTCGGACCTTGCCGTCAGCGCCGACGTGCACCGCCACGATCCGCCCGGTCATCCACTGCTGCGGCGGAAGGTTGTCCTCGGCGACGACGACGAGAGCTCCCACGTCGACGTTTTGGACCTCTTGGTGCCACTTGTTTTTTGCCTGGAGGCTCGAGACGTACTCCCGGGACCAACGCTGCCAAAACCTGTGCCTGAGAGACGAGACACTGCGCCATCGTCGTAAGCAGGTTGGGCTGACTTGGTCCGGGAGCGCTGCTGAGGGTGGAGCTAGGAGGGGCCCGCCGATCAGGAGATGGCCTTGGCTTAGGGCTTCGCCGTCGTTGGGGTCCGTGCTGATCGCTCCGAGGGGCCTCGAGTTGAGCACGGCCTCCACGCTGATGAGGAGAGTTCCGAGCTCCTCCGCGGTCAGAATGTCTTCGCCGACCGTCCGAAGGAACAGGTGCTTTGCAGACTTCACACCTGCCTCCCATAGTCCGCCGAAGTGAGGTGCTCTGGGCGGTATGAACGCAAAAGGATGCGAGTTCCTTTTCTTAACGCGAATGTTGCGATACCGCCCCCCTGCTCCTCCAGACGGGCCCGGAACTCTCTCATGTGGCGATCGGCTCCGACGAAGTTCGTCGCGTTGTCGCAACACACCTTCTCCGGAATCCCGCGTCGACTCACGAACCTTTGGAATGCCAACAAAAACGTATCAGTGGTGAGGTCAGACACTAACTCTAAGTGGAGCGCTTTGGACACAAAACATACAAACAATGCCACGTATGATTTGTACGGTGGCTTGCCACGGATACGATACGTGTTAAATGGGCCACAAAAATCAACACCACAGATATTAAAAGGGCGGAGAGCTCGAAGTCTGTCTGATGGCAAGTTCCCCATGATTTGCGTCAAGAGTTGCGGCTTGCACCGAAAGCAACGAATGCAAGAACGAACTGTTCTGCGGCAAACTTTCTGCGCATTAACCAACCATATCTTTTCTCGCAACAGACTTACAAGAGCTCGAGGGCCAGCATGACAATTTGTAACGTGCAGGTAGGACACGTACGTTTTAACAAACTGTGAGACTTTCGACAACAACAACGGGAATTTGGCTTCGTACGGGATAGGAGCATTCATAAACCGACCCCCAACTCGCAACAATGTCGAGAAACACCAATCTAATTTTTTCTCCTGAAGAAAAGGGCTTAGTTTTTGTATATTCGTTGCTACCGGTTTATTTTTTCGAATTTTACCCATGTCGTCACTGAACTCGTGAGATTGGATCACTTCCACTATTTTCTCGAACGCAAAATTCAGTTCTCTTGGTGTTATACTTTTTTCAAAGGGCTGCGACACTTTTTTACACCTTTGAATAAACCGTAAGACCCACACGAAAACCCTTAGAAGCCTTATGTGCGACGAAAAGGATTCTATTTTCTGAAGCACATAATTGGGCTCTGGAATTACCACAAGCGCCAATGCTGATTTGCGTAATTCCATCGACACGACATCAGCAGGTACTTCGAAGTGTCGATTTACAGGCCAATCTTTTTCTGCATCGAGCAAAAACGAAGGCCCAGCGAACCAAATGGAAGCTGTAAGTTCCTCAACGTCACATACCCGTGACACAATGTCCGCTGGGTTTACCTTCGTGGGGACATGTCTCCAGATTGCTTTTTCCGACCACTCTTGAATCTCCGCCACTCGGTTTGAGACAAAAACTGACAACGACGAAGGATGCGTTTTGATCCAATGCAAAGTGATCTCCGAATCCGTCCAGAGGAACACTTTTGTAATCGGAAAATTGAGCAATGGTCTTACACGATTATAAAGATCCGCAAGAAGGTGAGCTGCGCACAACTCAAGGCGAGGCAAAGTTTTCGTCTTGAGGGGAGCTACTTTGGATTTTGCTGTCAATAAAAATACTTTTAAACCTTCAGCGGTACTAGTGCGAACGTAGATGCACGCTCCATATGCTCGCATGGAAGCGTCAGCGAGACCATGTATTTCTGCCGGGACTTTGGCGTCTGTATGAACGAATCGCGATACCTTGATCTTGGGCAGCTGCAATAGCGTTCTCTTAAAGGCTTCCCAAGATGTCTGCAGTTGCATCGGCAGCGACTCGTCCCAGTCTAACTTTCGAAGCCACAGTTCCTGCAACAACATTTTTGCCCTAGTCACTAGAGGACACAATAGGCCAAGCGGATCGAAAAGTCGGGCAGTCACCGACAGTATGTTTCGTTTTGTCGCACGAAGATCCAGGAAAGAGTCATCCAACCGAAATTGAAAGTAATCTTTACCCGGCAACCAAACCACGCCAAGGGTTTTAGTTACGTCTGAGTCTGCCGTTAGCGGCATGAAAGCGCTTTCAGATGCGGACAACTCTGGGCAGTTAGAAAACCACTTTGCCAATTCAAATCCTGCCTCTTGCAATACCTGAGAAACTTCGTCTCGAAGGCTTAGCAGGTCCTCAACGCATCTGGCGCCAGTCAACAAATCGTCAACATAAAAGTCATTCTGAATGACCTTAGCGGCTTTTGGACACTAATCCTGCGCGATCTCTCCAAGCCGCATTAAACACCGAATCGCCAGATAGGGTGCTGGCGAAGTTCCATAAGTCACGGTGTTCAGCTTGAAGATTTTTAGAGACTCAGATGGATCTCGTCTCCACACTATGAGCTGAAAGTTTCGGTCAGCTTCGTCAACCATTACTTGACGATACATCTTTTTTACGTCTGCTGCAAGCGCAAACTTGTGCAGTCTGAACCGAAGAAGGGTCGAATACAGCTCCTCTTGAATGGTGGGGCCAACCATCAAGATGTCATTCAACGCGACCTGCGTCGATGTACGGCTCGAGGCGTCGAATACCACTCTCAACTTTGTCGAGGTGCTTTGAGGTCGCAGCACGCATTGGTGCGGAATGAAATAGTGCGAACTGTCTGGAATTTTATTGTCAGTGGAAGACATGTGGCCCATGGCTTCATATTCTTCCATGAATTCCAGATACATCTTTTTTAAAAAAGGATCTTTGGATAATCTTCTTTCAAGCGTCAAAAATCTACGTTTCGCAACTTCATATGATGAACCAAGAGTGTTCGGGTCAGATTTGAACGGCAAACGAACCGAAAATCTTCCGGACGACAATCTTTGAGTATTTTTCTCAAAGTGTTGCTCATAAAGTTGCTGCACAGACCAAAATTTCTGCAGGGTTGTGTCTATTGACTCCAACACTTCCTCCTGGCAGCTGAGATGTACCAACTTTTCAGCATTTCTTATTTTTTCTGAGGCACATCTCCCTGACACTATCCAGCCGAGAACTGTTTTCTGCAAAATGGGAAACTCAGGCCCTTGCTTTATCTGGCCGACTGACAATAGTTCAAAGAACGAGTCTGCGCCTATAAGCATGTCTATTTTTTGGGGCTTGAAGAAGAATGGATCTGCCAATTGAATATTTTCAGGCACCCTCCAGCCGCTGGTGTTCACCGTTTGATCCGGATGATAACCAGAAATATTTTTTAATGTGTAAAATTCGGACGACAATTGACTGCTACCCACTCGCGACTTGACTATCGTGTGTATTTTCTTGGTTGCTTGAGCATTAGTTCCACCAATGCCCCGCAAGCTCAAACACACGTCCTCTCTCTTAATCTGAAGTCTCTGAGCGAGCTCGTCGGTCACAAAATTTACTTGTGAACCAGAATCGAGCAACGCTCGAGCCAAAACTAATTCGCCACTTTTTGTTTGGACGCTCACGATGGCTGTGGCAAGAATTACTCTATCCGATGCAGTCGCATGCAAAACATGCGAAGTGGATGGAGTATTCTGCAAGAGCGTGGGCTGAGGAGGAGGTGGCAAGGCGAGATTTGATGGCGAGTAAATGTGCAGCAATGTGTGGTGTGAGGACTTACACACCCTGCATCTCTTCGATTTGCATCTTTTTACCGTGTGGCCCTTACGAAGGCAGTTAATGCACAAGGGAGCCTTTTTTGCGAAATCGAATCTTTGCTGAACTGTTAGGGCAGCAAAAGCAGTGCAATTTCCTACTTGATGTTCTGCTGAGTTGCAAAACACACATACTTCGCGGTCGTCCATGGCAGCAACAAACGAAAAACTCCTGTTTCCATTCTTCTTTGGATAAGCCTGGCTCTGCTGAACAATTTTTGGCTTACACGCTTCTTCGGCAACCATATGCTGATAGCGCTTGTTCAGGGCCGACTCACACTCGCTCCAAAGAGGAAGCGAGGTATAATCCAATTGTTCTTCCCATTTTCTTTTAGTTCCTGCATCGACTTTGCCCATTACTAGATGGATGAGGATGGCATTCGTAATACGTTTGTCATCCCCAATGGACAAAAGAGGATCGTACAGCGCTGTGACTGTGTCGATCAGGTTTCTCAAGGCGGTAGCTGATGGCTGGGCAATCTTTGGCAGATTAAACAGTGTCGATATATTGTCAAAGAAAATTAAACAATCATTATCGTACACCCGCCTTAGGCTAGCCAGAGCTTTTGGATAATTATCCGCGGTAACTTGGAATGCCCTGACTGTTCCTAGCGCGTCTCCAGCCAAACACGATATTAGATGGTTGAATTTTTCGATATCGTGCAGAGTGTCATCTTTGTCAACAAAAGTTTCGAAAAGGCTTATAAAATTTTTAAATTCGGAATGCTTTCCGCTGAAGGTTGGAAGAGCGACGCTCGGCATTGGGTCGTGCGCGTTGCCGGCGGAGCGGAATTGTCAACGCTCTTACGCTTTGTTTCCGCAATTAGGGAAATTAGCAACGATTTTGCTATTATCGCAGTCTCTTCGAGCTCTTCGCGGTACTCATCATCTCCATCTTTCGCTTCAATTTTATTTTGTATAAGCGAAGCATTTTCGATGTGCGTATTTAGGATTTCCAATCGACATTCTAACTCAACCGTATGTAAAGAGAATCGACCCTCATTTAAATATCTTTGCGTTCGCTCTATACTCCTCATATATCCATCTCGTTGGTTTTTCAACTCTTCGATTTCCTGGTTGTTGCTTTCTGATTTTGGGATTTTTTTTTTTTTTTGTATCGAAGATTTTTAAATTTAATTTAATTTATTTTTTTTTTTAAATATATGTAAGTGTGTACAAAAAAAATTTTGTTTTTAAATTTATTAAATTTAAATAATAATAACCAACGAGAGGAATAAGCTGAACGCAAGCAGTGTAGGGGAGTTATTTAAAATTAATTAAGAAATTAATTTAAGGAATCCTAAATTATTTAATAATTCAATATAATATGCCGAGCGCACGTAGTGTAGGGGAGCACACGCCAAACTCAAACACCAAAAAACGAACAAACGTTTAGGCAGCGGCAACGCTGCACCGTTCCAGCGATCGAAAACGAAAACGACGAAAGAGAACTCGAAAGAACGGGCTGCGTTGTCTGTGTGTGTGTGTATGTGTGTCCGGCTGGCGGTGCTCAACGCAATGCTAACGGAGGATGATGCACTGACCGATAACTAAGGGCAACGAATATATAAACCTGACGCTTAAAAGCGCGGGAATTGGCGAAAAGCGAGGGAAATTTGAAGAAAATGCGCGGCAGAAAATTTGCCGGGGATTTAATTCTCGAATTATAACTTTTCACAAGTCTCAACTTTTGCCTTTTTATTTTTTTGCACAGCTATAATTGGTGTTCACTACGACGAGAAATGGGGGAATTTTATTTTTTAAAAAAACCAGGATGCCGACAAATATTTATTTTATTTTGGTCCAAAGCGATTCACTTACTTATGTATGAATAATTCGAAATATGTAAATATCTATGGATGTATGTATATATCAGAATTATAATTGTTAGTAAATGCAAGTTTTATTTATTTCTTGGTTAGAATGCTCGCTATCTACCGAATTTTTCACACGAATGCAAAAAGTTGAAAGATGGGCCAGTACACAATTAAAACGCCACAGATTAGCTTTTAACTTTTCGCACTCTATACCTGCTTGGCCAATTTTGGGCTTGAGACTTCCTTTTTTTCCATTTTCACAGCAAGAGGGAGGGTTCAGCAGACTTCCAACGCAGTTCCAAAGAAAACGAAAACTTTGTTGCCGTACCGACGCGAGTTTTTGTTTTTTATTTTTTGTTAAAATTAAAATCGCGAAAACTCCAAAAATCACGTCGGGGTCACCATGAAAAAACTTAATACTCTTTTGTATTAACAAATACGTGAATTGGTGGATCTCGGACGATTTTAATAACGACGAAGAGAATGACGAAAAGGAGTGCGGTTTGGATCGAGTTCGATATAACACTGGCTTTTAATTTCAATATAAAAATGCTTAAGCCTAACTTAACGACGGGGGCGAGAGACGGGGCGAATTCGCGAGAGCGATTAGATCTTTATTGCGCTCCCGCTCCCGCCTTAACTATTCAACAAATTTTAAAACACGCAAAGTGCGCGAACACCAAGGTGTCCTTGGTAATGAGCAATGCTCTACGAAAATTTATATCCGAACTAAATGGATCTATCTCATTCTCTATCTATCTCTATCTCTTTTCTCATTAAATCCACCAGATTTGCCGAATGCTTTGGCAAAGGTCCAAGAATTAGAATCAAATAATTTCCATGCTCAATTTGCAAATAGAGTTTAATGGATTTAAAAATGAAAGTAAATATCAGGGAAACAACTTACGATTTAATCAAATACGACAAAATTATAATTCTAATAAAATGGGAAATAATTTTAGTAATAACCAAAATTATAATTGGCCACAAAGGGAACATTTTTGGGCAAAACAATAATCAAAATAACAATCAAAAGCAACAAGCCGTCGACTCAAAATAACAATCAAAAGCAGTCGAGCCAAGGGATGTTGATCCATCGATTCAACTCCAGAATAAACCTTATAAGAATCGGCAGCCGAAGTGATCCTGAACAAGAATATATATACTTTATAGGGTCGGAAACGCTTCCTTCTACCTGTTACATACTTTTGCACGAATACAATATACCCTTTTACTCTACGAGTAACGGGTATAAGGGTATTGAAATACCCTTGCAGAATATACTGTAAATTATATTCTCCAAAATTAGTCATATGATGCATTCTTAACACTCATAAAAATCCCAACTTCCTAATTTTAAAAACACCAAAGTTATGGCAATTCCAATCGTTCAGTTATATGGCAGCTATATAATATAGTCGGCCGATCCTTATGAAATTTGTTATTTTGGATTAGTTAGAGAAATATAAAACCCATAGAAAATCCCAACACTCTAACTTGACAAACACCAAAGTTATTGCATTTCCGATCAATCAGTTATATGACAGCTGTAATAATTGGCAGGGAAATAATAATCAAGGAAGATATAATAATTGGCAGGCAAATAATAATCAAGGAAGATATAATAATAATTATTTTTAAAATAATATTAATGAAGATCATTTTTTAGACCAGACCCCTACAGGGGAATGCCTTATTTAAATAGGATAGACAGGAAAACAAAGAAACAGTTACAGATTTTAATAGATACAAGAGCCACTGCTTGTTATATAAAAAAGGAATTTTTGAAAATAAAAACAAGTGAGAACGCTATAGTCGAGTGCCTCGACTATTAGATACCCGTTACTCAGTTCAAATTATCAATTTGAATTCGGCGATCTCTTAGAGCTGGCAGCTTTACAGCACGAGCATCAGCACCAGCGCTTCTTTAGCGCAGGCAGCTTTTGTTCTGCACCAACAGCTGTGTTTATGTTTATGTTTTTGAGTGCAATGCTTACATACATACACACATACGCCATTGTTTGACTCAGACCTCCAATTTGGATAACTTGATTTGATTTGCATAGTTCTTGGGATATAGTTCGGTATTGACAAATGAAAACTATCGCAATTTCCTTTCATAGAAATCCTTATCGAGAATTAACGTTGACTCTGTTGAGCACCTTGGCCAGCTGTTCCAAAGTCATCCGTTAGATGGCGCCAATGTAGGCGGAAATGTAGGCGCTAGCCAGGCTTAAGCGTTTAATGGGTTTTTGGGCGTTAGAGTGGGCGTGGCAAACTTTTATTAGGCCAATCGATAGATATTAACGAAACAAATACATATCAATTAAAATTTTCATAATAGCATTAAAACTGTGGCCACAGCTTGTGGCTTGTGGGCGTCAGAGGGAGCTTGGCACCATTTTGAAGCAAACTTGCGCTGCGTAGGAACTCCTAAAATCTACAAGCAAAATGCCAATCTTCTAGCTTTTATAGTTTCCGAGATCTCAGCGATCATACGGACGGACAGACAGACGGACAGACGGACTAGATCGACTCGGTTAGTGATCCTGAACAAGAATATATATACTTTATAGGGTCGGAAACGCTTCCTTCTACCTGTTACATACTTTTGCACGAATACAATATACCCTTTTACTCTACGAGTAACGGGTATAAGGGTATTGAAATACCCTTGCAGAATATACTGTAAATTATATTCTCCAAAATTAGTCATATGATGCATTCTTAACACTCATAAAAATCCCAACTTCCTAATTTTAAAAACACCAAAGTTATGGCAATTCCAATCGTTCAGTTATATGGCAGCTATATAATATAGTCGGCCGATCCTTATGAAATTTGTTATTTTGGATTAGTTAGAGAAATATAAAACCCATAGAAAATCCCAACACTCTAACTTGACAAACACCAAAGTTATTGCATTTCCGATCAATCAGTTATATGACAGCTGTAAGATATAGTCGGCCGATCCTTATGGAATTTGGTAGGTAGGATTGATTGACCAAATATTAAACCCATAGAAAATCCTAACTTCCTTACTTAAAAAACATCAAAGTTATGGCATTTCCGATCAATCTGTTATATGGCAGCTATAGAATATAGTCGGATGATCCCGGCCGTTCCGACTTATATACTGGGTGTACAAAGGGTGTGCAAAGTTTCAATTCGATACTAGTCTGAGACGGACAGACGGACATGCTTATATCAACTCAGGAGGTGATCCTGATCAAGAATATATATACCTTATAGGGTCGGAGATGTCTCCTTCACTGCGTTGCACACTTTTGACCAAAATTATAATACCCTCTGCAAGAGTATAATGAGTTATCAATGTACAAAAAGGTAACTACAGTTCATGGGTATTCAATTATTAAATATTAACATATTATAAATATATTTGAAACAAGACATTTATTTTATGAAATCGAAGGATTAGAATCTGACCTTCTAATTGGATTCAATTTATTAAGAAAAATTGGAGCAATAATAAATATAGAAAAGGGAGTCTTGGAATATAAAGGGAAAACAGAAAAGTTAAAATATTATGATAATAAGGAAAAAAATGAAATAAGTTTAATTAAAGTAAATAATATTCTTCCGTAAAAGTAGCGAAAACACAGATTCATTATTTGTGGAAAATAGTGAGAAAAGCTTGGGATTCGAAAATCCTGAGAACGCCGACGTCGAAATATCTGTCAATGAAAATAAAAATATCTTGGGAATTAAAAATCCTGAGAACGCCGACGTCGAAATATCCGTCAATGAAAATAAAAATATCTTGGGAATTAAAAATCATGAGAACGCCGACGTCGAAATATCCGTCAATGAAAATAAAAATATCTTGGGAATTAAAAATACTGAGAATGCCGACGTAGAAATATCCGTCAATAAAAATAAAAATATCTTGGGAATTAAAAATCCTGAGAGTGCCGACGAAGTAAATACCGTCAAAAATCGAATAAATAAAAATCGTTTGAAATGTCAAAATTTCAAACCCGCCGTCGTTGAGTTATCCGACAACCAACAGATAAATAATTTAGGTACTAATCAATTAGACGAACTAAAGGAAAAAATAGTTCACTATATTGAAAAAGAGCATTCAAAGATAAATATGAAAATTCCTTTTAGAACAGACATAAAGGGGGAAAATAAATCTAATTCATCAAAGGCCAATATATGGGAAACAATATCCGTATGCTTTATCTGTCACGGACTTCGTGAATATAAGGCCTAGTCGAAGCCCTTACAATTCACCAGTTCTGGTTTTCCCAAAGAAAGGAGAAAATCAAGACGGAAGCCGTAAATTAAGACTCGTCATTGATTGTAAAAAATTAAATGAAAGTACCATTCCTGACAGGTACCCAATGCAAGACCCATCAGTAATTCTATCTAATTTGGGAAAAGCAAGATATTTTGTCAACAATAGATTTAGAATCAGGTTTTTATCAGATATTAATGAAAGAATCTGATGTCGAAACAAGGAAGGGTATTTCAACATCGGCTCCGCCCGAATATTCTATAAATTATATTCTCCAAAATTATTCATATGAGGCATTCTTAACACTCATAAAAATCCCAACTTCCTAACTTAACAAACACCAAAGTTTTGGCATTTCCGATCAATCAGTTATATGACAGCTATAAGATATAGTCGGCCGATCCTTATGAAATTTGGTAGGTCCAATTGATTGGCCAAATATAAAACCCATAGAAAATCTTAACTTACTAACCTAACAAACACCAAAGTTATGGCATTTCCGATCAATCAGTTATATAGCAGCTATAGGATATTGTCGCCCGATCCGGCTCGTTCCGACTTATATACTACCTGCAATAGAAAGACAAGTTTTAGGAAATTTTCAAGAAGATAGCTTTAAAACTGATGGACTAGTTTGCGTAGAAACGGACGGACGGACAGACGGACATGGCTAGATCGACTCTCCCGGTGATGCTGATCAAGAATATATATACTTTATAGGGTCGGAAATGTCTCCTTCTCTGCGTTGCAAACTTTTGACTGAAATTATAATACCCTCTGCAAGGGTATAAAAACATCTTTTTCAATAAATAATGGAAAATACGAATTTTTAAGAATGCCATTCGGACTAACAAATGCACCAAGAATTTTTCAGAGAGCAATGGGCGACATCCTAGGAGAACAAATAGGGAAATCATGTCATGTCTACATGGACGACATAATAATTGTTCAGACGAACACTAATAAAAATAAAATATAATACTTTATGAGCTCTGTGCATGTCATGTGACAATTGTAAATCGACTCAGAGCCATAAACTATGATCTGTAATTATAGACCCTACAAGGGAGCGGTGTTAGCACTTGTAATCTGTAAGTGCAGGCTACTTGAGCCTAACCGAAGATAATCACTTGAGATGTTTCTCACACTGCACCAAGGGTTCCTGTGTGGGGGTCAAATGATAACTCTCCCGCTCAGGCAGACGCGGCCTCTGCGTAGGCCACAGATAAGACCAGAATAAGAATTTCATGTTAGTTTCCTAAGCAGGGACTTAGAAAATAAAATTCAGTTTTAATACAGAACTCAACTGAAAAGGTTGTTTTATTTAATTCATCCCTTTCATTTTGGTCCTTCGACAACTCTGCAGTTTTTCCCCACCAGTGCACTGGTATCAAGTTTCAAGTCTGTAGCTTCATTTTTCTAGTTTATGCAAAAATATTTGTCATTGGGACCAGTGTGCAGTGGTAAGAGACTCAGAACTTAGGCCAGCACCTAAAAAATAAAAATCTGTAACACTTGCAGTTTTTGTTTAAGGTGTTAATGAATAGTTGACTCTTTTTTTCCCCACCAGTGGTAAGAAACAGAGTAAAAAATTTTTAAAATCAAAAAGATATAAAAGAATCTTTTCTGATTTAATACAAAATTTATTCAACTATAGTATTGCAACAAAAAAGTCCAAATTTGTTGTAAAAGTGGTCGAAAAATCGACAAATTAATAATAAAAATAATTCTTGCCATCGAGCAAATATATTTTTTGGCGTTTTCGAGGCCTTTTAAACATCGAAAAAGTGATTTAATAAAATCAGGCGTATTCGAGGCCGACCTCGAAAAAGTGTTCAAGTTATCACAGTAAAATAAATTAAAGTGACTTTCGATTTTGGCAACAAAATTTATTCCCGAATTGAATAACAAATAATTAATTAAAAATAAATATATTCAAAAGAAATACAAATAATAAAATAAAGTGACTCCCAAAAAACAAAAGTTAAAAAAAAAACACCTAAATCATCTGTAAATCATCTGTAAATCATCTTAAATCATCAAAACTGCAATAAGGACTCCAGGACTTCAAGGACTTCCGCACGTCTACGACTACTACAACTACAAGAGCGAGGACAGCATCGGAACAAATAACATCGAAGATTTAACAGCGACAACAACAGCGACAACAAATATAGGATCAGATAAGTCCTATATATCAAATTAAAATTTTTTTTTTAAATTACAAATATTATATAAAAATATTATTTAAGTTGTAGATAATTAAATTCAAGCTTTAATAATTACAAATAATATAAAAAATATATAAAAAAATGTTGTCCGAGCAAACAATAGCACTAATAAAAGGGCAGGTGGAGATTACCAACGCCAGTAAGGCGCTGGAACATCTCCCAAGCTTATCATTTGAATACTTAAAGAAATTTGATGAGCTAAAGGCCGAGTGCTTCGAAAATCACAAAGCTCTGATGCATATTGGAGTAGTCGCGCATGACTACTTCATTAAGAGTCATTACGAGCAAATGCTCTCGATTTTTAATAGAATTAAAGTAAGAATAGATAAAGTGTTAGCTGAATCCGATAAGTCCGATGGTAAATTAATTGTAAAAGAGCAGAATACAGAAAAAAGTGTAAACTGCGAAAGCCAGTTAGATACAGCAATAGAGCAGTTAGAAAGGTATTTAAAAGATACATTTGAGGATATTCAAGATGATAAAATAAAAACATTTGAAATTAGGATAGGGAAGCTTAATTTTTATTGGGATAAGATAGTTGCCATGAAGCAGGGAAACACGACGGACGTCAAGATTAAAAGGTATAATGATATATTGGAAGAATTAGCGTTCGATATTTCCATGGTTACCAAAGACATGAGAAAAAAACTCGAGGAAATTGTGCCAAAAAAGGTAGAAGTTGCAAATCATAAAATTGAAGATTTGCCAACGTTGCCTAAAATTCAGGTACCCACATTTTTTGGAGATTCCAAAGATTGGGACCTATTTTATGAGTTATTTAATGAACTCATACATTTAAGGGAGGATCTCAGTCCTACCTTGAAATTTAACTACCTCAAAATCTCACTTAAGGGAGAAGCCAGGAATGTTTTTTCTCACTTATTGTTGGGATCAGGGGAAAATTATGAGGCCGCTTGGGAATTGTTAACCAAGCAGTTTGAAAATAAAAGGAACATTTTTTTCCGATCAGATAAATCGCCTTCTTGATCTCCAAAATCTAAATGTGGAATCAGTTCGGCAATTAAGAATGTTTATTGACACAATTAATGAGTCAATTCACATGATAAAATTAAAGGCACAAATTTCAGACGAGGTTGATATAGTTTTTGCATACATAATAATAAGAAAATTTAACAAAGAAGCTCTGCAACTATATGAGAGCCATGTTAAAAAAACTAAAGAAATTCAAGCATTGTCCCATGTCATTGAATTTTTAGATCAACGACTTAGTTCGATTAGCTCAGTTCAGGATGAAAAACCTGCAAAAAAAGTGTTCAGTAGCAATATGAAAGAGTTGTCTACTAACAGTTGTCCGATGTGCAAAAGTACGGGACATTGGATACTTCAGTGTCAAAAATTTAAGGCTTTGAATCCATCTGAACGGATGGAAAAAGTAAAAAAGGCACATTTGTCAAAGCGACATTTTATGTTCGATTTGTAAAAAAATCACCATAGTATGCTACACATTTTTGTAAAGTCTAAAACAGACGAAAAAACTGAAAAAACTAATGAAAAAGTAAACACGGGTATGACATCGGAACAAGCGTTGCTAGCTACAGCACGCATTTAAATTCAAACCTCTGAGGGGGGTTTCAAAAATTTTAGAGCTTTGATCGACAGTGGTTCTCAAAGCACAATAATTTCAGAAGAATCTGCGCAGATTCTGAAATTGCCCAAAATTCGGTCTCAAACAGAGATCAGTGGAGTATCGTCCACGGGATAGTGCATCTCGAAGCACAAGGTAAATCTTTCAATTAAACGAAATAATTCCCAAAAAACGATAAGAATTGAAGCACTTACATATACTACCAAAACTAATGAGGGCTCTCCCAGTCAACACTGTTAATGTTGACAAAACAAAGTGGGAGAAGTACAATTTGGCTGACCCAGACTTTAATAAGCCGGGTCGTGTAGATCTAATAATTGGGGCAGATCTATACACTAACATTCTGCAGAATGGAGTGGTCAAAGTTAATGGCCTCCTCGGTCAAAAAACCGAATTCGGGTGGATTGTCTCTGGATGCAAAAAATCCAAAGGTAAGAAGACAATTGTAGCAACCACCATCGAATTAAAAGATATGGATCGGTATTGGGAAGTTGAGGAAGAAGACAAAAATGATATCGAATCTGAAATATGTGAAAATCATTTCATAAAAACTACAAAAAAAGGTTCAGATGGTCGATACATTGTGTCAATTCCTTTTAAAGATGTTGTCATCTTAGACGATGCGAAAAAACAAGCAATGGCTCGTTTTATGAATCTTGAGAAAAAATTAAAACGAAATGAAAAACTAAGGTTAGACTATGCTAAATTCATGCATGAGTATATGGATTTAGGTCATATGGTCGAAGTGCAGGAAGAAGGAAAGTACTTTTTACCTCACCAGGCAGTAATTAGAGATTCAAGTCTGACGACCAAATTAAGAGTTGTTTTTGACGCTTCAGCAAAAACAACTAATAATAAAAGTTTGAACAACATAATGTGGATTGGTCCACGAATTCAAAAAGATATTTTTGACATTATTATTAAATGGCGAAAATGGGAATTTGTAGTATCTGCGGACGTTGCAAAAATGTATCGTCAGATAAATATTAATGATAATGATCAAGAATATCAATATATTTTATCGAGAGATTCTTCAGATGAAAAAATTAAAAATTATAAATTGACAACAGTCACATATGGTACTGCATCTGCACCATATTTAGCTACTAGAGTTCTAGTAGATATTGCTGATAAATGCAAAAACAAAGATGTAAGTGAAATAATTAGGAATGATTTTTATATGGATGACCTAATGACTGGGGCTGATTCTGTAGAAGATGCCAATAATTTAATTAAATTAATTTCTCAAGAGTTACATAATGTGGGAATGAATTTAAGAAAATGGATATCAAACAGTTCAAAAATAATGGAAACTGTATAAGACACAGGAGATAACAAGGTTCTCACTCTTGTCGAAAATAAAAGCGTAAAAACCCTGGGGCTTCAATGGGAACCGCAGAAGGATTTATTTAAATTCAAAGTAAATTGCGGGGACTCAAAAAACATTAACAAAAGGATAGTGTTATCAACATTATCAAAAATATATGACCCTTTGGGATGGCTGGCTCCTGTAACTATTTTAGGAAAACCTTTTATTCAAAAACTATGGATAAATAAGAGTTCATGGGATCAAGAATTATCCAAGGAAGATAAAGATTATTGGGTAAATTTTAAGGAAAATTTATTACTTTTAGAAGAGATTCGAATTCCAAGATGGATTAGATCAAAAAATGGTTCAATAATACAGCTACATGGATTTGCTGACGCTTCCGAAAAGGCATATGCAGCAGTGGTATATGCTAAAGTAGGGAATTGTGTAAACATAGAAGCCAGCAAAAGTAGAATTAATCCAATTAAAAATAGAAAAACTAATCATAATTGATAACTGACCATACCATTACCGACGGAGGATGTTTAATGGTCGGTACAATGCAGTCTGCCTTATATTTCTCATTTGACGTTCGCCGTACAAACTGCGATTTGTCGACCAATACCTGGAAAATCGACTCGTCCGAAAAACATACCTGAAAAATGTCATCGAATTTAGTACAAGAAAAACTTGAATATAGTTATATAGCAGTTATTTACCTTCCTCCAGTTATTAGTAGCGATATTAAAAAACCCTAGTTCTACCAACATATCTACAAAAAGTTCATATTAACAACAAGAAATATCAAGTAAAAGAAGATTTGCAGCATGAGTCTAATAATATGGCAAGGGACTATATATGACAATTTTGCAGTATAAAAGCTATTGACATGAAACTATGCAATTTATCTAATTTATTTATGTATACCTTCCTCAAGGTAAATGTTGCTGCCAATCAGACAAGTACATACTACAGCCGCAATTTAAAAATGAAATTGATTACGTATAGCTAATCTTTTTATACCCTTGCAGAGGGTATTATAATTTTCGTCAGAAGTTTGTAACGCAGTGAAGGAGACGTTTCCGACCCTATAAAGTAAATATTTTCTTGATCAGGATTAATAGGGGAGTCGATATAGCCATGTCCGTCTGTCCGTGTGTTTCAATACCGTTTGCGAGCTCAGTTCAATGGCTAGCCATCTGAAACTTTCACACATTCATCCTAAAACATGTGTACGCAGATCAAGTTTGAAAATCGATCGGACGTCTATATCCTATAGCTCCCATAGGAACAATCAGATATATCTTGCAAGAATTGATGATATTTCGCGCAGTGTAAAAGCTTTTGACATTAATCTTTTCAAATCGTATTTTTTTACGCATACCTTAATCACTGTAAAAGCGCGTGGCGATCGGATGTCTATATTTTATAGCTCCCATAGGAACAATAGGGTAACACCGGATGTTTTTTTCAGATTATTTCGCGCAGTGTAAAAGCTATTGCCACAAATTTTTCAAAATCGATTTTTTTTTGCATTCCTTCATCGAGGTAAAAGCGCGTGCCGATCGGACGTCTATATCCTATAGCTCCCATAGGAACAATACGGTAAAATCAGTCCAAATTTGATGTTTTTCAGAATATTTCGTGCTGTGTAAAAGCTATTGCTATAAATTTTTTCAAATCGTAATATTGTATGCAAATTAACTTTCTCCTAAATGATTCGGTTAAAAAAATTTTTTTTTTATTTAATTAACTTCACTTATCACTAATATTTCATAGGTTGCACTTAAAATAGTTCACTGCTCCGATCTTATACTTAGTTCACTTCTATTGTTCTTATTCTTTCGGATATCAGAAACGGACTGATTGCATTTGGGCTGAATGATTAATAATCGAAAATCGGCTTAAGAGATTGTATCTTCAAAAATTTATTAAGAGAGTGACTCAAGAGAGTCGGCAAAATAGGGTGATGAAATTTAGCAATTAAATCTGAAATCGAGATTCTGCCGTTTACATTATCGATCTTCGAGGGTGGCTTTGGTGTTTAGAATATCGGCTGAGGATGTTTACAGAATCCGTTCAATGCGGAGTGTGAAATGATATGGGTGGGAACCAGTTGAAGACGTAGTTGAATAAAATAGCTGACTACGGGTTTATCTCGGAGTCAATTCTGAATTATTTGGAAATTGGGATGGGCTCAAAGTTGTTTATAAATCGGGTAAGTGGCCCTAGGTAATGTGTTATATACTCCCCCCATCCTAAATTGAATCGTCCCGATTCATTGGAACTGAAGGGTATATTGACTGTAATTGATTAGTCAGTTCGACAATGAAAATATCAGGGTGTTTTCATTGTCGGATATATTGGAATTTTCATTTTCGGGTATATTATTTTCTTCATTAATTTCTATATGGGTTTGCCGTGATTTGAATATTAAAAATTTTCTGTATTTAATTATAAGCATAATCATTAAATATATAAATGTAAGTATGACCAATATTAACGAAATTGGTATTTGAGTTTGTTTAATTTGAATAAAAGGATTTAGTATGTTAATATTATCGAATAAAAGTTCCGAATTATTTGACATTATATATTACAAAAAAATCGGTATGCTTACGAGCAGTGATGTATTCCAATATCTTATTTTCTAAAATTAGTGTAGGTTACATTATTAATTATAGAAGTGCCATCAAAAGTTACTAAATACGACCCTTCTAAATGGGTGTCATTGATTACATTTTTTTCGTTTACAAAAATGGCTCCTTCTTGGATTACATCTACATTTTTATTTTTTTCTCTGATTTTTTTACATTTTGTTTTTTTCCATTTAAAAAATTTGTAAAACACGATCCTTCTGGATTTATTGTGCAGTAATTATTAAACAATTCTTTCTTAAAATTAGACATTACATAATACTTGTTTTTACATTTTGCGACGTGATTGTCGAATAATAATTTTCCATCTTTATGTGAAATTGATCTTGAATTGTATACTTCGCAACGATCGGTAATAATGGCATATTTTATGTATATAATAAAAAGGACTTGGTGCAAATCAATTTTAAATTCAGATATATCCAATTGGTCAGTTATAATTACAGGCTTTTGTTCATGTTTATAAATTTCTTTTAGGTCCTCATTGTTTAAAATTTTAGTGTTAAAAACATCCATTTTTGCAAGTGCAATTGTATTCATTAAATTTGTAAGATCGTAAGTAAGCAAACGTAAACGATATTTTCTAAGTGGATTTTCTTTACTTTTTAAATGCAGATTTGAATTCATCAAATAACGTTTTTATTTCTTTAAATATTTTAGAATTAATAACGAATTGATCGTTATTATTTTGTAGTAAATCATTGATTTTATTCTGAACAGCTATGAAATCATCATGATCTGGAGTACCAACTAACCATTTCCAAATAGTGCTTAATTCATTAATTCCTCGTATTGATCTATTGGGTATAATTTATGAGATAAGCATTTTAATTATTTTTAAATCCTGTGCTATTTCCCAATGTAAATTCTGGTCAGTATTTATAAATTCTGATTCAAGATTAATTATTTCTTTATAAAAACTTATATTACTAATATGAAATAAATCCGCGTATGATTCAAAAATAAGAGCATCTTTGGTATCCTTGTAAAGGAAGAAATCATGGTTTGTATAATCCATAATTTCGGCTTTAGATGTAGCCACCATCAATAACAAGAAAGTTGATGATATCATTATCTGGAATTTGAAATTAAACATTTTTTATTTAGTATTTAATATTGTCTTTATGAATCGTACGGTTTCGATTATTAATAATAACCTTATTAGGATGATTCTCCTTTAGTACTTCTTTTTTGTATCTTGAATTAAGTTTGTTTCTTTCCCCGTGTTTTTTTTAAATTACCTCACCTACGTGATAGTTTTTCTCTCCTTTATTTTTATTGTGAAAATTTAACATTTTTTCCTGAGCTTCTTTAAGCAGTTGGGGACTTGTATCATGCTTAATTTTATTAAATAATATGTCATATGGTCGTTGATTAGTAATTGAGTGTATGGTTAAATTATATTTTTGTGCTGCTCTAATAATAATTTTTGAATAATCGACTAAATTAAGCTCGTCTTTAATGCAACGGGAAATTTCTGTCAGTGTCTCGTGTGCCCTTTCAATTTGTCCATTGGAGGTACTATGCCGTGGGTCAGCGAAATATAGTGATAACCCATTTCTTTGTGCAAAGATTTAAATTGGGAAGATGAAAAACTTGGCTCGTTATCTAACATTATAGTTTTGGCTAATGGAAACTGTTGTAAAATTTCCGAAACTTTATTTTCTATATCTAATTTTTCAAATATTTTGAAAATATTACATTTTAAGCTGTGAGGAGGTAAATAACTCCTCACAAATAAATGAAACTTTGGAGAAATACAGCTGGTGAGAGTTTGGAGAAATACAGCTGGTGAGAGTTTGGAGAATACAGCTGGTGAGAGTTTGGAGGAATACAGCTGGTGAGAGTTTGGAGGAATACAGCTGGTGAGAGTTTGGAGAGTTCGGACGGAGAGAGTTTGGAGAGAACGTGTAACGGTAGAAGGCGACGGACTTTGGACCGAGTGTGGTGCCGTGCGCAAAACCGTTCGGGACTTAGAGTTGAAGTCGCCGAGCTGAGAAACAGGTAGCTGAGGTCCTTGAGGCATCACGCAGCTAAGTCCAGGCGCTTTGTTCTAATTCTTGTCGCGACGTGAGCTTGGCCTATTGCTCTTCGAGTCCGACGGAAGTGAATAGAAAGAGTCCTTCGACAAAGAACCGTGGGCTCGAAAGGGAAGTTGTCCAGAACTAGCGGCCGTGCGAAAGCAATTGCCTTGTCGAATTCCGGCGTACGCCTGAATCGACAGGCGGGAATTGTGCAGGTCCTGGTGCGACTAGCCACGAAGGACGCGCGTCTGAACCACGGGTGTCTCGAGAGGCGTATGCGTCGAGAGCACGGTAATTCACCGCCAGAGTCCTAGTCAGGCAACTGACCGAATCTCGAGAGCCAAAGACCCGCTGCACATAGTCTCACTAGAGCACGCAGACCACTCCGCCAGGACTTCGCACCGTGAGCAGAGCAAGGGCATCGAGGACACGAGGAGCGACGAGCAGTCAATCGCAGGCCCAGCGGCAACCAAGCCATACTACAACACATCCAGTCCACGGCTAAGAGGCGAGGGCGGAAGCGTTCGTCTTGAACCTAGCGCCCTGCCACAGGGACTGCATTGGCGGCCTTCCGGCGTATGCTTGAACCGTCAGGTGGAAACTGTGTAGGCGTCTGGTGCGACCGGCCGGGACAGATCCAAGGACAGGAGGCTGTGGCTGCGAAAGGCGTACGCTTTGAGAGCCCGGTGCCTGTTCACCCTAGTCTGGGAACGGTGACGCATCCCTAGACCCTCATAGCCCCGAAGCCAGCGACAGCGGAGGCGTTCCGGAGCAGCGAGCAGCGAGGAAGCGGAGAACGACGGTGGAACGACCACAAGTCTTCAAGGAAGGAGTTGAGACGACTATCTGTCCCCATTAGTCCCAGGCCGAGGGACAAGTCGGCGAATAAAGATTCTAATACAAACACCCTAAAATTCTGTGCGTTCTCACTAGACAATCGGGCGGTCACGTTTATATAAATTTGGTGGGACGAACAACACACATCTTCTGAGCTAGTCGCACGATACTCGTAGCGAGCAGACAAACAAAATCAGTTCGTTACATCTGGCGCCCAAAACGTGATTGTCCGGTCGGTGAGAATCAGCAAATAAACAGAAAATGGGAAAAGGATGGATATATCTCCTCAAGAAAGAGGATTTCGCCAAAATAGGAGACAAGTTAGGCATCACTTTGGAGGGAAGAACGGATGACATGAGGAAAGCCCTCTCAGAGTACCTTACAAGGAAACAGGATGACCCAAGAGTAGCAGAGATCTGGGCTGAGCTGGAAGAGAAATACGACGATAAGCTAGGCCCAACAATTGCTGAACCCTGACGCCGAGGAGCTCATAGCAAGTCTTGGTGTGGACAGCATGAAGGAAGCTGGCAGGAGTCGAAACCCAAGCCAATAAAGAAAATCAGGGCAGCAAACCCCTAGCACACAGATTACGCCAAAGTCGCAAAGCAAGTGAGAGAATGGTCGTTCAAATTCGATGGCACAGAGAAGCCACTGGAGTTTCTAGAACAGGTGGAATGGTCCGCAAATACGTACGGTCTGAACCTGAACATGATCCCACATGCAATGCCAGAGCTATTGCAAGGCAAAGCACTGAAATGGTTCATTTCAAACAATAAACATTGGAGAACATGGGGAGAGTTCAGCGAAAGTTTCCAAACGTACTTTCTGCCGAGAGGGTTCTTCTCGAAGTTGGCAAACAAGGTGAAACAACGGAAACAGGGTTTCAGGGAACCGTTCAAAGATTACATGGTGGACATGCAGACTTTGATGAGGACACTCGGGTACTCGCCAAAGGAGACCCTAGAAATAATCAAGGACATCTGCACACCAGACCAGAGAATCTCACTAAGAACGTACAAAGTGGATGATCTGAACACATTAATGATCCTGGCTGACGAGTACGAAGAACTGGACAAAGAGCGAGAAGAGTTCATTCACGAACACAAGTTCTCTCGAAAAAAAATCGCAGCACCACCACAAACTACATGCAGGAGATGTGAAGACAGCACGGTAAACCAAACAGCGTCCTTTGGCCAGCGGACACCGGCCAGTATAACACAACAAAGGCAACCAACGAACACATTATGGTGGCCACCAAACACCACTCAGGTGGCACGCAACCCAATGCCAAGAGCCACCAATACACAGACCCACGTGATAAACCCACAGGAGGCATGTCGCCGTTGTGGAGGACACGAGCACTAGGCACGAGGATGCAGAAACCAAAGACTACTGTTCTGGTGGGTGTGCGGCCAAATTGGCATCAGGAGTGTAGAGTGCTGCCAAAAGGCGGGAAATGGGCAGCGATCCAAGTCGCAGAGAGGCGCACGGGGTCGCAAAGTGTCTCCTCTCCAAACTAACTGGCAAGTTGATCGAGGAAGAGCAGCAGTTATCCGCATACGTTGAAATTGGAGGCGTCGCATACAAGGCCACAATTGACACTGGAGCAACGTCAAGTTTCATCAATGAGGAGCTAGCGGATAGACTGACTGACACAGGAATGATCACAAGGACAAGACGGCAAGTTAGGTTGGCAGACGGCAGATGCAGCCGGATAAGCTCACAGCCCAAAATCACGGTGAAATTTGGAAACAAACAATTGGAGATGAATCTGCTAATACTTCCAGGAGTAGTGGACGAACTACTGCTGGGATGGAATTTCCTCACAGGAGTCGGGGCAGAAATAAAATGTGCCGGGCATGAATTGCAAATACCGGCAAGAAAAAGGCACAATGGATGTCTGGAAGAAAGGCTGTCGGTGGCTGTAGAGTCACACTTAAGTGATGAAGAGGACATTAAGAAATTCCTCGACAAACAGTTAGCAGATTTCAGCACCATGACAGGAACATCTACAGTGACCGAGCACCAAATCACCATGAAAGACGACAAGCCAATCATGCAGAGGTATTACCCTAAGAATCCAAGAGTCCAAGGAGTGATCAACGCAAAAGTGGACGAGCTGTTACAAATGGGCTTCATAGAACATTCAAGAAGTCCATACAGCTCGCCCATCGTGATGGTGAAAAAGAAGACGGGCAAGTGGAGGATATGCGTGGATTTCAGACAAATAAACGCGAAGTCTATAAAAGATGCCTACCCGATGCCGCGGATCAACTATATCCTGGACCAACTCAGAGAGACGAAATATATAAGCAGTCTAGACCTGAAAGACGGATATTGGCAAGTCCCTTTGGAAGCAAATAGTCGGCAATAAACGGCATTTACAGTACCCGGCAAAGGCTTGTTCCAATGGAAAGTAATGCCTTTCGGACTACATTCAGCTTCGGCCACGTTCCAAAGGGCTCTGGATCAGGTAATCGGCCCGGAGATGTCACCATACGCGTTTGCATACCAAGATGACATCATTGTGATCAGACGCACGCTGAAAGAACACGTGGAGAACCTAAAGGAAGTGTTCAGGCGCCTCAAGGAAGCAAACTTAAGAATAAACGCCGATAAATGCAAATTCTTCAAGCAAGAATGCTTTACCTAGGTCACCGCGTTACTAGCGAAGGGATAGGCACAGATCCCGAGAAGGTAGCAGCCATAGCCGAACTAGAGCCACCGTCGACAGTACGCGAACTACGGCAATAACTAGGCGCAGCTTCATGGTATCGACGATTTGTGCCAGACTTTGCGCGTATAGTTACACCATTGAATGATCTTCTACGCAAAGGCACAAAGTGGACATGGACGCCGGAACACCAACAGGCCTTCGAAGAGGTAAAGGCACGATTAGTAGCCGATCCAGTGCTGGCGTGTCCAGATTTTGAGAAAAGGTTCATCCTTCAGACGGACGCCAGCGACTATGTGTTAGGTGCAATCCTGACTCAAGAGACAGAGGACCGTGAAAGGGTCATTTCTTACTCAAGCCGGACAGTGAACGGCGCGGAGAAAAATTACTCCACTACTGAAAAAGAGTGCTTGGCAATCGTGTGGACAATCAGGAAGCTGAAGCCGTACTTGGAGGGCTACCATTTTAAATTGGTACAGACCACATGGCTTTAAAGTGGTTAAACAGCATAGAAAGCACGTCCGGAAGGATAGCAAGATGGGCCCTGGAATTACAGCAGTACGACTTCGAGATAGCGTACAGGAAAGGACAGCTGAACGTAGTGGCAGACCCCCTATCCCGAAAACCGTTGCCGGAGACACTTAGGGCCATAAAAGACGCATCAAAAAAAACTACCAATAGCTGCGGCTAGATCAGGAGTATGTTGGAGAAAATAAAAGCACAACCACAAAAATATCTAGATTATGTAATGGAAGGCGAGTCACTCTATAGGCACATTCCGCACAGAGCGGGCTATGAAGATGTCGTGGCTTAGAAACTGTGCGTTCCGCAGGGTCTAAGACAAGCCGTCCTAGAAGAAAACCATGACTCCCCACCCGCTGGCCATGTTGGGAGTAGAAGAACAATAGCACGCCTGGCAGCCCGATACTACTGGCCAGGAATGCACAGAGACGCCAGGATCCACGTACGCAAGTGTGAAGTTTGCCTGAAATACAAGCCCAATCAGCTGCAGGCTGCAGGGAAAATGCTCACTCAGGTACCAGAGGAACCATGGGCAACAGTATGTGCGGACTTCGTCAGGCCACTGCCTAGATCGAAGCATGGAAATCAAGTGATACTGGTGTTAGTTGATCGGTTTTCTAAATGGACGGAAATTGTACCACTACGAACAGCAACGGCAGAGACCCTACAGAAGGCGTTCAGAGAACGCATAATATCAAGGTTTGGGGCTCCAAAGATAGTAATAACCGACAACGGAGTACAGTTCACCAGTCGATCCTTTAAAAGATTTCTTAGCGAAATGGGAATAAAACAACAATTCACGGCACCCTACACACCGCAGGAAAACCCAACAGAACGGGCTAACCGTACGGTGAAGACGATGATAGCTCAATTCGCAGGAAAAGATCACAGAACTTGGGACGAGAACTGGCCAGAGATTATGCTAGCATGAATCAACTGGATACTCCCCAGCGTTTCTCACACAAGGCCGGGAACCCCGATTGCCAAACGCATTATACGACAGAGAAACGGTAGGCTCTGGGAGAAACACAGAGACGCCATATGAGAAGGCCGCCAAGTTGAAAGAAATCTTCGAAATAGTAAGGCGAAATATGGAAAAAGCATCCCAGGACCAAGCCAGACATTACAATCTGAGGAGGAGGCAGTGGACACCAGAGGTGGGCAGCATAGTGTGGGCCAAAGAACACCACCTATCCAAAGCAGCCGAAGGGTTTGCTGCAAAACTAGCCCCGAGGTACGATGGTCCTTACCAGGTTGTAGATTTCGTCTCGCCGGTAATCTGGAAAATACGCCACACACATTCGAAGAAAGAGCGGACGATTCACATTGGCGAGCTTAAGCAGCAGCAAACAGAAACGGCGCAAGAGCAGACGGCGGACACATCGGAGGACTAGGACAAGGATTTCACATTGATACAGACTGCGAGCCAACAGGATTAGGCGTCAGGCCGAAGCAAGAGTCATCCATACGCCACGCTGAAAAGATAATAACCAGGATAAGACACGGAATATAAATGGAAAAAACGATGCTAGGGACCCCGACTACGAGGCAAACGGATTCAGCGTCAGGCATACGCCCGAGTCATCCATCAATACGCCGCGTAGATAAGGTGTAACAAAAAAAATAAGGGGAACTATGCAACGAGGCAAGCAGATTCAGCATCGGGCATACGGCCAAGTCATCCACCTATACGCCGCGTAGCACAGGGAAAACACAAGGAATTGCTAACAAGGATCAAACACGGAACAGACGGATTAATCGTCGGGCATACGCCAGAGTCATCCGCCCATAAACCACGTCAAAAAAAAAGGAAACAACAACAAGAAAAATAAATAACAAGTAAATAATTTATTAATGATATGACAAACACAGTACAAATAATAAAAAGATAGCTCAGCCCGTAGCGTCGCGAGACTCTATACGGTTGAAAAGCATATAAATCTAATGTCGGCCGAAGAAAGGGGAGAGACGGCACAGCGGAGCTGTACCGTAGGACCCAAAGTAAGCCAAGCGACTGCGGACAGAAAAGAAAATGCCAAGAAGCCAAGCAGGACCGAAAATAACGGCATGCGGCTCAATGAAAGAACAAGGTGGAAATCCCGAGGGAAATAGCGGGATCGTAGAAAGGGAGACGGGGAAAACCGAGGGGTCATCGTGAGGGTCATGCGAAGGGGTTGGCATTCAAAAATCAATATCCAATATGTCAACACGCATGACCCGATCGGAGGCGAGGAGGAGGATGGCAGCCCACACCACGACGGGGCCCAACCCGGGGCAAGGATGGTCGGAGGACAGTTCACCAGTCGATCCTTTAAAAGATTTCTTAGCGAAATGGGAATAAAACAACAATTCACGGCACCCTACACACCGCAGGAAAACCCAACAGAAGACGATGATAGCTCAATTCGCAGGAAAAGATCACAGAACTTGGGACGAGAACTGGCCAGAGATTATGCTAGCAGTGAACTCAAGCATATCTGAATCAACTGGATACTCCCCAGCCTACCCGAACCTCGAGGCGGGTCCCGGAACCGGTCTGCGAGCCAGAAGACTCGGCGCCCGAGCCCACCATCAGCTCCGACAGCGACGTGGAGATGGTGGACGACCCGGCCGTGGAGAGAAGGCAGTGGCGGCTCCGGAGGGCCGTGGACCCGATGATGGGCAGCATCCTGCCCGGGGACCCCAATACCCCTGGACTGCATGGGGAGCGGGAGTTCACCCGGGCAGACGTGGAGGCTGTCCATTTGGCTTGCCAAGAGGCCCGAGAGCAGGCCAGAAGGAGGCGGGAGGCCAAGGAGGAGGAGGAGGAGAGGCAGGAGGCATCGAAGCGGTGACAGAGGTATGCTGTGGGAGTCGGTGCTCCGTGCCGCACAGGAGGAGGAGGAGCGTCTCTGGGCAGGACCGGTCCTAATGGATGAGGTCCCGCCAGTCTCGACCGGGATGCTCGAAGTCCCTCCCACACCCCGATACCTACCCGACAGAGAGGACGAGGAGGTGCCCGGCCGAGCCATCTCCGCCCGGACAGGTCCACGACGGGGAAGGATAAGGGGAGAAGCGCCAGGAGGCAACCCCAGAAGACCGGCAGGAGCAGCAGGAGCAGCAGGAGCAGCAGGACACGCAGGGGCCCCAAGGACGGTATTTCCGGACGGAGATACCCATGGCCCACGTGATACCACGAGATACCATGCCCTGCACTCATTCACGGTGCAAGGGGTCCTGTGGAGGCAGCATGCCGTGACGTGGTCTTGGCCGGAGGGACCGGCCGGAGCGCCGACCGAGGATGCGGTGGAGGTCCAGCAACCTACACCCAATCCCAGAGACCCCCGCCTACGGGGGGGCCACGCCCACGTGACGCCGCCGACACCACCGACCACGGCCGAATCCATACCGGCAGACGGCGGCAGATCGGCGCAGGAGGAGGAGCCCCTGGAGAAGGGCCCATGGGTGTGGCCCGATCCCGTGCCTAGAGGGAGGCCCAGGCTCACCAGGCAGGAGTCCGCGCCGGTGGGAACCGCCAGACCTTCATTCCAGCGGCAGGCGTCCTTGCCCGACGAGCGGCGATGGGCGGAGGTCCAACAGCAGGACTGGCCGGAGGGAATCCAGGCGGCGCCGGCAGTTACAGCCGCACGTCGGAGGGGCGGGAAGCAGTGCGTCTTGGTGCAGCAGGGCGGACGCCGCTTCCGAGTAAGGCTGGGCCCGTCTGGGATGAGGGTTTATAGCCAATAAAAGAAAGACACTGAACACAAAATAATATGTTGGGCACAGGGTGAACGGGGTAAACATCACGAATGCGCACAAAAACACTCAAAATGATAACACAAAAAAAAGGGGGTTTGTATAAGCATATGGGGGAAACATCTTGGGCGGGACATTCAAAGGAGATATGAAGGAGAACACGAGACGTCTATGGGGAAACATCTTGGGCGGGAGAAGGAATGGAGCATCGGCGCTGTGGAACTCAAAATGCGAGATGTGAGCGTCGAGGGAACCATTTGGAGGAGCAAGAGGACTCGAAGGCTACAAGGATTTACAAGGAAGACAGCCGGAGAGAAGGAAGTCAAGTCTATGGGGGAAACATCTTGGGCGGGACATTCAAAGGAGATACGAAGGTGAACACGAGACGTCTATGGGGGAAACATCTTGGGCGGGAAAAGGAATGGAGCATCGGCGCTGTGGAACTCAGGTACGAGCTATGAGCTATAACCATTTGAAGGAGCAAGAGGACTCGAAGGCTACAAGAATTTACAAGGAAGACAGCCGGAGAGAAGAAAACAAGTCTATGGGGAAACATCTTGGGGCGGGAACTACATGGAACGAGAAGGAGCGATGTCGAGGGAGGGAGGACCAACATCAGCGATCCAGAACAGCATATCCAAGGAGAACGCCAAGACAACAGCCGGAGAAGAGGTGCAAGTCTCATTTCGTTCCCGAAGAAAGGGGAGAATGTGAGGAGGTAAATAACTCCTCACAAATAAATGAGACTTTGGAAAAATACAGCTGGTGAGAGTTTGGAGAAATACAGCTGGTGAGAGTTTGGAGAATACAGCTGGTGAGAGTTTGGAGGAATACAGCTGGTGAGAGTTTGGAGAGTACAGCTGGTGAGAGTTTGGAGAGTTCGACCGGAGAGAGTTTGGAGAGAACGTGTAACGGTAGAAGGCGACGGACTTTGGACCGAGTGTGGTGCCGTGCGCAAAACCGAGAAAGGAGGAGCCGAATTAACGGGATACGCCGGCCTATATAAGCGGGCCGAGCGCAGGAAGCAGGATCAGTCGATCACAAGGAGTCAATCCAGCAAGATCAGTAGACAAGCAGCACATCAGTGAGGAAAACAAGTCGAGTCGACATTAGGAGGAAGCAAAGCCGCGCCGAGTCAACAGGAGCAAGATCGCTACGCCAAGACGTTCGGGACTTAGAGTTGAAGTCGCAGCTAAGTCCAGGCGCTTTGTTCTAATTCTTGTCGCGACGTGAGCTTGGCCTATTGCTCTTCGAGTCCGACGGAAGTGAATAGAAAGAGTCCTTCGACAAAGAACCGTGGGCTCGAAAGGGAAGTTGTCCAGAACTAGCGGCCGTGCGAAAGCAATTGCCTTGTCGAATTCCGGCGTACGCCTGAATCGACAGGCGGGAATTGTGCAGGTCCTGGTGCGACTAGCCACGAAGGACGCGCGTCTGAACCACGGGTGTCTCGAGAGGCGTATGCGTCGAGAGCACGGTAATTCACCGCCAGAGTCCTAGACAGGCAACTGACCGAATCTCGAGAGCCAAAGACCCGCTGCACCTAGTCTCACTAGAGCACGCAGACCACTCCGCCAGGACTTCGCACCGTGAGCAGAGCAAGGGCATCGAGGACACGAGGAGCGACGAGCAGTCAATCGCAGGCCCAGCGGCAACCAAGCCATACTACAACACATCCAGTCCACGGCTAAGAGGCGAGGGCGGAAGCGTTCGTCTTGAACCTAGCGTCCCGTCAGGTGGAAACTGTGTAGGCGTCTGGTGCGACCGGCCGGGACAGATCCAAGGACAGGAGACTGTGGCTGCGAAAGGCGTACGCTTTGAGAGCCCGGTGCCTGTTCACCCTAGTCTGGGAACGGTGACGCATCCCTAGACCCTCATAGCCCCGAAGCCAGCGACAGCGGAGGCGTTCCGGAGCAGCGAGCAGCGAGGAAGCGGAGAACGACGGTGGAACGTCCACAAGTCTTCAAGGAAGGAGTTGAGACGACTATCTGTCCCCATTAGTCCCAGGCCGAGGGACAAGTCGGCGAATAAAGATTCTAATACAAACACCCTAAAATTCTGTGCGTTCTCACTAGACAATCGGGCGGTCACGTTTATATAAATTTGGTGGGACGAACAACACACATCTTCTAAGCTAGCCGCACGATACTCGTAGCGAGCAGACAAACAAAATCAGTTCGTTACAAAGCATAAACATCTTCTAAAGTACAATGAATTCCTACAGTTATATTTGGTGGAATATATTCTTTTAGAAGTGATACCAAATTTCTGGAGTATCATATTCTATTATATGCCTTGTATTTCCAAATGAGTTTATCGACTCATGTATTGTATACCTCCCCGTTGCTATTAGCAATTGTTGCTTAAACTGGTTTAAGGGCTTTCGGGTCAAGTTACTTTCTGTCAAGTTATTTATTTGGATTCTTGATAAGGCATCCGCGACAACATTTGTTACTCCTGGCTTATAAATAATTTTTTGGTGAATAACTTTCAATAAAAGAATACCATCTCTTCATTTCAATATTTGGGTTTTTTTGAGAAATGGAAAATGATAAAGGTTGATGATCTGTTTAGATCTCAATGTTATTAACTCCATATAAATAATTCCGTAAATTTTTCAATGCCTAAAATATAGCTTTATATTAGTAGCATATAATTGTTCAGTTTTGGATAAAGTTTTAGAAATACAAGTAATTGGTTTTCCTTTTTGAGAGAGAACAGCTCCAATTGCTAAGTCAGATGCGTCAGTGGTTAAAGTAAATTTTTTATTATAATTGGGTTGTACTAATTCTATTTGTGCGATTAAATTATCTTTGAGCTCGTTAAAAGCTCTTACAGCTGAATCATCCAACTGTATGGAAGTTCTACGTGAAGCTTTTTTAGATACTTTGCCAGTTTCGCCTTCCAAATATTTGGTTAATGGTTTTGCAATTTTGGCGTAATTTTGCACGAATATTCTGTAATATCCTGTTAGGACCAGGAAGCTTATAAGCTCTCGAATAATTTTTGGAATTGGGTATTTTAAAATTGTAGAAATTTTTTCGGGATCGGTTTTGATCACATTATGAGAAACAACGTAACCAAGAAAATTTGATTCTAATTTAAAGAACTTTGATTTTTCAATAGAAATTTTCATGTTTGAGTTCATCAAAATGTTAATTAGACAATTAAATCTCTGTAATGTTGTTCAACAGTATTTGAAAAAATAATAATGTCATCCATATAGACATGACAAATTTTACCAACTTCATTTCTTAATATATCATCCATTGGAAAATTCTGGGAGCGTTATTTAACCTGAATGTCAATCGAAGGAATTCGTATTTACCATTATTTATTGAAAAAGATGTTTTTTAATGTCTGTTTCTTTCATGAGAATCTGATGAAATCCAGATTTTAAATCAATTGTTGAAAAGTATTTTGCCTTTCCCAGGTTTGACAAAATTACTGAAGGATCCTGCATTGGGTATCTGTCAGGTATTGTATTTTCATTTAATTTTTTAAAGTCAATTACGAGACGGAGTTTTTCCATCTTCGTTGAAGCCCTTTTTCGTTACTACTAATACAGGGGAATTATAAGGACTCCTACTTGGCCTTATAATTTCTTCGTTTAACATTCGGTTAATTTCCGAATTTACAAAATCTGATGCTGACAAGGCATACGGATATTGTTTACTATAATTGGGTCTATCATTTTCTGTATTTATTTCACCTCGAATATCAGTTCTAAATGAAATCTGCATATTTTCGAGTGTTCTTTCTGGATAATGTTTTGAATCTCATTCTCCAAATAATTTAATTGATTTGAAGACGATATTTTTATATTATTAATTAAATCTTTGTCGGATACTTCTACGACGGCGTGTTTAGGATTTTTATTTCCCAAACTTTTAATTTTGTCGGATATTTCTACGACGGCGTGTTCAGGTTTTTTTCCTATCCCAAACTATTTTCACTTTGATTGCCCACTTCGTAATCGGATCTGACTTGAGTCTCTTTATCAAAATATTTTTTTATGATAAATTCTCTTAACGGAAGAATGGTATTTTCTTCAAATAAATAATGTTGATTTAAAAAGTTCCCATTATCGTAATTCAATTTTTCTTCTTTTCCATTATATTTTAGTATTCCCTTAGCTGTATCGATTACAGCTCCAATTTTCTTTAATAGATTATATCCTATTAATAAATCTGATTCTAGTCCCTCTATTTTGTAAAAGGTGTATCGCTTATTAAATATAGTTCTCATATGATAATATTTGATTATTGAATATCCATTCACTGTGGATACCCTTTTATAAATTGGAAGTTCATTCTTATTTTTATATATTCCTGTCTTTGTATAACAAGAAGTTGTTGTAAAAGAATTTGCAAAATGTGCTCTCATGCTATTACTTTGAAGTTCCTGTACTATAACCATAGCATTATGTAAATCTTCGGCATTCATAGAAAATATTGTGTCGGAAATATGACCGTTAAGGCCAGTTATAAAAACTCGAAGGGCGGTTTTTCTATGTTTTTCATTAATTTCCTGAGTAATCGGTTTGTTTCGTCCGTAAGTCATAATTGTTTTGTTAATTAATAAAGTCAATTTTCTATTGTCTGCTCCATAATAGACCATTATGGATAATTAACCCTGGCTGAGAACACTTAATTCCTGTTCCATAATATGGATAGGACGTTTGTCACTGTAGACAAAGTCTAGTCTGGCCATTATGGTATCGAAGTTTAAAACTGTACCGTTATGGGTTAAGGCGTCATTGGCCATCCCTGTTATTTTGTTTCTTAATTTTGATAATGCTGAATAAAATCTTTCGCTACCTCTGGCATATTGACCCATAGCTATTTCAGCTGATTCCCTCCAGCTAACATATTTGTCTTCTTCACCTCTATACTCTCTAACAGATTTGATGATCTCATAAGATGTTTCGCATTTAATATTTGGATCAACTATTTCTACTTGATAATCTTCATCTTTCTTTATTTTATTAGCAAGCTGTGATTTCAAACTTGCTTTCTCCTCTTTTAATGGATTCATTCATACAATTAACAATTTGTTTAATTAATTCTTCTACATTTATCATTGTGTTATTTGCATTTGTATGCCTTTTATGCCTTTTGCCTTTTATTACTTGGACCTGGTTGTTCTGGATTCATTATTAAAATATTTTCAAAATCTTTAATAAACTCTTCCACTTTGTATTCTTATATTTCTTGTAATTTTTCTTAATTAATATATAAAAAAATATTCTCTCTCACGATTTGTCCTTCTTCCAGCCGATGATCCTTGTTGGGGTCTTCTATTAGTCTTCCTTTTAAATTAATTTGTCTTCCTTTTGTTTTTTCTTCCTTCCATATTTGGTTTGTCTTCCTTCTTTATTTGGCGAGGGATTGCCTTACAGCCTGGTATTTTTTTGTTTTTTCTTTTTGATGATTTATTGTAGATTTTTGTATTCAACTTATTAGTTGATTTTTTTTTTTGTAGATTTTGAATTTTTTTATCTTTGTAGATTTTTCTTTTGTATAATTAATTGTTCACTTTTTTGCATTTTTTGCTGGTGTTGGTTCTTTTTTATTTTATTGTTCACTTTTGTAACTTTTTGGTTGGTAATTTTATTTTTATTAATTTTATAGCTTTATGTGTGCGGAGAAGTGAACAAATTTTTTTTGATAAGCATTACTTTTTAAAAATGGATTATTGCATTTATTGATTTCCACTTTTAAAAATTTGTTTAGATCAACACACACTTTTTTTGGTTTTCATTGGTTATTTTGATTTAAGGAGAATTATTGCATTGATTTCCTACCCTTTTTCAAAACACAACTTTTTTTCTATTTTCAGTGGGTTTTATCTGGGTTTTTTTGGCCGCACTAAATTCCTTTTTCACATAAAATCTTTTTTTTAACTTTTTTAATTTTTATGCCTTGCTTTAGAATTTGTTTTAACTATGCGGCCCCATGTTGGGCGCCAATTAACTTTCTCCTAAGTGATTCGGTTAAAAAAATTTATTTTTATTTAATTAACTTCACTTATCACTAACATTTCATAGGTTGCACTTAAAATAGTTCACTGCTCCGATCTTATACTTAATTCACTTAATTCACATTAACGGACTGACTGCATTTGGGCTGAATGATTGATAATCAAACCTCGGCTTAAGAGATTTTATCTTCAAAAAATTATTAAGAGAGTGACTCAAGAGAGTCGGCAAAATAGGAAACTTTCACACTCGTCCTAAAACATGTGTACGCAGATCAAGTTTGAAAATCGCCCCGATCAGACGTCTATATCCTATAGCTCCCATTGGAACAATCGGATATATCTTGCAAGAATTGATGATATTTCGGGCAGTGTAAAAGCTATTGAAATGAATCTTTCCAAATCGAATTTTTTTTATGCATACCTTGATCAGGGTAAAAGCGCGTGGATATCGGACGTCTATATCCTATAGCTCCCTTAGGAACTATAGTGTAAAATCGGTCCAAATTTGATGTTTTTCAGATTATTTCGCGCAGTGTAACAGCTATTGCCATACATTTTTTCAAATCGTATTTTTTTATGCATTTCTTAATTAAGGTAAAAGCGCGTGCCGATCGGACGTCTATATCCTATAGCTCCCATAGGAACAATACGGTAAAATCGGTCAAAATTTGATGTTTTTCAGAATATTTCGCGCTGTGTAAAAGCTATTGGTATACATTTTTTCAAATCGTATTTTTTTATGCTTTCCTTCATCAAGGTAAAAGCGCGAGCTGATCGGACGTCTATATCCTATAACTCCCAAAGGAACAATAAGGTGAAACCGGTCAAAATTTCATAATTTTTAGAATATTTCGCGCTGTGTAAAAGCTATTGCCATACATTTTTTCAAGTCTTATTTATTTACGCATACCTTGATCAGGGTAAAAGCGCTTGCCGATCGGACGTCTATATCTTATAGCTTCCGTAGGAAAAATTGTTAAAGGCTGCGAAAATATCCATGTTTTTTCTATTTGTATATGACAATTTTGCAGCATAAAAGCTATTGACATGAAACTATGCAATTTATCTAATTTATTTATGTATACCTTGCTCAAGGTAAAAGTTGCTGCCAATCAGACAAGTACATACTACAGCCGCTATTTAAAAATGAAATTCACGTATAGCTAATCTTTTTATACCCTTGCAGAGGGTATTTTTATTTTGGTCAGAAGTTTGTAACGCAGTGAAGGAGACGTTTCCGACCCTATAAAGTATATATATTCTTGATCAGGATCAATAGGGGAATCGATATAGGTATGTCCGTCTGTCCGTCTGTTTCAATACCGTTTGCGAGCTCAGTTTAAAAGCTAGCGATCTGAAACTTTCACACTCGTCCTAAAACATGTGTACGCAGATCAAGTTTAAAAATCGCCCAGATCGGACGTCTATATCCTATAGCTCCCATTGGAGCAATCGGATACATCTTGCAAGAATTGATGATATTTCGCGCAGGGTTAAAGTTTTTGACATGAATCTTTCCAAATTGTTTTTTATAATGAATACCTTGATTAGGGTAAAAGCGCGTGGCGATCGGACGTCTATATCCTATAGCTCCCATAGGAACAATAGGGTAAAATCGGTCCAAATTTGATGTTTTTCAGATTATTTCGCGCAGTGTAACAGCTATTGCCATAATTTTTTTCAAATCGTATTTTTTTATGAACTTCTTCATCAAGTTAAAAGCGCGTGCCGATCGGACGTCTATATCTTATAGCTCCCATAGGAACAATACGGTAAAATCGGTCCAAATTTGATGTTTTTCAGAATATTTCGCGCTGTGTAAAAGCTATTGATATACATTTTTTCAAATCGTATTTTTTTATGCATTCCTTCATTAAGGTAAAAGCGCGTGCTGATCGGACGTCTATATCCTATAGCTTCCATAGTAACAATACGGTGAAATCGGTCAAAATTTCATGTTTTTTAGAATATTTCGCGCAGTGTTTAAGCAATTGACATACATTTTTCAAAGTCTTATTTATTTAAGCATACCTTGATCAGGGTAAAAGCGCTAGCCAATCGGACGTCTATATCGTATAGCTTCCGTCGGAAAAATTGTTAAAGGCTGCGAAAATATCCATTTTTTTACCCTTGCAGAGGGTATTATAATTTTGGTCAGAAGTTTGTAACGCAGTGAAGGAGACGTTTCCGACCCTATAAAGTATATATTCTTGATCAGGATCAATAGGGGAGTCGATATAGCCATGTCCGTCTGTGCGTCTGTTTCAATACCGTTTGCGAGCTCAGTTTAAAAGCTAGCGATCTGAAACTTTCACACTCGTCCTAAAACATATGTACGCAGATCCAGTTTGAAAATCGCCCAGATCGGACGTCTATATCCTATAGCTCCCATTGGAGCAATCGGATACATCTTGCAAGAATTGATGATATTTCGCGCAGGGTTAAAGTTTTTGACATGAATCTTTCCAAATTGTTTTTTTTAATGAATACCTTGATTAGGGTAAAAGCGCGTGGCGATCGGACGTCTATATCCTATAGCTCCCATAGGAACAATAGGGTAAAATCGGTCCAAATTTGATGTTTTTCAGATTATTTCGCGCAGTGTAACAGCTATTGCCATAATTTTTTTCAAATCGTATTTTTTTATGAACTTCTTCATCAAGTTAAAAGCGCGTGCCGATCGGACGTCTATATCTTATAGCTCCCATAGGAACAATACGGTAAAATCGGTCCAAATTTGATGTTTTTCAGAATATTTCGCGCTGTGTAAAAGCTATTGATATACATTTTTTCAAATCGTATTTTTTTATGCATTCCTTCATTAAGGTAAAAGCGCGTGCTGATCGGACGTCTATATCCTATAGCTTCCATAGTAACAATACGGTGAAATCGGTCAAAATTTCATATTTTTTAGAATATTTCGCGCAGTGTTTAAGCAATTGACATACATTTTTCAAAGTCTTATTTATTTAAGCATACCTTGATCAGGGTAAAAGCGCTAGCCAATCGGATGTCTATATCGTATAGCTTCCGTCGGAAAAATTGTTAAAGGCTGCGAAAATATCCATTTTTTTACCCTTGCAGAGGGTATTATAATTTTGGTCAGAAGTTTGTAACGCAGTGAAGGAGACGTTTCCGACCCTATAAAGTATATATTCTTGATCAGGATCAATAGGGGAGTCGATATAGCCATGTCCGTCTGTGCGTCTGTTTCAATACCGTTTGCGAGCTCAGTTTAAAAGCTAGCGATCTGAAACTTTCACACTCGTCCTGAAACATATATACGCAGATCCAGTTTGAAAATCGCCCCGATGGGACGTCTATATCCTATAGCTCCCATAGGAACAATCGGATATATCTTGCAAGAATTGATGATATTTCGCGCAGGGTTAAAGTTTTTGACATGAATCTTTCCAAATCGTTTTTTTAATGAATACCTTGATCAGGGTAAAAGCGCGTGGTGATCGGACGTCTATATCCTATAGCTCCCATAAGAACAATAGGGTAAAATCGGTCCAAATTTGATGTTTTTCAGATTATTTCGCGCAGTGTAAAAGCTATTGCCATAATTTTTTTCAAATCTTATTTTTTTATGAATTTCTTCATCAAGGTTAAAGCGCGTGCCGATCGGACGTCTATGTCCTATAGCTCTCATAGGAACAATACGGTAAAATCAGTCAAAATTTGATGTTTTTCAGAATATTTCGCGCTGTGTAAAAGCTATTGCTATACATTTTTTCAAATCGTATTTTTTTATGCATTCCTTCATCAAGGTAAAAGCGCGTGCTGATCGGACGTCTATATCGTATAGCTTCCATAGGAACAATACGGTGAAATCGGTCAAAATTTCATGTTTTTTAGAATATTTCGCGCAGTGTAAAAGCAATTGACATACATTTTTTCAAGTCTTATTTATTTAAGCATACCTTGATCAGGGTAAAAGCGCTAGCCGGTCGGACGTCTATATCGTATAGCTTCCGTAGGAAAAATTGTTAAAGGCTGCGAAAATATCCTTTTTTTATACCCTTGCAGAGGGTATTATAATTTTGGTCAGAAGTTTGTAACGCATTGAAGGATACGTTTCCGACCCTATAAGGTATATATTCTTGATTAGGATCAATAGGGGAGTCGATATAGCCATGTCCGTCCGTCCGTCTGTTTCAATACCGTTTGCGAGCTCAGTTTAAAAGCTAGCGATCTGAAACTTTCACACTCGTCCTAAAACACGTGTACGCAGATCAAGTTTGAAAATCACCCCGATCGGACGTCCATATCCTATAGCTCCCATAGGAACAATCGGATATATCTTGCAAGAATTGATGATATTTCGCGCAGTGTTAAAGTTATTGACATTAATCTTTCCAAATCGTATTTTTTAATGCATACCTTAATCAGGGTAAAAGAGCGTGGCGATCGGACGTCTATATCCTATAGCTCCCATAAGAACAATAGGGTAAAATCGATAAAATTTGATGTTTTTCAGAATATTTCGCGCGGTGTAAAAGCTATTGCCATAAATTTTTTCAAATCGTATTTTTTTATGCATTCCTTCATCAATGTAAAAGCGCCTGCGATCGGACGTCTATATCCTATTGTTGTATTAAAGGTTATAATGTTAATATATTAAAAAACAAGATATTTATTAGTGGCCATCAGCCACGGCCAAATTGGTTATTTATTCTTTTATGTTCAAAATTCGAATGAATTTACAATAAGCTATTCTCGTCTGCGCTGCCTACAAACGTTGGCAGCGTATATTCAAAACGAGAAATTTTGTTTTAATCAGAAATTATAGATATGATTTGTTTTTTTTTTATTGCCTTTTTATTTATTTATTTTTTTTGCTTATTTTCTTATAAATTTTTTTTGTTTATTTATTTTTTTTTGCTTATTTATTTATGGTATTTATTCTATGTATGGCCATACGGAAAAATTTTATAAGAGTGATTATGAAATAAAAATGTTTATACTATCTTTATGAACTGTCTGTTCTTTGTATTAAAATTTAAATTCTTTTATTATTATTATTATCTCCTATACCTATTACTGTATATGGTCCCGTATATTTGTATTCTAATTTGTGACCTGTTTCATTCTTTAATAAGACTTGATCTCCTATTTTTAGTTCAAAATCTAAACAGTTTTTATCATAATGACATTTATGTTTTCTTTTATTTGATTCTAATATTAATCTGGCTCTTTTGAAAGCTTGTTCTAATCTAAACTTTGTTTCTTTTGCATAATCATCTATATTATATATAGGTTCTATTCTATCTACCCTATTAAAATTTTTTGGTAAATTCGAAGTTCTACCAAACACTAACTCATATGGACAGTAATCATGTGCCATAGAGGGTGTCGTGTTGAAACAAAAAACAAAGTATTTTAACCATACATCCCAATCCGTCTTATCAGTTGAGATGTACATACGTATAAATTCATTAAAGGTTCTGTGGCTTCGTTCCACAGTTTCGACAGTCTGATGATGGTGTGCTGTCGATGTTAAATGTTTGATATTTAGGTTTTTGCAAAGATGTTCCATTAACGAATTTTTGTATTCTGTTCCCATGTCCGTAATGAACGTCTTCATTGGACCGTACTTTAGAATACATTCTTCGAATATAGCCTTTGCTACCGTTTTGGCATTTTTATTTGGTACTGGTATAGCAACCATATATTTTGATAGATCACATATTAAAGTGACTGCATATTCATTTCCTTGGTCTGATTTCGGTAGTGGACCGATCGTATCCACAATTACCTTATCGAATACCATTTCTGGGGTTTCTGTAAATGTTAAAGGAGTTTTGGAATGTCTTGTTGTTTTTGACATTTGGCATTTTGGACATTTACGTATGTACTGGGTTATGTCTTTACTCATCCCTTTCCAATAGTAGTGTCTTCTGACCTTGGCCAAGGTTTTTTTTATACCTGAGTGTCCACCTTGAATAGGATCATCATGTAGTGTAGACAATATTGCTTCTTTTTCATTATTAGTTATTATTAGGGTCACCGGGTTAAGTAGCGCTACTCTTAATTTATCTATTGAAATATTTTCAAAGATATTATCCCATGGTGCCACTATAAGCTGGGTAATTTTTTGTTTACCAGCCTGCAGTTCAAGCCTTTGGAAAAACTGTCCTAAGTCAAGAGTTCCATTAGTATACAAATCTCCAACATCAAATCTTGCTGTAATTTTTTTTTCCATGTTTGAAAAAACATAAATTATTATTCACATGCAAGGTCACTACTTTACGTACTTCGTCATTGTTAATGACTTCATATACGTTGAGCTTAGAAGCTTTTTTTGAGATTGCCTAGGCAATTCTACTTAATCTTTTTCTTCGCAGGAATTTTGTCTACTTTTTTGTCTTGTAGTGACTTAATATAATTGCCGTAATATTTTGAAGATCTATAATTGTTATTCTAGAGAGGGCGTCTGCCACGAAGTTACCTTTTCCCTTTAGATGCTCGACTGTGAAATCATATTCTTTCAATTCAAGCCGCATGCGTGTGAGTTTTGAACTAGGACTGACCATTGAAAATAAGTATGTTTGCCATAATATATGGTCGAAAATGTGTAATTGCCCAATGAATTGCCGCTAGTTCCTGTTCTGTAGTGCTTTTATTGCTTTCAGCTTTTGTAAATGAACGTGATGCGTATGCTATCGGGAGTTGGAGTCCGTTATGGTTTTGAGTTAATACCGCTCCACATGCTTGTTTACTTGCCATCCGTTATTATACAAAATTCTTTAAGGAAATCAGGATATTGTAATAAAAGAGGTTCTATAAGTTTATCTTTTAAATATCGGAATGAGTTTTGGTATTCGGAAGACCATTTAAAGGAACATTCTTTTTACATAATCTAGTTATGTGCCGTGAATAGTCGGCGAAGTTTTTAATGCAATGTCTATAATAATTGCAAAATGCTATAAATCGTCTAGCGCTATCTGTGGGACTGGATAGTTTTTTATTATATCATATTTCTTGTCGTCCGGTAAGATGCCATCTTTTTCAAAGATGTCTTTTAAGTTTTTTAACATATGATTTTCAGAACATCCAATGACTATTAAATCATCCATATAAAGGAATGCTTGGGAAGCTTCAAGTCCAGAAAATGCAATAGTCATCATTCTCTGAAATGAATTTGGGGCTATTTTCAAACCGAAAGGTAATCGCGTGAAACGATATGAGCCATTGCTCGTTGAAAACGACGTTATGTTTCTTGAATTTTCTTCTAGTTCAATTTGATGGAAACCTGACATTAAATCAAGACACGAGAAATACTTTGCTCTACCTAGTTGGTCCAAAATGTCATCAATTCTTGAAGGTGGAAATTTATCAGATACAAGTTTTTTGTTGATTTGGCGATAGTCGACTACTAGTCTCCATTTCTTTTCGTTCGAACCCTGAAGTGTTTTCTTTGGGTCAAGTAGAAGTGGACTGTTGTATTCTGATACAGATGGTTCGACTATATTGTTTTTAATTAATTTTCCTACTTGTTTTTGAATTTCCTCATTTTGGCTGTGCTTGCTTCGATAATTTTTTATAGAAATTGGTTCATCGTCCTTCAATCTCAATTTTTGCTTGTAAAAATTATTTGTTGTTATTGATTCGGTTTCAAGACCGAATACGTCAGTATATTTTCCACATAGTTCGGTTAATTGATGATTGAATTGAACCGGAAATTTTTTTTAGTTCTTCTAAGATGTTTTGTTCTCTATTACTTGAAGTGTTCTGAATTTCATTATAACCGGAAATTGGTTCACATTTTAAATTACTTATGCTAATCAATTGATCAGTGCTGGTTGTGGAGTAATCGGACAAATGAATTCTCTTTTGATGTTATGGTATTGGCAATGTAAATACCTGGTTGAATCTCCTGATTTGGTATTAATATAGTATCGGTATCTGACATTATTTCGATTTTTCGTACTATTTGATATCTGGCTGGTAAGAGAATTGTATTATTACCAGATTTATATTATTTGGTCTTATTATAAACCAATCCTCTGTAGGGTTAAGATCTATTTCGCAGTTTAATTCTTTTATTTTATTTTTTTTTTTAATTCATTTAGTTATTTACAATCTGTCTTGTGACAATAGGTAAATTTTATGACTAATATTTACATAACAGGAATAGCAGATTTCCAATGAAACCTACTATTAAATGTAACTTCTCGTTTACTTAAGTTTACCTATCAGGGAGATCAAGAATGTGAAATCTTTTAAGTCTTCTTATTGTTATGCTATTGTCTAATAGACCTAAATTATTTTCATGAATGTGAAGTCTCTCTGTATATTTCTTACTAAATTTGTTTATCTCTTCTTTTACTGTTGAAATGTTTAGATCTTTATGAATATTTGCATTGATTACATAGAATGGAGTGTTAACAATTTGTCGCAATGTTTTTGATTGGTACCGCTGGAGTATTTCAATATTTTAATTGCTAGCTGTTCCCCAGAGCTGGATAGCGTAGGTCCAAACAGGCTTCAAAATGGCTTTGTAGAGATGAACTTTGTTTTCCAAAGTGGCTGCTGATTTTCGTCTTAGCAACCAAGAAATTTTCAGTGATTTCAGTCTGAGTTGTTGACACTTAGCTTTTATGTAAGGCTTCCATGTTAATCTGTGGTCGAGGTGCATGCCAAGATACTTCACACAAGTATCATGTCGAATTGCTGAGCCGTTAAGTGTGACATTTGGGCAGTTTCCTGGTCTTAGTGCGAAAGTTATTTGGACGGACTTCAGGGAGTTGATTTTAATTTTCCAACGGAGAAACCAGGCTTCAATCAGACTGAGCTCACATTGCAAGAGATGAGATCCTTCATCTCTGGATGAGCTTGTTGCCAGAATGGCTGTATCGTCAGCATATGTTGCAACGGTACAGTTGTTTGTTACTGGCATATCTGCCGTATATAAAGTGTAAAGGACTGGTCCCAATACACTCCCTTGAGGAATGATGGCAAGTTCGTCCAAAATTGGCAACATCCTCTTCAGTAGTATTTTTTCAAATACTTTCGAAAATATTGTCAACAGACTAATGGGACGGTAAGATGATAGTTCAGTTTCATTTTTTGTTTGGCTTAAAAATCATAATGATTTCTGCACATTTCCATTGACTTGGGAAGTGGTCTAGCCTGAGAATACCGTTTAATACTATTGTGAGTATGCATTTTGGTGTTAGAGTTTTAAGAGTGATGCCGTCTATCCTATCCGGGCCTGGTGATTTCTTGTTGTTGAAGCATTTAATTTCTGTCACGACTTCGTCAAAGTGAATACTTTTAATAGGCAAGCTCATTTGACAGAGTGACCCAAGAAAGTTTTCTACTTCAGATTCTGTTATAAAATTGTTAATATCATTTGGCTGGAATACAGAGTGCAGGTGTTGTGCAAATGCTTCTGCTTGTTCATTATCAGACCTACACCAGGTTCCATTGCTTTTGCGGATGTTTATGTTTCTTTTTGCTGGTCTCTTTAGATATTTAGTTGCTCTCCACAGGTTATATTCTTTGTTGCAAGAATTAGGGTCTAAATTTCTCAGATATGCAGCTAGAGATTCATTTCGTAAATTTGACAGCAGTTTTTTAAGCTTAGGTGCAGCTTTGTTGTATAACCTTTTGCCAGCAGGATAGTGGGTTTCTTGCCAACGTTTTCTCAGGTCTCTTTTTTGACGAATTTTTTCTCGAAGTTTGGTAGAGAGTTACAATTGGTTTGGTTGTTGGTTTCTGTGGGTGTGATTCGTGTTTATGTAGCTCGCTTTGTAAATTGTATTTGTGAAAAGCTCCACAACATTGTCTATTTCCTCTCCTGTTTTTAACGAAATATCTAAGCTTATGGCGTCTTCTAGGTGGCTTTTAAATGCGTTAATGTCTGTGGAAGCAGATATGACTTTATACGGCTTGTCTAGCATATGAGATATTCTGCTATAGGTCGCTATTATCGCAGAGTAATCAGAGTTAAGATCGAATGTGTGATTGTGGGATACCAGAGAATGCTACGAAGTCAATCAAGTCTGGGGTTTTTCGACTATCTTTAGGCCAGTATGTAGGCTTACCAGTTGAGAGAGTTGTTATATTATTGGATTAATAAGTCTTTGGATTAATAAGTCTGGAGCCCCACCATGGGTGTTTGGCATTGAAGTCGCCTCCAACAATAAACTTTGTTCCCAGTCCTTAAAAAAAGTTCTTAAAGTCAAGCTCCTTTATTATAAATCTTGGTGGGAGATATATTGCTGTGATTGAGACATCTGCATGGATGCATTCAATATCAATTGTGGCAGCCTGTATAGCATTTTCTCAGTACTGTCCATGATTTTAAATTTCAGACCGTTCTTAACGAGAATTGCTGCGCCTCCATGGGCTCTATCAGACGGATGATCAGCTCTTATTGTGTCATATCTAACTACTTAAAAAAAAATATTTACTACTAAAGTGTGTTTCTGAAACAAGCATGATGTCGATTGCATTTGTTTTAAAAAATAAAGATATCTCATATGATTGGTAATCTTTTGGTTGATGGGTCGGCTTATCAGGCAGAATAGATGATTGAAATCTAACAGAATCATTTTTATTTTGGTCTTTATTGTGTGTCTGTTTGCGACCAGTAGCTAATTTTTTTGATATGAGTTCCTTATAGACTCTACACCCTTTGTAGCTGGCAGCGTGTTCTTCGTTGCAATTCGCACATTTTTCTGGTTGTTCCTTATCTTTTGGGCATATGTTGCTGGGATGCTTTCGAGAGCATTTTACACACCTATGGGTTTTGGAACAATAGAATTTTGTGTGCCCGAATTCCTGACAACGGTAACACTGAACAATGTCTTTTGCTTTATGAGGGGGCTCTATTTTAACAATTGCGTTACCAATGTGCTTAACTTCGTATATGTCTTTGTTAGTATTGTTGGGCCCATGTCAAGGAAGAACAGATTTAATGGCTCTTTGGTTCCACGGCTTTTAATGTTATTTATGCTCCTAACAGAATGACCTTTCAACTCCACATCTTGTTTAATTACATCAATATCCGGTGAGAAGTGCAAATTCTTTATTACGACCCTGAATGCTCTGTCATGCTTAAGCTGGTATGTGTGAATCTTGACAAAATCACTAGCAAGAGTTTTAACGAGGGACCTGTATTCATCAATTGACTTAACCATAACTCTCACTTGACCATCTCGTTGAGATTTATAATAGAAACTTATTTTTTTAATTTTGGTTTCGAGGTAGGCTAGCATACTTCTAATATCACTAACAACCGATAAGAAAATAGGTGGCGGCTTGGCAGGTTCGTCAATATTGTCTTCAGTTATCATGTCCAGTGCTTCGTTTTCGTCTGCATCATGACCTTTTTCAATTGGCGAGCGTTCGGCTATGATAGCGAATTGATTAGAGATAGTGCTGGGTGCAGTGTCCAGGGCAAGTTTTTTCTTTAGCAGAATCGGAGAAACTTGGTTTTGTCTCTTGATTCCCTTTGGCTTAGGTTTAATTCTTTGCCAGCTCCAAACCGATGTGTCGTCTTCGTCGTCGCTCATGTTAACAACAACACTTCTTGGTTGCTGATCAGCAACAACTGTTATGTTTTTGTTTTGTATTGTTTTCACAACTCGAGTAACTGTTATTGATAGTTTAAGCGTATCTTCCACGTAGAATTTAGGCACGTCTTGACTCTGAGAGTGTTTGATCGCGACTGTTGTTCCATCACATGGAATCGCAAAATCTTGATTTACTATATGAAAATTATATATTTGTCTGTTTGGAGTTCTATTGGACAAAGTGCTTTGGATTTTATTATTCCCTCGCCTATTCCTTGGATATTTATTGTATTTATACCCGTTACTCGTAGAGTAAAAGGGTATATTATATTCGTGCAAAAAATGTAACAGGTAGAAGGAAGCGTTTCCGACCCTATAAAGTATATATATTCTTGTTCAGGATCACTAGCCGAGTCAATTTAGCCATGTCCGCCTGTCCGTCTGTCTGTCTGTCCGTCTGTCTGTCCGTATGAACGCTGAGATCTCGGAAACTATAAAATCTTGAAGATTGGCATTTTGCATGTAGATTTTAGGAGTTCCTACGCAGCGCAAGTTTGTTTCAAAATGGTGCCCCCTCTGACGCCCACAAGCCACAAGCTGTGGCCACAGTTTTGATGCTATTATACAAATTTTAATTGATATCTATTTGTTTCGTAAATACCTATCGATTGGCCTAATAAAAGTTTGCCACGCCCACTCTAAACGCTTAAGCCTGGCTAGCGCCTACATTTCCGCCTTTCATGGCCCGTGGTACCAATGCAATACAATAACGCCATCTAACGGATGACTTTGCAACAGCTTGTGAAGAACCGTAAAACGGCCCTCACAATTTATTTTGTAGCCATGTAAGATTTTGTAGCCATGTAGGATTTTGTAGCCATGTAGGATTTTTGTAGCCATGTAGGAATATTTTTAGTTTAGCTTTTTAATAGCCAACGCACGCAACACGCCCTCGCTCTCTTCTTCAGACACTTCGAACATCAGCGGCTGCACACATTTGAGCCATCGAACGCCTGAGCGCGACCAACACGCTCTCGCTCTCTTCTTCACACACTTCGAACATCAGCGGCTGCACACATTTGAGCCATCGAACGCCTGAGCGCGACCAACACGCTCTCGCTCTCTTCTTCACACACTTCGAACATCAGCGGCTGCACACATATGAACCATCGAACGCCTGAGTGCAACCGACACGCTCTCGCCCGCTTCGAACAGTTTGAACACCTGCACAAAGCCAACACACATATAAGCTTTTCGTCGCACTCTCGAACCAAATTGCAACCAACCCGACCGATGTTTTCGAGCAAGGAGAAAATAATTTCGCACGATCGAACCAAATTGCATCCAACCCGACCGATGTCTTCGAGCAAGGGGAACATAATTTCGCACGAACGAACCAAATTGCAACCAACCCGACCGATGTTTTCGAGCAAAGGGAAATAATTCTGTCTGCAAACTGACGAAGCACAAGCGCAGCGGCAGCGACGCCGACGCAATGCATGGGGATCGTGCGCCAATATCAAAGAGGGGAAAGGCAATTACTCTTGAGGCTTCGCGCGTGCCAGATTAAAATCGTGAGACTTGAAAAACCCCGGGAAACCGCCCCGCCGTGAAAATTGACAAGTGTGTGAAACGTGGGATACAATGTCAACCGAGAGTGGCGATGTGGATGGAGTGCGCGACGCTGTTCCCGGTGCGGAGGCATGGGAAATCAACTGGCTGGATTTGCTGTGGACGGAAACGTAAGCGTCTACTATATATATTTTTTCGAATACATTTTGTTTTGGAAAAAACGACTATACTGGAGTGGAGTGACAAGGGGCTTTGTACACCTCTTGCACAAAACTTAAAATAAAGAAAACCAAGTATTAAAAATCCAAAAGCTATTTGCCTGACCGTGTTTTGTGTGTGAGTGAACGTAGGAGGGGAATGGGAACGATTTTCTCTTGCCTCCATCTAGGAAAACCCCCCTTCTCTGCCGATCGTGGTCGGACCGGGTGGTGGCCAAGGATTACGACGGAGTCTTGCACTCGCTTGTCGGATCCGAGGCTGTTGCCGGTCCCGGAGCGCGTAGTGGCCGTGGATTACGACGGAGCTAGCCTCGTTTGTCGGATCCAAGGATCATTGCGGGTTCCGAGGCGCGTGGCAGGTAGGGATTACGACGGAGCTCTGCTCGATTGTTGGATCCAAACCCGCTGTGAGTTCCGGCCACGGAGTCTGAATAGGGTCATTTTTATCTCGCCCCTCCCTTGAGTCCTTGAACCGAAATAAATTATTGTAAGTGACCCTGGGAGCCCTGAGCACAATATCCCAGCCCAAGAACTTCCTTACATGGTGCCCGAACAGGGACTTCAAGGATACGGGAAATTTTTAAAATAATTTTTCCTCAAAAAAAAAAATATATATAATTTTTTTCTCGAGAAAATTAAAATTTTTTTTTTGTTGGGTATATGGCGTAAAGACCCATGAGATAGACAACCAGACCCTATGATCAGACCAATTTTTTTTTACACACACACAGAATTTTCCTTCATATATAATTTTCCCTCTACAAAACCGAGTGGTGGCCCAAGATTACGACGGAGTCTTGCACTCGTTTGTCGGATCCGAAGCCATTGCCGGCCCCGGAGTACGTAGCGGCCGAGCTAAGCTCGTTTGTCGGGTCCCGGAGCACGCTGGAAATTTTTTTTCTGGGGAAACGGGAAGGGAAAATATAAATATGTGTGGTTGACACGTGGCCGGCGACTATAAGAGGAGCACACCGGGCTACCAGAAGGCAGTCAAGCTCCGGCCCTCAAGCGGGGAACATCGTCGCGAACAACAGACTCCTGTGAACATTCGGCATCTTAGCCCGAATCCTAGCATCGCGCGCAACAAAGGACCCCCGAGTCCTGTGAACATTCGGAATCTTAGCCCGAATCCTAGCACCGTGCACAACAAGGACCCCCGAGTCCTGTGAACATTCGGCATCCTAGCCCGAATCCTAGCACCGTGCACAACCAAAGGACCCCGAGTCCTGTGATCATTCGGCATCCTAGCCCGAATCCTAGCACCGTGCACAACAAGGACCCCCGAGTCCTGTGAACATTCGGCATCCTAGCCCGAATCCTAGCACCGTGAACAACAAGGACCCCCGAGTCCTGTGAACACTCGGCATCCTAGCCGGAATCCTAGCACCGTGCACAACCAAAGGACCGCTAGTCCTGTGAACATTCGGCATCCTAGCCCGAATCCTAGCACCGTGCACAACAAGGACCCCCGAGTCCTGTGAACATTCGGCATCCTAGCCCGAATCCTAGCATCGCGCAACAAAAGGACCCTCGAGTCCTGAGAACATTCGGCATCCTAGCCCGAATTCTAGCACCGTGCCCAAAAAGGACCCCCGAGTCCTATCAATATTCGGTACCCTCGCCTCGAAATTTTTCCGCGTACACAATCAAACGGTACGATTTATTTAATTTCGCCCCCCTCCGCTCTCTGTCGCTCAGAAACCATGGGCGTAAGACGGATATCGTATAGCCGCAAGGAGGAACTTTAACTCCTCTTAGCCGAGTTCGGGTTACCCCAAGGGGGAACCGTCGAGGAACTGCGCAGTCGGCTAGCGACTTTCCTCACCCGGGAGGACCTAGAGCCGGAACTCCTGGACCGAGCCAAGGAATTGGCTAGTACATTCCCAGAGGCAGCCACACCCAGAGACAAATCCCCGACCCCTCTGGGACAAGAACCCCGGGAACAGAAGCAAAGCATAGCAGTCGTCGACACCGGGAGAACCCCCTAAGACTGGAAGTACCACCAGGCAACCGACCGACAAGGAACACAAACGCGGACCCACCTGCACGCGAGGAAATATCCTCCGCCACCTTGGCAGAAAAACTGCGGAGCTGGGGCATTTTATTCGACGGACAGTCCGACCCGCTCAGGCTTTCGAACGCCTGGAGGTACAAGCCGAAGCATACCGACTCAGGACCGCACGACTCCCCAGGGTAATCTCCGGATTGCTTACGGGAAAAGCGGAAAGTTGGTACCGCACATTTCAAATGCAGGACGTGTCGTGGGAAATTTTCAGGAAAGAATTTCTTGAATTCTTCCTCCCACCACAATACATCCAACGATTGGAAGACACGATCCGGACGAGATACCAGCAACCGGGCGAGAGCTGCAAGGAATATGTAGTGGAGCTCCGACTCCTGATGCAGCGGGCCAAATTTACTCCGGCACAGGAACTGGAGCGACTCTACCAGAACCTTCGACCGGAATACCAGTTATTTGTGAGGCGACAAGACTTTGAGGATCTGGCCACTCTGATCCAACGGGCCACGGCCTATGAGATCACACGCGACCGCGATCGAGCACTGCATACAAACTTCCTCGCAGCTATGCCACACCGACAACCCCGATTTCCAGCTCCCATACCATCCACAGGAAACGTGAGTCACCCCCTGGAACTTCCTGGCACCCCAGCGACAAATCGAATGGTGGCACAGGTACCCGAACACCGCATCGATGTCCGGAACGCTTGTTCCCGCTGCGGGGAGACAGAACACTTCCGCCAAAAGTGCCTCAATCCCCAGGTCCTGTTCTGCTGGCAGTGTGGTAGAAGGGGAGTGCGGACCAACGAATGCTGTCGGGCCCGAAACCCGGGAAACGGACCGAGTCCTCGCCCATCCGGGGAACCAGCGAGGACCACACACCAAGGACCCCAAAACTAACCCCACCTTTACGGTTTGAAGGGGGGCGCATCGTGGCGACGGTCAGCATCGAGGGGAAGATATTTCACGCCACCCTGGACACCGGGGCGTCAAGGAGCTTCATCAGCGCGAAAATAGCCGACGACATTGGGAGTACCAATGACCGCCGGAATGTACGAACGAGGATTGCCCTGGCAGATGACTCCACCACCAGACGTCACCCACGCCCTGACCACCACCGTAACCTTAGGATGGGATACGGCTAAGACCACTCAGCTAGTGCTACCGTCCATCTTGGACGAGATCATCCTCGGAATCGACTTCCTCTGCAGGATCAAGACCACTATCCAGTGTGGGAAAGCCCAGTTGTCTCTCTCCTACTACACTTCGCCGCTAACAAGCAGAAGCAAACCACCCATCGTCACCCCACGAGTAGTCGTCAGTCCAAGCGCCGTCGGACCAACACCATCACCACGCTGCACGGTACCACCCGTGGCAGCTCCTCGACGATCGGCGTCTCGAATACAAGTCAACGAGCCTACCGTAACCCCACGACGATTACCGGCACTTCTACAAGTGGAGACCCACATCGTAACACCGCGACCCCGACCCACGCCGCCACCAGGGAATAACTCTTGTTATTTACAACCATTGGCCGACGCCGCCGCAGCACGGAAAAACAACCCCTTTCGAAAGTCACCAATGACTACCCACCCACCGGGACAAACCCAAGAGGTAACAGCCAGCCTAGCAACGGTCATCACTGAAGGACCCGAGGAATCCCGGATCCAAGCCTTTCTCAAAGAGGAACTCGCTCCATTCCAGCATATGACCGGTACCTCTCACATAGCCGAACATAGGATTGTCATGAAGGACGACAAGCCCATCAAGCAGAGGTACTTTTCAAAGAACCCTGCCATGCAGAAAATCATTAACGAACAGGTTGATGAACTGCTTCGCGACGGACGCATCGAGCCTTCCCGGAGTCCTCACTGCCCACCCATCGTCCTCGTCGGCAAGAATACAAGAGATGTGCGCATGTGGGTGGACTACCGTCAGCTCAACGCGCATTCGGTGCCCGACGCCTATCCATTACCGCGGATAGGACACATCTTGGAACGACTTCGCAACGCTAAGTTTATCTCGACGCTGGATCTAAAAAGCGGTTATTGGCAGATCCCAGTGGCCCCAGACAGCCGTGCCTGTACCGCATCTACCGTGCTGGGCCGCGGGCTCTTCCAGTGGAAAGTAATGCCATTCGGCTTGCACTCAGCTCCTGCTACATTTCAGCGGGCACTGGACAGCGTGATAGGACCCGACATGTAGCCTCACGTATTCGCCTATCTAGATGACATCATCGTCATCGGGACCTCGTTGGACGAACACTTCACCAACCTACGGGAAGTACTCCGACGGCTTAGGCAGGCCAAATTGAAGCTGAATAAAGCGAAGTGTAAGTTTTTCCAGCGCAGCATAACTTACCTAGGGCACGTCATCAGCGAAGACGGAATCCACACCGACCCAGACAAGATAGCCGCTGTAAGAGAACTCCAGCCACCCACTAACTACAAGGAACTTCGACGATGCCTGGGGATAGCATCCTGGTACCGGCGATTTGAGGAGAACTTCGCCACAATCGTCCAACCAATGTCCGCCCTGCTCAGGAAGGGTAGGAAATGGACCTCGAGCGACCCTCAACAACAGGCATTCGAGGAGTTGAAAAGAAAACTCACCGAGGCACCAGTACTGGCCTGCCCGGACTTCAACCTCAAATTCAAACTACAAACCGACGCAAGCGACTTCGGCCTTGGAGCCGTCTTAACCCAGCAAGTCGATGGAACCGAACGAGTCATCGCCTATGCCAGCATGAGGTTGCTTGCAGCAGAGGAAAATTACTCGGCTACGGAAAAAGAGTGCCTTGCTATAGTATGGGCGATCAGGAAAATTAGGTGCTACCTCGAAGGATACCGATTTGACGTTATAACAGACCACCTCGCCCTGAAGTGGTTGAACTCAATCGATAACCCGACAGGCCGAATCGCACGATGGGCCCTCGAACTCCAACAATTCCAGTTTGACATCTCATACCGACGGGGAAAACAGAACGTCGTCGCGGACTCCCTGTCCAGGCAACCACTAGCAACGCTCCAGCAGGTGAATGAGACTGACGAATCGTGCAAGTGGATCACCGCGAAGATCAAGCAAATCGAAGCCAATCCGGAGAAATTTCCTGACTACATCGAAGAGAACGGGCAACTCTACCGACACCTCGACAACGAGTTTAGGAAGGAAGACCGTGGAGCATGGATACTTTGCGTACCCAACAGCCATCAGCGTCGGGTTCTGGAAGAATGTCATGACCACCCCACTGCAGGACACCTAACAATATTATTGGCCAGGTTTGTTTCGAGACATCGCTCGTTACGTCCGACAATGCCCAGCCTGTCAGCAATTTAAGGTGAGTCAACGCAAACAAGCGGGGAAGATGCTAACCAGGAAATGGGAGGGACCATTCTCAACCCTGTGCGCGGATTCCGTAGGGCCTCTGCCCAGGTCCCGCAAAGGACACACGATGTTACTGGTGTTTTTGGACCATTTCACCAAATGGGTGGAATTAATACCCTTACGCCGAGCTACCGCCACCAGTCTGGAATTAGCCTTCCGGGAGCGAATACTGGCTAGGTTCGGCGCCCCGAAAACTTTTATCTGCGACAATTGGACCCAGTTTACCAGTAGGGCCTTCAAAGTATTCTGCAAGAAAGCAGGAATACAGGTCCAACATACTGCTCCATACTCCCCCCAAACAGAACCCTACAGAGCGAGCCAACCGCACCATCAAAACGATGATCGCGCAGTACGCCAGAGAGGACCAACGAACATGGGATCACCTATTGCCGGAAATCACCCTGGCCATCAACACGAGTGTCTCCGACAGCACCGGATTCAGTCCAGCGTACCTAGTACAGGGTCGTGAGCCCCGATTACCCGGAAGCTGGTTCAACGAAGTTACACCAGGGGCCAACGAAGCGCCCAGAGACCCCCAAAGTAAGGCAGAGCATCTCAAGAACATTTTTCAAACAGCCAAGGAAAACATGGGAGAGCAGCCCAGGAACAAAGTCGCTATTACGCCGACGGGAATGGAGGCCGACTATATATATATTGTCTATACCGAACTATATCCCAAGAACTATGCAAATCAAATCAAGTTAGGCAAATTGGAGGTCTGAGTCAAACAATGGCGTATGTGTGTATGTATGTAAGCATTGCACTCAAAAACATAAACATAAACACAGCTGTTGGTGCAGGACAAAAGCTGGCTGCGCTAAAGAAGCGCTGGTGCTGATGCTCGTGCTGTAAAGCTGCCAGCTCTAAGAGATTGCCGAATTCAAATTGATGATTTGAACTGAGTAACGGGTATCTAATAGTCGAGGCACTCGACTATAGCGTTCTCACTTGTTTTTATTTGTATATTGTTAAAGATATCTGCATTTTCTTTTAAAAGTGAAATATTTGCTCCCGTATCCACAAGGACCGTAAGCTGCTTCCCTGTTTCTGAATTAATAAATGGTACGAAGATATTGAGATCGAGGTTGATTGTATAAACCGTTGGTATTTTTAATTTATCGTATCTAAAGGGGCCTGTGAGTTTCCCGAAACTGGCTGGGTAACGCGGACATTATTGTTTTGTTGTGTGTTGCTGAAGTTGCTGCTATTTTGGTTATTGTTGTTTCCTCTATAATTTCCACGACCTCTTTTATAGTTATTGGTCTGGTTATCATAGTTTCGATTATAACCATTATTTTGGCTGTAACCGTTATTATATCGGTTGTAGCCGTTATATTGGTAATACCACTAACCATACAACATATAGACTGGTCATTTCATACAAGCAATATGGACACTAGAAAATCTTTCCGGGAGGCCCCACAGCTGTTAGTGGCAGGCCCCAGACACTTCGTGTGCCTTCGGGTTTTTTCCCTGTCATTCTTATTCTCATTTTGACGCTCGCGCGCTCATTGCGCGAGTTCGGTCGTTCAGTCGCAGAGACGCGCATTTTGAAGAAGGTTGCGCCTGCGCTTGAATTAGTCTTTTTATGTATGCGTGTTCATGCATTCTCATACAGGGGTGCATGGGTGAGTTTATTTCAATTCGATGCGTCAAGAATATTTTGTCTTTTGCTACTTTTCAGACTTGTAACCCTAACAATATAGGCGTATTCACTATTTGGTTAATGATAAAAATAAGAATATTATATGTTATAGTATATTTTTTAATATTTCAGCATACATTTCATTTTGGTTTACAAAATCATATCAGTGGTAGCAGTAAAATGTTTTTCTTATATGCATGTATTCCAATAAATAGAAATCAATCTACTGAGATACGAACAGGGCATATCGCAGTCGGTGTCACAAAAATCACCGACTGCTTTTAAATGGTTCAGAAAACTTCAAACCAAATCAGCTTTGGTTGTTGTTCTGCGAGCGGATGGTGCCTGCATACCCTACCGACGATTGAATTTTAGGGGGGGACAGAAACAAGAAAAAAAAGTGTCCATATTGCTTGTATGAAATGACCAGTCTATATGTTGTATGGTTAGTGGTAATACCCATTATTTTGGTAGTTACCAAGATCATTTCCTCTACCTCTACCACGGTAGTTACCTCTGAAGTGGTTACCTCTATAGGCCTGTCCTTTGTTTGCAAATATAATTGCGTTGGGATTACCCGTCATTTCAGTACTACATTGTATGTACTTTGTGACAGCCTCATTTATTGATGAGAAGTTACCTGCCTCAAGGATTGTTTTGAGTCAGCCATGCTCACAATTTTTGATCATTGTGTTTATAGCCTCCTTGATGCTGAATTTGTCTGCATGTTCAGCGGGTAATCCTTCATCAATATACGAAGCTTCAAGGAGCTTTCGTAAGTTTTCAACTTCAGTTGTTTTTTCTTTTTGAGTAGTTTTCGACATTTTTGCTCTAACTACATCGGATGTTTCTCCGATAATTGTGTCATGTAATTTTTTATAATTCCATTTATAGTAGATGCAAAATGAATATACTTTATACAAAGTTGAACCCACAATTTTTGATTTTATGACTTCAACAGCTAACTCTTCAAATGTTCTTTTAGTTAGGTTTACTAATTTCAAAGCAGTGACAAATCTTTGAAGGTTAATTTTTTGCCCGTTGGGCAACAGTATCGTCCGGCATTATTATTATTTTATGTTGTTCGATTTTGCAAATTTCCAAAAAAGTACAGCTGGAATTGTAAGATTATTTAAATCTTTCTCCTCTATTTCTGGGCTATCAAATTCAGATTCTTCTTTCTGTACCGGGTCGACTTCTGGTGGATCTGATGATTCCAATTCGTCACCAGTTTCTACTTTCAAAGGGGTGTTTAGTATTGTTGGTATTAAAATATTTTAATTATACCTTTCTTTTATAGTTATTAAGTTCGTTCGAAGTCTGGTCAGAAATTTCGTTTTTTATCTAGTCGATCTCTTTGTTCATGTATTAGTATACGCGCACTGTTAAAGCGAGTTACTAATATTTCCACATGTTTATTTATAGTGGTTTGTTGTGTTGATCTATTTTGCGTTAAGGATTTATAAGATTTATCGAAATCGCTTTTTAAGTTATTCAGAACCTTATATAATTCACTCCATTCCATTATAATATGGATATGAATTATTTTTGTATACTACTGAAATGCTAGTTCTACCTAATATGTCATGATCACTTCGAATTGTTCTCACATGAACACCCGGGATAGTGCTCAATACCATTGCTTTTTGTTTATTAGAGCAATGTATTAAAGGAGAAAATTCTAAATTATATGTTGTCATATATAATCGGAGTCGTTGAAACCAGTGATTGAAAATGCTATGCTACATCAAAGTATTTTTTTTTACCCTCACTATTGCTCTGATTTCGTTCGACTCTGTAGCATAGCAGAGAGCACAAAAGCAAAACGGTTGCTCTTCTGCTCTGCTCTGTAGCACAGAAGTACAGAGTACAGAGCAATAGCAATAGCAAAAAATGCCAGTCATACTATTTGTAGTTGTAGCTGTAGCACAAGCATCGACAGCGAGAGTGAAAGCAAAGCGAACGAAAATAAAAGCAACTCTGCTTTTGCTCTCGTAGCAACTGTGTAGTTGCTGTCATAGCATTTTTGTAGTTGCTCTCATAGCAGCTCCGTATTTTGCCGCATACCAGATCTTACCGTTATATTTTGTTTTGGTACACATGCACGGTTTCAAACAAGCAGTAATATTAATTAGCAGATATTGCATTTAAAGACGTTAATTTCAAATTATAATAATATATTCATTTTCCATATAACAAAAATAAACAATTTAATTTCAACAATAAAAATAATTTCAATTCTGATTTTCTTCGTCTTCAAATGAAGGGAAATTTTCGATGGCACTATCCAAATGGGATGAGTTTAGTTTGACAAGTAAAATATTTTCTAATGTGTCGTGGCTTAACCTATTCCGATTGTCGACCAATATAAGTTTTAATGATGAAAATGCCCTTTCGATTGTGACCTAAATAAAATTAAAAGTTATTAACATATTTCTTGCACCATAAACAATACTTCTTACTTGTGTGGGCGGAATGGCAAAGCATACTTTGCTTAGTGCATACAGTTCAGGATCAGTCGACTTTTTTTCTCTCCAGAAGTTCAATACATTAACACTTGCTTTCATTTAAGGGAGTTTAAGTGTTTCGATTTTTGTAAATACATCCGTGCATTCGTCTGATGGCGACACCGTAGCTCCCAAATAGCTGTCTAACAAGTCGAACTCATTATTTTCCAGCTCTTCTTCAAGACTCATAGAATTCAGTGAAGTTGTTGATGAATTAAGTTTTGGGTTAATTGCTTTAATTTTTTCCCACAAAGATATTAAGAAGAGTACAGCATTTTTTTCTGAGTCCAGGAGAGAATCTGTTGAAACCTCGGGTCTAAGTATAGGCATGCATCAAATCCCACATTCGATATAAGTTTTTCCGTTCGCGTTTCTATGCTTTTAATGAGGGTTTTACCAATTTCAAAACCAATCGAATCTGCGCTATCTGATCGTGATAGTAAAATTTGATTTGTCGTTAATTTGCATGTAAGCCATAAAGCGTAGAAATTGCCGTAGTGCAATTGCTCTTCTTGGAACTTCACAATAGTTTTTTGCAGTGGATTCATAATACAAGTGTAGCTATCTATAGACTCCCACGACATAGAGGTAGCGTCGAAATTTTCATCATCCGTTTTATTTTCGATTGCTTCAATTTCACTCAATACGTCCTTAGCTTTGTTAAGTCGATTTTTTTTTTTTTTTTTTTGGTCTAAAATTATCAATTTTTTTTTTTTTTTTTTTTTTTTTTAATATATGCTTTATTTATTGAATCTTCTCTATATGAGACTAACAATAAGTATATCAAATCTTAAGAATATAACTTAACTTACAGTCATGTAGACTGAATTTAGACTAACGGGCCCTAATATTTATTGCTGGGCTGGTAGATCGTTACGATGCAGACGAGTTCTGTTCGAAACCCGTCTTAGGTTCCTTGCGAGATTATTTGGGTGCAGTGTAAGCTTGTTATGGTAGGCCGCTTTCTGCTTTGCTATTTCATCTTTGACCGGTGGTATGCCCAGATCCCTGTGGATGTTTTCGTTCCGAACATACCATGGTGCCCCAGTGATTGTTCGCAGGATTTTTGATTGTGAGCGCTGTATGATGTCAACGTTGCTGTTGCTCGCGTTCCCCCAGAGCTGGGAGCCGTAGGTCCAAATGGGCTTGAGGGTGGAGTTGTAGAGAAGAACTTTAAAGTCCAGACACAGGGGTGATCGAGAATTTATAATCCAGTGTAGGCTGCTAGCTTTAAGTCTGAGATGTGCTTTCTTGCATTCAATGTGCCTCCGCCAGGTTAGGCGTCTGTCGAGGTGGACGCCGAGATATGTTACATCGCTGGCTTGGGGAATCTGCGTACCATTCAAAGTTAGCGGCGGGCACGATTGTCTGTTGAGGGTAAACGTTATATGTTTACACTTTGATTCATTAATTTTGATTCGCCAGTCTGATAGCCACTTTTCAACTACCACCAAATGATCAGCCAGTTGAGCTGTTGCTCTAGTTGGGCATCTTGAGCGGCTCAGGATTGCGGTGTCGTCAGCAAATGTGGACGTAGTCAGCCTCTCGTTCGTAGGGATGTCTGATGTGTATAGGATAAACAGGGTAGGGCCCAGGGCGCTACCTTGTGGGACTCCGGCTTCAATGTTATACTCGTTGGATGTCGTTGTATTGCATCTAACCACAAAGACTCTGTGGTAGAGGTACGACTTAAGTAACTTATGAGTGTTTTCTGGCAGTAATGTTATGATTTTATGCATAAGGCCTTCAAGCCACACTCGATCGAATGCCTGAGAGACGTCGAGGAATATCGCACTACAATATTCCCGATGTTCGAAGGCTGTACGAATTTCTGAAGTTATCCGGTTGACTTGCTCGATGGTTCCGTGGCTTTCACGAAACCCGAATTGATGCGCCGGGATTAAGTTTTGTTCTCTTAAATATGGTGTAATGCGCGTGAGCAGGCATTTTTCCAGTAATTTGGACAGGCACGATAGTAAGCTTATTGGCCTGTACGATGAGGGAATTGTGTGGTCTTTGCCAGGCTTCGGTATCATTATAACCACGGACTTTTTCCATTTTTTGGGGTAGTAGCCAAGTTTTGCGATCCCGTTAAATAGCTTGCATATAACATCCACTGCACAGTTTGGAAGTTCAATTATCATTTTTGGGGTTATTAGGTCGGCCCCTGGAGCCTTTTTCGGTTTTATTTGCTTCCTAATGACGTTAGCAATTTCAGGTGTTTGAAACAAAATCGGGTTAATTGCAATTTCAGAGCTAAACGGCGGTAGTTGAAGAGAGTTTGTGGCGGCGTTCGGCTGAAATACATTTCGTAGGTGTAAAGCAAATGTTTCGGCTCTGTCTTCGTCACTGCGGGCCCAAGTACCCGAGGAGTTTCTAATCGGAGTGACTGATTCTATCGGAGAGCTTAAATTTGGGTGAGCTCTCCACAAAGGATGCTTGGTACTGGTCGGCGACAGTTTCTCGATGTACCGGCGCTGCGCAAGCTCCTCTTCTTGCTTGAGGGTTTTGGTGAGTCTGCGGGTGGCATCATTATAGAGTTGCTTCGAATGGGGCGATCTGCAGGATTGCCAAACGCGTCTTAGACGTCGTTTTTCCCGAACCAGTTGTTCGATTTGCAGATTAGTTTTGTATTGGTTGCTACGCACGATTGTCTCTTCTGGAGTTGAGATTTTGGCTGCTGCCACGAGTACTGACTCCAGGGCATCAGCACAGAAGTCGATGTCGTTCTCTATGTTTAACTGTGGTGTTAGTTCAATGTGGGAACTTACGTACTTTTTGTACTTTAGCCAGTTAGTTCTAGTCGAGGTCAGCCTGAAGGGGTACTCGATTACTTTCGGGCTTTGAAGGAGAGTTATTAAAACAGGCGAGTGGTCCGATGATAAGTCCGAAAGCGATTTGGCGCTGACTAAATTTCTTGGGATGTTCTTGGTCACAGCGAAGTCAATTAAGTCCGGGAGTTTTCTGGGGTCAGCTGGCCAGTATGTGGGGCTGCCAGGGGAGACATAGTCGAGTTTGTTGCTCAAATTTATGATTGCTTTATACAGTTGTCTTCCTTTGGGCGTCACTAGTCTTGATCCCCAGTGCGTGTGCTTGGCGTTGTAGTCTCCTCCTGCTATAAAGCGATCTCCGAGTGAATTGTAGAAGTCCAAGAATTGCTCTTCAGTTATTGTAAAACGCGGTGGGCAATAGACAGCGGCTATAGTGATACTGCCGTTGCCTGCTTGTAGTTTTATAGATGTAGCCTGCAAATAATTTGTTGCAAACCTCTGGTGAAAGTGGTGCTTAATGCGTTCCCTGATTAGGATTCCAGTTCCTCCGTGAGCCTTACCGTCCGGATGATCTGTGCAGTATGAAGTATAACCTCTTATTTGGAAGTTGTATTTACTTGTGAGATGCGTTTCTGCCAGCAGCATTACATCTATTTGGTTTTCATTGAGGAATTGAGTTATTTCAAGTTTGTGCCGTGAAACGCCATTGGCATTCCACATGGATATTCGAAGACAAGACATCGATTATTTAGATTGTTGGGATGTGAGCAAATTTATTAAAATGTTTTGATTTTGCATAAGGTTTGTCATTGTTGTTTTCATGAAGGACATAAATTCCATCATACCCTGTTGTAAAGTCAGCATCATGGTTTCCATGCTGTTTGGTATTTGTCCTATTGCTTGCTGAGGTGTTGTTATAATTTGCTCAGAGCATTGAGCTTGTGGGAACCCCGTCTGATTGGCAAGTCCTGATTTTAGGGCACTGGCGTATGAAACTCCCCCATTTGTGTTGAGGGGCCCAAATGAAGATCTGGCTGCTTTCGCAAAGAAAACATTAGGTGTGGTTTGGGATTGCACGTACGCATTTCGTGCATTCTGGGAGCGTGCTTGTTTTGCTTGTTGAAATTGACTCTTCAGCTCTTTATAGACCGGGCAGCCTCTGTAGTTTGCGGTATGGTTATCTCCACAGTTAGCGCATTTCTTTGTCTTTGGGTCTTCTTTGCTTGCAGGGCAAGGTTCGGATTTGTGGAAGCCACCACAAGCTACGCAGACTGAACGAAGCCCGCAGTTGTTTCTGGTGTGTCCATACTCTTGGCAGTTTGTGCATTGCAGCGGGCCATTCCGCTTATGCGGTTCTTCAACAGTAATCCTTCTGTGCAACAGGTATTGCAGTTTATAGATCGGGTGCACTTCATTTTTCTTCAAGGCTCTGCTTTCAGGCTCCAGTTCGACCTTAAAGAGTGGTTGCGGCTTTTTATTTTTGTTGATAATATTAATAATATTTTTGGAGAAGAATCCTTTTTCTTTCAGTGCCTCTTTTACCTCATTGGTGGATACGTCGGGCTCTATGCCCTTTAGCACTACTTGCAAGCCCTTGCTACTCTTGAGCTGGTACGTGTAGTAGGGTTTCCTAGCCTCGTCTAGGTAATTTGTTACAGCTCTGAATTGATCTTCAGTTTTAGCTTGAAGCTTTGTTTCATGAATATTCCCTTTAACAAGGGGAGTAACATAAAAGTTGTCATTCCCGACCAGCGCAACAATTCTCTTTACTAGGGTATTTGAGTTCTGTTCCCTTATGTAAATTGGTGGGGGCTTTGGTTTCTTTTGAACAGCCTGTCCAGATTCGGATTGATTATTATCAATTTCCGACAATAGGGCGAATCTGTTTTTACTAGATGCCCCTGGTTGTTCGTTGCCTTTATTAGGGCAATTTTGTTTTGGTTTATTTCCAACCATTTTATTTTGCGGGCTTAGCTTCCGTTTGATTTGGATGTAACGGTCCATGCCAGTCTGTATAGCCGGACCCACTTGTTGTTGTTTGATATTGCCGATATTGGCACTCGTACTTACACTTGGCTTTGTAGTTTTATTCGGCGCTGCAGAAGTTGCAAACGCATTCGAAATCGCGTTGTTGTTAACGGCGACCGTTGATGTTGTTGTTGCAGTGGCTGCGGTTGCAGAAATTAACGAGGTCGCAGTGCTCGTGGCTGGTGAGCTGTTAGTCGAAGCTGGGGGTGGGGTTCTACACTGCAAGCTCCATGAAGTGGGAGTTGGTGTGAGTAGGGCGGGAGAACAAGACCGTGCTCTCGCACTGTCAATGGTCAGTAGGGCTGAGTTGCTCTTTGAAGAAGTTCTTTCTACTTCTGTATCACGGGTTGAGAAATAAGAAATATAACTGTTTCTCTTGTCTACGGAGCTTCTACGCTCATTTTTTGAATCGCCGCTCATTGAGCTATCACTCGTGGCACTTCTTAGTTTTTATAATAACTTTGCACTAGTTTTTTACATAGCACTAATTATTATATACTGTTTTTAGCAATAAGATTGCCTTTATTACACCACTCTAGTGTTTTTAGTTATTGTTTTTCACTTTTGAGCGGTTTTTTTCCGGAGCTCGCGCAAAACACGTCTGCACTCTCCGGCACTTCTGATATCATTTTTTTTAGTGTAGTCTATGTTTTTTTCCACTTCCTCTGTGCCTTCAAAATCATCATCAGCTGCATAACTATGTGATAATATTTTTGTTGTTTTTATCATGTTAGCTCCATTGTCTGATGTAATTGAAATAATTTGATTCAATCGGATGTTGTACTTCTCTAAAGTAGCTATAATTTCTTTGGCAAGATTTTTAGACGTACTTCCACTCGCGCCTTTAATTTCAGACATGCCTAAAATCCGGGATATAATTTTATTTTCATTAATAAATTGCGCGCTTATTCCAAAAATATTTCGGTTAAGCCGAGTTGCGCTATCTATTTTCAAAGACAGTAAGCGGCCCTGCATTTCTTGTTGCATTTCGCTGCGTATGTTTTTCGCCACATGTTTTAGCATATTTTTGCATTTACTGCCATTTAATTTAAAGCTTTTTCCGCTCTTTTCTGTAAGACCCAGACAAATCGGATCTATTATGTTTTTCATGTTTACCGAATTTAAAACATTGACAGGTACGCTTTCTTCTGTTACCAGTCCTATGTATGAACGAATTAACTGTTTTTTGTTTATTTTAACTTTAATTATTTCTTTTCTGGGTTCTGTTATATTTTCTGAACAAGTGGACTCCTCGTCTAGATTATCTATTTTTATTTTGTGCACTCCAACAATATGTTTCTTTAAATTAAATGTACGATCTTTCTTTAAAGACCGATTACAAGATTTGCACTGCACATATGTTGACCCATCGTCTTCAAAATATTTTAAAATATTGTTTTTTCGCGAAGCCATGTTTACGCTTGAGGTGAATTAATATTACTGCGCGTTTAAAACCGTGCATGCACCGAGCAATTACTAAAATGCTATGACAGCAACTACAAAAATGCTATGACAGCAACTACACAGTTGCTACGAGAGCAAAAGCAGAGTTGCTTTCATTTTCGTTCGCTTTGCTTTCACTCTCGCTGTCGATGCTTGTGCTACAGCTACAACTACAAATAGTATGACTGGCATTGTTTGCTATTGCTATTGCTCTGTACTCTGTACTTCTGTGCTACAGAGCAGAGCAGAAGAGCAACCGTTTTGCTTTTGTGCTATCTGCTATGCTACAGAGCCGAACGAAATCAGAGCAATAGCGAGAGCAGAGCAATATTTTTATTGAAATTGCTGCTATGTAGCAGCAAATGCAAACACTGGTTGAAACCAGTGTTATTATTTTTTCTCTAAAATTTGGATCCCTCATATAGGTATTAATAACTGCCTCTACGTTTGTCATTGTTTTACTGATCTACCTAAATTTGTGACCGTAAAAGAATATATATTAATGTTTATTTTTCGATTTTAATTATATTAGATTTCATTTTATATATTTTTTTTAGCTGTCAATAATACTTGAAATTATAAAAAGGCAATTTTTTTTTCGTATATAAATTTTTCAATTTTATCCAGGTCGTTTGCTCGACTCTGGAATCTCTTCTTTAAACATCTATTGTGCAATTTATAGAGTTTTAGGAAAACACTTGCTGACATTATAATTACAATTATTATTAATAAAATTGTTATCGTTTCCAGATCAATTTTTTGAGATTCTACTTTATAAACGACGTTCGCCGTTGTATCGACAACTTTTGTGTCTACTAAACCCATCTTGGTAAAATTTTCCAAAAATCTATATTTTTATGCCAAATATGTATGGCGAAATTTTCAAATTCTTTGACTTTAATTATACTGTTATTATTCATGAATCAAAATTGGGGAAATGCAGAAAAATGGTTTAGTGATTTTTCACATGGCAGATTTACAATTTGTCGCTCTATATAATTAAAATATCTGCCATATGATTTTAGTATAAAGCCTAAACAGAGATTAGTAATTTCCAAGCAGCGCTTTCGAGCATCGGCTTGAGTTAGAAATATTAAATTAATGGCAACTAGGGCATTGGCATAATTGCAGCCTTTGTTGCGTTACTTTGCTCTTCTGCAAAGTTCTCGTTCGATGACGGCCAAATTTTCTTTGTGCGTGTTAATTTCCTCAGGGGTTGTAACAATTTTTATTAAGTCCTTTATTAATTTGAATAAACAGTTTGATCCTGTGTCCGCTCTTCTCTTCTCTTCTTTGGTGTTTTTTCTTCTCGTTGCGTGACCTGTACTCAGCTATTGTGATCCCTTTGCTCAATAGGAGCAGGTGTTTCCCACGAGGGTGAAGAGGGCGGATTGCCTTTCGCACTCATGTATATTCAGCGTTGGTGTAGAATGATTCGCCATTCCTTCCACACTTGTTGATTTTCTCGTTTTGACCCGGACATGGCCTCTGGACTCAGGCGGTACCGGTGCCGGTCATCGCATAGGTTTTGTTTATTGTTCCTGATTTTTGTTGGTGTTCTTATTTTCGATTTATATGATGTTGTTGTGGTTTAGACTTATATTTTTGTTGTTGTTGTTCATGTCGTGGTTATATACTAATTTTTTTTGTATAGTTTTATTACTTCCTCCGTTTTATTTCTTGTTGTATTTATATTATTTGTTATATTTGTACCATGTTGGCACACACACACACATTTCTCATGTTTGTTAGTCAACCACAACAACCTTTGTCACGGTCGCCATGTTGTATTAAAGGTTACAAAGTAAATATATCAAAAAACAAGATATTTATTAGTGGCCATCAGCCACGGCCAAATTGGTTATTTATTCTTTTATGTTAAAAATTCGAATGAATTTACAATAAGCTATTCTCGGCTGCGCTGCCTAGAAACGTTGGCAGCGGCCGTCATGTATTTTCAAAGTATATATGCTCACATATGTATTTGGCTGATAGCAGCGAGCGCAGGAGAAGTGGCATATGCATTCATTGTATGTGTCTGCAAGCCATGGGAATTTGCTGACACTTGCGCTTCCCATAAGTTGGCTGCACGAGGTTTGTGAATTGTTTAAGTTTAAAATGATACAATGTTGGTATCGGTACAGTGGGTACTCGCTACAATGATGCATGCATACTACACTATAGCTCCCATAGGAACAATAGGCTAGAATCGTTCCAAATTTGATGTTTTTCAAAATATTTCGCTATTGACATACATGTTTCCAAGTCTTATTTATTTACTCATACCTTGATCAAGGTAAAGGCACTTGCCAATCGGACGTCTATATCTTATTGCTTCCGTAGGAATAATTGTTAAATATCCCTTTTTTTTATTTTTATACCCTTGCAGAGGGTATTATAATTTTGGTCAAAAGTGTGCAACGCAGTGAAGGAGACATCTCCGACCCTATAAAGTATATATATTCTTGATCAGGATCACCTCCTGAGTTCATATAGCCATGTCCGTCTGTCCGTCTGTCCGTCTGTCTGTCCGTCTGTCTGTCCGTCTGTCTGTCCGTCTGTCTGTTTCTACGCGAACTAGTCTCTCAGTTTTAAAGATATCGAATTGAAACTTTGCACACAGCCTTCGATCCTTTGCACGCAGTATATAAGTCGGAACGGCCGGGATCGGCCGACTATATCCTATAGCTGCCATATAACTGAATGATAGGAAATGCCATAACTCTGCTGTTTGTAAAGTTAGGAAGTTGGGATTTTCTATGGCTTCTTTATTTGGCCAATCAATTCGACCTACCAAATTTCATAAGGATCGGCCGACTATATCCTATAGCTCCCATATAACGATAGGAAATAGCATAACTTTGGTGTTTTTAGAGTTAGGAAGTTGGGATTTTCTATGGGTTTTATATTTGGCCAATCAATCCGACCTACCAAATTTTATAGGGATCGGCCGACTATATCCTATAGGTGCCATATAACTGAACGATTGAAATTACCATAACTTTGGTGTTTTTAAAGTTAGGAAGTTGGGATTATTATTAGTATTAAGAATGCATCATATGAACAATTTTGGAGAATATTATTTACAGAATATTCTGCAAGGGTATATCAACTTCGGCTCCGCCCGAAGTTAGCTTTCCTTTCTTGTTATATGACATTTTTGCAGTATAAAAGCTATTGCATGAAATTATGCAAATCTAGTTTATTTATGTATATGTCGGGTTGGTATTATTATCTTCCATATTTAATTACGCAGATTGTATACGGCGAAAAAGCTGCTAACGAACATACTTATATCTCTGCCCCTCGCAGTGGCTCAAGCATACACGCACAACAATCGTAGTGTGTATCTCTTTCAAACCTCTATCCTCACGCAACATCTCTCTTTCATGTTCGCATCGAACTATCCTGACCATCTGGCAAATAGAAGGAAGTACTAAGTACTAACAAACAACCGTTCTAGTGTAGAGACAAGAAATGTCACTTGGTACGCGTATTTGATTTAAGTCTTTTACACTGACTACCATAATTTAAGATCCGACACGGCCATTCTGACAATTACACGTCCTCGTGTACTGTAACCTTAATATTACAAATATGACTTATAGATCCGTGATTATAGCTTGTGTTTTCTTTTACTCATCAATTTCAACACTCAACATTTTCTCTTATTTCAAAGTCTTTCTATATTTTACATTCTACACAACATTATAAACAAATTTCAATTCTTATTCTCATTACATAATCAAATTCATGTTAAGATTTAATTCATTACATTTGCTTCTTAGCAATTCAAAATTCGACTCTAGTTATCGTCACTATGATTTCCTTTTGATTAAGAGCATAGTCCCGTCAAGAGCGCCACACGCCATGTTCCAACTTTCGTCTTTCACTTGTGCTTGCCCAATGACGTAGATAGCTCAAATCTCAAAACCATATCTTTAACTCATACATTTCAATCAAATATTGTCATAAACTTTGCATCCGCCAGGTTATTTCCGTTCGAATTCTCAAACCCATCCGCCATTCACAAACATTTTCTTATCGAAGTCTATTGCAACTTCATTTCCTTACTCTATATGGACATTTTGTTAATCACATAACATATCCTCTCACACGGATATATTATAACCATTTCAACAATTCTCAGGCGGGCACTCCAATTCACTCGGAACATAACCATCCGGCATTTTTCTCAAATCTTCATGACAATATTTATAAGTTCTTTTATTATGCAATGACTTCAAGATATATCTATCTCCTTCTAAAACTTCACTAACCAATTATCCAATTTAGTTTGATGTCGTTCTTCATTTTTCAGTAAAACAAAATCTCCAATTTTATGTCATTCAACTGCTGCTTTATTTTTATCGAATCATATTTTGTCGTAACTAGCTTGATTATTCATATTTTCAATTGCCCTATCTCTAGCATCAACTTTATCTACCTCCATCTCTGTATCATACGGTGGAATCAAGCCGACAAGCAACTCTAGGGGACTTGCTTTGGTTGCACTACTAACTGTGCAATTCAAGGCAAGTTGTACCTAACCTAAAGCATCTTGCCAAGATCGGTGACTTGATTCAACCGCTGACAGTAGATTCTTAAGTGTACTCATCACACGTTCAACTTGACCGTTTGCACGGCTTTCTCCTGTAGCTATAAGATGAAGCTTAATCTTCTGTGATGTACAAAATTCTGCAAATTTCCCACTAGTAAAACATCTACCCTGATCAGCTATTATACGCTCAATCTTAAAGTATGGAACAAATAAACAAATTTTGTTAAAGCATCAATTCAATCACCGTGGGCCATGGCACACTCACTTTTGCAATTGGATGTAACTCGGCTTGTATCTTCCTAGATGAACCCTTAACAGTTTTACATGTAATGCAGCTATCGACAAACTTTATAAAATATTTATTCATCTTAGCAAACCAATAATATTGATAAGTCTTGTCAAGAGTCTTTTTCCATCCAAAATGCATGATGGACTCGTGCACTTGATTTATTACCGACCATCGAAATGCATGGGGCACTACTGGCAAACAACGGGTTCTTCCATTTCTCTGAACTTTACGAAACAAAACACCTTTTCTCAACTCATAAGTCTGTGCAACATCATCTGTCAACTCTTTAGAGTTAAGTTTGTTAATAATATCAGTGATTTCAGAATCCTGGCGCTGTTCAGCAGCAAGCCAGTCACTTGAGATTTCTGCCAAGTTTACACGCTTTTCAGGGACTATAGACTTTTCAACTTTGGTGGCTTCCTGAATATGATTTCTCTATAAAAAATCCACATGTGCCATGCGCTTTCCTTCTCTATATTCGATTTTGAAATCAAACGACTGCAAATACGCTCATCAACGATGCACTCTTGGTGTTAGCTCAATCTTTGCCCGCGATGATTTAAGGGAATTACAATCAGTATACACTACAAACGTACGACCAACTAAGTAATGACGGAATTGTTTAACGGATTCTACCACTGCCAAGGTTTCTAATTCGTATGAATGATATATAGACTCTGCAGGGGAAGTAGTTTTACTAAAATACTCTATTACATGAGGACTACCATTGATTCGATGCATTAACATTGCACCATAACCATAGGAGCTGGCATCTGTGTGTAGCTCTATTGGATGTTGTGGATCAAAAATAACAAGTACAGGCTCATTTATAAGGATAGCAATAATATTTTTATACCCGTTACTCGTAGAGTAAAAGGGTATATTGTATTCGTGCAAAAGTATGTAACAGCTAGAAGGAAGCGTTTCCGACCCTATAAAGTATATATATTCTTGTTCAGGATCACTAGCCGAGTAGATCTAGCCATGTCCGTCTGTCCGTCTGTCCGTCTGTCCGTCTGTCTGTCCGTCTGTCTGTCCGTCTGTCTGTCCGTATGAACGCTGAGATCTCGGAAACTATAAAAAAGGTGCCACGCTCCTTTTAACGCCCACAATCGCTTATATACGATTTTAAAAATTTAAATATTTCGGAAAAGTAAAAATGCAGTTTTATTGTTTTATTGTTTTTCAAATCGGACCATTCGTTAAAAATTTATGCGTGATCAAAGTTTCTATCTCCATCTCCCTCGCACTCCTTTTACCTGAGTAAGGGGCATTGTCAGATACTCATAGTGCCCATCAGGTGTAACAAACGCGGTATATTCAACAGAATCGGGATGAATGGGTATCTGATGGTATCCACTAGCCATATCCAGACAAGTAAAATATTTTGCTCCCGCTAGTCTAGCAATCTGATCGTTAATAAGTGGTAAGGGATATCTGTCCGAAACAGTATTGTTGTTCAGTTCACGATAGTCAACGCAAAGTCGATCGGATCCGTTCTTCTTTTTAACCAAGAATATAGGACTAGCATAGGGAGAACAACTAGGTCGAATAATGTTACAGTTTAACAATTCCGTTATCCTTTCACGTACAATTTCTTTTTCATTTGGACTCAAACGATATGAACGCCGCTGCACCGTTTTGTTTGGATCAATTAATCTAATAGTCATTTCACCTGAATTAACCTTTGTGCAAGGGATTCCGTCAATAAATGCAGCTGAATAGTCTTTAAGTAATTTAATTAAGTTTTCCTTGTCATTACCAATCATTTCAGTATCAACATTAAGTAACAAGGCAGATGGCTCATATACTTTACAGACTTTTACAGATTTAGACTTAACAAATTCAAATTTATCAGGTGTCAAGATGATTTCGTATCCCTGACTAAGGATTTCCCTACCAATTACAATATCATTTGTGAGATACTTACTATGACGTGAAACAGTATTTCTACAATATTTCCATTAATAATACATTTAGATAGTTTTTGTAGCTTACTGGAAATGCCAGCGTCGCCAATACCTCATATTATGACAATATTATTAATTAGTTTGCCATCAAATTTACCGGCAACACTACTTCAAAAAAGCGAGCATTCTGCTCCAGAGTCAAAGCAAATAAGAAAGATCTCACCCTGATGTGTCAAAACTCCTTTTGGCTCAGCCACAAAACATTGATTACATTTCTTCTCAGTAACTGCTCCAGATTTAGCTGCATTGTTCGTGCACCGATTCGCAAGATGCCCAAGTTGTCCACACCGGTAACAGGTCACATTCTGCAAATCGCGATGCTGTTTATTCTCCGATCCAGACCGCTTTAATTTACACTCAGCCATTTAATGTCCTGGTTTCTTGCATAAGTGGCACACAATTTTGGCTCGCTTGCTGTCGCCGCTATTACCATCAGTACTTCCAGCACTACGCTTTTTGTCAAATGTAAAAACTTTCAGTTCCATCTGGAGTTGACTTCTAGTTTGTATATTTGACGAGAACACCATACGCTGCAAACGGTTGTCAAAATTGGCCATGTGCGCAAGTACCGTGGATACAGCTATTTCCTCGACGTTCATATTGCGCCATTTTGTGGTCAATGACGTCACCATACGGCTTGCGTACACTGCAGGGCACTCATTGTAGCCTGGACGGCTGTTCAGCAGATTCAGGAACATAGCTGCCGACGTTTCCTTAATCTCGAAACGCCTGTATAAATAGTTCTTTAAACTGCTCCCAATTAATGCCGGGATAGCAGATCTGTGCAAGCCACGCTGAAGCACTGCCCTGTATGTAACTACTCAACATCATGATAAGTTCGCTGCCATTAATCTGCTGTTCGTCCATAATAATGCTTGCCGTTGCACACCATTGAGTCGCATCAGCTCCAGTTACATCTGGGTTAAATTTTGGCAAAACCACTTGATTTTGTGGACGCACAGACGCTTGCATAGCCTTACACATTTCGACGAAATTACGATTTTGCAGTTCCATAATGGTACGCCACTGATCTTCAGAAAATGCAGGAGTTGGCATTGATCCCACTTCTGATGTCGGGTTGGTATTATTATCTTCCATATTTAATTACGCAGATTGTATACGGCGAATAAATTTGATCACGTCACTGCCAACTTAAAAGTGTCCGCCAACATTCTAGAATACCGAAAATGCTCTCCAGAAAAAGCTGCAACGAACATACTTATATATCTGTCTCTCGCAGTGGCTCAAGCATACACGCACAACAATCGTAGTGTGTATCTCTCTTTCAAACCTCTATCCTCACGCAACATCCCTGTCTCTTGTTCGCATCGAACTATCCTGACCATCTGGCGAATAGAAGGATCAAATCGTACTATCAAACAACCGTTATAGTGTAGAGACAAGAAATGTCACTTGGTACGCGTATTTGATATAAGTCTTTCACACTGACTACCATAATTTAAGATCCGACATATACCTTATTCCTTTCGCTACTTTCTCAATTTTAGTAATTTTGGCAAAGTCTGCAAGGGTATTAAAACTTCGGCTTGCCGAAGTTAGCTCGTTTATGTATAATTACAGAAAACTTAATTTTTATACGCTTGCAGACGGTATTATAATTTTGGTCAGAAGTTTGTATCGCAGTGAAGGAGACGTTTCCGACCCTATAAAGTATATGTATTCTTGATCAGGATCAATAGGGGAGTCGATATAGCCATGTCCGTCTGTCCGTCTGTTTCAATACCGTTTGCGAGCTCAGTTTAAAGGCGATCTGAAACTTTCACACTCGTCCTAAAACATGTGTACGCAGATCAAATTTAAAAATCGCCTCGATATATATATATATATATATCTTGGAAGAATTGATGATATTTCGCGCAGTGTAACAGCTATTGACATGAATCTTTCCAAATCGTATTTTTTAATGCATGCCTTGATCAGGGTAAAAGCGCGTGGCGATCGGACGTCTATATCCTATTGCTCCCATAGGAACAATAGGGTAAAATCGGTCCAAATTTGATGTTTTTCAGATTATTTCGCGCAGTTTAAAAGCTATTGCCATAAACAATACGGTAAAATCGGTCCAAATTTGATGTTTTTCAGATTATTTCGCGCAGTATAAAAGCTATTGCCATAATTTTTTTCAAATCATATTTTTTTATGCATTCCTTCATCAAGGTAAAAGCGCGTGCCGATCGGACGTCTATATCCTATAGCTCCCGTAGGAACAATAGGGTAAAATCGGTCCAAATTTGATGTTTTTCAGAATACTTCGCTATTGACATAAATTTTTCCAAGTCTTATTTATTTACTCTTACCTTGGTCAGGGTAAAGGCACTTGCCAATCGGACGTGTATATCTTATAGCTTCCGTAGGAATAATTATTAAGGGCTGTACAAACATCCATTTTTTTCTATTTTTATATGACTTTTTTGAAAAGCTATTGACATGAAATTATGCAAATCTAATTTATTTCTGTATACTTTATTCCTTTCGCTACTTTCTCAATTTTAGTAGCTTCGACAAAGTCTGCAAGGGTATTAAAACTTCGGCTTGCCGAAGTTAGCTTCCGTCCTTGTTATTATTATTATTATTAGACTTCTTAAACCACTCATGTATGGTCCACCTTAATGGGCCCGAGAGCTGAGCCAAAATATTGTGCCATTATGGGCCGTGGCTTTGTCTCATTGGCTGAAAGCGATATTAGGACTTCTTTGAATTCAATAAATAAAGAGCACCAGCTCCTACTCCGGCACTGACTGAGTCTCTAGGCCAGCGGTATCAAAGGACAGTAACCTTCCACCCTAATCTCCCTATCTCAACATAGGAGCAGAACGGCCAACCGGCTACGAATTATTGAAGACAGCGGCGAGGGACCCCACATCACACTCGTTAATTTGCACATGGTGCACAATCATCTCTGTAAGAATGTGCCGATGTTACAGGATTATTGGCCTCACAGAGCGATGAGGCATACACAATGTGGCATCAATTCTCCCATTGGCTCGCTGCGAATGCAGACTGTCATCGACTTGGAAGTCGATGATACTTCATATTAAATCTTAAGTCTAGAATTTTCTGTTCCGACTGAACCCATCTGACGCACACGACTTGTCCCAGTGGGTCCAAAGCAGTTTCTACAAATTGGTTTTAAATCTATTTGAAATTGTATTTTTTCATGAAGTCTATACCTAATATTTCATCACAGGGAATAGAAAAATCAAAATCTACTATATTAAAATTAGGCGGGATGGCATAGTTTGTTAAAAGAAGTTCTATTGATAGTAATCATTTGGAATTGGTTGTTGCTTCACCTATACTTGATTTTTTAGTGGTATCTCTAAAATTTACGTTATTAATTGAGCCTGCATTTTCTTTTATTAATGAGATGCTTGCACTTCTAACATCTAGTAAAGAACATATGTTCTTTTTTTTTTTATTTTATAGTGAAACAATAAGACTACTGCGATTTGTATCTTAAAAGTATTTATTGGTCTTAGGACGTGGTTTGTAATTGTCGGACATTATTGTTTTGTTTGGTTGTATTGGTATTGTTATTATTTTTAATGGCATTGTTGTTATTACCGTTATTATTTCCACCACAGTTGTTTCCTCTGTAATTTCCACAACTTCTATTATAGTTGTAATTATAATTTCGAGTATAACCGTTTTTTTGGTGCTTTTCGCGGCCATTCGAATTTCGCGATTGTTAGTGCAAAAAACAATCGCTTAATCGAAGCCACACGAAATAAAATTTGTAGTTTCAAAATAAAGTGGGTTTGGATGTTCAAAGAATGTGACGTATACAGAAACAAATGGGCCAATATCAATAAGCATTTATCGGATCGCGATTTTGTGAGCATTTGTGCAAAAGCCACGACGGTCGTGATTATCAAATTTAAGTGAAAACCCTGGAATTGTATATTACACAAAATTGTTACTAAACTGATCAATTAATTATTATTCATGTATGATTATAAAGTGTACTGTGATGAAACTCTGTGTAGACCTCTGCACAAGTTGTTTACCTTGTGTTTAAAAACTTATCTTTTTTTTTATACTTTATTCTGATTTATTGGATCTTCTCTATTACTTAAGAGACTAACAATAAGTTTTCAAATCTTAATCTATGTTACGTTAATTTATGTTATTGAAGAGGGATGGGAAATCATTCCGCTGTAGACGGGAATGATAGCTTAGATTGTTGAGTTGTCTGGCTAGCAGGTTTGGGTGATTTGATAATCTGGCTTCATATTTAATTTTTCTGGAAACAATTTCTTTTTTTACGGGATTTATATCCAGGTCTCTCTGGATGTTTGCGTTGCGGATGTACCAGGGGGCTCCAGTTATTGTTCGTAGGGTCTTTGATTGTACTCTTTGAATAATTTCTATATTGCTGCTGCTTGCGTTTCCCCAGAGCTCGGAACCGTGGGTCCAGATCGGCTTTAAGCACGAGTTATACAGTAGTACTTTATATTCGAGTGAAGGGGGGAGCGGTAGTTCATGAGCCAGTGAAGGCTGCTGGCCTTTAGTTTTAAATGGGTCTTCTTTGCTTCTATATGCTTTCTCCAGGTAAGCCTCCTGTCTAAGTGTAAAATAAAATTAATTAAAAACTTCCCACTTATTTGGAAAGAGTCATTTGGTATTCCCCTTCATAAGAAAGGAAATAAATCGAATACAAGTAATTACAGTGGCATATACAAATTTTCCGCCATCTCAAAGCTTTTCGAAAACACTATTACACCTCACTTGCAACATCTTCAAAGTTAATTTTAGCAGACTGGCAACGCTATGAAATTTTCTGGTATTTTGTCGTCGTTTCTACGGCAGCTATATATTATGCTGTAGTATTATCTTCTATATATATAAAAATGGTGCGAAAAATGTACGGCATCGCAAAACTAGAGAACGGCTGGGCCGATTTGGCTCATATTTTTGAATCGCGCTGCATTCGCATATAATTCCCAAACACCCTACAAAGATCAGAGCTGCGTTGTTATTGGTTCATTGTCACTGAAGTTTCGATTGGAAATCTCCGGCTTATGCTGTGCAAGTGGCAAAAATAAATTGCACGTTTTGGCTCATCCACCAGAGCCATTGTATTCGCTACTATATGGAAATTCAGCCCAATTAAACAGTTTCCTAAAGCTTGCACAAAAAATAACGGATGCTTTCAAATGACGTCATTTGGAGCCTAGGTTGTTCATCAACCAGGCTACAATCCGAGTTATAAGGTAATGGCGTCTTTTTATTATCAAAATAAACAACTCTCAATTTTTTTCAAAATTGCATCCCAACATTCAGATTCAAGGGCAAATTCACCACCGAGCGGCCGCTTAGTTACCACCACTAAACAAAGATCATAAATTCCTTCAGATCTGCTTCATTGGTGATTCGGAAGATGAACTAAGCGTTGTGCAATTTTCACTGCAAATAAACGTGAAATTATTCAATAATTGCAAAATCTTCAGCATGAGCCTAATGAATTGGTCAGATTGTTCAAAACCGCATTGGATACAATGCATTCTGACGACCACAAAATCATAATCAGCGCTGACAAAAGGCCCACTGGAAGCCATACAAGACAATTTAATGCACCCACTATTAATTAAGTCGCAGTGGTGATTGTTGACGAGAATGTGGAATCACGCGATATTATTCTCAAGCGTCGGGATGATGGCCCATTGCACCCAGTTTATGAGACTCATCGGTCATATGATGCAATTAAATACCTGTTGATGTTCTGTCGTGGAATATATGGGTATCACTTCAACATAAAGATGGTCAATCCAACGACAGGTTTGTTTACAAGTCATCACTTCTTTTTGATTCTACAACTAAGTTTGAAATCAAATTTTAGGAGAAGAAACGAATAAGAAGGTCAGCTCTATGAATTTTTATGCGTATCGATTGCTGATTCGACTAGATGTTGACAATCATCTGTTGAGATACCGCCGTTTGTTTCAACAGTACTGTGTCGACATGTACGTCAAAGTAGAAACGGAGCGTCTCAATTTCATTCGTTTCAATCAGTCGAAGTTGCGCTAAGACGAGTACGTCCACTTGCGTGATGCCATCGCTACTAAAGGACACGCGGCCTACATCGGTTGTTTGACTATTCTCCCAGCTACTTATGTTGGAAGCCCGCGCCATATGCATGAGTACGCTCAAGATGCGATGACGTATGTCAGTAGTTACGAACGCCCGGATTTATTCATCACGTTCACATGCAATCCGAAATGGCCGGAAATTACGAATCTGTTGCTTCCAGGACAAACATCTAGCGATCGACCTGACATCACTGCACGAGTATTTAAGGAAAAGATCACAGTACTTATGAATTACATCGTTAAGCAGAGGGTTTTTGGCGCAGTTCGTTCTTGGATGTACTCGGCGGAAGCATGGCTTACTACATGTGCACATTCTTCTTTGGATGTTCGACAAGATCCGACCAGATCTAATTGATTTGATTATTTCAGCCGAAATACCAGATAAACAAACTGATCCCGAGCTGCATTCCATTGTGACAACGAGCATGATCCATGGCCCTTGCGGAGTCCACAACTGCGGGATTAATCTAGAATATTAATGTTTTTCACATGAGCAGTTATACGTATACGTTCGCGTGTGCAGAAAACAAAAAATATTGTTTCTCACATCGCTCTCCACTGATTTCGAGTCAAATACATTTTTTATGAAATTTGAATTACCAGTGTTTTATTATTACTCTGAGGTTATATGAAGTCATGATATTGGGGCAAGACAAAGTTCGCCGGGTGCTCTAGTTGTATATACTCGTATTAATTCTGTGTAAACATTCATACAAACAAAGATTATATTAGGCTTATTAAGCCTATTACTCAGATGGACAAACGAGTACGCTGGTGTAAAAACTTTAACCTTTCCAGTGTGACCAAAATTTCGAGAGTTCATCAGATTTAAGCGTGCTACGGTAGCACTGTCAATCAGCTGGGTTTGTTGACGAGCAGGTAAATATCAAATATCGTATTTGCGGGAAAGAGCCTTTAAAATATCAACTACCTTGGCAAGACAAGTCTGCCACTTTACAAAGAAATTAAAAAATAATACAATTTAAATTTATCAGTTTTTTTTAAATTTATAATCAAATAATTATTTGCTAATTTAAAGTTCATAGCTACACTTTTATTGTGTTTTTTCGTACATTTTTGACCTAAGAAACATTTTGCTCTGATAAGAGTCACCCAAGTAATACTAATTAATGTTATTTTTTCCTCACATTTAAACTCCTGCAATCGACTTTTGCAGTTTTTTTATTTTTTCCCTCAATTTTTTAAAAAGTTCAGTGAGAAGCGAACGTCATGCATATTTTTAAATTTTCGTAGTGAAATGCCGTCTTCCTACAGAGATCCATCCACCATACGTTGAACGGATTGTCCATGATGTTTTGCCGTTCCGAAAATTGCCAGCTATGCTGTCTGCCCACAGAGATCCATCCACCCTCGGATGTTTCAATTTTCACTGTCAAAAAGAAGAACTCAGAGTTGCACCGAAAAAATATCACATAACTATCTCATAAAAAATCCATTAAATTTGGATGGGGAACTAACTGGGAAATTTCAGAACGGCAAAACCTTATGGACCATTCGTTCAACGGATGGTGGATGGATCTCTGTGGGAAGACGGCATTAGAAATAGTTGTAGGTACATCACATAATTTTATCGAACCTATTTTATTTGACAAAACTAAAACTAAAACCATAATTCTGATATAGTAAGTAATTACTATAAGTAAAAAAAATATTTTTAGAAAAACAGCAAAATACATTTTTATACCCTTGCAGAGGGTATTATAATTTTGGTCAAAAGTGTGCAACGCAGTGAAGGAGACATCTCCGACCCTATAAAGTATATATATTCTTGATCAGGATCACCTCCTGAGTTGATATAGCCATGTCCGTCTGTCCGTCTGTCCGTCTGTCTGTCCGTCTGTCTGTTTCTACGCGAACTAGTCTCTCAGTTTTAAAGCTATCGAATTGAAACTTTGCACACACCCTTCTTTCCTTTGCACGCAGTATATAAGTCGGAACGGCCGGGATCGGCCGACTATATCCTATAGCTGCCATATAACTGAACGATAGGAAATGCCATAACTCTGCTGTTTGTAAAGTTAGGAAGTTGGGATTTTCTATGGCTTTTTGATTTGGCCAATCAATTCGACCTACTAAATTTCATAAGGATCGGCCGACTATATCCTATAGCTCCCATATAACGATATGAAATACCATAACTTTGGTGTTTTTAAAGTTAGGAAGTTGGGATTTTCTATGAGTTTTATATTTGGCCAATAAATCAAACCTACCAAATTTTATAGGGATCGGCCGTCTATATCCCATAGCTGCCATATAACTGAACGATTGAAAATGCCATAACTTTGGTGATTTTAAAGTTAGGAAGTTGCGATTTTTATGAGTATTTAGAATGCATTATGTGAATAATTTTGGAGAATATTATTTACAGAATATTCTGCAAGGGTATATCAACTTCGGCTCCGCCCGAAGTTAGCTTTCCTTTCTTCTTTTTTATTAATTTTTGATTTCACTATGGGAGCTATATGATATAGATGTCTGATTTTAATTTTATTAAAACCGCAATTTCTTAGTATTTAAATAATACCAAATTCCAAGGAACAAAAAAAAATTAAAAACAACAAAGTTATTCTTCTTTAGATTTTTTTCCGATTGTTCATATGGGAGCTATATGATATAGTCGGCGGACGGGCATGGCTAGATCTACTCTCCTGGTGATCACTGCATTGCAAACTTTTGACTGAAATTATAATACCCATTGTTAAGGTATAATAACTAGGTTTCTGACAATTTCTGGTATTTTTTTCGTCAATCTGTATACAGAAGTAAAAAAAAAGCGTGACGAAAAGTGAACGCCAGCTGTGTGCCTATCACTCTCTCTCATGACTGGCGGACAGTTTTCGTCGTTCTGAGTACTAGACTTAGGCACGAAATCGAAAACTTTTAAATTCAAAAATATAAAATAAAGAAAATCCTAACTATATATGTTAGGGCATTTTGGAGGTCGGCAAGTGTTTCAAAAATGCATTTAAAAATCGACTGAATATAAACTTAACATTTTATAAAAATCGCCTCCACAGTTTTTGAGAAAATAGCTTAACAGTGGACAAACGCCTTTTTATTATTATTATTAGATTGTTGAACACGGCACACAAGGATGGACCTCGTTTTCGTCTATTGACGATTTATTTCTAAAGATCCCAAAATAAGCGGGTAGCGGGTGCTCCATTCTTGGGCAAATCAGGTGTTGTCATAGCCGATCAAAAGTTATCAAGATGTGTAATTACAGAAGACGACCGTGTCTGTCACGGCAGAGAATCCA